>JAPXFY010000035.1:18843489-18858489 GCA_030674185.1 Monoplex corrugatus
CATACAGAAATGAAAAGGACTGTTGCAAGACAAGTGAAGAATGATAATGTGGTACGCAGCGTGTAATGTGTGTGTGTGTGTGTGTGTGTGTGTGTGTGTGTGTGTGTGTTGTGTTTGTAGTGTGTGTGTGTGTGTGTATGTGTATGTGTGTGTGTGTGGTATGTGTGTGTGTTGTGTGTGTGTATGTGTGTGTATGTGTGTGTATGTGTGTGTGTTGTGTGATGTGTGTGTGTGGTGTGTATGTGTGTGTGTGCGCGTGTATGGTGTGTGTGTGTGTGTGTGTGGTGTGCGTGTGTGTGTTGTGTGTGTGTGTGCGTGTGTGTGTGTCAGGAAAGGTAATGGGTCGAGGGAGTGTTGGGGAGGATAAGTTGTGTTGGACAAGAGAAAGGGGCTGAGTGTTAGGTTGTCCTATAGGTGGGTTTCTAATGACACAATTACGTGATTCTGTGGGGCATTGGTACAGTGCACTAATACGAGGGGAAAAGTACAATACAATGAATGACCGTTTGATAACCGTTGAACTGAACACAAAGCCAGTTATCTTTATGCCTGGATGACGTTAAAGATAGCTGGCTTTGTGTTCAGTTCAACGGTTATCAAACGGTCATTCATTGTATTGTACTTTTCAGTGCTGCGGCAATCGTTTATCCAATATAATGGCAACTCCATACAGGCTTTTTTCCACAATAAATAATTGTGTTTACGCCAATGCCGAACTTTCCCTCACCACCCCACCTGGTTTCGCACAACCCTGTGATGTCCATACCTAAACAGTAATGATAATATAAATGGATTACATTGTAGTGAAATGTATCAGAATCATTGAATGAATAAATGAATAGATTAATAAAATATTCCTGGCTCCCCTCGTATTAGTGCACTGTACCAATGCCCTACATCAGCAAGGGAGTTATGCATCTAGCCAAGCAGAAAAGCCAAGCTCAAAAGAGACATCAAGAGAAAATTAGAAGAGATAAGAAAAACTGTTTGAAGGAAGAATGTGCAAAAATATGTGAGCATATTGAATACAGAAGATTCAGCGATTTATTCCAACAGGTAAAGAAAATTCAGTCCACCAAATTTCGGCCCAGAAATGAGTGCATCAACAGCAAAGAAGGCACCACATTGATTGAGCCAGAGAATATTATGAACAGATGGAATGAATATGAAGCATCCCTTTTTAGCGACAACAGTCCACAAGACACCCTATGCCCTGACCTGAACTGTCCAGAATCAGAACTAGAAGCACTTTTAAGTGAAATTGAAGCAGCCACCAAGCAGTCAAAGTCAAGAAAATCCCCAAGACTTGACAATGTTTCAGGAGAATTGTTTAAACATGCTAGAAAAGAAGGCCTAAAAGCAATGCACCATCTTTGTTGCAAAATCTGGAATACTCATCTGAAATACCCAACAGATCAAATGAACAAGGCAGAAACAAAAAGAGTGACAGAAAAGAGGAAATCTTTAGCTCAGAATTTCCAGAACACAAAGATACAATTTAATGACAATAATAACGATTCTATAGGGCGCCTGATCTTGATGAAAGAATCAAACCAAAGCGCGTACTCTCATTATTCATCGACAGAATCATCGAACAACGACCAAAACTCCAGGGCACAAAGCACTCGTGAACAAGAAAGGGAACGGCAGAATTGCAATGGGGCAAAAGAGCAAGCATTCAGAAGGGGAAATAACTGCTGGACAAAAAAGTATATCTTCAAGAGAGACTTGAAAGAAGAGAGTTTGTGATATCAGAAGCAGAATGGAGAGGTCAGACAGGGGTGTGCATTGACAAGTGGTCATGAAGATAAACAGATGAAGTACCATGGATACACTTGCAGCAGAATGCATTAATTTTACATGACATTCTTTACTAAACAGGCAGCCAATGGAGAACGTGAAGCAAGGGAATGACATGATCACGTCTCTTTTTACAAAAGGCAAGACGGGCCGCGGAATTTTGAATACACTGGAAGCATGCAACAGAAGAAGCATGCAAACCAGAGAGCAGAGAGTTACAATAACTGATGCGAGACAAGATCAGAGAAGTCACAAGTTTAGATGCTGTTGAAGTTTAAAGATAACGGCGAAGAGAACTGAAAAATCACAGTTGACAGTAACAAGACTGACAGGTCTGAATAATGAATTTCCGCATAGAGAATTGAGAATCAAGAACAACACCAAGGTTCTTGACTGAATCATAAAGTGCAGTAATGTTGTCACCTATTTGAATAAACAAACTTTTACAGTGGAAAGCTCGCGCTTTGTTACAGTGTGCACTGCTTCAGTCTTATCTCCATTCAACTGCAACCTGTTCTGTACCATCCAATTATGGATGTCAGCATAACTATCAGAAGTTTTCAGAAAGAAGAACTGACAGATTTTCAGGAGATGCACTGCTGTAGAGTTGGGAGTCATCAGCATAGAAATGATATTTGATCTTGTGCTGACTGATGGCATTGGCAAGTGGTGAGATACAGAGTATGAAGATAACTGGCACAAGCCTAAACCAACTAGGACTTAGACTCATTCACCAAGACACTGACAGCAGTGGGACAGGTGTAGTGTAGACTCATTCACCAAGACACACTGACAGCAGTGGGACAGGTGTAGTGTAGACTCATTCACCAAGACACTGACAGCAGTGGGACAGGTATAGTGTAGACTCATTCACCAAGACACACTGACAGCAGTGGGACAGGTGTAGTGTAGACTCATTCACCAAGACACACTGACAGCAGTGGGACAGGTGTAGTGTAGACTCATTCACCAAGACACACTGACAGCAGTGGGACAGGTGTAGTGTAGACTCATTCACCAAGACACACTGACAGCAGTGGGACAGGTGTAGTGTAGACTCATTCACCAAGACACACTGACAGCAGTGGGACAGGTGTAGTGTAGACTCATTCACCAAGACACACTGACAGCAATGGGACAGGTGTAGTGTAGACTCATTCACCAAGACACACTGACAGCAGTGGGACAGGTGTAGTGTAGACTCATTCACCAAGACACACTTACAGCAGTGGGACAGGTGTAGTGTAGACTCATTCACCAAGACACACTTACAGCAATGGGACAGGTGTAGTGTAGACTCATTCACCAAGACACACTGACAGCAGTGGGACAGGTGTAGTGTAGACTCATTCACCAAGACACACTGACAGCAGTGGGACAGGTGTAGTGTAGACTCATTCACCAAGACACACAGACAGCAGTGGGACAGGTGTAGTGTAGACTCATTCACCAAGACACACTGACAGCAGTGGGACAGGTATAGTGAAAGAGCCTCAGGCGTCTCAAAGGGATAAACATAACCAAGTTGTTTCAATGATAGACTGATACAAGGACTGACATTGAACCCACATGCTAAGCAAGGTCTCAGTGAGCAAGGCGCAGGCTTATGGCCGGTGTCCTGATCTTTGGGAAATTATCAAACACTTTCTTCTTCTTTTCTTCACCGTCTACTTGACCAGGCCTGATATCAGTGTGTCCGTTTTCTCTGGTTCCTTGCCTGTGTTATGACGTAGGTAGTCGGCCATGTCTCCTATCGTCTGACTCAATAGAGGCGACACTCCTGCAGTATCTGTTTGGCTGTCTAATTCCCTCCATTGCAGGAACAGATTAGTGAAAGCATTAGTGTAAACCCGTGGTTCATATGGGCGATGATCCAACTGGTGTCGGTGTCGAGCATCATCGGGACCACTCGCTGTTCTTTTGGAAAAAAAAGACAGGTGGTAGTCGTCCTTTCTTTCGTGACTTCAGGAATATCCTCAGTGCGATCCGAATCGTGATTGCACTCATTCTAGAACAGTTGAACAACTGTCTTCCCCACCCCACCCCCACCCTCATCCCCGGTTTGTTTATGCTGTGTGTCTTGACCAGGCCTGCTCTCACGAAAGTGACCTTTTCTCCCATACGTACGGACGGCAGCAAGTTGTTCGTTGTGTCCGTTTGACAAGAAGACCAATATCGTTGTTGGGTCTGGTGCCGTAAGAAGAGAAGAAGAAGTCGTCATTTTGATGTTAACCTTGGGGTGTCAACACTAGACAACGGTGAACTGTCTGTCTGTGGTTTGAGTTCTAGTCCCATGTTGTCGTTGTTGTTGTCGTCTCTGGCCGTCGTCGTCTGGAAGACGGCATGCGTGGCGCGCCAGTCTGCCTGTTCCTTGAAGTTTCAATCTCATGTCGTCGTCGTTGTCGCCCCTGACCGTCGTCGTCTGAAGGTCTGTAGGTCTGAACTTCTAATCTAACGATACAACCACCTAATTATTTATACCAAAAACGTAACTTAAATCCACGCCGACAGGTTTGTATCAAGAACCTTGTATTAAGGACTTTGTATTAAGGACTTGTATTAAGGACCTTAGAGAAGATATACTGAACTGCTTCGAAACCGGGTGTTAACGAATTCCCTTAAGCGTGAAAACCTTTAGGCCCATGAAAGTACGCACGAGATTCACAAGGGGTTATCTAACTTATGTTGGTGTTCACGAGTCAATAGCAACTCAGGATGTTTAACAGGTTTGAACAGCAAACTGTGTGGTGCTGTGTAGGCATTTACTGCCAGCATATGTCATTAAACGTATGTGCGGAATGTGTGTGTGCTGTGTAGGCATTTACTGCCAGCATATGTCATTAAACGTATGTGCGGAAGTGTGGTGTTGTGTAGGCATTTACTGCCAGCATATGTCATTAAACGTATGTGCGGAAGTGTGGTGTTGTGTAGGTATTTACTGCCAGCATATGTCATCACATGTATGTGCGGAAGTAGTATAGCTCATTCTGTGTGATAGAACTCTACTGTAATCCTCCTGTGCAGAGTGTCATGTCGTCGGCACAATGGATCTGGCCTAATGCCAGCCAGCTTCCTTAAGGAACTTCCAGAAAGGTTAGGGTGTCAGTTTCCTGATCGCCAGCATGCACACAGAGCAGAAGTCGGAGTGCAGACTGCTTGGAAACAATGGACAGGGAGGCCATTGATATAAGCTGGCAGTCAGTCCAGGAGCTCAGTCAGTGCACAAAGAGTTCTTTGAACCCTTTGACTCTTGTACCCTTTACATTAGCATCGTGCATTGCCAACCATGCTAGCAAAGCAAAACCTTAACCCATGGATTCCATCACTCTACCAGCTTCCTGAATAAAGCTGGTGGATAGGGCGATGGAGTCAAATAGTTAAGTTTTTGCTGTTGGTGTATATGATGCAGGAGTCAAAACTTCTGAAACTGTTGGGGGCATCTCGAAGAGAAAACAAATGGTGACCTTGCGCATAGATTTTTGCATAGTCTTGGCAACATCTGTCTTAGCCACTTGGGACACAGTGTGTATGACACTGACAGCCATCTCCTGTCAGCCACGGCCTGATGATGTTTTCTTTTGTCTTTTATATGTAAGATCTTTATCCAGGTGTCGCAGACATCACTTGTGATTTTCTGTACGTAGACTTGGGTCTGTTTGTGTTGGTCTTCTATTTCTTTGTTTTTTTTTCTGGCCAAGCTTTCTTAGCTTCATTGCACCTATTCCTGATTTCCTTGTGTAATTATTTTGTATCTTTCTCATTTTTCTTTACCCTCCTCCGTTCATCCATCAAGCTTAAACATCCATCAAGCTTAACATCCATCAAGCTTAAACATCCATCAAGGCTAAAATTTCATTTGCCATCGGTTCTTTGCTTTCCTTTCAATTCTAGGGATTTCTTCACAAGCTTCATTTATTGAGTTTCTCAAATTTATTCATTTTTCCTCACTGTCACCAACGTCCTCCAGAACACTGAATTTGTTATGAACATGTACGTTAGTGGTAGCAGGTAGGGGTAGATCTTAGGACGATTTCCTGTTGTGTTGTTGTTGTTGTCGTTGTTGTTGTTGTTGTTGCGTTGTTGCTGTTGTCGTTGTTGTTGTTGTCGTTGTTGTTGTTGTCGTTGTTGTTGTTGTTGTTGTTGTCCGTGTTTTAGTTTTTGTTGTTGTTGTTGTCGTTGTTGTTGTTGTTGTTGTTGTTGTTGTTGTTGTCGGTGTTTTTGTTTTTGTTGTTGTTGTTGTCGTTGTTGTTGTTGTCGTTGTTGTTGTTGTTGTTGTTGTCGGTGTTTTTGTTTTTGTTGTTGTTGTTGTCGTTGTTGTTGTTGTTGTCGGTGTTTTTGTTGCTGTCGTTGTTGTTGTTGTTGTCGGTGTTTTTGTTTTTGTTGTTGTTGTTGTCGTTGTTGTCGGTGTTTTTGTTGTTGTTGTTGTCGTTGTTGTTGTTGTTGTCGTTGTTGTTGTTGTTGTCGGTGTTGTTGTTGTTGTTGTTGTTGTTGTCGTTGTTGTTGTTGTCGGTGTTTTTTGTTTTTGTGTTGTTGTTGTCGTTGTTGTCGTTGTTGTCGGTGTTTTTTGTTTTTGTTGTTGTTGTTGTCGTTGTTGTTGTTGTTGTCGTTGTTTTTGTTGTTGGTGTTTTGTTGTTGTTGTCGTCGTTGTTGTTCTTTTGTTGTTGTGGCTGTTGTTATTGTCGTTGTTTTTGTTGGTGTTGTTGTTGCTTTTTTGTTGTTGTCGTCGTTTTTATTGTTGTTGTGGCTGTTGTTATTGTCGTTGCTTTTGTTGTTGTTGTTGTTTGTTGCTGTTGTTGTCGTCGTTGTTTTTATTGTTGTTGTGGCTGTTGTTATTGTCGTTGTTTTTGTTGGTGTTGTTGTCGTTGTTTTTGTTGGTGTTATTGTCGTTGTTTTTGTTGGTGTTTTGTTGTTGTGTTGTTTGTTGTTGTTGTTTGTTGTGTTTTTGTTGGTGTTTTGTCGTTGTTTTTGTTGGTGTTATGTTGTTGTTTTTGTTGGTGTTGTTGTCGTTGTTTTTGTTGGTGTTGTTGTCGTTGTTTTTGTTGGTGTTATTGTCGTTGTTTTGTTGGTGTTATTGTGTTGTTTTTGTTGGTGTTGTTGTTGTTGTTTTTGTTGTTGTAGGTGTTGTTGTTGTCGTTGTTTTTGTTGGTGTTAGGTTGTTTTTTTGTTGTCGTTGTTTTTGTTGGTGTTATTGTGTTGTTTTTGTTGGTTGTTTGTCGTTGTTTTTGTTGGTGTTGTTGTCGTTGTTTTTGTTGATTGTGTTGTTTTTGTTGGTGTTATTGTCGTTGTTTTTGTTGTGTTATTGTCGTTGTAATAGATAGGCATTTGTTGGTAAGAATGCTTTTCATCTTCTTGAATGTTGTTTTGCCTTGGCCGATTCTGCTGGCTATTTTGATATGCATCTGCGTCTGTGATATGACCGTTTCCAGATATTTGAACTTACCAATCTGTCTCAAGGTTGTGCCATTTGCTGTTATTTTGCATGGGGGGATTTCATGTTTTTTGTTGTGTTTTTTTACTGATTACCATCACTTCAGCTTTCTTGGTATTTAGCTCCTACCCCTTATTTTTTTTTTTATTTCTATTATAATTATTTACATATTCTGCAATTAGCATGGTGTCATCTGTGTAATGAATGTTGTTTATCATTTTTTCCTCCAACCTTTATCCAGGGCATTCTCTATGTTTCTCATGATGGTTTGGGTGAGAAGTGAAAACAAATCTGTGACAGAACACTCCTGCCTGACGTCTCTGTTGATATTAGGAAAGAGTTTAAAACGTTTTCTATTCTCCTTGCTGCAGTTTGCTTCCAATACATATTTCTGATTATTCGTAAATATTTTCCATCGTATTAAGTCTTTCTAGTTGGTTAATCAATTCTTCCTGTCTTACCCGATCAAAAGCATTGATATAATCAACAAAGCATGAATATAATCCTTATTCAACTCGATTGACCTCTCTGTGGTATTAGCAATCATTTCCCTTCCCAAATATCCACACTATTCTTCTTCTATTTTTCTTGCAATTCTGTTCCTTGTCCTCATCAGGATCATTCTTAATAGTATTTTTGTTACATGACTCATCAAGCTAATCTTGTACGATGTTCGCGTCCTATAGCCCCTGATTTTGACACCTTTGGGAATTTTTCCGGTGTCATAAAATTTCATTTAAGAGGATTGTTTTTTTTCAATACCGAATTCCTCAGGGCTTCAATCACCTCTGTAGTAATAGTGTCTGGTCCTGGCTTTTCCTGGTTTTATCTTTTTCAATGTTGCTCTAAATTCATCTTTCATTGTGGTGGTCCTTCGACATTCTTTCTTATAAAAATGTTCTTCGTTTCTGTCATCGTCAAAAGGTCTTTAATGTACTCTCCAATTTATCTAATATTTTGTCTTTTTCCATGATAAGCGTATCATCTTTCGATTCTAAGCAGCCAGGTGATATGCATGTATTTTTCCTGTGACAATTTCTTCAATTCTTCTGTACATATCCTGAGGGTCTGTTTTATGCCGGTCTTTTATTTCTTTGCACTTTGTTTTCAGCAAGCTTCCTTAGCTTCATTGCACCTATTCCTGATTTCTTTGTTTATCTTTCTGTATATTTCCTCTTTTCCCTTTGTCTTCCTCCTTTCTTCCATCAAGCTCATAAATTCTTTTGTCATCCAGTTCTCTTTTTTGCTGTTCTATCTGTGCTAGAGATTTCTTCAAAAACTTCATTTATCGAGTTTCTCAACTTTGTCCATTGTTCCTCACTGCCACCAACATCTTCCAGAGCACTGAATTTGTTGTGAACATGTAGGGCCTACGTTACATTTTTTAAGGGTCGATTCATCTGTCTTTAAGGGTCCAAGGTTTAGTTTGATGTTACTTTTGGTTTGCTTTCTTTTCCTTAGTTTCAGCCTTAATCTTCCTGTTACAGAATTGTGGTCACTGTTGCAGTCTGCGCCTGTTAGTGTTTCTGCTGTCAGCAAAGAATTTCTAAATCTTTTATTGATTTTTGGTATTATATCCTGGACTCAACCATGTCTTTTTTCTTCTGTTAGGCTGCTCAAACCAGGTGTTTCCTACTATGAACTTATTCGTCTGTGCCCATTCCACAACACCCTCTCCTGTCCCATCTTAGCATTGAAATGTCCCACTATTATTGTAACTTCCTGTGACTTGCATTGAGTCTTGGCTATCTCTGATACTTCATAGAAGTTGTCAATTTCGTCGTGAGTATACCTGGATGATGCTGATATCAAATGGCTTACCATCCAATTTAACACGCAAAAACTCGGTCTGACACAGCCCTGTATCCCCTGATTGATTTTGACTTTTACCTTTCTATCATGATGCCTACTCTTCTTTCGTGTGTGTTTCCACCAGAATATATTATTGTATGCTCGCCTGATGTTATCATACCTGTCCCCCTAGTCATGAAATATTGATGTTAAGTCTTTGAATCTCAATCTTGACATTGGCACCAATATCCTCCATGTTGCAATTTTTGTATTTTTTAGTTTGATCGCAGTAGCTTGCTGACGGTCTGGTATCACCTGCGCAGCATGAAGGTCCCTACCGAACAAAGGTGCTCCATAGGAGTCCCTGTTTACGTCGTTATCCTCATTTTTCTTGCTTTGACTGGCCACGACTTATCTTGGGAAAATACGATGGTAGTTTCCCTTTGCCTTCCATCGGTTTGTGTACGGACTCGCCGCCAGCCTTTGTTGTTCCCACGACAACTTACAAGCGATGATTTTCTGTCAGGGTTTACTCCTTTAGCCTTATTCTCTCCCGTGATAACCACAAGGCAGTGGTGCTATTTACACATAGCTGGGAGTTTGGTTCGTGGGCACCAGGGCATGTCCATGCGCCGGGGGCCTGTGCGCCGCACGTCTAGGAGCCAGATCTCCTCCGAGTCCCTCGAGTTTTAGCCTGAGTCCGTGAAGAGCTCAGTTATCACATGTCGCCACGAGAAGGCACAACGTAGGGCTTGCTGGTGGAGACAGACTTACACATTCTGCTCTCCTTGTCGTATTGCTGCCAGCGGTGCATCACGTCAGCCATCAGCCATTTGCTGTCTAAATCATTGTGGGATTTTTCGGCCAGCCAGTTGCTGTTCAGAGTTGAGCATGCTACGGGCTCATTGGGAAGACAAAGGATCACACAGTTGAATCTTAGCTATTAGACGGACATGTCACTGAGCATGTTGCTCAAATTTGATCAACACCGCCGCTGTCTGTATCTCTGGTATTGTAACTTTAATTTCAATTTAAGCCTAGCTGACTACGTACAGCCATATCAGGGCTATAGCCCGTTTCAAAACATACATAATACTTCAACAGGAAAAAAAACAAAATTCAGTACAAATATCAATGCATTCGTGCACATAATCCAAGACACTGACCACTCCATCCAATTTATCACAAAGGGGACTTAAAAAAACCCCAACCTGAATGCAAATTCAAACACAACTAAGGACGCTAAAATATACATAAGGACGGGCCTAAATTACATATACTTGCTATCGCATATCTCATTTACCTAGAGCCAAAAATGCATTCAGTTATCACTCCTAGAGGAAAGTATTAAGACTTTATCGAACATAAACAGGTTAATGGACAAGCAAGGCCGAAAATGATAGGAAGAAATGACAGAGGAAAAAAAGGAAACAAAGAGTGACAGAAATTTTTGGTTCAAAATTTCCAGAAGGTGGGGATACCACTTATACTGAAAGAGTCCTTGTCATCCCCACAGGGGTGTATCTGTGGTTGACGCTATGATATGACAGCAAGTATACAGTTCAGCCTTACCAGGCGGCTGCCATGAAATCCACATCATACTGAGGACAAATCATCACAATTGCTCAATTCATCATCAATAGCTCTGAGCATTGTGAACAATTGTACATTCAATTCAATCCATAGCTCTGAGCACTGTGAACAATGCATCACATTAGTTCATTCATCATCACACATAGCTCTGAGCATTGTGAACAATTGTCATCATCACATAGCTCTGAGCACTGTGAACAATTGTCATCATCATCATAGCTCTGAGCACTGTGAACAATTGTCATCATCACATAGCTCTGAGCACTGTGAACAATTGTTCATCATCAGCTCATACAATGCCTCTGAGCACTGTGAACAATTGTCCATCATCTATCATAGCTCTGAGCACTGTGAACAATTGTCATCATCATCATAGCTCTTGCATAGCACTGTGAACAATTGTCATCATCATCATAGCTCTGAGCACTGTGAACAATTGTCATCATCATCATAGCTCTGAGCACTGTGAACAATTGTCATCATCATCATAGCTCTGAGCATTGTGAAAATTGTCCCAGTTCTTGTGGCAGTTTATGTGGCATGTGAAAATGGAACAGAAAAAAATGAGCAATAATGGTGTAGAATTAATGTCTCTCTTCTAGACTGTGAACATGTTATGTGGATGTGTCAGCAGTTACACCACTTCATGTCCGCCGCCGTTATCTGGCTCTCTTCTTTTCTTCTAACTTCTCTTACTCTCTTCTCTCTCTCTCTCTCTTCTCTCTCTCTTCTCTCTCTCTCTCTCTCTCCGTACCTGTCTGTCTCTCTATCCAAGTGTGCGCATGTGTATAAAAATGTGTGTGTGCGTGTCTGTGTGTATTTGTGTGTGCGTGTGTGTGTGCCCCCTTTCTCTCTTTCTCTCCCCCACCTGCATGTGTGTGCATTTGTGTATAAACATGTGTACGTGCGTGTCTGTGTGTGTTTTTGTGTACATGTGCATGCGTGTTTGAGAGAGAGGGAGAGAGAGAGAGTGCGTTTTGTGCGTGTGTGCATAAACACACAGTTACTGCAAACAGAAGTCAGATGGTAACAATGAACGGACAGCACAACGGAACAGCAAATTATCTGAAAAGGGAATCAGGCAGATAATGGTTAGAGAAAATCAATGAGAAACAAGAATGGTGTTTCATTAGGAGTGTCCTGTTAATTCAATGTCCATTAGCCCCGTGTGTTTTGTTTCCTGTGCAATGCTTGTTCCTTTACATGTGCAAAAGTGCGAAGAATATTATCGTCCTACAGCCTTGGATACTGTTCTGTGCGCGTGCACGCGTGCGACTGCGCGTGTGTGTATTTGTGTGTGTGTGTGTGTCTGTCGTGTGCGTTGCGTGTGCGTGTGTCTCTTGTATATATATATATATATATATATATATATATAGTAGATAAACCAAAGAAACAAGATAACAAACTAGAGTTTTGAGCCCAGTACTTCGGCCAGTGGCCTTCCTCAGGGCAGTGTTTATTCAGGAATGAACACACACATCAAACATTTTTGAACGAAAACTGTTCACAGAGTAATCCAATCTTCTTTCTTTTCAACAACACGAGACGCCTGCCCATTCCCCCCTCCCCCACCCCAATCCCAACGCCGAACACCAAATCTCATTCCTCCACCCCAGTGTGCCCCACCCACATGAACACAACCGCACGCTCTCGCACGCACACACATACAACATTAAACAAACACAAACACTCATTTATATGCCCGCACACATGCACACATGCACGTACGTACAAAAATGGTACACGCACACACACGTACACACACACACGCACACACACACACAAAACTACACTACTGTAAATTCGAACAGCTACGAAGTAAACAAACTTACACATTATTATTCTAAGTGGTAACATAGATGTGCCTTTATAAATGACACTAATAATTGTAGCAAAGAGAACAACAGTAATGTTAATCGCCTTTATCATCACCATATTGACAACAACGACAAATAAAGCACTGATTAAGATGAAGACGACGACGACAACAACAGCTACAACCACAACAACAGTAAGAACAACAATAATAGTAACAACGACAGCAATCATCATCACCATCATCATCACCATCACCGCTGCCATCACCATCACCAACATCTCCATCAATATCATCGTAATCGTCACCATCATCGCCGCCATCCCCATCATCGCCATTATGTGTCCCACCACATTTCTGGTTCTGGTTCTGGTTCTGGTTCTGTTCTGTAATCGCTAAACCTCCCTTGAGGAGTATCGCAGCGATGGGTGGTGGCGCTGTTATCGACGCGCCGTCGGAGAAGATTTGAGCCTCGATTTGAAGGATCTAACAGTCGGGCTCTCCACTACTTCTGCAGGAAGGTCGTTCCAGGGTCCAATGATGCTGACGGAGGAGGAGTGGCGATATGTCGTGGTTTTGCTTTGGATCAACTTGTATTTGTAAGGGTGTTTGGGTCGGGTTCGGGGGTCTGCTGGGATTAGGATGTTGTCGGTGGGGACTTCTGCCAGGTGGTTAATAATCTTGTACAATAAGATGAGTTTGGCGTCCCTCCTACGGTCTGCGAGGCTGTCCCAGGGGTGACGCTGGCCTGGTCGTTAAGATGTCTTAACAGTTGTTTCAGTCGTTGGTCTTCGTTGTTGGCAAAGGCGTGCACAATTTTTCTTTAATCTCTTCAAAATCCATCCTTGCATGTTGTCAATACAAGATGAAGGTCGAGGTTTAACTCAGCTCGTAGGAATGTGATGCCAGTGGTGTTCTGTGGTGTAATGTTTGCTGTTGTTGTTGATGTTGTTGTTGTTTTTCTGGTTCAATCTGCCATGCCCTTGCTTTCGCTGGATGATTTTTCTGCATAGAAAACGAGTAAACTCGCTGTTTCACGCGTTGTGCTAATGGTTAGTAGACCAGACCCTAAGCGGAGACCAGACCCTGTGCGAATCATTCCCTGTCCCCCATCACCACAAGCACATCGCCCACCCCCTATATCCCCAGTCACCCCACAAGCCCGTCCAATAACAATGATGGTAATACAAAGAATAATACTATTAATAATATGAATGATAGTCATAACTACAACAATGACGACGATGATAACACCTATGATAACATCAACACCACACCACCACCAACAACAACAACAACAATAATAACAATAACAATAATAGTAATAATAATATCTAGCAAAAAATAAATGATAATATTAATAACAACGGTAGAATGACATTCCCAACGTGTCAAAACCCCAAATAAGGATCAAACCCAAACGCACACCCACCAGTCACCAAGGTGGCAAGCCAATGTTGTGCAAACAGCACGCGCAAATTGGGGGGGGGGGGGAGGACAGAAGAAAAAAAGGGGGAGGAGGGGCCACGCAGAGGGTGAAACCAACGTCGGACAAAAAGGCACGGCCCCTAACCGGACCATTAGGAAGATGGAGTATGTGACTGCCAAAAAGACAAGGGAATGTTGTGCAGGTGATACAATGAGACACCAAGAAGGAGAGGGGACTGCTAGTGCAACATTCTTGCAGAGGAACCACAGATAACCAGCACCAGAAGTAGAACAGAGAGGTGGGGAATAGGTGTACACCTGGAGGTGATCACGAACGTGCCAGGTACCAACGACCCACCTATGATACAATGCCTCAGCCACCATTAGAACTCCTCGCAAAACAGACAGTCAGGGGAGAAAACGAGGCAAGGGGGCGACTTGACCATGTCTAACATCAAGCGGAACAAGATGGGTTGTAGAACTCTGAAACACCCACGGGAATGGAACGGTAGAAGGCGGTGATCAAGAGCGTGGAGTCTTAACAATCAACGAGAAAACAAAATGGGGGTGGGGGTGGGGGGAGGGGAGGGGGGTATCTCGGAAATTAAAAAAAATGTCATTGTACTGTTTCGAGCCCAGGTAGCTGCGCAGAGCCATATCAGGGTTGTAATTGTATTCGAACACCCACGTATAAAAAAATTAAAAAAATAAAAAAATTTTAAAGTTTGGGGGAGGGGGGGGGGGTGTTGCCGCTAAAGTTGAAAAAATTGTCATTGTACTGTTTAGAGCCCAGGTAGCTGCACAGAGCCATGTCAGGGCTGTAGTTGTATTTGTATATGAACGCCCACATATCCCACAAGTGGAAAAAATGGAAAAGAAAATCAAGCACATCTATTAATGCTTTCGTGCATACCATTTGAGGGCATATAGGAAAAGGCCCAAATACTTAAAATGGTCACTGTACATCACACACCCTAGAGGCAAAATGCACTCGACACGTGTATCTGAAGGAGTAATGATAGAAGGAAGAGGGTATGATTTGGTAGTATCCAAACGATCATGAGTGGTGGAGAACAGGCGTCTTGTCGGAGTGGCAATCGGAAGGCTCTGAGTTCAATTCGCTTGGACACTTTGGTCTGGTGGG
>JAPXFY010000035.1:18863489-18890989 GCA_030674185.1 Monoplex corrugatus
TTATTGTTGTTGGTTTATTGTTATTGTTGTTGGTTTATTGTTATTGTTGTTGGTTTATTGTTATGTTGCTAGTTATTATTATTGTTGTTGGTTTATTGTTATTGTTGCTGGTTTATTATTATTGTTGCTGTTTATTGTTATTGTTGCTGGTTTATTGTTATTGTTGCTGGTTTATTGTTGTTGGTTTATTGTTATTGTTGTTGGTTTATTGTTATTGTTGTTGGTTTATTGTTATTGTTGCTGGTTTATTGTTATTGTTGTTGGTTTATTGTTATTGTTGCTGGTTTATTGTTATTGTTGCTGGTTTATTATTATTGTTGCTGGTTTATTGTTATTGTTGTTGGTTTATTGTTATTGTTGCTGGTTTATTGTTATTGTTGTTGGTTTATTATTATTGTTGCTGGTTTATTTTTATTGTTGTTGGTTTATTGTTATTGTTGTTGGTTTATTGTTATTGTTGTTGGTTTATTATTGTTGTTGCTGGTTTATTGTTATTGTTGCTGGTTTATTGTTATTGTTGTTGGTTTATTGTTATTGTTGTTGGTTTATTGTTATTGTTGTTGGTTTATTGTTATTGTTGCTGGTTTATTGTTATTGTTGTTGGTTTATTGTTATTGTTGTTGGTTTATTGTTATTGTTGTTGGTTTATTGTTATTGTTGTTGGTTTATTGTTATTGTTGTTGGTTTATTGTTATTGTTGTTGGTTTATTATTATTGTTGTTGGTTTATTGTTATTGTTGCTGGTTTATTGTTATTGTTGTTGGTTTATTGTTATTGTTGTTGGTTTATTGTTATTGTTGCTGGTTTATTGTTATTGTTGTTGGTTTATTGTTATTGTTGTTGGTTTATTGTTATTGTTGCATAAAGCCCAGCTGACTAAATCAGGGCTGTAAACATCTCAAAATGTACACCATACCTCAATAGAGGAAGAATCTCATTACCATCATCATGTGCCCTTCATCATGGTGTTGGCGATTATAGTCCTCCAAACAAATCTATCCCTTGTCCCTGTAAGCACATCTTCCACCCTCTCTGTCCTCAGCCACCCTGCAAGTCCGTCCAATGTTTTCTCTCTGGGTCTACCTGGTGCTCCCTTCTTCTTCTTGTTTAGTGTCCACAATCAGCGCGTTGATTATTCTGACACCCTTTCCTTCCAGCTTTCCTGTAGAAAGAAACTAGACTAGAACATTGGCACAAATGATCTAAGGATACGCCCCTGGCGTTGAGCACTCCGTTAACAACAGGGGATTTATAGACACATGTCTGAAGACAAGTGTAAATATCACCAAGGACATTAAAAGATATTAATATAAAACGGGCCTAGACACAAGCATCGATATACGAAATGAATAGTATCAAAGAGTTACTTCTCTTTCCCCAACGAGTAAAATTGTGTCCCTTATTCCTGAAGACATTCCATTACCACAACGTCAAAAGTGTTAGTCTGGAATCATTCAGGCAGAAGATCCGGCGTTTTCAGAGCCACAGATATCAGCTCAAGTGTATGACATAATGTTTGTACACTTTGAGTTTCAGTTTCTCTAGACGACGTCTCCACGCTCGGAACGAATTCCATAAGCATAACGTCGCAGGTGCCATGTGTATGGTGATCATGGCGCGAGCCTCAAGCCTGCACATAAACCCATGAACTGGCCAGGTCCTGAGGTCCTACCTAGACTATGTTTTACCTTGTCTGTATTGTTTATACTCGTATTGTTTCAGCCTATCACTGGAACAATCTTGGTTACATGTAAATCACATGTGTACCTCATAAAAGGAACATACGTAATTGCACAATTCCGACTGACTACACACACACTACCACAGACACACAGACACACACACACATACCAATACTACAAACTACAACACACACACACACACACACACACACACCACACTACACAACACACATACTACACATACACACATACACACACACACACACACACACACACAACACACACTACACATACAAACATACTACACACACACACACACACATACACAACACACACACAACACACACACACACAAACAACACACACACACACACACACACACACACATACACAACACACACACACACACAACACACACACACACACACACACACACACACACACACACACACACACACACACACACACACACACACACACACACACACTTATTAGAAAAAACACACTGAACCAGGGACTGTGTCTTGACGTAAACATTTTCAGGTGTTGCACCACTCTAGTTCATACTAAGTCATGTACGTCAAATGACAAACAGAAGCCTGAAACAGAGATCTGTTAGGAAACAGTTATTTTACTGTTATTTTTGTTTAACGCCCACCCGACTGCGTAGAGCCATATCAGGGTTAAACCCGTTTCAAAACATATACAATATCTCTATAGGAAAAACAAAAAGAAAATTAAGTACACGTAACGAATGCATTCACACGCGTGTTATAAGGAGATGTCCCCGGGTTGACCAGTCGCCATTACCACAAAGGGGATTTAAACAACAAACCTGAATAAAAAATCTAAACATGATTAAAGACACTAAAACATGTACAAAAAACGGGCCTACATCACCTAAAATTGCTTCCGCATATCTGATTTGCCTAGAGCCAAAAAATGGACTTAATACATGTACCTAATTACCAATCCTAAAGAGAAAGTACGTAAGACTTTATGGAACACATACAGGTGAATGGACCAGCAAGGCAGAAAACAGAAAATGATAGGAAGAACTGATACAGAGCAAAGGAGGAAGAAAAAAACAACAAAGAGAGTGACAGAAAGAGAAAAATTCTAGCACCGATTTACCAGAAGGTGGGGATACCATTTATACTGAAAGATCCCCGGCATCCCACAGGGTTGGGAGGAAACTGAAAACCCACAAATAGCTGAGAAATCTTTCACAGGCCGACAACAGGGAGACAGACGGAAGGACGGCCGGACGGACGGTTGGACACACACAAAACACACACACACCCACACACACACACACACACACACACACACACACCACACACACACACACACACACACACACACACACACACAACTCCATTGTATATCACTGTTATCAGGCAACCAGCCCCTCCCTTTTTCACAAGCTTTAAGATGTGTATGTGAGCAAAAGCAGAGACACGAAAAGACAGTCCTGTGGTTCCAAGGAGGATTCAATCTTTGTTTTCAGTCCCGGTATCCCACTGTCAGAAGTCTCAAAATTCTATTGATGTTTTTGGGGGGAAGGGGAGGGTGGATATGAGCGATGTTCAACACAAATTCTCTTGTGTTGCGTTTTCAGACAGTTCGATCAGGTTCTCAACATCTTCAGTTAGAAGGGTGAAAGCATTAGTTGGTTTGTGACGTTATTTTTTTTTTTTGGTTCGGTTCGATTTGGGTTGTGTGTGTGTGTGTTTTCCCTTATCTTTCTGTTGGTCTTGCTCCCCCCCCCCCCTTTTTTTTTTTTTTTTTTTTTTTCCTAACCGACCCTAACCCTTATTTTCTTCCCATTTTCGCGTGTTTTCTGGGCTTCCCTTTTGGCCAGCATGGCCCTCTATACTTGGCCAGCATGGCCCTCTATACTTGGCCAGCATGGCCCTCTATACTTGGCCAGCATGGCCCTCTATACTTGGCCAGCATGGCCCTCTATACTTGGCCAACATGGCCCTCTATACTTGGCCAACATGGCCCTCTATACTTGGCCAGCATGGCCCTCTATACTTGGCCAGCATGGCCCTCTATACTTGGCGAGCATGGCCCTCTATACTTGGCCAGCATGGCCCTCTATACTTGGCCAACATGGCCCTCTATACTTGGCGAGTATGGCCCTCTATACTAGGCGAGTATGGCCCTCTATACTTGGCAAGCATGGCCCTCTATACTTGGCCAGCATGGCCCTGTATACTTGGCGAGTATGGCCCTCTATACTTGGCCAGCATGGCCCTCTATACTTGGCCAGCATGGCCCTCTATACTTGGCCAGCATGGCCCTCTATACTTGGCGAGTATGGCCCTCTATACTTGGCCAGATGGCCCTCTATACTTGGCGAGCATGGCCCTCTATACTTGGCCAGTATGGCCCTCTATATTTGGGCCCAGCATGGCTCTATACTGGCGACATGCCTCTATACTTGGCGAGTATGGCCCTCTATACTTGGCGAGTATGGCCCTCTATACTTGGCGAGCATGGCCCTCTATACTTGGCGAGCATGGCCCTCTATACTTGGCCAGCATGGCCCTCTATACTTGCCAGCATGGCCCTCTATACTTGGCCAGCATGGCCCTCTATACTTGGCCTACATGGCCCTCTATACTTGGCGAGTATGGCCCTCTATACTTGGCCAGCATGGCCCTCTATACTTGGCCAGCATGGCCCTCTATACTTGGCGAGCATGGCCCTCTATACTTTGGCCAGCATGGCCCTCTATACTTGGCGAGTATGGCCCTCTATACTTGGCGAGTATGGCCCTCTATACTTGGCGAGCATGGCCCTCTATACTTGGCCAGCATGGCCCTCTATACTTGGCCAGCATGGCCCTCTATACTTGGCCAGCATGGCCCTCTATACTTGGCCAGCATGGCCCTCTATACTTGGCGAGCATGGCCCTCTATACTTGGCCAGCATGGCCCTCTATACTTGGCCAGTATGGCCCTCTATACTTGGCGAGCATGGCCCTCTATACTTGGCCAGCATGGCCCTCTATACTTGGCCAGCATGGCCCTCTATACTTGGCGAATATGGCCCTCTATACTTGGCGAGTATGGCCCTCTATACTTGGCAAGCATGGCCCTCTATACTTGGCCAGCATGGCCCTGTATACTTGGCGAGTATGGCCCTCTATACTTGGCCAGCATGGCCCTCTATACTTGGCCAGCATGGCCCCTATACTTGGCCAGCATGGCCCTCTATACTTGGCGAGTATGGCCCTCTATACTTGGCGAGTATGGCCCTCTATACTTGGCGAGTATGGCCCTCTATACTTGGCCAGCATGGCCCTCTATACTTGGCCAGCAATGGCCCTCTATACTTGGCGAGCATGGCCCTCTATACTTGGCGAGTATGGCCCTCTATACTTGGCGAGTATGGCCCTCTATACTTGGCGAGCATGGCCCTCTATACTTGGCGAGCATGGCCCTCTATACTTAGCCAGCATGGCCCTCTATACTTGGCGAGTATGGCCCTCTATACTTGGCCAGCATGGCCCTGTATATTTGGCGAGTATGGCCCCCTATACTTGGCGAGTATGGCCCTGTATACTTGGCGAGTATGGCCCTCTATACTTGGCGAGCATGGCCCTCTACACTTGGCGAGTATGGCCCTCTATACAAATCTATTTTTTGTTGCTTGAAGTATGTCTCTTACCCGTTCTGCCCTCTTTCACTCTGCAAAACTGTCCAATAGTTTTTTTCCCTTATGGCTTACCTGGTGCTCTTTGTCCCGTTTGCTTTCCTGTTGTGACTAGATGTTTGAAGTTCTCTTGTCTCATAAATGTCCTATTAAAGTTGTTTGTCTTTTCCGAATCTTCTTCATTATTGGTTGTGTGTGTGTGTGTGTGTGTGTGTGTGTGTGTGTGTGTGTGTGTGTGTGTGTGTGTGTGGTGTGTGAGTGTGTGTGTGTGTGTGCGTGTGAGTGTGCGTGTGTGTGTGTGTGTGTGTGTGTGTGTGTGTGTGTGTGTGTGTGTGTGTGTAGTGTGTGTGTGTGTGCGTGTGGGTGGTGTGTGTGCGTGCGTGTGTGCGTGCGTGCGTGTGTACGTACGTGCGTGCGTGCGTGCGTGTGTGTGTTTGCTTCTTTCAAGATTGTCTTTTTTTTTTTTTTTTTTTTTTGCTGTCCATCGAACTTTTAACATTGTTCTTAAGAAACTACATTTCAGCTGCCTCAATCTTGTTCTGACTTTGCCTGCTGATTGTCCAGGCTTTTCATGCCTATAATAATATTGGGTCAATACAACAATGAAAAACTATCTTCCTGATGTTAACTGAAAGACATTTGTTGGTAAGAACGCGTTTCATCTTCTTGTATGCTGTTTTAGCTTGGCCAGGTCTGCTGGATATTTCCAATGTGCATCTGTCGTCTGGTGAGATGACTGTTCCCAGATATTTATATACTCGTCAACTTGTCTCAATGGTGTGCCATTTGCTGTCATTTTACAGTAGTAGATTTTTTTTCTTACTCATTACCTGGACATCATTCTGACCATTCAGCCCTAGTCCTTTATTTCTGCTATTTTGTAGGTCTGCTTCATTTTAGCAATTAGAATGGTCATCTACGGAACGAAAGTCGTTTATCATTTTTTCCTCCAACCTTTATCCTAGGGCAATTCTTCTATGTTTTTCATAATGCTTTTGTTGTAAAGTGAAAACGAATTCCTCCTCTTTTGATGTTTTGAAAAGTGTATTTATCAATTTCTACTCTCATTGCCGCTGTTTGTTCCCAATACACATTCCTTATTATTCTAAGATCTTTTTGGGCAATATTCAACTTTTCCAGTTTCTTGATCAGTTCTTCATGTCTTATCCGATCAGAAGCCTCGACATAACCAACAAAAGAAAAACATAAATCCTTTAACTCAAGCGATATTTCTACGAGGATGTATATGGCATTAATAGTTTCTTTCCTTTCAACAAGTCCAAATTGTTCTTCTGCTATTTCTGTTTTTGATTACATTCCTTATCCCCATCATAGTTATTCTAAATAGAAGTTTTGACACATGACTGATCATGACTATGGAGTTCGCAGTCTATAGCCCCTGTTTTCTTTGGAATGCAAGGAAAATTGATTTTGATATATCTTTAGGGAATTTTCCGGTGTCATAGATTTCATTTAGGAGGGCTGTTATTTTTCAAAACCAAATTCATCTATACCCTCAATCATTTCTACAGAAAAGAAGTCAGGTCCTGGAGGTTTTCTCCGTTTCATCTGTAAAAATTTGCTCTGATGTATCTTTCATTATATGTGGTCCTTTAACATTCTTTCAAATAATGTAATGGTTCCTACGTTCTGTCATTGTCAAAAACCTTTCTGTCATCGTCAAAATCCTTTCTGTCATCGTCAAAAACCTTTCTGTCATCGTCAAAAACCTTTCTGTCCTCGTCAAAAAGGTCTTCAATGTATCTCCCCATCTAGCTAATGTTCCATAATAATCGTACCTTCTTTTGATTTTAATTGCCAGGTGATGTGCATGTCTTGTTCCTGTGAGCAGTTTCTTCAATGTTTCTGTACATACACTTAGGTCTGTTTTGCGTCAGTCTTCTATTTCTTTGCACTTTTTTTCTAGCCAAGCTTCCTTAGCTTCATTGCAACTGTTCCTGATTTCTTTGTTTATTTTTTCGTATTTTTCCTCTTTTCCCTTTACCTTCCTTCGTTCATCCATAAACCTAAGTTTTCTGTTGTCATCCAGTTGTTCTTTGCTTTTCTTTCAACTCCAGTGATTTCTTCACAAGCTTCATTTATCGGTGTTTTTCAAATTTGTTCCACCAGAGACACCGAACTTGATTTGAACACAAAACACTAAATTCTTCACGAATTGATTCGGCTGTCTATAAGAGTCCAAGATTAAGTTTGATATTTCATTCTTTTTAGTTTCAGCCTAACTTTTTCCATTACAAGGTTGTGGTCACTGTTTCAATCTGCACCTGATAATGTTTTGCTGTCAGTAAAGAATTTCCTAATCTTTTATTTATCAAGATGTAGTCAGTTTGACTCCTCGTACTGTCTCCCCTTCACAATACGTTGGAAATCAAAACTAATGAAGGAAAGTGCTCCAAAATTACCTGACCACGTTATTTACTCTTTCGCTCTCTGCCAAGACACATTAAGCATTGCGGAAATGATTATACTGAAGTGTCCATGACCAAGAATAGATGACACCAAAAATATCATGTCCTCTTTGGGAATCTCTCCTCCAGAAAAAACATTGGAGTTTCCACTTTCTTTCCATATAATATGAATCTCTCTTTGTTCTCTCTCTCTCTCCTCTCTCTCTCTCTCTCTCTCTCTCTCTCTCTCTCTCTCTCTCTCTGTGTCTGTCTCCTCTCTCTCTCTGTCTCTCTTCTCTCTCTCTCTCTGTCTCTCTCTCTCTCTCTCTCTCTCTCTCTCGTGTACAGACACATACCAAACACACGCGCGCGCGCGCACGCACGCACACACACACACACGCACACATATACACACACACGCACACAGATGAAATCCCCCCCCTACTCTCTCTCTCTCTGTCTCTCTCTTTACCACCCCCCCCACCCCCCAAATGTCACATAGCCAGTGTCATCCTAGCCTAGTGCTAATTACGACGACATGTAGAATGCAATGGTCAGTCCACCGTTACCACGTAATTCATCTCTGCCATTTGTAAACATTGTGAACATGACAGAGAACAAGAGATTTTTTATGTCATCTTCATCATCATCATTATCATCAGGTGCCTTGCTGCATGGCGTTGGCGAACATGGACTTCCATCTGTCTTTATCTCTCGTTGCCTCAAGCATCTCTTCCACCCTCTTTGTCCTCAGCCACTCTGCAAGTCCGTCTAGTATCTTCTCCCTGGGTCTACCTGGTGCTCTCTTCCCCTCCAGCTTTCCCGTCATGACCAGGTGCTCCAATTCCCCCCTCCTCATAAAATGGACTACAAATGTTGCCTGTCTTTTCCTGATCTTCCTTATGAATGATCTACTTGTGTCTGCCTCCATCAAGACTGTCTCGTTTGTTTTCTTTGCTGTCCATGGAACTCTCAACAGTCTTCTTGGAAACCATATCTCGACTGCCTCAATCTTGTTCTGGCTTTGCTTGTTGACTGTCCACACCTCACAACCGTTCTTCATTTTCCTTTTGTCTGTCCATCCATGAATATCCTGGGGAGAATACGATGGTGGTTTCCCGTTGCCTTCCATCGGTTTGTTTATGGTCTATCCACTGACCTTTGTCGTTCCCACGACAACCTACAAGGCAGTAGGGTGATTTTTTTTCAGGGTTAACTCCCTTAGCCTTATTCTCTCCCGAGATGTCCACAAGGCAGTGGAGCTACTTACCCATAGCTTGGGGATCTGGTTTGCGGGCACCAGGGCATATCCACACGCTGGTGGGCCTGTGTGCCGCACGTCTGGGGGCCAGACCTCCTCCGAGTCCCTCGAGATTTAGCCTGAGTCCATGAGGTGCTCAGTTACCGATGTCACGGCATTCTAACTCGTGTCCTTTGGGACCACTTGTGAGTTGCCATCTCTCTCTCTCTCTCTGTCTCTCTCTGTCTCTCTCTGTCTCTCTCTCTCTCTCTCTCTCTCTCCCTCTCTCTCTCCGCATGTAGAGACACATACTAAGACACACGCACGCACGCACGCAAACAAGCCCCACCCCACACACACACACACGACACACGCACACGCACACGCACACGCACACACACACCACACGCACACACACACACACACGCACACGCACACGCACACGCACACGCACACGCACACCACACACACACACACACACACACACACACGCACACAGAGTGAAATCCCCCCATTCTCTCTCTCTCTCTGTTCTCTCTCTTTACCCCCTACCCCCACCCCCCAAATGTCACATAGCCAGTGTCATCCTAGCCTAGTGCTAATTACGACGACATGTAGAATGCAATGGTCAGTCCACCGTTACCACGTGATACATCTCTGCCATTTGTAAACATTGTGAACATGACAGAGAACAAGAGAGTTTTTGTCACGGCTTTTGACTCGTGTCCTTTGGGACGACTTGTGAGTTGCCAGCTCTCTCTCTCTCTCTCTCTCTCTCTCTCTCTCTCTCTCTCTCTCTCTCTCTCTCTCTCTCTCTCTCTCTCTCTCTCTCTCTGTCGTGATGGCTGAAATGGATGAAAAAAATCAATACACTCATGCCCCTACCCTCGAAAATATAAATCTGTTCACCTTATTGCACACCTTCCCTTTGTTCTTTCTCTGTCTCATATCACTCTCTGCTTCTTCCCTTTCTCTAGTTTCTTTTTCTGCGTTCAACACAAATGATACATATAACGATGACTTCTTTATACTTAAGTAAAAAATATATAAGCAACAAAAAGAAAACAACAACCCAAAACCTAAAAACAAGACCAAAACGAATAAATAGCATTAAAAATATAGAAAAAATTACATGTCAAAATTAAACATGAGGGACCAACATTTTTTATCATCAACCTCTCTCTCTCTCTCTGTCTCTGTCTCTGTCTCTCTCTTCTCTCTCTCTCTCTCCTCTCTCTCCCTCTCTCTCTCTCTCTCTCTCTCTCTCTCTCTCTTGTTCAGCCTATTTTACATTATTCTGAGTTCGATGTACCAAATATTTCGAACTTTTTTTTTCAGCCTATTTTACATTATTCTGAGTTCGATGTACCAAATATTTCGAACTTTTTTTATTCAAACGACCAGATGCAAGTAAAAAAAAAACTTTTAAAAAAACCCAACATAATAATAACAATAACTAGCACTACTTATCCTTCACACTACTTGACTCCAACCAGAAATCTTTACAACATTCTAAACCCATCACTTAATTCATCAGAGCTGCACAGAAAGGGGTGGTCGTCAAGAGGACCAGCCTCGTTCAACCTCCAGTCGCCGGACAACTCGCCAAGTAGCCGATAATCAACGCCACAGCACGTACCTTTGTTCCCATAGGTCGATACTTCGATACCCGCATATGCATGCAAAGGAGGAAATGGATCCAGAGGCCCATTCAAATGGCTCAAGGTACTAACACCAGTTGTTGAGCCAGTCCATGCAAGGTGCATATAGAGAGAACGTGCACGCTCACGTGCTATTGTTTCAGGCTGCTGGCTGTCTGGGTAAAGGAAACTTGGGGACTGGAGTGTGTGAGTGCGTTTGCGTGTGGACAGAAAGAAGGAGAGGTGTTTTAAAAAGGACGATATGGAATAGTCCACAGTGGCTGCCAACGCTCTGTTTGCTGACGTTATTGTCTGATTACACACACACACGCACGCACACACACACACACACAACACACACACACACACACACATACACACACACGCGCGCGCGCGCGCGCATGCACACAGAGCGAGAGACAGACAGAGATAGACAAATAGATAGAAAGAGAGACACAGACAGACAGGCAGGCAGGCAGGCAGGCAGGCAGGCAGGCAGACAGACAGATAGAGACAGATACAGATACAGATACAGAAACAGAAACAGAGACAGATTCAGAAACAGACACAGAAACAGAGACAGATACAGATACAGAAACAGAAACAGAGACAGAGACAGAGACAGGGACAGGACAGAGACAGAGACAGAGACAGATACAGATACAGAAACAGAAACAGAGACAGAAACAGAGACAGAGACAGAGACAGAGACAGAGACAGAGACAGATACAGATACAGAAACAGAAACAGAAACAGAGACAGAAACAGAGACAGATACAGATACAGATACAGATACAGATACAGAAACAGAAACAGAGACAGAGACAGAGACAGGGACAGGGACAGAGACAGATACAGAGACAGAGACAGTACAGAAACAGAGACAGAGACAGAGACAAACAGGCAGAATCTTAAGATTTTCATATAAGCAGACAATTGCTTTTTGTTCTACTTCCATCTTTCTCGACAAATCCACACAAAGCGTTTTTATCTTTTATTTCTTTATTTAATTTTTTGTCACACCAACATTAAGTAGTTGGGTGAAAATCAGTTCTCTTAACATCTGTCCCTCCTTCCAGCCTACCACACATATACATATACACTTCCCAACCTGAAGTGGCAGTATTGTCAATACGCTAGACAACAAATATGATGGGAAAAGATAAAAATGAGAGAGAGATAAAGAAAAACAGGACAGACTTTTTCTTTCAAACGTGTTTTTAATTCGTTTTTGACAAAACACAAATAAACACAATATTTGCTGAACATTATTACGATATCACTGAGAAAACTGAACAAGATTTATACACAATGCATTGAGCAAAACTCATACACATGTCATATCTACCAGTCTGTTATGTTTTATAAACAATACAAAGTCATTTAGTTTATATAGTTCAGATTTTAATTGTTATTGTTGGTGTTTGTTTGTTTGTTTGTTTTAAATTTATTTGTATTCGTTTTCAGCAAAACACAGTGATAAACGTATTAGTAAAGTAAACTCATTAGTATGAGACTTTAAAATTTAAGTTTAAAATGCATGTATGCAAAACGTCTACATCTTCAAAAATGGGTCTATATGCATGAACTTAATTTTCAAACTTCATAACAATCTGCCAACAGGGGATCTGAGAATCAGCTGGACTAACGAGATAATATCATTATTTTTGTTGTAAAGAATATCTCTAGCGTCAGTACATGAAAAATCAAGATTGTTATTTCTATATGTCGTAAGTAAGATAGGACATTCAAAGAGCA
Organism: Monoplex corrugatus; assembly: GCA_030674185.1. Taxonomy (NCBI): domain Eukaryota; kingdom Metazoa; phylum Mollusca; class Gastropoda; order Littorinimorpha; family Ranellidae; genus Monoplex; species Monoplex corrugatus. The sequence goes on from JAPXFY010000035.1 coordinate 18,875,884, forward strand.
GATGGTGGACTGATGATTTTGAACAAATACATACATTTGTGTATATTTTGTTTTCCAAGAGTTAAGCCTTAGTTTGTATATCAAGGACGCTAGCTGTCTAATGCAGTAAGGTATCAGGCTTTGGGTATTGGAGAAATTTGTATAAACTGAACGTTCTAGCACAGAACCAAGTTAATTAATTGTTGTATGTTATTATTTGACACTGTTAATTAATTGTTCTAAATTATTAATTGTACTTGTTCCCCTTCTTACATTCAAACTTCTACTACCCCTCCCCATCCACATCCACCACCCCCACCTTTCTTTTCCCCTTTGTGCGTGTGTGCGTGTGTGTGTGTGTGTGTGTGCGCGCGTGTGTGTGCGTGTCTAAAATCACTATTGTGAACAGACATTAAATAAAAGATTCCTTCCTTTTAATTTTCAAAGTTAATGAATATGCAAACAATCGATTTCTTAAAAGTCCAACCTTTCCCACGTAGAGGCACTTTTCTGTTCCAAGATAGAACAAAATAAAGAATTTCCTAATCTTTTATTTATCAAGTAGTCAGTTTGACTCCTCGGGGGGGGGGGGGGGGGAATCCATTCCTGTCACATCATTCCATTGCCATACATCTTCACGTGCCTACATGAAGCTGCAGTATAGAAAGTATCAAAAACAGCTAGACTGGGAAGAAAAGAAAAAAAAAGAGAAAAGAAAACGATGTGTAAACAGAATGCCTTGCTCTGTTTCGATCTTTTCCTATTTATCTACCACGCTCAAAGACAACACAGTGTAGTGTGCTTGTCTAGATCAAAGACGCCTTACGTTCTCTCAGCCAACTTATACTTCTATTTCACAGCCTCTGCCCATCTATAGCTACGCATTGAACATTCGGAAAGATCTCGCCAATGCATGACGCATATAACACACTGCTGTCATATCTAAACGATGAGCAGATCTACAATAAGTACATGTATTTTAAAGCTGGGCCTATGAACTTTGTCGTCATCATGGTCCCAATCTTCAAACTGTTACACACAGTATTACGTTGTAGTCCTACAGAACCTAGACTGCCTTTATTCCACACCGCCTTCAGCACATTGTAAAACAAACGCCGCGTAACAGCCAGCACGGTGCCGCCCGCTGAAACACCCAGACAATGACGGCAGGTTGTGTTAGGTTGTATGGAACCCAGAGCAGACCGTCTTTATTCCACGCCGCCTTCAGCATTTGTGGCGTAATAGCCAGTACGTAGCCGCCCGCAAAACCCGCTGGATAATGACCAGTGCACCAATTGTGTGTATGAAGCGCTGCGCTAATTACAACTGATGTAAAACTTCCATTCGTGTCTATCAGATTTAGCTTTTGGCAAACATAAAGAGTTCATTGTGTAGGTGATAACAACCAATCAGACCTTATCATTTTTTTTTATCAGACCTTATCATTTGAAAGTATTGATATTATGATAGTATGATCATCGTGCGTTGTTCCCACCATCGCTCTTCGTTCCCAAAGAATATAAATTGACAAGGCGCGCCATAGCACATCAGTAATCCATGCAATATTGTATCAGTAATCCATGCAATATTGTATCAGTAATCCATGCAATATTGTATCAGTAATCCATGCAATATTGTATCAGTAATCCATGCAATATTGTATCAGTACAAAATTCCAGGGAATCCGACAATAGCATCGGTATTTCACAGTGCCAGTCCTCATACTCAAAGTGGTAGGACTTTAATTCAACAAAACCAAAACAGCACATCATTAGTAGGCTCCAGTAGCTCAGTTGGTTTGAGCGTTGGATTCACATGCAAATGGTTGTGGTTCAAATCCCGGGGTGCGCTATTTTAAAACTGGCCTTGTCACTGTCCCATCTTGACATCATTGTTGTTCTGGTGGTGTCAGTATAGGATTAGATAGGTCCCCCTTTCCCCCACTTCCCTGGAAGGGATATCCCCATCAGCCATATCACCTGAGGTGAGCGTCGACATAAAAAAACTGAACCAAATCAATCAATCAATCAATAGACATCATCTCTTGTCGCCACTCTCACCAGAAAAGACCGACCTCACGCTCTGTTAGACTGCTGTACATGGATTTTTTAGTTTTTTAGTTTTTTATCAATTGTCATCGAAGTAAGTGTAGGGACTTAGAATCTCTTTTTTCTTTATATTCTACCTCGCGTCTATGAGTATCGCGCTAGATTTGCGGAATTCGCACAGCGTGAAAGTATGTTTTGATCTAAATGATGTGCTATCTCACAAGACCTGTAACATTTTAGCGTGGCTATTACTGATGTAAGGATGGGACTGAGGTTTGAACGTAGTTGCTATTATGAAATTGAGTCCTCATTTTCATGTAGCGACATGTATTGTAGGAATATTGACAACCATATTCTGTTAAAAGCATGTGCTCAGCTAACTGATCCTTTTGATGTTCTGTGTCCCTTGTCTGACCAGCACCACTGATAATCACGTATAGAGTGTTGTTTTGGTGACATGGTTTAATAGTAATATGCTATGCTATTTTGTCATCACTATCTCTAGCACTGGATCTAGAATTACACATAACTACAGAGAGCTTATGTTTAATGGATGACTCAAGTGTGTTGTTCTCTCAACACTGCTGACTGCGAGTTGATAACTTACTATTTGTGGTGTCATAGTTCTCATAGTCAAATACTATGTTTGTCGTCACCACTGGATATATTAACTGTCTAATAGCTGCCCACTCAGACATTATTGTTATTACTTACTCAGCCCATGGCAGCCAAACAGCTTAATATGACTGTGCATTATTTTGCCAACACATTATTGAAAGGCTGCTCCATGCTAATGCTATCGAACAAAGAGTATGGTATTTTACCCACACCTTATCAAAAGGTTATTCAGAATTTTGTTATCAATTATCTGTTCCATGTTTACAAATGCTAGTGCTTTTGAGAGTAAATGTAGACACCACATTCTCGTACATTGACATCGTTAATTCACAAAATGTGTACCTTGTCACTGTATTTGTGAAACTTGTTTTGTGTCTTACAGTCACTGTCTTCTTCTTCTTCTTCTTCAGTTTAGGAACCACCATCCTGGCTTTATGTGTGTTCGAGTGGAACAGTCCTCAATCTGCCTCTGGCCTTGCAAACTATTTTCTCCCCACCCCCACCCCCCACCTTAACCAACTCCGGTTCGGGTTAACTCCCCTTCCTTCCTCATCACAGATAGACGGAGAGACTGGCAGACTGAGAGACAGGCAGACAGACTCAAATATGTTAGTGCTTGATCACCAGGCCGTTTTCAAAAAATGTCAAATGATGATTTGCTTTCAGAGTACAGAATGAAAAGAAAACTAAATAACAATTAGAACAGACGGACATTTAAATAGTCACTATGACAACTTTCTAAAACTTTGAAATCAAAAATGTATGAGAGATTTTCTGGTGTGATTATACATTGTGGTAAATGAACTCAGAAACGTCTTGTGAGTTTCCTTTTGTTATATTGTAATAAAAAAAGCAAGGGTGTCTTCCTTTGTTGTCCTATTTCTTCAGGAACACTTAACAACATCCCTTTTCTCTTAGCTGTACTTACAAATCACGTTCCATCAGGACATGATTTCAATAATCAAATTTACTACAAAATATATTTTCTTCCACAACCTCACTATGTATCTGGTGAGCATTACGCAACCACTGTCCCCAGTGCCGTAAAGTTCAGTTGCCCTTGATCGTCACTGGTTCAGTCTTCTTTTATCTGCTGTTATCACTTTAGGGTTTGAGTTCCATCCACTAGCATTAATTCACTACTATTCAATATCTTTTGAGATGAGCGTTAATTCCTTCTACTTTTAAAAGTTGAATAAAAATGAATGACTGAAACAGATATATCCTGTGACTGAAACATATTTCCGGTGATTTTGAATAAAGTTTTATTGCAAAAATGCTCTCTGTCTCTCTGTCTCTATCTCGGTCTGTCAGTCTCTCTCTCTCTCTCTCTCTATCTCTCTCTCATTCTCATCTCTTCTATTCCTTCATTCTGAAAAGGTCTGACCAACTAGCAGGAGCATTTGGATGACAGGCTTATGACACTGCCCACTACCATTGAAACAGAGAGCAGAAACACATCGTGCTCCATCAGTGCCTGGGTGTTTGATAGTGACCCTCATGTTCACATTTCCTCCGGCATGGGCATGTAATAACACATCAGATTATGCTTTGTGTGGTTTGCCCCTCCGTTTCAGTTTCAGTTTCTCAAGATGGCTCGGAACGAATTCCATATGCACTAACGTCACAGGTGCCATGTGTATGGTGATCATGGCACACGCCTTAAGCCTGCACATAAATCCATCTCAGTCTGTCTGTCTGTTCTGCCCCTCCATTCATGGGAACGTTTTTGCTCAGCTTTCCCTATGGCAGACTTTTCAATTCGACAACAGTCAATTATTACGAAAATTCTTAAGGCAAGTATAGTAATGTAGTCTTTGAAGTGATCCAAACCGTTTCTAAACTGCGTGTACATAATTGGGATCATCTAAAATATGAGGGTGACTGACTTTATCACTGTGCTTTCAGCCCTGATCCTAATACTCTGCTTCGTGCTGTTCGTTAGAAGATGGGGTTGTCAATGCGTATCAAGACACCTGTAAAGAGCGTGATATGGTGCTATGTTGTAAAACATGTTCATGATAATAGAATGTCCATTGTAGATAACTGGCTTCTTGGTGCATGTAACTATCCTCCTGGGTGTACTATGGTGCATGTAATTATCTTCCTGGGGTGTACTATGGTGCATGTAACTATCTTCCTGGGTGTACTATGGTACATGTAACTATCCTCCTGGGTGTACTATGGTACATGTAACTATCTTCCTGGGTGTACTATGGTACATGTAACTATCCTCCTGGGTGTACTATGGTACATGTAACTATCTTCCTGGGTGTACTATGGTACATGTAACTATCTTCCTGGGTGTACTATGGTACATGTAACTATCTTCCTGGGTGTACTATGGTACATGTAACTGTCTTCCTGGGTGTACTATGGTGCATGTAACTATCCTCCTGGGTGTACTATGGTGCATGTAACTATCCTCCTGGGTGTACTATGGTGCATGTAACTATCCTCCTGGGTGTACTATGGTGCATGTAACTATCTTCCTGGGTGTACTATGGTGCATGTAACTATCCTCCTGGGTGTACTATGGTGCATGTAACTATCTTCCTGGGTGTACTATGGTACATGTAACTATCTTCCTGGGTGTACTATGGTGCATGTAACTATCTTCCTGGGTGTACTATGGTGCATGTAACTATCTTCCTGGGTGTACTATGGTACATGTAAATATCCTCCTGGGTGTACTATGGTGCATGTAACTATCTTCCTGGGTGTACTATGGTACATGTAAATATCCTCCTGGGTGTACTATGATGCATGTAACTATCTTCCTGGGTGTACTATGGTACATGTAACTATCCTCCTGGGTGTACTATGGTACATGTAACTATCCTCCTGGGTGTACTATGGTGCATATAACTATCCTCCTGGGTGTATTATGGTGCATGTAAATATCCTCCTGGGTGTACTATGGTGCATGTACTTCTGAGCCATGTTATTGAGTACACTGTTAAGAACCCTACTAGCGACAGTAATACACTGTTAGGAACCCTACTAGTGACAGTAACACACTGTTAAGAACCCTACTAACGACAGTAATACACTGTTAAGAACCCTACTAGTGACAGTAATACACTGTTAAGAACCCTACTAATGACAGTAACACACTGTTAAGAACCCTACTAGCGACAGTAATACACTGTTAAGAACCCTACTAGCGATAGTAACACACTGTTAAGAACCCTACTAGCGACAGTAATACACTGTTAAGAACCCTACTAGTGACAGTAACACACTGTTAAGAACCCTACTAGTGACAGTAACATACTGTTAAGAACCCTACTAGTGACAGTAACATACTGTTAAGAACCCTACTAGCGACAGAAACACACTGTTAAGAACACTACTAGTGACAGTAACACACTGTTAAGAACCCTACTAGTGACAGTAACACACTGTTAAGAACCCTACTATTGACAGTAACACACTGTTAGGAACCCTACTAGCGACAATACCACGCTGTTAAGAACTTTACTTACAACAGTAACACACTGTTAAGAACCCTACTAGCGACAGTAACACACTGTTGAGAACCCTACTAGCGACAATACCACGCGGTTAAGAACTTTACTTACAACAGTAACACGCTGTTAAGAACCCTACTAACCACAGTAATACACTGTTAAGAACCCTACTAGCAACAGTAACACACTGTTAAGAACCCTACTAGCGACAATACCACGCGGTTAAGAACTTTACTTACAACAGTAACACGCTGTTAAGAACCCTACTAGTGACAGTAAAACACTGTTAAGAACATTACTAGCAACAGTAACACACTGTTAAGAACCCTACTAGCAACAGTAACACACTGTTAAGAACCCTACTAGTGACAGTAATACACTGTTAAGAACCCTACTAGCCACAATACCACGCTGTTAAGAATTTTACTTACAACAGTAACACGCTGTTAAGAACCCTACTAGCCACAGTAATACACAGTTAAGAACCCTACTAGCGACAGTAATACACTGTTAAGAACCCTACTAGCGACAGTAACACACTGTTAAGAACCCTACTAAGGACAGTGATACACTGTTAAGAACCCTACTAACGACAGTAATACACTGTTAAGAACCCTACTAGTGACAGTCACACACTGTTAAGAACCCTACTAACGACAGTAACACACTGTTAAGAACTCTATTAGTGACAGTAACACACTGTTAAGAACCCTACTAACGACAGTAACACACTGTTAAGAACCCTACTAACGACAGTAATACACTGTTAAGAACCCTATTAGTGACAGTAATACACTGTTAGGAACTCTAATAGTGACAGTAACACACTGTTAAGAACCCTACTAGCGACTGTAACACACTGTTAAGAACCCTACTAATGACAGTAACACACTGTTAAGAACCCTACTAACGACAGTAATACACTGTTAAGAACCCTATTAGTGACAGTAATACACTGTTAAGAACCCTACTAGTGACAGTAACACACTGAAGAACCCTACTTGTGACAGTAACACACTGTTAAGAACTCTACTAACGACAGTAACACACTGTTAAGAACCCTACTAGTGACAGTAACATACTGTTAAGAACTCTACTAACGACAGTAACACACTGTTAAGAACCCTACTAACGACAGTAACACACTGTTAAGAACTCTACTAACGACAGTAACACACTGTTAAGAACTCTACTAACGACAGTAACACACTGTTAAGAACCCTACTAACGACAGTAACACACTGTTAAGAACTCTACTAACGACAGTAACACACTGTTAAGAACTCTACTAACGACAGTAACACACTGTTAAGAACCCTACTAACGACAGTAACACACTGTTAAGAACCCTACTAACGACAGTAACACACTGTTAAGAACCCTACTAACGACAGTAACACACTGTTAAGAACCCTACTAACGACAGTAACACACTGTTAAGAACTCTACTAACGACAGTAACACACTGTTAAGAACCCTACTAACGACAGTAAACACACTGTTAAGAACTCTACTAACGACAGTAACACACTGTTAAGAACCCTACTAACGACAGTAACACACTGTTAAGAACTCTACTAACGACAGTAACACACTGTTAAGAACCCTACTAACGACAGTAACACACTGTTAAGAACCCTACTAACGACAGTAACACACTGTTAAGAACCCTACTAACGACAGTAACACACTGTTAAGAACTCTACTAACGACAGTAACACACTGTTAAGAACCCTACTAACGACAGTAACACACTGTTAAGAACTCTACTAACGACAGTAACACACTGTTAAGAACCCTACTAGCAACAGTAATCAGACGTGGAAGCAGACCAAATGGCAGATACTCCGGTGTCTTACCTCCATCACGACACTCCAAGGAGAGGTTGTATAAACCAGTGACATCCAAGACCCCAAGTGAACTTACCTCAGGTAAAGAAGCGGTAGAAACAGAATGGAGGTCATTTCGAGTTTCAGGGCATAAAGAGTCATAGAATGTGGGACAGTTTTCGTGTTGCAAAAATAACTGATGATTTTATAACATGATCATGATGTTATGGAGTTCACCGGCATTTAACCATTAGAATCTTGCTTGAAGAACAAAGACAACGTAATTTTCAACGTGGATTTTCCTTTTCCTCTGATAAACTTACTTTAAACAACTACATCTTCATAAAAATGAAAAACAGCGGTTTTCATATTTTTGTTTTTATCATTAGCATTATTCTTGCTACTGTTGATGTTCCTGTCATGATTTAAACTAGTATTGCCGATATTTCAAATACCAACCTTTTGAAAATTCATTATGTCAATTCATTGCCAATGTTCAATAATAAGAAAACACTAAACACAGGACAAAAGCAGATATTATATATGTATATATATGTATATATATATATATATATATATATAATTATATTATATATATATATATATATATATATATTATATATCCAACATGCAGGGAATGGGGTAATCATCAAAAGGATCAGCCATTCTTCCGGGTACGCCATTACCCCCGTGGGGATGCCGGGGCTCTTTCAGTTTAAATTGTATCCCCACCTTCTGGAATTCTGTGCTAGGAATTTCCTCTTTTCTGTCATTGTCTTTGTTTACTTCTTCCTGCTTTGCTTTCTGTCATTTCTTACCTATCATTTTCTGCCTTGCTGGTCCATGCAATGTATGTGTTCGATTAGGCCTTATGTACTTTCTCTTAGAATTGATAATTGGATACATATATTGAGTGCATTTTTGGTTTTAGGGAAGTGAGATTTACGGAAGCAATTTTAGGTAACTTAGGCCAGTTTTTGTGTTTTAGTGTCCTTAGTTATGTTTAACTTTGTATTCAGGTGTGATTTTTAAATCCCTCATGCAATAAACTGGACGGAGTGGTCAACGCCAGAGGCATCTCGTTAGATTATGTGCTCGAATGCATTGATATGTGTACTTTATTTTCTTCTCCTTTGTTTCCTGTTGAAGTATCGTGTGTGTTTTAAAACGGTTATAACTCTGGTATGGCGCTATGCAGTCCGCTGGGTTTTGAACAAAAATGAAAATAAATGAATAAAAAGGTACGCCACTGAACCACTCCCTGCCAAGTAACCAATAGCCAGCACCACAGAGAATTTCCATTGTTCCCATTGGTCGATACATCGATACCTGTTCGTGCATGTAAATGGCAAAATTTATTCAGTGGCCCGTTGAAATGGCACAAGATACTAAAGTGAGTTGGAGCAGGCCCAGTCGATGCACGTGTTTACTATTTGAATATGAAAGCGTGCGCACGCTCAAATGTAAATGTTTCAGGCATCGAAATGTGCATATAGCCGAAGGGGTATATACTGTTTAAAGAGGATAGCATGGAATCATCAGGAACTGCCTGGCAGTGCCCAGTCTGTTGTGCTTTTGTCTGTCGGAGAGAGAGGAGAGAGAGAGAGAGAGAGAGAGAGGAGAGAGAGAGAGAGAGAAAAGAGAGAGTGGGGGTGGAGCCTTCCAAGAGAGAAATTATGCAATGTGCAAAGACACCCGTGTGCCCATTATCAAGTGATGAGCACATAAGCCCAAATACATTGTCTTGGTCACAGTGACATGAAACGTGTCTGGAATGATCCACACATGATCACAGACAATGTCTTATAATTATTGATTACAGTAATGACTGTGTTCCAAGCACAGGGAACACATGTTTAATTATTCACATGTTTAATTATTTATTTATCTGATCGATGAGTTTCTGTTTTCATGTGTTTCTGTAGTGACTGGTGCATCTGATCAGCATGTGGTTTTCCTACATGTGCTTAAAATGAAAGGGAAAGGGGAACAGTAAACATGTAGGTGCTCAAACATGCATCCCTCTCTCTTTCTCTCTCTCTCTCTCTCTCTCTCTCTCTCTGAAACACACACACACACACACACAAACACACAAAAACACTCATACACACACACACACACACACACACACACACACACACACACACACACACACGAAAACACTCACACACACACACACACACACACACACACACACACACACACACACACACACACACGAAACACTCATACATATACAGACACACACACACAACACACCACACACACACACACACACACACACACACACAAAACACTCAACATATACAGACACACACACACACACACACACACACACACACACACACACACACACACACACACACACACACACACACACACACACACACAAACAATTTCTATCAGATCGAACGTGTTCAATGTCAACTAACAGGACAACTATGGTATCATGTTTGAGTTTATTATCATAGTTATTGATACTTTTGTTGTTCTTGTTTCAAAGTCGTCTTCTCATATGGCGGCCTTTTCTTCATCTTCCTAATGCAATGAATTAACCCTTTCATTGCTCTTGGCAGCTAGGGTCTACTATAAAGTTCACAACTGCAAGGGATACAGTAGAACAACTACAGGCGACTCTTGTCATTCAAAATGACGTAACTTTGGGGACTGCCATTTTCAAGCACCAGGCATGAGCAAGACTAGCGAAGTGCCAATGTTATGGTACATGGTACAGGCAATCAGTAGGTCTATTATGCTTGCTTTAAGCAGCATACAGTGAAGTGCCAATGTTATGGTAACATGGTACAGGCAATCAGTAGGTCTATTATGCTTGCTTTAAGCAGCATACAGGTGAAGTGCCAATGTTTGGTAACATGGTACAGGCAATCAGTAGGTCTATTATGCTTGCTTTAAGCAGCATACAGGTGAAGTGCCAATGTTATGGTAACATGGTACAGGCAATCAGTAGGTCTATTATGCTTGCTTTAAGCAGCATCAGGTGAAGTGCCAATGTTATGGTAACATGGTACAGCCAAACGTAGGTCTATTATGCTTGCTTTAAGCAGCATCAGGTGAAGTGCCAATGTTATGGTAACATGGTATAGCCAAAAGCATTACGCTTGCTTAAGCAGCATCAGGTGAAGTGCCAATGTTATGGCAACATGGTATAGCAAACAGCATTACGCTTGCTTTAAGCAGCATCAGGTGAAGTGCCAATGTTATGGCAACATGGTACAGTCAAACAGCATTACGCTTGCTTTAAGCAGCATACAGATGCGCACTAGTTGGCCCAGAAAAGTGCACGTGCACAGTCTAGCTACACAAGTAGTGATGGAAAGATTCACTTCTTTTCGTCACCGTTTTACTTTTCTCCTTTTTTTCTTCCTTCCTTTCCCTCTTCCTTCCTTTCCTTCTTCCTTTCCCTTTCTTCCTTCCTTCTTCCTTTCCCTTTCCTTCCTTCCTTCTTCCTTCCTTTCCTTCTTACTTTCCTTCTTCCTTCCTTTCCTCTTCTTTCCTTCTTCCTTTCTGTCCTTGTTTCTTTCTTTCCCCTGACAACTTCTCCAGTTCTCATCTTCCACATTCCGGTTTATGCAAAATTGATTATTTGTGATTTTGGTTTCGTAGTGAATATCAGAATGCACTGCAATGCCCTCATATTCCGCCTGCAGCTCCAAATGAGTACATACGAAATATAATCCAGGAAATTGCTCCACACTTACCTGGCCACGGTAATGACAACTGTACTCTCTGCCACAAGACACTGACGTTTACGGAAACAGGTATGAAAATGAACAGTCAAAGACCAAGAACAGATGACAAAGAACCTTTCTTATGACTTGGCTAACAAACGAAACAAAACCAAAAAAGATAGTCATCAAGCCATCTCAGCAATTCCCCATTTTTCGTAAAAATAACCGACGAAATCTATATTGTACTTCTCAAGGTCATTGCCACTTTAAAGAAGCATCATCAGATGAGGTAAAACAGTAATAAAATGAAGGAAACGTTGTTTCTGTCTTTTGACTGTATCTGAATCTCTCTAGCACTGCTCACTTGTCTCTCTCTCAAAAGCAAATGTTTATCTGTAACTCTTAGTTATTTGCCTTTCTGTCCATTTGTACTCTCTCTCTCTCTCTCTCTCTCTCTCACACACACACACACACACACACACACACACACACACACACACACACACACACATACACACTTGCAACATACACATCTGACGTCATGAAAGGCTCAGGAATTGATCTAGACGTAGATCCTGCATCTATACGACCTTCCTTTTCGCCAGTACCCAGTTGGGAACTCCAAAGAGCACGATTTGACGTACACCACACTAATTTAAAAAAAGGAGACAATATAAACTTACTGGCAAGTCAGGTTAAATGTCATATAGACGACGTATATTCTGATCATTTGAAAATTTACACTGATGGGTCAGTAATTGAAAGAAAAGCAGGCTCAGCGTTTTTAATACCTGCTCTCAAAATTGAAAAATCTTTCTACATAGGACTTGATAAATCTATCTTTACAGCTGAACTCTTTGCAATATTAATGGCTTTAAACTTTCTGATAAGTCTTCCTAGGACAATTTTTCAGATACTTCTTTGCGTTGATTCAAAATCAGTACTTCAGGCTCTTGAATTATCAAAATTACAAACAAGATCAGAAATGATTCTGGAAATAAGTCACTTGATTCATAATTTATCTTTAAGAGGCACTGATATTACTTTCTGCTGGATACCTTCTTATAGTTCTTTTAGTTATAATAATAAAGTTGACAGGGCTGCCAAACGGGGAGCTAATAACTCACCAGATTCAAACAGTATCCAGCTTTCTCTCTCGTTGCACGAGAATTACACTTTAGTGGACAACTACGTCTGGAAGCAGTTCCAATTAAAACAGAAAAAGTATGATAAATGTCACATGAACTTTGAAGTTAGCAAAATACTTAAGCAGCTTCATGCCAGCAGAACTATACAGTCCCTTATGTACAGATGGAAACTTGATGCATTCAAAACAAAATATACCAATAACATAGTGTGTCTGTGTGGAAAGAAGATAACACATAGTCATATTCTTTCTTGCGTTAGGGTAAAACGACATATTCCAACACTATCTGTGAGTACAGTTTCTGACATATTTGCCTCATCATCATTACTGTATGAATTTTTTGTTAGCCTGTCAAAAAGTCCTATAGCGAATTACCTTTAAAATGTTATTTGACTTGTTCATTGTTGTGGTTAGTCAATTATTAGTTTTACTTTTTATTCATTTCTTCCGGATATTTACTAATTTTGTTTGTTAGTTTGTTTGTTTAAATCGATAATTATGGTAACATTATTTGTTAGTTTTACCTTCCCCTCTTCAAAACAGTTGTTTTCTAGATCATCTTTTCTCAAATTCAAAATTGACAATTTTCAAATATCCTCTTCACTCCTCCTCTATCACTCCCCTCCCCCCCTTTTTTTTTTTTTTTTTTTTTTTTGTCTAAAATCACTTTAGTGAATAGACATTAAATCAAAGACCACACACACACACACACACACACACACACACACACACACACACACACACACACACACACACACACACACACACACACACACACACACACACACACGAAAACACACACACACACACACACACACACACACACATACATACACACACCCACAGCTCTCCAAATGATGTGAAACTGTTTGTTTTTTTAAGCAATTGACAAAAAGCAATTGTCTGCCTGTCTGATGATCCTGTATTTTTGTTTCTTGACTGACTATGTCTGTCTCTCTGTTTATCTGTCTCTCTGTCTCTCTGTTTATCTGTCTCTCTGTTTATCTGTCTCTCTGTTTATCTGTCTCTCTCTTTATCTGTCTGTCTCTTTATCTGTCTCTCTCTTTATATGTCTGTCTCTTTATCTGTCTCTCTCTTTATCTGTCTCTCTCTTTATCTGTCTGTCTCTTTATCTGTCTGTCTCTTTATCTGTCTCTCTCTTTATCTGTCTCAGTCTTTATCTGTCTCTCTCTTTATCTGTCTCTCTCTTTATATGTCTGTCTCTTTATCTGTCTCTCTCTTTATCTGTCTCTCTCTTTATCTGTCTCTCTTTATCTGTCTCTCTCTTTATCTGTCTCTCTCTTTATCTGTCTCTCTCTTTACATGTCTCTCTCTTTATCTGTCTGTCTCTTTATCTGTCTCTCTCTTTATCTGTCTCTCTCTTTACATGTCTGTCTCTTTATCTGTCTGTCTCTTTATCTGTCTGTCTCTTTATCTGTCTCTCTCTTTATCTGTCTCTCTCTTTATCTGTCTCTCTCTTTATCTGTCTCTCTCTTTATATGTCTCTCTCTTTATCTGTCTCTCTGTTATCTATCTCTCTCTTTATCTGTCTCTCTCTTCATCTCTCTCTCTCTTTATCTATCTCTCTCTTTATCTGTCTCTCTCTTTATCTATCTATCTCTTTATCTGTCTCTCTCTTTATCTGTCTCTCTCTTTATCTGTCTCTCTCTATTCATCTATCTCTCTCTTTATCTGTCTCTCTCTTTATCTGTCTCTCTCTTTATCTATCTCTCTCTTTATCTGTCTCTCTCTTTATCTGTCTCTCTCTTTATCTGTCTCTCTTTATCTGTCTCTCTTTCTTCATCTGTCTCTCTCTTTATCTGTCTCTCTCTTTATCTGTCTCTCTTTTATCTGTCTCTCTTCATCTGTCTCTCTCTTCATCTGTCTCTCTTTATCTGTCTCTCTTTATCTCTCTCTCTTTATCTCTCTCTCTTTATCTCTCTCTCTTTATCTGTGTCTCTCGCTTCATCTGTGTCTCTCTTCATCTGTCTCTCTTTATCTCTCTCTCTCTCTCTCTCTCTCTCTCTCTCTCTCTCTCTCTCTCAGAACAACTGTTTGTCTGTGGTTCAGTGGTTAGCACAACGGATACTGACTGGAACGTTGTGCCCACAGTGCCTTCAAAAATCATTGTGGGATTTACCAGCTCTAACTGGCTCCAACCCAGAGTTAGGCGTGTTATGGGCCAATTGGGAAGACTGGGACCACACAGTCGAGTCTCATCCACTTCATGGATACGTCATTGAGGATGTTGCTCAAATATTCTGACCAGCACCGCAGGTGTCTGTATATATCAGGCCTGGTTGACGCCAGAATACATTATGAT
>JAPXFY010000035.1:18895989-18900989 GCA_030674185.1 Monoplex corrugatus
CATCGGAAATAGCTGGCAGAATCGGCCAAGCCAAAACAGCATTCAAGAAGATGGAAAGCATTCTTACCAACAAATGCCTATCAATTAACATCAGAAAGAGAGTCCTTGAATGTTATATAGAACCAATACTGTTGTACGGATGCGAGGCGTGGACAGTCAGCAAGCAAAGCCAGAGCAGGATTGAGGCAGCCGAGATGTGGTTTCTCAGAAGAATGTTGAGAGTACCATGGACAGCAAAGAAAACAAACGAGACAGTCTTGATGGAGGCAGACACAAGTCGATCACTGATATGGAAGATTAGGAAAAGACAAAGCAACATTTATAGGCCATTTTATGAGGAAGGGGGATTTGGAGCACCTGGTCACAACGGGAAAGCTGGAGGGAAAGAGAGTACCGGGTAGACCCAGGGAGAGAATGCTGGACGGACTTGCAAGGTGGCTGAGGATGAAGAGGGTGGGGGAGATGCTGGGGGCAACGAGAGATAGAGATGGTTGGAAGTCCATCGTCGCCAACGCCATGCGGCAGGGCACCTGATGATGATGATGAAATGTTGCTTGTCTTTTCCTAATCTTCCTCATTAATGATCTTCTTGTGTCTGCCTCCTTCAAGACAGTCTTGTTTGTTTTCTTTGCTGTCCATGGAACCCTCAAAATTCTCCATAGAAACCACATTTCAGTTGCCTTAATGTTGTTCTGACTTAACGTGTTGACTGTCCACGCTTCACAACCGTACAACATTATCGGTTCTATATAACATTCAAGAACTCTCTTCCTGATGTTAATTGATAGGCATTTGTTGGTAAGAATGCTTTTCATCTTCTTAAATGCTGTTTTGGCTTGGCTGATTCTGCTGGCTATTTCTGATGTGCATCTACCGTCTGGTGAGATGACCGTTCCAAAATATTTAAACTTATGAACCGTCTCAATGTTGAACGGTTGCTAGTGAACAAATAACACACTGTCATATGAAGTGGCTAAAAAACCACAGAAGGAAAAATAAGAAGGTAGGAAAGATCACGTGCATGTGCTTGAGAGGAGACCACTCTCCATAGGCGGTTCAGTGGAGCCGTTATTGTTTGGTTGTTTGGACTTTTTCATATTGTTTTCAAGAGATGTTTCTGTGTTAGTGGCGACAGCTCACAGAGATTGCTTAGAGACAAAAGAACAAAAAACTAAGAAATAGTCAAACCATTCTAACAATTCCCCTTTCCACACATACATTATTACACAAAATCTGTATTCTGTATTCAGGAACATTGTGATCTTGAAGAAGAATCAAATGAAATAAATCTCGACGTAAAGCGAGGATACTGGTAGATTATCATAACAGTAAAAAAAATCTTATTGTTGTTTAAAGCCCAGTCGACTGCGTAGAGCCATATCAGGGCTATGACCGTTTCAAAACATACACATAACTTCAACAGGAAAAAAAAAAAAGAAAGAAAAAATTCAGTACGCATATCAATGAATTCGCCCACGTTATCTAAGGACATGCCCCTGAATACGAATTTAAGCATACCTAAGGACAGATACAAAAACAGGCCTAAATTACCTAAAAATTGTTTCCGCATATCTCACCTCCCTAGAGCCAAAAATGCATTCAATGCATGTACCCAATTGTCAATCCTAAGAAAAAGTATACAAGACTTTATCAAACACATACAGATGAATGGATCAGCAAGGCAGAAAATAATAGGAAGAAATGGCAGAAAGCAAAGGAGAAAGGAATAAGCAAAGAGAGTGACAGAAAAGAGGAAATTTCAAGCACAATATGTCCAAATGGTGGGGGGATACTGTCTATACTGAAACAGCCACTGGCATCCTCACGAGGGGTAAAAAAGAATCTGAATACTGCCCGAGCTGTTCATACAACTTTCTAGAAACATTTTGATTTTAGGCAGGTCCCCCTCCCCCAACCCTACCCCACCCCTGATGGCCTTTGACACGTTACAGTCAAATTCATGCACTCGCTACTCCTCAATAGTCTACTACACCTTTCTACACCTTTGGCCCAATTAATATGCTAAGGGTCCATTCAGAGCAAGCTGAGAAAATCTTGCTGACAAATCTCTCTCTCTTTCTGTCTGTCTGTCTGTCTGTCTGTCTGTCTCTTTCTCTCTCTCTCTCTCTCTCTCTCTCTCTCTCTCTCTCTCTCCCCTCCCTCTTTCTCACGCACACACACTCACACACACACACACACACACACACACACACACACACACACACACACATCTCTCTCTCTCTCTCTCTCTCTCTCTCTCCCACATACACACCCAACCCCCACACACCCCCCATTCACACCACACACACACACACACACGAATACACACCAAGGC
Source organism: Monoplex corrugatus (assembly GCA_030674185.1). Taxonomy (NCBI): domain Eukaryota; kingdom Metazoa; phylum Mollusca; class Gastropoda; order Littorinimorpha; family Ranellidae; genus Monoplex; species Monoplex corrugatus. The sequence goes on from JAPXFY010000035.1 coordinate 18,898,325, forward strand.
ACGCGCACGTGCGCGCGCGCACACACACACACACACTTCTCTGGAGATTCATAAGAAGCAATCTCCCTGTGCTTTTTTTTTTTTTTTTTTTTTTTTTGTCAAGGTAAATTGGAAACGTTCAGCGTGCACGGACGGAAATTCTCTGGCAAGGTTGCCCTGGTGTCTGTCTACATATGCTACTATAGAGAGTCAGGTTCCCTATTTAACTCAAACAGGGACTGATCGTATCATTGGAAACCTCCTTGGAGAAATGTAATGGCTGAGATCCATACAACCAATCACAGTATAAACAGAAAAGTATCGTTTACAAAGTTTTTAATCATCTGCAGACAAATAGGACCAGCAGAGATTGCTTTCAGAGAGAGCTGAGGTAGCTCAATATGCTTGTTATATTTTGCCCAATTGCCATTTTCAAAAAAGAGGCTGTCTCATATCTGCCAGAGAGGAGTGAGCAATAATGGTAGTAGAAGTGGTAATAGTAGTAGTAGTGGTAGTAGTAGTAGAGCAGCAGCAGCAGCAGTAGTAATAGTAGCAGCAGCAGCAGAAGCAGTAGTAGTAGTATTGTAACAGCAGCAGCAGCAGCAGCAGTAGTATAGTAGTGGTAGTAGTAGTAGAGCAGCAGCAGCAGCAGTAGTAATAGTAGTAGCAGCAGCAGAAGCAGTAGTAGTTAGTAGTAGCAACAGTAGCAGCAGCAGCAGTAGTAGTAGTAGTGGTAGTAGTAGTAGAGCAGCAACGCAGCAGTAGTAATAGTAGCAGCAGCAGCAGTAGTAGTAGTAGTAGCACATACAGTAGCAGCAGCAGCAGTAGTAGTAGTTATAGTAGCAGCAGTAGTAGTAGTATAATGACATTTATACGGCACCAAACCTTGAGTTGTATAGAACAGACACAGAAAAAGAGCGGCGACTGACTGTGGAACACATGTATCGTGGAAACTGAAAACAAGAAGTATCACAAGTGAAACGAAAGAGATGGGACAGGGGCGTACATTCAGAATGGTCACAAAGACAAATACACTTGTAGCATAATGTATTGATTTTGAACACAATTCTGTGAGAAACAGGCAACCAGTGGAGAAAGTCAAGCAAGGGGGTGATATGTCATGCTTCTTTTACGAAGAGCAAGACGGGCCACAATTTCTGAATACGCGTGATATGAGTGCCTGTTTTCCCCCCACTATCAACTGCATCTTGAGTCATGAAATGGATGTCGTCCTTCAGATGAAAAAATGGAAAGAGGATCCGTGTTCAGTAGGCATTTAGCGCATATAGTATTATCATCATCATGTGCCATGCTGCATGACGTTGGCCATCATGGCCCTCCACATCAATGTCCCTGTCGCTGCAAGCACATCTTACACCCTCTCTGTCCTCAGCCACCCGGCAAATCCGTCCAATATTTTCTCTCTGGGTCTACCTTACCTCCAGCTTTCCTGTTGTGACAGGTAAATGTTGCTTGTCGTTTCCTAATCTTCTTTATTAATAATCTTCTTGTGTCTGCCTCCATCAGGACTGTCTCGTTTGTTTTCTTTGCTGTCCATGGAATTCTCAACATTCTTCTTAGAAACCACATTCTCGGCTGCCCAGTTGTTCTGGCTTTGCGTGTTGATGTCAAGCGTCACAACAGTGTAATACAATATATTTAGTATATTAACAGCAGTAAACGGGGTTGTGGTCCCTTGTTTAACCCTTTGATTTCCGCACCCTGCTCACCAGCATGCTGCATTGCCAACCATGCTACAAAGCAAAAACTTAACCTTTTGACTCCCTCATCCTATCCATCAGCTTTCTGCAGAAAGTTGATGGATAGGGCGTGGGGGCCAAAAGGTTAATTTTTGCAGACGGTGAATAGGGAGCGGGGGTCGAAGGGTTAATCATGTTGAAAACAATTCATCGAACTGAAGCAAAATGCATGCAGACAGGTAAAAAGAGTGGTGCTACACTGTGGCGACGCACTCTCCCAGGGAGAGCTGCCCGAATGTCGTACAGTTGATCCTTGAAGGCAAAATAAAAAAAAGATGTCTTACATGCAGTTAGAAGTTTAAAGCGTCGCTTTTGACATACATAGCTAATAGAACTTTGACTGTTTTATTATCCTCTCATCTTTTACTGACTAATCTACCAAACTCTTTCTCTGTCTGTCTGTCTGTCTGTGTGTCTCTCTCTCTCTGTCTCTCTCTGTCTCTCTCTGTCTCTCTCTGTCTCTCTCTCTCTCCTTCTCTCTTTATCTCTCTCTCTCTCTCTATCCCTCAACACAGAGAGAGAGAGAGAGGGGGGGAGAGAGAGAGAGAGAGGAAGAGAGAAGGAGAGAGAGAGACAGAGACAGAGAAAGGACAAGAGAGGAGAGAGAGGGGGGAAGAGACAGATTGGGGAGAGAGAGGGGGGAGAGAAGAGAGAGAGAGAGAGAGAGAGACGAGAGAGACAGAGAGAGAGCACAAGAGAGAGAGAGAGAGAGAGAGAGAGAGTGCGAATTGAAAAGGCAAGCAAAACTAACGTATTGCCGGGTCCAGATGTTTATTAATCATCTTCAGGACTGTGTGGTCATGTCTGTAAGTTTCAAATCATTCTCACGATAATCAAAAAGACCAGTCAGTGAAAGAATCAAGCGCAAGATAACGAGTGGCGCAGCGATAGGGAGAAAGAAAGGAGGGATAAGAGGAAGAAAGACA
>JAPXFY010000035.1:18905989-18935989 GCA_030674185.1 Monoplex corrugatus
ACTAATACTATCATTAATAATTATTGTTGTATCTTTAGTAGTCACAACACTGGTGATAAATTAATACTATCATTAATAATTATTGTTATATCTTTAGTAGTCACAACACTGGTGATAAATTAATACTATCATTCATAATTATTGTTATATCTTTAGTAGTCATAACACTGGTGATAAACTAATACTATCATTAATAATTATTGTTGTATCTTTAGTAGTCACAACACTGGTGATAAACTAATACTATCATTAATAATTATTGTTATATCTTTAGTAGTCATAACACTGGTGATAAATTAATACTATCAGTAATAATTATTGTTATATCTTTAGTAGTCATAACACTGGTGATAAACTAATACTATCAGTAATAATTATTGTTATATCTTTAGTAGTCACAACACTGGTGATAAACTAATACTGTCATTAATAATTATTGTTGTATCTTTAGTAGTCATAACACTGGTGATAAACTAATACTGTCATTAATAATTATTGTTATATCTTTTAGTCATCAGTTGGTTGTTGTTTAAGGTTTCATGTTCCTTCTGATTACATTTTGTCAAAATGGTACTGCTACCCACACTGATCTGTAAAAGACTTTCAGTTTTAAAAGCAGCTAGGCACGGGGTTATTACTGTCGAGCTTAGGCGGTGCTGAATGCGCCATTAGATTAACCCTTTGACCCCAGCATCATGTCCACCAGAGCATTTTGCATCGTCAGCCATGCTAGCAAAGCAAAAACTTGATCCTATGTTCAGGAAGCTGGTGGATAGGGTGAGGGTGTCAAAGGGTTAAGTTTTTGCAATTGGTGGATAAAGCGCAGGAGACTATGGGTTAAACGGATACAGAGGTGCTTGACAGGTTTTCCGTGTTTCTACCTACTGACGCACAACATCGTCAGGCCAACCGCCATCGACGTATCAGTTGCTTGGTTGTCTTGGACAAAAGTTTAAGCCGTACTGTTGATACGATAGTGAATAATATATAACGTATTAGACTGCAGGTAAGTGGACGTCTTTGTTTGAGTACTGACACTGACAGATGACTCCATATTGTATATGATATTAAGGGGCTACCTGTATATATATATATACAATAAAACCAGTATTAGCCGAGCTGTTTTGCTCATAATAGCTGCTTGTAGAGACTTGACACATCTGCCTGAAGCAGGCATTTCCATTTTGGTTTGTGGTTTGTAGGGGGGGAGTTTTGTTTTCGTTGTTGTTCTTCTGGTTTGATCGTGACCATACTGTTGTCATTATCCTCTTTTCAGACGTAACTGGTTTGATCGTGACCATACTGTTGTCATTATCCTCTTTTCAGACGTAACTGGTTTGATCGTGACCATACTGTTCTCACTATCCTCTTTTCAGACGTAACTGGTTTGATCGTGACCATACTGTTGTCACTATCCTCTTTTCAGACGTAACTGGTTTGATCGTGACCATACTGTTGTCACTATCCTCTTTTCAGACGTAACTGGTTTGATCGTGACCATACTGTTCTCATTATCCTCTTTTCAGACGTAACTGGTTTGATCGTGACCATACTGTTCTCACTATCCTCTTTTCAGACGTAACTGGTTTGATCGTGATCATCTGTTGTCATTATCCTCTTTTCAAACGTAACTGATTTGATCGTGACCATACTGTTCTCACTATCCTCTTTTCAGACGTAACTGGTTTGATCGTGACCATACTGTTCTCACTATCCTCTTTTCAGACGTAACTGGTTTGATCGTGATCATCTGTTGTCATTATCCTCTTTTCAAACGTAACTGGTTTGATCGTGACCATACTGTTCTCACTATCCTCTTTTCAGACGTAACTGGTTTGATCGTGATCATCTGTTGTCATTATCCTCTTTTCAAACGTAACTGATTTGATCGTGACCATCTGTTGTCATTATCCTCTTTTCAAACGTAACTGATTTGATCGTGATCATCTGTTGTCATTATCCTCTTTTCAAACGTAACTGATTTGATCGTGACCATCTGTTGTCATTATCCTCTTTTCAAACGTAACTGGTTTGATCGTGACCATACTGTTCTCACTATCCTCTTTTCAGACGTAACTGGTTTGATCGTGACCATACTGTTCTCACTATCCTCTTTTCAGACGTAACTGATTTGATCGTGACCATACTGTTCTCACTATCCTCTTTTCAGACGTAACTGATTTGATCGTGACCATACTGTTCTCACTATCCTCTTTTGACCGTCAAATTATTGTTATTGTTGTTTGATGTTGGTTGTTGTTGTTGTTGTTGTTGTTGTTGTTGTTGTTGTTGTTGTTGTTGTTGTTGTTGTTGTTGGTGGTGGTGGTGGTGGTGGTGGTGGTGGTGGTGGTGGTCCTCCATTGTCAAAGAAGACCACGACTTCAATTTTGACTGGGGGATTCGCGACTGTGGGTCCGGAGGTGGCTGGTGAGGCCAATCGGGGACAGGAAGGCTCGCCCACACGTGGGGCAAACGTGGGTTGCTGCAACTGTAGAACTGGAGGTCGCTCGTGATTCCGCGCTTCTCGTTTTCTTCGAGCCTCTACTGTACGTCTTCTTTCTACAGCTCTTGCTTCAATGGTCAGCTTGCCTCGCCAGTTCGGTCGATCTAGTGCAAGCGTCTACCAGGTATTGGGGCCGAAGCTTAGGTCGTTGATGGATACTTTCAGGCAATCTTTAAGGCGCTTCTTTCGGCCACCGACTGAACGCTTCCCCTGGCTCAGCTCTCCATACATTCGTTGTTTTGATGGGCGACTTTCAGACATTCTCACCGCATGTCCGACCCATCTTACATATTGTTGCTTAAAGCACAGCAGGGTTATAATCATCTGAAAAAGTACACTGTACCTCAATGGACAAAAAAAATTGGGAAAGAAAATTACTGTACACATCGTGCACACAATCTGAGGACATGCCCCTGGCGTTGATAACTCTGTCAAGTTTATACCTAATTATTCATATTCACATTCATAGTCATAGTCATCGTCATAGTCATAGTCATAGTCATAGTCATAGTCATCGTCATCGTCATCGTCATAGTCATAGTCATAGTCACAGTCATCGTCATAGTCATAGTCATCGTCATAGTCATCGTCATAGTCATAGTCACAGTCATAGTCATAGTCATAGTCATCGTCATAGTCATAGTCATCGTCATAGTCATCGTCATAGTCATAGTCATAGTCATAGTCATCGTCATAGTCATCGTCATCGTCATAGTCATCGTCATAGTCACAGTCACATTCATAGTCATAGTCATAGTCATAGTCATAATCATCGTCATCGTCATAGTCATAGTCACATTCATAGTCATAGTCATAGTCATAGTCATAATCATCGTCATCGTCATCGTCATAGTCATAGTCACATTCATAGTCATAGTCATAGTCATAGTCATAATCATCGTCATCGTCATCGTCATAGTCATAGTCACATTCATAGTCATAGTCATAGTCATAGTCATAGTCATAATCATCGTCATCGTCATAGTCATAGTCATAGTCATAATCATCGTCATAGTCATAGTCATAGTCATCGTTATCGTCATAGTCATAGTCATAGTCATCGTCATAGTAATAGTCATAGTCATAGTCACATTCATAGTCATAGTCATCGTCAACGTCATAGTCATAGTCATGTCACAGTCATAATCATCGTCATAGATATCGTCATAGTCATAGTCATCGTCATAGTCATCGTCATAGTCATAGTCATCGTCATAGTCATCGTCATAGTCATAGTCACAGTCATAGTCATAGTCATCGTCACAGTCATAGTCATAGTCACATTCATAGTCATAATCATCGTCAACGTCATAGTCATAGTCACATTCATAGTCATAGTCATCGTCAACGTCATAGTCATAGTCATCGTCACAGTCATAGTCATTGTCATAGCCACAGTCATAGTCATAGTCATAGTCACATTCATAGTCATAGTCATCGTCAACGTCATAGTCATAGTCATGGTCACAGTCATAGTCATAGTCATAGTCATCGTCAACGTCAACGTCAACGTCATAGTCATGGTCACAGTCATAGTCATAGTCATAGTCATAGTCATAGTCATACTCATACTCATAGTCATAGTCATAGTCATAGTCACAGTCATAGTCATAGTCATAGTCACAGACATAGTCATAGTCATAGTCAGTCATAGTCATAGTCAGTCATAGTCACAGTCATAGTCATAGTCATCGTCATAGTCATCGTCATAGTCACAGTCATAGTCATAGTCATAGTCATAGTCACAGTCATAGTCATAGTCATAGTCACAGTCATAATCATAGTCAGTCATAGTCATAGTCACAGTCATAGTCATAGTCACAGTCATAGTCATATCATAGTCATAGTCAGTCATAATCATGGTCAGTCATAGTCATAGTCACAGTCATAGTCACAGTCATAGTCATAGTCACAGTCATAGTCACAGTCATAGTCATAGTCACAGTCATAGTCATAGTCACAGTCATAATCACTATGACAATCATAGTCATAGTCAAAGTCATAGTGATAGTGATAGTGATAGTTATAGTCATTTCTCTTTGTCACAATGGATTTACCGAGTGAAACTCGGGCTCTTCTTCCTGTTCAGAGCTCGTCGCTGCAATAGCACCGCCAACCAATGTTTTACCAAGACTTTTAGAAAGGCAAGAAGACTTATTGGCCGTCAAGGAGAGGGACGTGGGAAATGAACCTATCTCTCTAGTGCTTTACAGCCAGGCGATTTTGAACTGCAGTGGGATCTTTAGCATGCACAACCAGAAGGCACACGGGTCCGACTTGTTTTTTTGTCCCCTTCCAAAGGACTGGACATCAGTTTGATTTTCCGGTCAAACCAAGGAGAAAAGTCAAGGCCTCAACGGGGAATGAACCCTAGAACCTCGAGTGTAGTGATTGGCAGACGAACGGCTGAACCATTCTGTCACTCTTCTTCTTTGCCAGCTGGTGTCAGGACGGGTTGCCCGAAACAAAGATAAAGACCAGAGTGGGGCGAGAAAGAGGTCTTCTGTTCTCTCTGGGTCCAGAGGCTGGGCTGGACCTGGTTGGTGCGCGTTGTGTGGCCATGTCCCGGGGTTTGTCATCTCCCCACTTTGCCATTCGGTTTGTAAACAAGGTAACTGATGACTGGGTCTGAATGGGTCATGCAACGCATGGACAGCCCTCCTTTGCTTGAAAAAATGAGTGCCGCTTGGCGTCGGGAGCTTGGAAGGTGAGTGTGCCAAGAGTGGCGAAGCACTGGTGCTCCGGGTCCCATCCGCAGCCTCGTGGTGTTTCTTGTTGACTCTTCTTCTTGAATACACAGGTAAACATAACTAAACACACTACACTATCCTATCAAAACGGGCCTAAAGATACCTAACATTGTTTCTGCACATCACATTTCTTAAAAGCCAAAAATGCACATAATACATGTACCCAATTATCAATCCTGAGAGAAAGTATGTAAGTGTAAACTTCAAGATGGGGTCTTTGATGTCAGTGTGTCATGGGGGTTGTCACTGGAGTGTCGTGGTGCTGTTCTCCTTGCTGAAGGATGTCTCACTGCGTCTGGCCATGGCCTTCTCTCAACACACTTTTAATACACTTTCTTCGCGAAGGCCACGGTCTGGCCCTACGACCAGATGATCGCAATCCTTTAGTGTGCGGTCTCTTTAAGCAAGCCAGCTCGGAATAGGCACTGCTTAACTCCACCAGTGACTCAGTAGCAGTGCATGGGGTACTCTGGTGGGTGGCTTCACAGTGCCTTGACATCTCAAGCTTTCGTTCTCTTCCTGGCATCAGGACTTGGACTCAATGAACTTGGAGCTGGCAACGTGTTGAGCAGCTAAAATGAGCAGTGTGGGATCAAGGACAGCGACGCCCCGCAGAATTAGATAGCAATACAGAAAAAAACATTGTCCACAGGCGTGGAATGAGAAGTTCATACAGCAGCCAATACCAAACGCCAAGGTGAGAACACTGGACACACATGCAGACATGAGGGTGGTGGTGGTGGTGGTGGGGGTGGGGGTGGAGGTGGTGGTGGTGGTGATGGTGGTGGTGGTGGTGATGGTGGTGGTGGTGGTGATGGTAGTGGTGGTGATGGTGATGGTGATGGTGATGGTGATGGTGATGATGGTGGTGGTGATGGTGATGGTGATGGTGATGATGGTGGTGGTGATGGTGGTGGTGGTGGTGGTGGTGATGGTGATGGTGGTGGTGGTGGTAGTGGTGGTGATGGTGATGGTGATGGTGGTGGTGATGGTGATGGTGATGGTGATGGTGGTGGTGGTGGTAGTGGTGGTGATGGTGGTGGTGATGGTGATGGTGATAATGGCGGTGATGATGGTGGTGGTGGTAGTGGTGGTGATTGTGGTGGTAATAATGGCGGTGATGGTGGTGGTGATGGTGGTGGTGATAATGGCGGTGATGGTGGTGGTGATGGTGATGGTGATGGTGGTGGTGATGGTGGTGGTGGTGGTTGGGGGAAAGAAGGTAAAATTAGGCAAGGACAAGATCAATCCTCTTTACATGGACAGACACGGGGTTGGGGACATGGCTAGCCAGGAAGTGGATCAATGACGCTGATGATTGCCATGATGACGCTGTTGATGAAGATGATGGATGAATACAGTCTTCTTCTTGATGGAGGATAACGGACTGATTAACACGTGTGTGTGTTTGTGTGTGTGTGTGTGTGTGTGTGTGTGTGCGTGTGCGCGCGCGCGCGTGCGTGTGTGTGTGTGCGTGTGCGTGTGCGTGTGTGTGTGTGTGTCCGTGCGTGTGTGTGTGTGTGTGTGCGTGTGTGTGCGTGTGTGCGTGTGTGTGCGTGTGTGTGTGTGCGCGCGCGCGTATGTGTGTGTGCGCGCGCACGTGGGTGTATGTGCATGTGTGAGTGTGTGTGTGTGTGTGCGTGTGTGTGTGTGTGTGTGTGCGCGTGCGCGCGTGCGTGTGTGTGTGTGTGCGTGTGTTTGCGTGTGTGCGTGTACTTTGCACGCCAAACAATACGCTCCCCCAAGCCCATGCAGAATTGTATTAGGTGTTGGTCTACATACCCAATTTATCGTTCTCTTATGTCAGTCTGCCTTTAAAAGCCACGAGTCAAGAGGAGGTAGATGCATGGTAATCTACACGCAACATTCATTTCCATTGGAGAAAAGCTTAACTTGGCAGCAGAGCTGTCATTGGCAAGGAGGTGGAGGCCTACACTCCTCTCTGGTGATTGCTTTACCTTGCATTTGCCTAAGTGGCAAGTGGGGAAGTGGAGGGGGGGGGAACTATCCACTGGCTTCATAATGAACTGAAATCGTGGGTTGAAGCCAAGCCCAGCCCTTTATCCAACATGTGTGCTTGATCCTCCTCAAGCTTGACTTCTGGGTGAAGAGATCTTGAACTGCCGCTTCCTCAGCTCCCGCTTATTGGTGTTGTTTAAAAAGCCCAGCCGACTGCGTAGAGCTATATCAGGGCTATAACCGTTTCAAAACATACACAAAACTTCAAGAGGATAGAAAAAGAAAAGACTATTGAAACACATCAATGTATTCGCGCACATATTCTAAGGACATGCCCCCGGCGCTGACCACTCCGTCCAATTCATCGCACAGGGGATTTAAAAAAACACACCTGAATAATACTTTAAGCATACCTAAGGACACCAAAACACATTGAAAAACAGGCACAAAATATCTGAAATTGCTTCCATATATCTCACCTCCCTAGAGCCAAAAATGCACTTACTACATGTACCTAATTATCAGTCCTAAGAGAAAGTACACAAGACTTTATCGAACACATACAAGTGAATGGACAAGCAAGACAGAAAATGATACGATAAAATGACAGAAAGCAAAGGAACAAGGCAGAAACAAAGAGAGTGACAGAAAAGAGTAAATTTCTAGCAAAGAATTTCCAAAGGGTGGCGAGAGTCAACACGTAATGTGGTTTCTAAGAAGAGTTCCAAGGACAGCAAAGAAAACAAACAAGACATTCTTTATGGAGGCAGACACAAAAAGATCATTGATAAAGAAGATCAGACAATAAAAAGACAAGCAACATTCATAGGACATTTTATGAGGAAAAAGGGGAATTGGAGCGCCTGGTCACAACAGAAAAGCTGGAGGGAAAGAGAACACAGATAGACCCAAGGAGAAAATATTCAACGGACTTACAGGGTAGATGAAGACAGGCAGGATGGAAGATGTACTTGCAGTGAGAAGGGATCGATTCGTGTGGAGGGCCATGTGATTGCCAACGCCATGCGGCAGGGCACTATTTATACTGAAAGAGCTCCCGGCCTCCTCACTTGGTGGGGGGGGGGGGGTAGCTTGTGCTTGATCTAAAGAGGAGCTGACAAGTGATGACCAAACCGGTCTTGTGAGGACACAGTCGTGCAGCCTTTGACTACTTTCCACGCCCTGCCATGAGGTGATGGCTTTGTGGCTGAACATGTTTTCATACTTTTTAGCCATTTAACCCTTTGACTCCACCACCCTACCCATCAACTGCAAACACTTAACCCTTTGACTCCCTCACCCTATCCACAGGTTCCTGCAGAAACTCCTCAGGATAAACAACAGCACGGCACACCGCTTGTACACCCCCCATAAAATGGCATTCGTCAAACCTGCTTCCTAATCGCCACAAGTCACAAACACTTTATGATTTCCTATCAGTCATCTTCTTCTGATCAACCAAACGGAACATCAGGGAAATCTTGCTGGTTTTTTCCTCCTCTCTTGTATGTATGTGTTCTTAATTGTCATGTGTGTATGTGTTCTTAATTGTCTTGTATTTGTGTGTTTTCTTAATTGTCTTGTGTGTACGTGTTCTTAATTGTCTTGTGCGTATGTGCTCTTAATTGTCTTGTGTGTACGTGTTCTTAATTGTCTTGTGTGTATGTGCTCTTAATTGTCTTGTGTGTACGTGTTCTTAATTGTCTTGTGTGTATGTGTTCTTGATTGTCTTGTGTGTACGTGTTCTTAATTGTCTTGTGTGTACGTGTTCTTAATTGTCTTGTGTGTACGTGTTCTTAATTGTCTTGTATGTGTGTGTGGTCTTAATTGTCTTGTGTGTATGTGTTCTTAATTGTCTTGTGTGTGTGTTCTTAATTGTCTTGTGTGTACGTGTTCTTAATTGTCTTGTGTGTATGTGTTCTTAATTGTCTTGTGTGTATGTGTTCTTAATTGTTTTGTATGTATCTATTCTTAATTGTCTTGTGTGTATGTGTTCTTAATTGTCTTGTGTGTATGTTTTCTTGTCTTGTGTGTATGTTTTCTTAATTGTCTTGTGTGTATGTATTCTTAATTGTCTTGTGTGTATGTGTTCTTGTCTTGTGTGTATGTTTTCTTAATTGTCTTGTGTGTATGTATTCTTAATTGTCTTGTGTGTATGTGTTCTTGTCTTGTGTGTATGTTTTCTTAATTGTCTTGTGTGTATGTTTTAATTGTCTTGTGTGTATGTTTTAATTGTCTTGTATGTATGTTTTAATTGTCTTGTATGTATGTTTTAATTGTCTTGTGTGTATGTTTTAATTGTCTTGTGTGTATGTTTTAATTGTCTTGTGTGTATGTTTTAATTGTCTTGTGTGTATGTTTTAATTGTCTTGTGTGTATGTTTTAATTGTCTTGTGTACATGTTTTAATTGTCTTGTGTGTATGTTTTAATTGTCTTGTGTGTATGTTTTAATTGTCTTGTGTGTATGTTTTAATTGTCTTGTGTACATGTTTTAATTGTCTTGTGTGTATGTTTTAATTGTCTTGTGTGTATGTTTTAATTGTCTTGTGTGTATGTTTTAATTGTCTTGTGTACATGTTTTAATTGTCTTGTGTGTATGTTTTAATTGTCTTGTGTGTATGTTTTAATTGTCTTGTGTGTATGTTTTAATTGTCTTGTGTGTATGTGTTCTTAATTGTCTTGTATGTATGTTTTAATTGTCTTGTGTGTATGTTTTAATTGTCTTGTGTGTATGTTTTAATTGTCTTGTGTGTATGTTTTAATTGTCTTGTGTGTATGTGTTCTTAATTGTCTTGTATGTATGTGTTCTTAATTGTCTTGTGTGAAAGTGTTCATAATTGTCTTGTGTGTATGTGTTCTTGATTGTCTTGTGTGTATGTGTCATAATTGTCTTGTGTGTATGTGTTGTCTTGTGTGTATGTGTTGTCTTGTGTGTATGTGTTCTTAATTGTCTTGTGTGTATGTGTTCTTGATTGTCTTGTGTGTACGTGTTCATAATTGTCTTGTGTGTATGTGTTCATAATTGTCTTGTGTGTATGTGTTCATAATTGTCTTGTGTGTATGTGTTCGTAATTGTCTTGTGTGTATGTGTTCGTAATTGTCTTGTGTGTATGTGTTGTCTTATGTGTATGTGTTCATAATTGTCTTGTGTGTATGTGTTCGTAATTGTCTTGTGTGTATGTGTTCGTAATTGTCTTGTGTGTATGTGTTGTCTTGTGTGTATGTGTTGTCTTGTGTGTATGTGTTGTCTTGTGTGTATGTGTTCTTAATTGTCTTGTGTGTATGTGTTCTTGATTGTCTTGTGTGTACGTGTTCATAATTGTCTTGTGTGTATGTGTTCATAATTGTCTTGTGTGTATGTGTTCATAATTGTCTTGTGTGTACGTGTTCTTGATTGTCTTGTGTGTACGTGTTCTTAATTGTCTTGTGTGTATGTGTTCATAATTGTCTTGTATGTATGTGTTCTTAATTGTCTTGTGTGTACGTGTTCTTAATTGTCTTGTGTGTATGTGTTCTTAATTGTCTTGTGTGTATGTGTTCTTAATTGTCTTGTGTGTATGTGTTCTTAATTGTCTTGTGTATATGTGTTCTTAATTGTCTTGTGTGCATGTGTTCTTGATTGTCTTGTGTGTACGTGTTCTTGATTGTCTTATGTGTACGTGTTCTTGATTGTCTTGTGTGTATGTGTTCTTGATTGTCTTGTGTGTACGTGTTCTTGATTGTCTTGTGTGTATGTGTTCTTGATTGTCTTGTGTGTATGGTGTTCTTGATTGTCTTGTGTATACGTGTTCTTAATTGTCTTGTGTGTATGTGTTCTTAATTGTCTTGTGTGTATGTGTTCTTAATTGTCTTGTGTGTACGTGTTCTTAATTGTCTTGTGTGTATGTGTTCATAATTGTCTTGTATGTATGTGTTCTTAATTGTCTTGTGTGTACGTGTTCTTAATTGTCTTGTGTGTATGTGTTCATAATTGTCTTGTGTGTATGTGTTCTTAATTGTCTTGTGTGTATGTGTTCTTGATTGTCTTGTGTGTACGTGTTCTTGATTGTCTTGTGTGTATGTGTTCTTAATTGTCATGTATGTATGTGTTCTTAATTGTCATGTATGTATGTGTTCTTAATTGTCATGTATGTATGTGTTCTTAATTGTCTTGTGTGTATGTGTTCTTAATTGTCATGTGTGTATGTGTTCTTAATTGTCATGTGTGTATGTGTTCTTAATTGTCATGTATGTATGTGTTCTTAATTGTCATGTATGTATGTGTTCTTAATTGTCATGTATGTATGTGTTCTTAATTGTCTTGTGTGTATGTGTTCTTAATTGTCTTGTGTGTATGTGTTCTTAATTGTCATGTATGTATGTGTTCTTAATTGTCATGTATGTATGTGTTCTTAATTGTCATGTGTGTATGTGTTCTTAGTTGTCTTGTGTGTATGTGTTCTTAATTGTCTTGTGTGTATGTGTTCTTAATTGTCTTGTGTGTATGTGTTCTTAATTGTCTTGTGTGTATGTGTTCTTAATTGTCTTGTGTGTATGTGTTCTTAATTGTCTTGTGTGTATGTGTTCTTGATTATCATGTGTGTACGCTTGACAAAGGTCAGTAGGCCGAAAGTTTGTGGCTGTATAGTTCTGTGTTTGTTATCACAAAACTATACTGGCACAAATTGAGGAGTGTTAAGAGTTCCATGGACAGCAAAGAAAACAAACGAGACAGTCTTGGAAGAAGCAAACACAAAAAGAACATTGAATAGAGAAGATTAGAGAAAAATATGCAACATTTATAGGACATTTTATGATGCAAGAGAAATTTGCGCACCTAGTCACAACAGAAAATCCGGAGGGAAAACGAGCACCAGGTAGACTCAGGGAGATAATGCTGTACGGTTTCGCGGAGTGGATGAGGATAGAAAGGGTGGGAGATGTACTTGCAGCGACAAGGGAATAGATTTATACAGAGGACCATGATCGCCAACGCCATGCGGCAGGGCACATGATGATGATGATGATGATGAAGATGATGATGATGATGATGATGATGATGATGATGATGATGATGAAGAAGATGATGATGATGATGATGAAGATGATGATGATGATGATGATGATGATGATGATGATGATGATGATGATGTGATGATGAAGATGAAGATGAAGATGATGATGATGATGATGATGATGATGATGATGATGATGATGATGATGATGATGATGATGATTATGATGAAGATGATGATGATGATGATGATGATGATGATGATGATGATGATAATGATGATGATAATGATGATGATGATAATTCTGTGAATTAAATATTTTTTGTTCTAGTTTCGTGTGTTTCCGTACACAGGTAGGTATAAAATACTAACTGCTGATCCTTGGACGCAGTTGAAAAGCTCTGACCCTGTATTTGCTCTTGTAACAATGGCTACAACAAGTTCAAATACACTGCAGAAACAACACATGTAGGTATGACGTTCAGTCATGTTTACAACACGTTGTCTGTCTTCGTTATCATGGTGTTGTCGTTGTCATTATCAGACTTATCATGGTATTGTCATTATCAGACTTATCATGGTATTGTCATTATCAGACTTATCATGGTATTGTCATTATCAGACTTATCATGGTATTGTCATTGTCATTATCAGACTTATCATGGTATTGTCATTATCAGACTTATCATGGTATTGTCATTGTCATTATCAGACTTATCATGGTATTGTCATTATCAGACTTATCATGGTATTGTCATTGTCATTATCAGACTTATCATGGTATTGTCATTATCAGACTTATCATGGTATTGTCATTGTCATTATCAAACTTATCATGGTATTGTCATTATCAGACTTATCATGGTATTGTCATTGTCATTATCAGAGTCATATCAGGGCTATAACTGTCTGAAAACGTACACAACACTTAGTAAAAAAAAAACTGGAAACGAAAACAAAGACAGAAAGTGCACATATCAATGTATTCACGCACATATTCTAAGGATATGCCCAAGTTATCAACCCAGAGGGTTAAAAAAAAAACTAATACAAACACAAACATAGCTAAAGTGGTCTAAAGTACCTACAATTACTTCAGCACATCACATTTACTTAGAGCCAGAAACGCACGTCACACATGTACCCAATTATCAATCCTAAGAGTAAGTACGTAAGGCTTCATAGAGAACATACAGGGGAACAGATCAGCAAGACAGAAAATGATAGGAAGAGTTGACAGAAAGCAAAGGAGCAAGCAGTGCGACATTCTTTTTTCTAAACAAACAAAAACAAAAGGAAAATACAACAAAAGGCAAACAAAAAGGTGACAGACTGACAGCCAAAGCAAAGAACAGCAATGGCTCTATAAATGGATCTGTGAAGGACGAGCAAGTTGTTCTCTCCCTCTGTCGAGATTAGTTAAAACACAACACAACGCAACACACACACACACACACACACACACACACACACACACACACAAACACACACACCTCACACGCACACACGCACACACACACGCAGGCACGCACACACACACACGCACGTCTAAAATCACTTTAGTGAATAGACATTAAATCAAAGACCACCACCACACACACACGCACACACACACACGCACACACACACGCACACACTCACACGCACACACGCACACACACACGCAGGCACGCATACACACACACACACACACACACACACACACACACACACACACACACACGCACACCCATACACACGCACAGACAGAGAGAGAGAGAGAGAGGGAGACAGAGATGGAGACAGACAGAGACAGAGAGAAAGAGAGACAGAGAAAGAGACAGAGAGAGATCGAGACAGAGAGAGATGTTATTCAAAAAGGCCATCAGCTTTGGATGTGTTACAAAAGAAATCAATTCAATCACAGAACAAGATTAACAACCAAACAACAACTACATGTTAGGACATAACAATTTCCCTTATTTTAAATGCTTGAAGAAAAAAAACAACAATCCAAATCCTGTACAGAAACATAGCAAGCTGAGCTTCTTTATAAGCAGTTTAAACACGTTTCGATTTCTGCAGCGTTTTTGTGGGATAGAATTTGATCGAAAAGCAACAAAAGCTGGACAGCAGACAACAAAGTGGATCGAGAAAGAGACGGAGAGAGAGGGGAGAGGTAGGGGAGAGAGAGAGAGACAGAGAGAGACAGAGAGACAGAGACAGAGACAGGGACAGACAGAGACAGATAGACAGAGATAGAGAGACAGAGAGACAGAGACAGACAGAGACAGAGACACAGATACAGATAGACAGAGATAGAGAGACAGAGACAGACAGACAGAGACAGACAGACAGAAAGAGATAGAGAGAGACGGAAACAGAGAGACAGAGAGAGAGGGGGAAGAGGGAGAAAGGGAAACAGAGAGATAGAGAGAGAGAAAGAGACAGAGAGACAGGGAGAGAGAGACACAGAGAGAGAGGGGATACAGAGACAGAGAGACAGAGACAGAGAGACAGACAGACAGACACGGACAGACAAAGAGAGAGACAGAGGCAGAGATACAGAGACATAGAGACAGAGACAGAGACAGAGACAGAGACAGAGATACAGAGACAGAGAGACAGAGACAGAGAGACAGAAACAGAAAATAAAGAGAAACAAAGACAGCCAGACAGATAGACAGAGACACAGCGAGACAGAAACAGAGACAGACAGACAGCCAGATAGATAGACAGAGACACAGAGAGACAGAGACACAGAGAGAGACAGACAGACAGAGAGAGACAGAGACACAGAGAGAAACAGACAGAGTGAGTCAGACGGACTGAGACACACAGAGAGACAGACAGAGAGACAGAGACAGAGAGGCAGAGACAGGCAGACAGAGACAGAGACAAGCAGAGACAGAGAAACAGACAGAAAGACAGACAAACAGAGATACAGAGAGACAGAGACAGGTAGACAGATTCAGAGAGACAGAAACAGAGAGATAGAGACACAGAGACTTTGAGACGACAGAGTGATAGAGACAGAGAGACAGAGACAGGGAGACAGAGGCAGAGACAGAGACAGAGAGAAGAGAGAAGAGACAGAGAGAGACAGAGAGACAGAGACAGAGAATCAGAGAGAGGGAGGGAAGTTGTCATACAATGAGTTTTCTTGTTTGCTTTTTGTTTCTGATTTTGTCTTCTAGACTAGAAAAGGGACACTACTTTGTGTGATCGTTTGCAGAACGTGTTCCTCAAGGCTTCTTCCTGTTGTCACACACACACACAGAGGGAGAGGGAGAGGGAGAGACAGAGACAGAGACAGACAGACAGACAGACACACACACACACACACACACACACACACACACACACACACACACACACACACACACACAGGCAGGCAAGGCAGGCAGACACAAACAGACACAGAGACAAAGAGAGAGACACACAAAGAGACAGACAGACAGATAGAAAGATAGACAGACAGACAGACAGGCAGGGAGGCAGGGAGGCAGGCAGGCGGGCTAAGACGAGACAACCAGACAAAGAAACAGAAAGAGAGGCACAAACAAGGAGACAGAGAGCTGCAGAATCAGGCAGGGACAAGCCAGAGAGAGAGACAGACAGACAGACAGACAGACTGACTGACAGACAGACAGAGAGACAGAGAGACACAGAGAGAGAGAGACAGACAGAAAGAGAGAGACAGAGAGAGACACAGAGAGAGCGAGACAGAAAGCGAGAGACAGAGAGAGACAGACAGACAGACAGAAAGAGAGAGAGAGAGAGAATCACAGGCAGGCAGACAGAAACAGACAGGCAGGCAGAGATCAAAACAGACAAGTAGACAGATCAGAAAGATCAAGGGACCGACGCACCGACAGACAGAGGAAGAGACCATCAAAAAGTGCGCCTAACTAATCACATCCCACCCTTTTTCAATATCGTACAAATGACACACCTAACACTGCATGCCAACATTTTGGTCTTTGTCAAAGATTTTTGCTGAGCAAAGAACACTTGATGAAACAGAGCGTTTTTTTTTTCTCCTAGCAAGCAAAAACCAACTCCTGCTAATCCTGTAATACAACTCTACTCTGTTTTTAACACTTTTAGTGTATATGCGCGCAAACATCAAACACCGACGTTAACCCCTTGATACTCGCACCCCATCCACCAACTGCCAAAACTTAACTCTTTGACTCCCTCATCCTATCCACCAGCATCCTGCATTGTAAACCCATTGACTCCCGCACCCTGTCCACCAGCATCCCGCATTGTCAACCATGCTAGCAAAGCAAAACCTTAACTCTTTGACTCACTCACCCTGTCCACAAGCTTCCAGGTAGGGGAGTCAAAGGGTTAAACAAGCATCTTCACTCTCTTCGAGTCCATGGAGAACTGTTTACTGGGTTCTGTCGTAAATGCCGTTTGTATGACAAGCACGAGGTGGGATGGATTTGTTGTGGTTGTTGTTGTTGTTTTGT
This sequence comes from Monoplex corrugatus, assembly GCA_030674185.1. Taxonomy (NCBI): domain Eukaryota; kingdom Metazoa; phylum Mollusca; class Gastropoda; order Littorinimorpha; family Ranellidae; genus Monoplex; species Monoplex corrugatus. The sequence continues at coordinate 18,922,657 of JAPXFY010000035.1, forward strand.
TTTTGTTTGGTTGGTTGGTTTGGTTTCTGGTACGATTCGATTGTTTTGAAAAAAAGGCCTGAGCCAATGTGACTGTGCAGATTACGCATAACGATTTGTTCAATATTTTGATCTGACAACTGCCGGGGTGGTGGGGGTGGTGAATGAATACCGTTTTTGTTCATGGGCCTGTGTTTGCTCTGTATGTGCATTTTACAAGCATGTGGTCAATGATGGGAGCGACAGTCAAATGGGTTGTTGTTTAAAGCCCAGCCGACTGCGTAGAACCATGTCAGGCTATAACCGTTTCAAAACAAAGGAAAGAAAATTAAGTACACATACCAATTCATTCACGCACATAATCTAAGGAATATGCCTCTGGCGTTGACCACTCCGTCCAATTTATCGCACAAGGGGTTCAAAAAACATACCTGACTACACAGTTAAGCATACCTAAGGACATTAAAACATCTAAAAACGGCATAAAGTATCTACAATTGCTTCCGCATATCTTATTTCCCTAGAGCCAAAAATATACTTATACATGTAACCAATTATCAGTCATAGGAGAAAGTACTAAAGACTTTAACGAACACATACAGGTGAATGGACCAGCAAGGTAGGACAGGAACAAATGACAGAAAGCAAAGGAGGAAGAAGAAACAAAGAGTGACAGAAAAGAGGAAATTTCTAGCACAGAATTCCAGAAGGTGGGGATACTATTTATACCGAAAGAGCCCCTGGCATCCCCAAGGGGGGTAAGAGGCCAGGCTTCCAATCGGAAGGTGTGGGGATCGATCCTGCCTGGGTACCTGCCCCCTGGTGAGTTAAAGTGTGGAGATTTTTCCTGATCTGTCAGGTCAACATGTGTACACACTGCTAGTGCCTAAGCCTCCTTCTTTTCATGTATACACACAGGATAAGTGCACGTGAAATATGTCAATGTCCTTGTCTGGAGGTTAACATGAAAAACACAGCATGCACGCCCACCAAAAGATGGAGTATGCAGACTGTGCAGCAACATACCGCCTGCACGTGTGGGCAAAATATCGTGTATACATGCATTCGAGAAAAATGGAAAAATTAAAATAAAAAAAAAAAAAACAAAACAAACAAAAAAAAAAACAACAACAAAAAACAATCAAATAAAACTACACAAACAAAAAAGCAGGCCACTGTTGCTCTGTGTCTAACATGCAGACAGATGCCTGCGTTTATTATTATTAGTAGTATAGTATCATTATTGTTAGTAGTAGTAGTAGTAGTAGTAGTATTGTTGTTATTATTATTATCATTATCATTATTATTGCATGTTGTTGTTATTATATTTGTTACAGCAAGCAACCTGCTCCCAAGACAAAAATAAGAACTGGAATGGCACAGCAAAAAACAGTCAAGTCAACAACATCTGGAAAGACAGGCATACTAAGTGGCTTGAAAAATAGACTTTTAAAATGTTTGATGTGGCCAGTCATGATTTATGGCTGCGAAGCCTGAACTCTGAAAAAAAAACTGATTGCAGAAGAACTGAGGCAACAGAGATGTGGTTTTATCGGAGACTACTACATGTCAAATGGACAGACAGAAGAACTAATGAAAGTGTCCTAGAAGAACATGATACCACCAGAAAACTACATAGACATCAACAAGAGAAGACTAAAATACATTGGTCATGTGTCACACAACAAGAACACGGACCTCATGGTAACCATCTTTCAAGGAAAAACTGGCGAAAAAGGAAGAAAGGGAGCTCAGTCTCATACATCGAGAACATAACCAATATCAGTGGCCTAAATATTCAAGAAATTGCCCACAAAAGTCCAGACAGTGCAGCCTGGAGGGAGATGGTGGTGTCCAAGTGTGCAACGGCCAACACCAAACCCGGTGACGCCGACAGACGAGACAGCAAGCATTATCATTATCATTGGTTTTAACTGCGATAATGAAAGGACAAGAAACAAGACCAAAAATATAAAGTGCACAAAAATAAAATGATAAGTGATTTATTATAAACCACACTGTCAGACAAATTCCATCAGCACCTTATTCATTCCTTCCTTCATCGGTAACTACAACAACAGAGCTCCTGCCTTAGGAATCCCAAATTCTGCAGCCTCCCCAGTCCACAGCCACTCTTCACTCCGTTCTGCCACAACCTTCCCTTCACAGCCACCCCACCTACACTCTTCTCACACCTCCAACATTTCCCTCCCCCCCCCCCCCCCCCCCCTTGTACCATTCAGCTGGTGCGTGTAGATAATCTATTTCAGTTTCAGTTTCACAAGACGTCTCCGCGCTCGGAACGAATTCTATATGCACTAACGTGTGTATGTGTGTGTGTGTGTGTGTGTGTGTGTTGTGTGTGTGTGTGTGTGTGTGTGTGTGTGTGTGTGTGTGTGTGTGTGTGTGTGTGTGTGTGTGTGTGTGTGTGTGTGTGTGTGTGTGTGTGTGTGTGTGAACATGCAATGTTTTCATATAAATACTGTTCTTTTTCTTACGTAGTCAACCTGAAAACCGAAAACACTTTATCACTCAAGAATTCCTGGTGAATCTGTCTCACGGTGAGTCTGCTTTTCTACACACCCCATGTAAAGCTACAATGTCAACCAGTCTCCGCGGTGTAGTGGTTAACGCAACGGACTACCGACTGGAGGGTTGTGGGTTCGAATCCACATCAGTCTATTCAAAAATCGTTGTGGGATTTTTCGGCTCTAACCGGCTCCTACCCAAAGTTGGGCGTGCTATTGGGAAGACTGGGACCACACAGTCGAGTCTCATCCACTTCATGGATGCGTCATTGAGAGTGTTGCTCAAATCTTCAGACAGCACCGCAGGTGTCTGTATCTCTCGGGTTTGGTTGACGTCAGGATATATTATGATGGTATGCATAGAGTACAGCCCTGTTACAGTCTCAATCCTAGATGGAACTCCATAGCATCATGATTATCATCCTCATCGACATAATCATCATCATATTGTAAAAAAAGAACTGTGCCAGCTTCTGTAGCCATTAAGATGGCGTAGAAAATGGGACGGAGAAAAATGTGAGCTCAAAGGTAACCTCCATGAGTACAATGATCCTAAAAAAATCTACACTGTCTTGCCAGATCAAGGTCTTAAGAAGTGGTTGTGTCCCTCCCTAACGGTCTCACTTTTCGTTTGCTTATCACGTTTAAATCGCTTTCACTAGTAATCAGCATTAACACTTTTCATGCCTTCGTGTGACTCTCAGTCGATCATTCATTGGTTCGTCTGCTGTTGTTGTTGTTTTTAATTGTGCCTGATAATGGACATTGGCAATGTAATGACAGTTGTACCGAACTTCTCTTCTAGATATAAAAAAGTACTTCTGAAGCGTGAATCTTGGATCCGCCTTCTTCTCTCTCTACCAGCACAGAGAACCTACTACACACAATTGACAGAGACGGAGGAGACTCCAAGAAATCCTGTCTGTGCCTTGAAGCTAAGAAAGAAATCTTATCATGGAAATAAATGTGAAAAACCGCTTCACGTCCAGAACAATAATAAACCAGGAAAGCTTTATAATTCTGTCCAGAGAAAGCAGGTGAGCAAGTAAATACAAGAATGAGGTACGGGGAGGGACGGGGAGGGGCGGGGGATAGGAGGAATGGGAGAGACAGAACAGTGGAGTTCAGTACGGACTTTGACCCTTGAACTCCCACACCCTGTCTACCAATTGCAAACAAACTTGACAGTATCGTAATTCTGGTCTGTTTGAACAACTGCCCTAGACATCTGCGTTAATGAAAGTTTGAAATATTCAGTTTTGCAAACCTGACAGAAACTTGTAAACCGATACCCGTATGACTCGTTGATTGAAATAAAAACATACGTTTGTTCTTCGTTTATTCTTATTTCTTTCTTTCAACTGTATATTCACACACACACGTGTGTGCGCGTACGCAGTCCTTGAAATCAAAGAAGAGTAGCGTATTTAAAGTAGCAAGGAAAACATCAAAAGCAGCAGAATTAACAAGAAACAAACACAACCAAACAAAATGTGTACAACAATCAGGTTCAATCAAAGAAAAGATCTTAGGAGTGTGCGGTAAATTATCATTATCATTATCATCATTGTTATTTAAAACCCAACCGACTGCTTACAGCCATATCAGGGCAGTAACGATTTCAAACAAACCACACACTCTAAATACGTCGATGAGTCTGAACATAAAATGGAACTTCTATAAAAGAACACATATGAATGCATTTTACGCACACACTCCCCTGGCGTTGGCCATTCGACCCAATTTTTCACCTGGGGTTAATCCAAAACTCCCTGAATACAAACGCATAAGTATTACTAAGTACGCAGAATAATTCTGAGACAGGGACATAAGTGTCCTGTAGTAATTAACATTTCTCCCGCTAAAACTGCAATTGATATATGTTCACTTCACTACCCTTAGTTATTTGTCCGTAAACTGCAATTGATGTATGTCCACTTCACTCACTTCGGCTTGTTTGGGTCCGTGTTGGACATAAGCCTTCCTCATCGCACGCCATGTTGTCGGTTAACTGCTTTCTGGTCCACTGTTTGCTAAACTTTTCTAGATCGTCTCGCCATCTGGTTCTCTGGCGACTTCTGTTCCTTTTTTGGCTTCGAGAGATGTAATGACATGACCAGCCCAGTTCCACTTTTGTTCACAAACTATGTCTATTATGTCTTGGACTCCGTTTTTCCTCTTACCTGCCGCCGTTTTCCGGTCCTTCCAGGTGATTCCCATCATGATGCGTTCGTGGGCCCTTTGCATGGTTCGCAGTTTTAGAAGCTGACATTTCGTCAGGTTCCATGTTTGGGCTCCACATGTCACAGTCGGCGTTTTGGTAATGATCCCCAACACCTCCAGAGGATCCTCCACACTCAACATCACCTTCATCCCATCACCTCTACCCGCACTCTAATACCACGTTATCCCCTTCTCACCCTGATTCCACTCAACGCCACCCTGTCTCTTACACCCCACACTTCCACCCAACCAGACCGTGCCGTGTCCTTTGCACGCGCAGATTATCTTCCCGATATGCATTGCACTCAACATCATCTCTTTAACCTCGTTGACCCCCAGGTAATCATTTCTGGTCGATAAACTGCTTTCCATGCCATGCCACTGGGTCACACGTATGTAACGATCTGATCAACTTGATGAACAACTTCTGTTACAATCTCTCTCGATTCTGTTTGCTCACTTGACTGTGTCACCCATGTCTAGTCCAGTCAAGCGGCAAAATTGTCCCCCACCCAACCTAAAGGCATGTGGCTTCTGAAATGGTCTTAATTAAACAGAATGGTTTTGCTTCCAACACTTAGAACGCCGTTCAAAAGAGTCTAAAGAAAATTTGGAATTGCTGCTGGCTATTTCTGATGGCATTTGCCGTCTGATGAGATGACCGTCCCCAGATATTTACACGTATCAACCTGTCTCAAAGTTGTGCCGTTTGCTGTTATTTTGCATGAGGGGATTTCATTTTCTTACTGATTACCATGACTTATCTCATCTTGATATTTAGCTCCAACCCTTTATTATTGCTTTCTGTTTCTATTATATTCACAAGGTTCTGTAGAAAATATTGGACGGACTTGCAGAGTGGCTCAGGACAGACACGGTGGAAGATGTGCTTGCGGCGACAAGGGATAGATGCATATGGAGGGCCATGATCGCTAACACCATGCGGCAGGGCACATGATGATGATGATGAGTTGGCATTTTCCAAGGATTGAGAGGAAAAGACTTTAATTGCAGGCATCAATGACGTAATAAACACACGGGAGGAAACGAATGAAACTGTCCGACTTGTAAACGTGTAGTCTCTTTGTGTAAAAAATAAACAAACAATTTTTTAAAGCAAAATGCGGAAGAAACTTGGAGGAAGTCAGGTATGTGGTGTAATAAGAATGGACGTTTCTTCTGATATTTATCATGGCTGTTGTTACCTGGTAACTGTCATTCTATCCACTGTTCCATTGTTCCCTCTCTCTCTCTCTCTCTCTCTCTCTCTCTATATATATATATATATATATATATATATATATATATATATATATATATATAATTGAAACAGCATGTGCACAGAAAAGGCAACAAATCGATGTATAAATTTCCCAAATTTTCGGCGGTACACCCGCCTTCCTCAAGGGGACTTTAGTCACTGACTACGATATGCTACACAAACACATCAGAATATTTTACGTAGGCTACATTACGTAGTCTTGACTCGATATTGTTATGACGTCAATTGACAGAGTTCAGGCCCAGAGGAAATATGGTTTTCATTTTGTTCATCCAAAAAGACTCCCTCCTCAGTCTGGTGTCCAGGTTCTCAGAATGCACCTTCTCCACTGATATCTATCTGTCTCTTTCTGTCTCTCTGTCTCTGTGTCTGTCTCACAGAGGTTGATGGGATGTCAGCTAAAACGTATTTTACTTAAAGCTTGGGAATATGTCAATGTTGGAATCTCTCTCTCTCTCTCTCTCTCTCTCTCTCTCTCTCTCTCTCTCTCTCTCTCTCTTCTGCTCTCTCTCTCTCTCTCTTCTCTTGTCTGCTCTGTCTGTCTCTCTCTCTTCTCTGTCTCTCTCTCTCTGTGCTCTCTCTCTGTCTCTGTCTGCTTCTTCTCGTCTGTCTCTCTCTCTCTCTCTCTTTATATCTGTACTTGTTCGTTTGCTGACTTGCTGTTGCCATAGGCGTGGACTGCATAACGGCCATTTTGCCCATTATTGTTAGTAGTAGTAGTAGTAGTAGAAGTAGTAGTAGTATCAATTATTAACTATATTATTATTATTATTATTATTATCATTATTATATTATCGTCATCATCATCATCATTATTATCATTGTTATTATCATCATTATTGTTACCATTATTGTTGTTATATTATTATCATTATCATTATTACTATTATTATTATTATTATCATTGTCATCATCATCATCATTATTGCTTTACCTTAGGTTTGGAATTCATTACTGTCATTTCCCCATTATTATTATGGTTGTCAATATCTTGTCATAAACCCTATTTTTCACATTCGTTTTCCTGACTGAATTTCTTTTCAAGCTTCAAGGCATACACACATACTTTTTTTGTGTCACCTCGATTCTTGTCACCTCTCTCTAATTACTTTCCAGTGGAAAGAAAAAGATGAACAATACGAATGAGGAAGAATGTGATGTAATAGATGAAAGGAAGGACATTAATGGGAAGAAAAACATCATCATCATCATCATGTGCCCTGCTGCATGGCGTTGGCCATCATGGTCCTCCGTACAACTCTATCCTTTGTCGATGCAAGTCTTCATCCACTGCACAAATCTGTCCAATATTTTCTCCCTGGAACTACCTGGTGCTATTTTCTCTCCAGCTTTCCTGTTGTGTTTAGGTGCTCTAATTTCTCTCTTTTAGCCTGGCCGAATCTTTTGGCCAGGCTAAAAGAGTATTCCAATGTGCATCTGTCGTCTGGTGAGATGAATGTTCCCAGATATTGAAATGTATCAACTTGCCTCAATGTGGTGCGATTTGCCGTTCTTTTGCATGAGAGGATTTCTTGCTTTTTACCGATTACCGTGACTTCAATCTTCTTGCTATTTAGCTCTAGCCCTTTATTTCCGCTTTCTATTTCTATAACACTCACAAGATTTTGTAGGTCCTTTTCATTTTCTACAAATAGAACAGTGTCATCTATATAAACAATTGATCATTTTTCCTCCTACCTTTATTCCAGGGTATTCGACTAGGTTTCACATGATGGTTTCGTTGTAAAGTGAAAACAGATCTGTTGACAGAACACATCTCTGTCTAAACCTCTTTTGATATTAGAGCTTATATCATTTTCTACTCTTATTGCTGCTGTTTATTCCTATTGCATATTCCTTGTTATTCTCATGATCCTTTCTTTCAACATTGAGCCTTTGTAGTTAGTTCTTCATGTCTTACCCGATCAAAAGCCTTGGTATAATCAACAATATAATATAAATAAATATAAATAAATATAAATCCTTATTCAACTCAACTGATCTTTCTATGACAATTCTTGGGGTATATATGGCGCTAATAGTTCCTTTCCCTTCAACAAAACCACATTGTTCTGCTGTTTCTCTTTGGTTCTGCTCTTTGTCCTCATGATTATTCTTAATAGAATCTTTGTCACATGACTCATCAAACTGATTGTACAATGGAGTTTGCATTCTATAGTCCTGCTTTCTTTGGAAAATGCAATGAAAACTGATTTTGACAAATCTTTAGGGATTTTTCCAGTGTATAAATTTCATTTAGGAGGACTGCTATTTTTTAAATATCAAATTTATCTATAGCCTCAATCATTTCTGTAGTAATATCACCTGGACATGCGGCTTTTCCCGGTTTCATCTTTTTCAACGCTGCTCTAACTTATCTTTCATTATGGGTGGTCCTTCAAAGTTCTTTCTTCGTTTCTGCCATCGTCAAAAAGGTATTTAATGTACTCTTTCCAGCTTATCTAGTATTTTGTCTTTTTCCATGAATGACCCCTGACCTAAGTTGTCATCCTCTCTGTCTCACACACACAGACACAGACACACACAACACACACACACACACACACACACACACACACACACACACACACACACACACACACACACACACACACAAACACACACACATACATACGCACACACATGCGCGCGCGCGCTCACACACACACAAACACACACTCACACACAACACACACACACACACACACAACAACATACACACACACACACACACACACACACACACACACACACACACACACACACACACACACACACACACACACACACATTATTCCAACATGCTCTCTCGAGTTTTTCTCCTCTCTTTCTCCTCCCCTCTACTATTCATTTTGTCTTTCACTCAATCTGTGTTGCCGTGTCTCTCTTTTCTTTTGACCAAGTGTTCATAAAGACAAGTCTAACTGGGCCTCAAGGGGATGGACCTGGGAAGTTAACCTATCTCTCCATGTTTTATACTAGGGCTGTTTATAACACCATACAAGTTCTAGACATCCACAGTAGCCAGGAAAGCCATGCAAAGATTTCATCCATAAGCAACACTTATCTTTCATCCGAGAAGCACGAGAGACAAACACAGAAACAGAATGGAAAAGAGTGAGGGAGACACAAATGCACAAGTTACTGTTAATATTGTTTAAAACCCAGCCAACCGTGTAGAGCTACATCAGGGCTACAACCATATCAAAACATACATCACACCTCACTAGAGGAAAAAAAACTGGAAAAGAAAATTAAGTGCACATATCAATGCATTCCTCACACGCAAAGTAAGATATATATGCCCTTGGCGTTGAATGATCCATGCAATTTATCACTAGGATTAAAAAAGACTGAAGTCATGGTGATCAGTAAAATACATGAAATCCCCTCATGCAAAATAACAGCAAAAGGCACAACTTTGAGACAGGTTGATAAGTTTAAATACTCGGAACGATTATTTCACCAGACGGCAAATGAACATCAGAAATAGCCAGCAGAATCGGCCAAGCCAAAACAGCATTCAAGAAAATGAAAAGCATTCTTACCAACAAATGCCTATCAATTGACATCAGGAAGAGAGTTCTTGAATGTTACATAGAACCGATGATCTTATACGGTTGTGAAGCGTGGACAGTCAACAAGCAAAGCCAGAACAAGATTGAGGCAACCGAGATGTGGTTTCTAAGAAAAATGTTGAGAGTTCTTTGGACAATAAAGGAAACAAACGAGACAGTCTTGATGGAGGCAGACACAAGTAGATCACTCATAAGGAAGATTAGGAAAAGACAGGCAAAATTTGTAGGTCATGTTATGAGCAAAGGGGAATTGGAGCACGTGGTCACAACAGGAAAGCTGGAGGGAAAGACAGCACCGGGTAGACCCAGGGAGAAGATATTGGACGGACTTGCAGAGTGGCTGAAGACAAAGAGGGTGGAAGAGGCGCTCGAGGCAACAAGGGATAGAAACAGATAGAAGGCCATGATCGCCAACGCCATGTGGCAAGACACTTGATGATAATGATAAATGTGTTAATTGTAAGGATATCAGCCGTAAGATCAGTACATGGCAAAAAATATTTGTTTGTTAGCGAGAGAAACCATTAGTATTGCTGGACATTTTTTCCCTTTCTTTCCTTCTCAGTTTCTTTAAAATTCATCGTCGACTGTTTGGTGGAATAGTTATTCCAGACAACACTCATGATCAAACTATCGTAGCAAAACGTGCACATGGCATAAAGATTACCTTTTCACAACCACTTGCCACTTGATACCGTTTTCAGTTCTATTCAGAAACACCATTGTAGCTGGGAAATACTCATAAAATATACTAAGGAAACCAACCAATGTGAGATATACAGATGACAGACAGATGAACAAGAGATGAAGGCAGATTGAAGGAAGCAGTTTAGTAACATGAGGAATAAGCCTTGTCAAGCACAAATAAGTTTTATTCGTCTGTTTGAATCGATGTGGAAATAGTGCGCGCACAAAACATCCATTGCCGATAAGCCCCAAGACAAAAAACGAAAGTGCAAAACACCCAGAAGGTTTGTTTGTTCGTTCTTTGATTTAATGTCTGTTCACTATGAGTGATATTAGACGGTTTGTTTGTTTGTTTTTGTTTTCTTGCGTTTGTTTTTGTTTGTTTCTTTTTGTTGTTGTCTCTTTGTTTGTTTGTTTATTTTACACGAGAGCAGAGATACATAAAGTACACTTTTTGTGGAGATCGCATGCAGAATGTGTTGCCCCGAGGTGTCTTTCTGTTGTCACACATCTTACCTCCCTTGCCATGCAGAATTGAAAACCAAGGAACGATAACTCGTGATGCTGCAGGTGAACAGAGCTCTTTCGTTTTCAATGGGCCACTTCCAACATGGCGAAAAGTGTCCAGGATTTCTCTCTCTCTTTCTCTCTCTCTCTCTCTCTCTCTCTTCTCTCTCTCCTCTCCTCTCTCTCCCCCTCGCCCCCTCCTCCTCCTCCTCCTTCCTAGACGTCTTTTAGTTTCAGTTTATAGAAGACAGGATCTTCGAGTTTATAATAAATTTCTTATCCACTAACACAAGCAAGTGCCATGCAATGGGGAAAAATCCATATCCCAACCCGATCCCTGCTGGCAGTCCCTCGTGTCTCCACCCAATCTATCGTGACCCTGCACGTACAGCTGATCAATCTGATATCCACGGCACAAGCACCATCTCTTCCATCTCCCTGGAGCAGGGCAATCATTTCTAGTCAAAAATTGATTCTCACAATATGCTACTAGCTCACATGTGTAGACCCAATCAACGATGTCTCAGTTGTGTTTGTTCACTAGGCTGTGTCACGGGTGTCTAATGGCTCGACCAGGTGAGAAATCTGAATTGCAACTGTGCCCCCTCCCCCACGCTTCTGTTACTGTTATTTTTTGTTTAAAGCCCAGCCGACAATGTAGAGCCATATCAGGGCTATAACCGTTTCAACACATACACAATGCTTCAAAAGGAAAAGAGGGAAAGAAAATTAAGCACACATATCAATACCATAGTGTAGATGCCCCTGGCGTTGACCACTCCGTCCAATTTATAATACAGGGATTTAAAAAAACATATCTGATGACAAAATTAAACACAACTAAAGCATAAAACGGCCTAAACTACCTAAAATTGCTTCCGCTTATCTCATTTCCTTAGAGGCAAAAATGCACTCAATACATGTACCTAATTATCAGTCCTTAGAGACACAGGTTAATAAGTTCAAATATCTGGGAACGGTCATTTCATCAGACGGCAGATGCACATCGGAAATAACTGGCAGAATCGGCCAAGCAAAAACAGCATTCAAGAAGATGAAAAGCATTCTTACCAACAAATGCCTATCAATTAACATCGGAAAGAGAGTCCTTGAATGTTATATAGAACCAATACTGTTGTACGGATGCGAGGTTTGGACAGTCAGCAAGCAAAGCCAGAGCAGGATCGAGGCAGCCGAGATGTGGTTTCTCAGAAGAATGTTGAGAGTTCCATGGACAGCAAAGAAAACAAACGAGACAGTCTTGATGGAGGCAGACACAAGTAGATCACTCATAAGGAAGATTAGGAAAAGACAAGCAACATTTATAGGCCATTTTATGAGGGAGGAGGATTTGGAGCACCTGGTCACATCGGGAAAGCTGGAGGGAAAGAGAGCACCAGGTAGACCCAGGGAGAGAATGATGGACGGACTTGCAGAGTGGCTGGGGATGAGGAGGGTAGGGGAGATGCTGGGGGCAACGAGAGATAGAGATGGTTGGAAGTCCATGGTCGCCAACGCCATGCGGCAGGGCACCTGATGATGATGATGATGAGAGACACTACATAAGACTTTATCAAAAACATACAAGTGAATGGCCAAGCAAGGCAATAATTGATACAAAGAAATGATAGAAAGCAAAGAGGCAAGAAAGGAACAAAAACAGTGACAGAAAGGAGGAAATTTCTATCATAGAATTTCCAGAAGGTGGAGATATTATTTATACTGAAAGAGCCCCCAACCCTCAGCATCTCCACTGGGGTCTCTCCCCCACCAAAATTCCCTACACCCAATGGAGTATTACATTTGTGATAGTAATTATGTCAAAAAATCGCCAAACGCTATTTCAAAAAGCTAAGTAAACTGTAAAACAATTGTGACCTGCCTGCACGAAATCAGTCTTAAGTAGCATTTTGGGTATTTTGAGATATACACGTCATTGGAATGTGTACATTCTGCTGATTATTTTGGTACTTGAATAAAGCTTGTACTCAACAAATGTAGAAGTTATGTTTGTTTAAAGTCATTAAGTTGTATGACGCCATTTTGAGAAAACGGCCTCTAAAGTTTTTATGTACTCTCCTACACACTTTTCTTAAATTTCTTTATTTGGTGGCTTTGGCCAGTTTGTTTCTAATTTTAGCTGTCATTATCTGAAAGGTGCACCAAAGAGCTTTCTGTCAGTATATTACATGTGTGGGTACTGTACAGGTTACGGTTCATAATAAGAGACAAAAATAGGTATTTTGGGTAGGAAATTGCGTTCTTTCTGCTGCGATCAGTGCATTAAAATACCACTTTAAATTGATTAATGCTATTTTTTTCAAGAAAAAAATCTACGGGGGATAGATCATAGTCCACAGAAATCAATTTTGAGAAAAAGTCAAAGCACCCCAGATAGACCCTTTTCAGCTCCTACAGCTGTTCGACTGACCGAGTTAAGACTGATTTCGTGGTGGGAGGTCACAATTGGATTTCTTTAAGAATCCAGAGGAATTTTGGAAAAGAGATACACGACAGGGTAAAAATAAACAGGTCAATTGAGGAAAATA
>JAPXFY010000035.1:18948489-18965989 GCA_030674185.1 Monoplex corrugatus
TTGGCAAGTTGCTAAAGAGTGGTCTGTAGGAAACGTTGTTGTGGTCTGTTGGCAAGCTGCTAAAGAGTGGTCTGTAGGAAACATTGTGGTCTGTTGGCAAGCTGCTAAAGAGTGGTCTGTAGGAAACGTGGGACTGTTGGCAACATCGCAGAGGAACACGTGCAGCTGAGTGTTAACCCTTTGCATCCCGCACCCTATCCTCCAACAACAAAAACTTAACCCTTTGATTCCCTCACCCTATCCACCAGCTTCCAGCAGGATTGGGTGAGGGAATCAAAGGGTTAAGGTTTTGCTTTGATAGCATGGAAAAAGGCAGAAAGGTAGACCTCCAATCTCATACATCCAGAACATAAGCAACATCAGTGGCCTAAATGTTCAAGAAATTGTCCACAAAAGTCAAGACAGAGTGGCCTGGACGGAGATGGTGGTGTCCAGATGTGCAGCAGCCAACACCGAACCCGGTGACGTTGACAGCTGAAACAGGTGTGAGCATGGTTGACAATGCAGGATGCTGGTGGACAGGGTGCGGGAGTCAAAGGGTTAAATAAATCACAGCTCTTTTAATGTCCACACATTGTTACTCCTGCTTTTCTTGCATTTATAACCACTTCTGTCTCTCTGAACACCACCTGCACCTCTCTCTCTCTCTCTCTCTCTTCTCTCTCTCTCTCTCTCTCTCTCTCTCTCTCTCCAACATGCACACGCACACGCAAACACACACACACACACACACACACACGCACACACTTTCTCTCTCTCTCTCTCTCTCTCTCTCTCTCTCTCTCTCTCTCTCTCCCTCTCTCTCTCTCTTTGTTTTCCCCTGAGAGTGAAGTCATCAAGTCTGGCTTTCATCAATACAGACTGTGTATGTTTGATTGTCAGAGAATGACTAGATAAACACAACAAGGCAACAAACCAGCTTTTAAGCGTACAGTACACATATTGACCGCTTGACTAAACCATGCCATGTCACTGGACAGCTTTCCAGCTGCCGTTGTTCTGTGACAGTCGCTGGGTTCACCAAGAGGTGTTTACATGTTACATGACAAGCTGATGGCCACAGTTCTGTCCCGGTCTGGACCGTGTTCAAGAGGGGCTCATCGCGCTCCGGTATTTCCGCATACGCTCCATCCAAATCTGCAAGCAGTTCTCTGGCAGATTCCTTAAGCCTGCGCAGAACCTTATGTGCTGGCAATGTCTTGAACCAGGGAAGGGAAAGGAGTGTGTGGAACAATGAAAGCACCAGCATGAGCGGAGCAGTAACATGCCGGCAAACAAGCCGACTTTTACCCATTGCCGTGGTGTAGTGGTCAACGCAACGGACTACCGACTGGAAGATTGTGGGTCTGAATCCCTATTAATCCCTTCAAAAATCATTTGTGGGATTTTCGGTTCTAACCAGCTCCTACCCAGAGTTGGGCGTGCTGTGGGCTCGTTGGGAAGACTGGGCCCATAGTGTCGAGTCTCATCCACTTCACGGATGCGTCACTGAGAGTATTTCTCAAATTTTCTGATCAGCACAGCAGGTGTCTGTATCCCTCAGGCCCGGTTGACGCCAGGATATATTATGATAGTAAACGTAGAGTACAGCCCTGTCACGCAGTCTCAGTCCTAGAGGGAACTCTACAGCATCATGATTATCATCCACATCGACATCATCATCATCGCGTTGTAAAAAATGTGCCAGCTTCTGTGGCCATTAAGGTGGGTAGAAAATGGGACGAAAAGAAAAGATGAGCAGAAAGGTAACCTCGTTAAGTGGCGATGATGGCGGGGTGGGACTGAACTTTGCCCATGAGATCCGGAGTCTATGGTTCTATCGGCATGAAACAAAAGTCAAGCTCGTTAGTTTCATTTTCATTCCACCCTAACGTATCACCGCCAGACCTGGACCCTGGCCAAGCTCCTGGAGCAAGCTACCACCTGTCAGACGTCTTGTTGTAGGACTGTCAATAAGACCAGGCGTCACATGATCAGGGTAATGGTGAGAGTAACACCAGTCCACCATCACATTCGTTAGCATAGGAATAAAAGTGTAATAATATATTCATGAAGAGATTTGTTATCAGTATCACTGAACCAGAAAAAAAAAAAAAACACGAAAAAGAAACAGAACGCGTATTTAATATAACCAGTGAAAACAGGCACAAATGTTGGGCCAACTGGCCTTTGTCAAACGAATAAACACCAAATACATACATTTAAGTCATTTTTCCCACTGGACGTAGCAGCAGGGAAGTTTCAGTCTTTTTCTCTTAATTTTTTATTTGATGTTTATTTCGTTTGTCATCTTACGTCTACGCTTGACAAAGGCCCAGTTGGCCGAAAATTTGTGCTTGTCCTGTCTGGTTGTATTAAATACGCGTTCTGATTCTTTTTTCGTGTTTTTTCGTGGTTTTTTTTTTTTTTCTGGTTCCTGTTTGCTTGAACGCGGGCATCACACTTGTTTTGGATTTATCAGTATCATTTTTATTGATATCATCATCACTGTTATTTCATCTTATACTTCAAGAATGCTTCTGGACATACAGCCGAGTCAGTGTTGTATAAAGAGACGACAGGTTTGTGTTGAACATAATTATTTCCTTGTACCAGAAAATCTATTATCCAGAGAACAAACTTATTAGTAAGGTTCAGTTTCTAATGTTGCTGCCATCAGAAGCGGCGAAACTGTATGGTAAACTGATGAAAAAATCAATGGATTGATTGTGCGCAAGAGAGACAGAATTTTACTAGGTGATGGTAAGATGCACAGGTAGGCTGAGTGTGAAGACAAAGACGTAATACTCCACATGTGTAGTTCTATAAGCTACAGACTTACATTTCACACACTGTGTGGGTCTTCTATACTGTACTGTACTGTACTAACTGGCGCAATATATTTTTTTCTGTATCGGTTTGCTTCATATTGTATTTAGTGAGGTGTAAATACATGTACAATGCATTACACGACATCACACCACATTGCATTGCTCTGCTGTATTCTGCATTGCATTGCTCTATACTGCAGTGCATTGTCTTACATTCATTATATTCCATTGGAATGTTTTTTATTTCTGCTTTGTCATATTTGTATTGCGACGTTGTTGCAGTTTAAAGCCAGACTAAATGAACCATCAGCATCAACTGATTGAACCCATCAACATCAACTGATTGAACCCATCAACATCAATTGAATGAACCCATCAACATCATTGAATGAACCCATCAACATCAACTGAATGAACCCATCAACATCAACTGAATGAACCCATCAACATCAATTGAATGAACCCATCAACATCAACTGATTGAACCCATCAACATCAACTGATTGAACCCATCAACATCAACTGAATGAACCCATCAACATCAATTGAATGAACCCATCAACATCAACTGATTGAACCCATCAACATCAACTGATTGAACCCATCAACATCAACTGAATGAACCCATCAACATCAATTGAATGAACCCATCAACATCAATGATTGAACCCATCAACATCAATTGAATGAACCCATCAACATCAACTGATTGAACCCATCAACATCAACTGATTGAACCCATCAACATCAATTGAATGAACCCATCAACATCAACTGATTGAACCCATCAACATCAACTGAATGAACCCATCAACATCAACTGAATTAACCCATCAACATCAATTGAATGAACCCATCAACATCAACTGATTGAACCCATCAACATCAAGTGAATGAACCCATCAACATCAACTGATTGAACCCATCAACATCAACTGATTGAACCCATCAACATCAACTGAATGAACCCATCAACATCAATTGAATGAACCCATCAACATCAATTGAATGAACCCATCAACATCAACTGATTGAACCCATTCAACATCAACTGAATGAACCCATCAACATCAACTGATTGAACCCATCAACATCAACTGATTGAACCCATCAACATCAACTGAATGAACCCATCAACATCACTGAATGAACCCATCAACATCAACTGAATGAACCCATCAACATCAACTGATTGAACCCATCAACATCACTGAATGAACCCATCAACATCAACTGATGAACCCATCAACATCAATTGAATGAACCCATCAACATCAACTGAATGAACCCATCAACATCAATTGGTTGAACCATCAACATCAACTGAATGAACCCATCAGCATCAACTGAATGAACCCATCAACATCACTGAATGAACCCATCAGCATCAATTGAATGAACCCATCAACATCAATTGAATGAACCATCAACATCAACTGAATGAACCCATCAACATCAATTGAATGAACCATCAACATCAACTGAATGAACCCATCAACATCAATTGAATGAACCATCAACATCAACTGAATGAACCATCAACATCAATTGAATGAACCCATCAACATCAACTGAATGAACCATCAACATCAATTGATTGAACCCATCAACATCAACTGAATGAACCCATCAACATCAACTGATGAACCCATCAACATCAACTGAATGAACCCATCAACATCAATTGAATGAACCATCAACATCAAAGACCTTTTCCATTGCTTTGATTACAGGCAAGCTAACTTTCCAGGGCTCCTTCAACACTGTAAAACTGGACAAGGCTTCCTCCATCAACACAGAAGCATTTCTGGACACGGCAACATACAAAACAGTCGCAATTGTCCATCAAAACATCAAATGCACCTCTAAATCCACAGCGACAGTAGACAGACAGACAGACAGACAGACAGACATAAGATAGATAGATAGGTAGATAGATAAATAGATAGACAGACATATAGATAGATAGATAGATAGATAGATAGATAGATAGATAGATAGATAGATAGACAGACATATAGATAGATAGAGAGATAGATAGATAGATAGATAGATAGATAGATAGAGAGATAGATAGATAGTAGATAGTATAGACAGAACATATAGATAGATAGAGATAGATAGATAGATAGATAGATAGATAGATAGATAGATAGATAGATAGATAGATATGATTTGATAGATAGATAGAGATAGACATAGACATGATTATTGTTAAAGGCTTGAGTCCAAATTTTGGAGAAGCAAACAGCACTGTAGAAGAGAAGATAGATTTCTACTGATAATATAACAATATTTACTTGCCTAGGTTTATACTTCTGTCCATCTCAAACGACAGCAAAAGTTGTTCTCTGATTTCCTTGTACATCACGTATAACATAGCTCATTTATCGATACATTTCTGTTTCTGTACGCACAGTTCAGGGCAGGTAGGTAGATTAGCAATGTTTAGTTTGTAAAATGACTTTCAGCTAATATCTTGTATCGTTGGACATGAGCCTCTCTCTCTCTCTCTCTCTCTACACACACACACACACACACACACACACACACACACACACACACACACACACACACACACACATACACACACACACACATATATATATATCTGTCGGGGGGTTGCAAGAATGATGGCGACGAGTAGGCTGGCTGTGAGATTATCGGGAGTAGCAAATTCCAAATTGTACCTGTTGTGCGAGACTAGCAGTCAACTTTCTTTGTCGAGATAAAAGTGTTTGTGACCTACAACTCAACTATGGTGGACTTATGCATTTGGAGAGCGCGAATAGGGCTGTTTAAGGGAAAAGTAATTGCGAATGGACTTAAGAAGAAAGACGGTGAACACAAATGGAGGTAGTGTGTCACAGTGATAGTCAAGGACATTTTCGTGTCGTACATCTATCTTCTGCTGCTGTCACTCATAGTGTGCAGTGGTGTGGACAGTGTGGCATGTATTTTCAATCATGACTGGGAAACAGGTTGTGTGCTTTCGAATTCTGTCAATTATCAAGGGACTCTGTTTTTGATGAAAAACGTGTACCCATTGGGTGACAGTGAGAAAATGGGCCAGCCTGTTTTGTGTCAGCTCGCCCTACACGAGACACTACTAGTTTCTATGTGCTTGGCCAACGCTGTGTTGCTGATGTGGAAGCTTCTTAGCAAGGATGTGGAAAACAATCCGGGACCGTTAGAAAATGAGGAGAAAAATGTGGAAAATGTGACAGTTGGGGACTCAGAAAGTGGTGGGGCACTCGCAGCAACAGCTATACCAGATATGATCAAGGAACTCATCAGTGCTGTCCACGAACAGAAACAACAACAACAACAACAGACGGCGGAGATCAGGGGAGATCTGAGCGTGATCAAGTCGGAACTGCTCCAAGTAAGAGAACAGTGTGAAAATCATCAATAGCAGATGTGACGGTTTGGACAGAGAAAACAGACGACTGGCAGAGACTGTAGAGGACACGTCAGCTGACATGAACGATCTGTTTGCTGAGGCTACACAGGGCAGAGAGCACACCAAGAAGCTGTCAGATCTGCTTGCTGAGGCTACACAGGACAGAGAGCACACCAAGAAGCTGTCAGATATGTTTGCTGAGGCTACACAGGGCAGAGAGGACACCAAGAAGCTGTCAGATATGTTTGCTGAGGCTACACAGGACAGAGAGCACACCAAGAAGCTGTCAGATCTGCTTGCTGAGGCTACACAGGGCAGAGAGCACACCAAGAAGCTGTCAGATCTGCTTGCTGAGGCTACACAGGGCAAGAGAGCACACCAAGAAGCTGTCAGATATGTTTGCTGAGGCTACACAGGACAGAGAGCACACAAGAAGCTGTCAGATCTGCTTGCTGAGGCTACACAGGGCAGAGAGCACACCAAGAAGCTGTCAGATCTGTTTGCTGAGGCTACACAGGGCAGAGAGCACACCAAGAAGCTGTCAGATCTGCTTGCTGAGGCTACACAGGGCAGAGAGCACACCAAGAAGCTGTCAGATCTGCTTGCTGAGGCTACACAGGGCAGAGAGCACACCAAGAAGCTGTCAGATCTGCTTGCTGAGGCTACACAGGGCAGAGAGCACACCAAGAAGCTGTCAGATATGTTTGCTGAGGCTACACAGGGCAGAGAGGACACCAAGAAGCTGTCAGATATGTTTGCTGAGGCTACACAGGGCAGAGAGCACACCAAGAAGCTGTCAGATCTGCTTGCTGAGGCTACACAGGCAGAGAGCACACCAAGAAGCTGTCAGATCTGCTTGCTGAGGCTACACAGGGCAGAGAGCACACCAAGAAGCTGTCAGATCTGCTTGCTGAGGCTACACAGGGCAGAGAGCACACCAAGAAGCTATCAGCGGATGTAGGAGCGATGTCTGATCAGATCGCATCCATGGCTGAGGAGATAGAAAGGTTGGAGGAGTTTTCCAGACATGACAATCTCCGTAAGTTTGGAGTGCCACAAACTAGTGATCAGGAAACGTATGACACGTGTGCACGAGCTGTGACTGAGACCCTCAACAGTGTGCCAGGCCCCAAAAAGTGGCGTGAAGAGGACTTTGTCAGGGCACATCGCGTGGGCCAGGCCAGAGACAACCAGCCCAAACCTATGATTGTCAAATTTCGAGACTGGAGGGACAAAATGAAATGTTAACAGACGAGTACAGAGCCAAGCTGGAAGGGAGCGGTGTAAGGGTGGCCAACGATCTAACACGTAGGCAGGCCGCGATCGTCAGCCAGGCAAGGAGCGAGGGGAAGGCAGCCTACTTCATCAAGGGCAAGCTGACGGTGGGCCCGAGGAGACCAGACCCAAGGAGCTACGCCCAGGTAGCTGCCACCCCATATGCAGCACCGAGCAGCACAGCAAGTGACGATCAGCAGAGCGGGAGGGGTAAAAGATCAACTGATCATAATCCCTCACACACACACACACATCCCCCCACACACTCGATCAACAACAACAGCCAGTCCATTCACACACAAAAAGGGGAATCCCCCAATACTAGCCACGTAACTGACAATACAAGTCATAACAGCCAACGACGATATGGCCTAGCCAACAAGAAAGTGGAGGGGAACACACAGGTAAACAGACAGGGCAGAGGTGACAGACAGGGGTGTGACACGCACAGCACGTGGAGGTCAACAGGGGGGGGGGGGTAATAGGGTGTGGGGGGCAGACAGGGCTTTGTAGCTTTATGACAACACAGGCTAGTGGCAGAGAACTTAGGTCGGGTAGTACAGGGAAATGAGACAGGCTTGATCATTCAACAAAAGTTATCTTTTCTGAATTGTAATGTGGATAATCTATTAAGTAAATTGTCTGATGCTGATTTTACTCATTGTGAATAACTTTGATACAATCTGTTTAACAGAAACTTTCATTAGCAATGACTTTGATTTCAGTAATATCTTCTCAGATTTTGTTGCCTATAGTGCTCCAGCCAAAAAACTATCAAACCAAGGACGAAACTCAGGGGGTGTGCTGCTTCTGATTAAGAGACGATTTAATCATTTTGTAAAAGAGACAGCGAACGTGACAGTTAATAACGCAGTAGCAATAAAATTTGACAAGAAATTGTTTCAAGTGGAAAAAGACATATTATACATTGCTTGTTATATTCCCCCTGAGTGGAGCCCAGTACATAGAAATAATGTAATTAAGGATGGCATTTTATTGCTTGAGGAAAGTTTATTGGATACAATTGAAAAAGAAGATGCATATATCATTTTATGTGGGGATTTCAATGCAAGAACAGGTGGGGAACAAGCAGAAACATCGGGGATGACTTTTTGTGATGTTCATTTAGATAATGACAAGGAAGATAAACATGGTGACCGTTCATCAAAAGATTTTTCTACTAATGTGTGGATCATCTTTACTTGATTTTTGTTTCATGTTTGATCTTGTCATTGTAAATCAAAATGGTACCTGTAATGGGGATAAAGAGGGCGAGTTTACATTTGTATCACCAAATGGGCGCAGCATTATTGATTATTTTGTTGTTGTCGAAGAACTGTTAGAAAGGTGTGATTTTCGTGTAGCTGATAGCCTACACTCGTGGCATTTTCCTGTAGAGTTGACCTGGGTGATTGATGATGGGAAAAAGGGAGAGAGTGAAGTGAGAGAGGAGGGAGAAGGGGAGGGAGGGACGAGAGAGAGGGTAGTGTGGTCAGAAGAATGCGTGCAAATGTACAAAAACGAGACTGACTCAGCCCAGTTCAAGCAGTGTTTGGAAAAGGCTAAAGAAAGAATGAGAGGGGGTGGATGAATGCATTGATATGTTTACACAAGCCTTGTGTGGAGCTGCTGCATGCATGATTCGTATGACCGGGGAAAAGAAAAGAAGGACTAATGACTGGTTTGATGAAGAATGTGCACGGAAGAAAAGAAATGTCAATCGTATGCTCAGGAATTTTAGAAGGGCTAAGATAAATCTAACAGAACGCAGACAGTTGTTTGTAGAAGAGAGAAAATCGTACAATAAATTGAAGAAAGAAAAGAAGAATAAGTATGAAGAAAAACGACCATAAATTATTCTGGTCAAGAATAAGAGCAGTAAATAGAAAAACAGTATTGTACAATATCAGCTTGCAACAATGGTACGATCATTTCTCCATGTTTTTAATGAGACAGAAGAGTCAGAACAACAGGAAAATACAGCAATAGAAGAAGAAGAGGAAACAGATGAACCTTTATTTAACGACCCAATATCTAAAACTGAGATTACAGAAGGCATTAAACACTTGAAAAACGGCAAAAGTGCGTGTACTGATATCATCCTTGGAGAAATGCTAAAACATGCAAATAAAGAAGTGCGTAGTTTCTTGAAAGACCTTTTTCGACTTTTTGTTCCTGAAAGGTTATTTGCCAGCAATGTGGTCAAAATATATCATTATACCTATATACAAAAAGGGCGAAAACAATAATCCTGATAACTATAGAGGAGTAGCATTAACAAGCATAATTGGTAAGGTTTATACACACATTTTAAATAGAAGACTTTACAAAATGGGCACAAAGGGAAGCAATGACAGTAGAGGAACAAGCAGGGCTTAGAGCAGGATACAGCATCGTAGATCAGTTACACTTTATGCTCCAGTTCAAAAGTATCTTAATAAAAATTCTAAAGTCCTTAGTGCATTTGTCGATTTCCGGAAAGCTTCGACTCAATAAATAGAAACAAATTATGGAATATTCTAAGAAATAATGGTGTAAATGGTAGATTATATAAAGCAATAAGAGAGTATATGATACAGTTCTAGCTTGTGTTAGAGATAAAAACTTGTATACTGATTTTTTCAACTGTCCAAAAGGAGTAAAGCAAGGATGTTTGCTCAGCCCGTTACTATTATTATTAACGAATTAGCAATAGAATTATCAGCTAAAGGAAGACATGGAATACAAATGCTACCTGGACATGTTGAGTTATTTTTTATGCTTTTTGCAGATGATATTATACTCCTTTTGGACACTGCGATCAGACTCCAAAACCAACTTAATGTTCTAAAGCAAGAAGCAGACAGATTGTCTCTCAACGTTAATCTCGACAAAACAATTATTGTGTTCCGTAAAGGTGGACATCTTTCCATTAATGAAAAGTGGAAATATGGAGATTATGAAGTTAAAGTAACTAACTCTTACAAATATTTAGGGTTAACATTTACCACAAAACTAAGCTTAACCACAGCATGGACAGAGATGTGCAGAAAAGGGAAAAGAGGGGTGGTTGAAATCCTTAGAGTTATGAGAAAATTGAATACTATAGACCCAATACTTTACTGGAACTGTTTAATACACAGATAGAACCTATGATTACATATGCAGCAGAAATTGTGGCTTATATGACAATAAACAGATGGAGATTGTCCACACATTTGCAATAAAACGTTTTTTAAACATCCTCTTCACTCCTCCAACAAAATGCTTACGGTGAAACTGGTAGATATCCACTTAAATTACGAACAACTATTAAATGCATAAAGTACTGGCTAAAAATACTCAAACTTCCGCCATCACGATTATGTAAACAGGCATATGAAATGTTACTACAGCAACACGAAAGAGAAAAGAAATTGGGTCGATAATGTCAAAAATGTTCTTATGCAGAACGGATTTGGTATTGTTTGGCTAGCACAAGAAGTAGGGAGTGATACTGCTTTCATTTCAGAATTCAAAGATCGTCTTATAAACTCTTATAAACAAAACTGGCATTTAGATATTGAAGAAAGCACGAAATACAATTGGTATTTTTCCTTCAAAAACATCTTTCAACTGGAAAAATATGTAACAGTAATACAAAATAGATGGCACATATCTCTGCTTGCGCGCTTTCGATGTAAAACGCTGGGATTAGAAGCAAGTAAGAAATGATTTATTAGTAATGAAGGAAATAATGACTTATGCAAACTGTGCCAGCTGACCCCAGAAGACGAAACTCATTTTAGTTTTCATTGTACAGCTCTAAATTCATTAAGAGAAAACTCCAAGTTATTTACATCCCACTGTGTAGTAAGCAGGGATCTCAAAACAGTACTATCATCTGAAAATGAACAAATACTCACATGCTTAGCAAAACACATAGCCGATGCAATTAAGATCAGGAATGAAAAGCTATCTGTGTGAAAAGAACACTTGGAAAAAATAGGGAAATGTTGGATGGTCAAAATACTTTATTCTACCCTCTCCATGAACAACTTTGTTTCTCAAATTGCCAGATCTTGCTACTATCATCTCCATCGTATAAGCCTGATCAGGAAGTATCTCTCTGTCGAAACAACTGCAAAACTCGTTCTCTCCTTCATAATGTCTCGCATTGACTATTGCAATTCACTCCTGTCTGGTCTTCCTGTCTCCACCATTCACATCCTACAGCGCATTCAAAACAATGCTGTACGCCTTGTACTCAAAAAGAAAAAAGCTGACCACATATCTCCTCTCCTGGCACAACTTCACTGGCTCTCTGTATCAAAGCGCATACAGTACAAACTAGACACCATGTGCTACAAAAGCCTCAATAACGCAGCCCCCGATTACCTGTCAAGCCTACTTGAGATCTATGTTCCCTCACGTACCCTCCGCTCTGCCTCCGATCCTCTGACTTTTCGCTTTCCACGCACTAAGCTCAATACCTATGGTCCACGAGCTTCTCTGTTTCTGGTCCACTCTCCTGGAACAAACTTCCTCTCTCAGTCCGTCAGCAACCTACTTTTGTCTCCTTCAAGTCCGCTCTCAAAACTCACCTTTTTCCTCTGCATAAAATCCTAACCTCACTCAACCCCCCCCCCCCCCCCCCTCTGCAGCCTGTCTCGCTCGGAGGGGAATCACATTGTTATAATGTATATAATTGTATATGATATGCTCTCTATAATTTTCCATTGCTTTTATTCTTGCTTTTATTGCTTTTATTCTTTCTCCCCATTTATAGCCATGCGTGTGTGTGTGTGTGTGTGTGTGTGTGTGTGTGTGTGTGTGTGTGTGTGTGTGTGTGTGTGTGCGTGCGTGGTGTGTGTGCGTGCGTACGTGCGTGCGTGCGTGCGTGTGTGTCTGTTTCAGCGCTTAGATTTGATTTTATGAAGATTTTGCGCTATATAAATATTGTAATATTTCAATCACATTTTTTGTGTGACACTAAGGTAAAGTGTCTTAGAATTATTTCACTGATTTTCTTTTTCTTTTTGTACATAAACAGAATCATTTTTCTTCATTCCGTTATTGTCTTTTCATGTGACTTATTCAACAATGCCATTATATGAGAGTGAATACCCCTTGGCAACATAGTTGTAAAAAGCTTTTGTCAATAAATGGCGCGCTTAGCGCGTCAAGCACATCTCTCTCTCTGTCCTCAGTACACTGACCTGAGAACCAAGTTTCTGAATGTCAAATAGAACCGTATCACATTCAGATAGTTAAACTGTTAATTAGTAAAACGATGTGTCGTTTTCAACGACAGTAAATACATTGTTTTACACTACATAAACGGCGTAATTACTGAGTGACCTTAACTGGATAAATTGCTGTGTTGTTATGATCACGATGGAAAAAAAAAAAGATGCGTGTGTGAAAATAAGCGTGAAAGCTAAATGTGGTACGACTGTGTTGTGTGCCCTGACGTGTGTTTACTCATTATGGATTAAGGATGACTCCTTCTTTAACAATGCTGGCTTCAGTGCGACGTTTGTCCATATACGTTTGACATTTTGCTGTATTGTAGTTACCTAATCTTTGTGTATCTGTAAAACTGCTGTAACTCCTATTGTAAGGGGCTATTGGTCTTACATAATATATTTTGTGTTCGTGTATTTCGTGTTCGTGTTCTTCATGTTCTCCTGGGGAGGCCTCCCCATCCCCCTTCCCTCATTGATAGCGCCTTTGGCTGATGCGGATTTTAACCAACAGCTGTCTAGTGTATATCATTTTTGTCACAACGCTTTCCTTCGTTTTGAAGTCGGAGTCTTACCCCTTGGGAGAGCATGTAAGAAAGCAGGCAGCACCATTCTGTCACTGCATTTAACTGGTTGGCATGCTGGCAGACCGGCCACTCAGCGATTTGGGGCGTTTGGCTTGTAGTGACATGTATATCATCATCATCATCATCAGGTGCCCTGCCGCATGGCGTTAGCGATCATGAACTTCCATCTGTCTCTATCTCTTGTTGCCTCAAGCATCTCTTCCACCCCTCGTCTTCGGCCACTCTGCAAGTCCATATAGTATTTTCTCCCTGGGTCTACCTGGTGCTCTCTTTTCCTCCAGCTTTCCCGTTGTGACCAGGTGTTCCAAATCCCCTTTCCTCATAAAATGGCCTATAAATGTTGCCTTGTCTTTTCCTAATCTTCCTTATGAATGATCTACTTGTGTCTGCCTCCATCAAGACTCGTTTGGTTTCTTTGCTGTCCATGGAACTCTCAACATTCTTCTTAGAAACCACATCTCGGCTTCCTCAATCTTGTTTTGGCTTTGCTTGTTGACTGTACACGCCACACAACCGTACAACACTATTGGCTCTATATAACATTCAAGAACTCTTCCTGATGTTAATTGATAAGAATGCTTGTCATCTTCTTGAATGCTGTTTTGGCTTGGCCGATTCTGCTGACTATTTCTCATGTGCATCTGCCGTTTGATGAAATGATCGTTCCCAGGTATTTGAACTCATAAACCTGTTTCAAGGTCGTGCCGTTTGCTGTTATTTTGCATGAGGGGATTTCATGGTTTTTACTGATCACCATGACTTTATATTCCTGCTGTTTAGTTCCAACCCCTTACCTTTGCTTTCTATTTCTAGTATATTCACAAGGTTTTGTAGGTCCCTTTGACAGATACATACATATATACATATGTACATATGCATATACATATGTATAAATGCATGACAGATACACATACATGCATTTATACATATGTATATGAGTATGTACATATACATATATATGCATATATATATATATGTGTGTGTATATATATAGAGAGAGAAGACAGACAGAGAAAGAGAGAGAGGGGAGAGAGGGAGAGACAGACAGACAGAGACAGAGACAGACAGGGAGACAGAGACACAGAGAGAGACAGACAGACACAGAGAGAAAGATGTTTATATTGTACATTTAGAAATGTAGATATTTTACATACACGAACACGCACACACACGCACATCACACAGACAGACAAAATGTATACACACACACATACACACAAACACAAACACACATATACACACACATGCGCCACACACACACACACACACACACACGTGTATATATATATGTGTGTGTGTGTGTGGAGAAAAGAAAGAGAGAGAGAGAGGATATATATATAATTATATATGTCTTCTGCCTGTAACAAACATTTCTTAACAAGATTTTCTCAGCTGTTTTTGGATGTATATTTACCATAATTAGGTCAAAAGTTGCAGTCTGATGAAAATTCAAGAATGCATGGGCTTAGGAAACAAATTGCCGAGGTAAAGGTCACTCAAATAAAAGTAATCCTTAATACCAAAAAATGGACAATTGTTGAGGAACATATGCGTACACTTTTGTGATCCCTCTCGCTCCGCCTCTCCCCCCCCCCCCCCCTCTGTCCCTCATGCAAAATAGCAGCAAACGGCACAACCTTGAGACAGGTTGATAAGTTTAAATACCTGGGAACTATCATTTCATCAGACGGCAGATGCACATCAGAAATAGCCAGCAGAATCAGCCAAGCCAAAACAGCATTCAAGAAGATGAAAAACATTCTTTCCAACAAATGCCTATCAATTATCAGGAAGAGACTTCTTGAATGTTATATAGAACCAATATTGCTGTACGGTTGCGAGGCGTGGACAGTCAGCAAACAAAGCCAGAACAAGATTGAGGAAGCCGAGATGTGGTTTCTAAGAAGAATGTTGAGAGTTCCATGGACAGCAAAGAAAACAAACGAGACAGTATTGATGGAGGCAGACACAAAAAAATCATTCATAAGGAAGATTAGGAAAAGACAGCAACATTTATAGGCCATTTTATGAGGAAAGGGGAATTGGAACACCTGGTCACAACGGGAAAGCTGGAGGGAAAGAGATCACCAGGTAGACCCAGGAGAGGATACTAGACAGACTTGCAGAGTGGCTGAAGACACGGAGGGTGTAAGAGATGCTTGAGGCAACAAGAGATAGAGACAGATGGAAGTCCATGATCGCCAACGCCATGCGGCAGGGCACCTGATGATGATGATGATGATGATGATATATATGTGTGTGTGTGTGTGATTGAAAAAATGATATTGTTGGTATGTGAGTGAGATTATTTATGTAACAGTGCAGCGAGTCGAACTGGTTGATTGGCTGGTTGATTGGCTGGTTGGCTTACTGGTTGTTTGGCTGGCTAGTTGACTGGTTGATTGGCTGACTGGTTGAATGAACAGTTTAGTCGCTTGTCTATATGGATGTTCCATCGGTGATTAGTACCGTTATTTCCTCCCCACTAACGCCAAACTCCCACAGCACAAATCCATTTTCTCTGACGCATAGTGTGGGGGTTGTGGGGGAGGAGGGTGGTGGTGGAGGTGAGTATAGTTTTGTTTTGTTTTGTTTTGTTTTTGTAAACTGAGTGCCTGGCGAACATGGCCACCATTTTCAAGTGTGTTTGCTAAAGTATTCATGGAATCAGGAGAGTTTCCGTGGTAGTTGACGCTTTCAGTAACTGCTAACTACATCATCCTATTGGAAATCGAATCAACCGGAAGGCTTCGAGATGGGGGAGGGGGGGGGGGGAAGAGAGGAGGGAAGTGGTGACTTGCAGTATGGCTGTGTCGGAAGCACAGTTGTGTAAATATCAACCACTGTCCTCTCAAGAGCGGTGTTGATGCTGGGCTGTGGGCAATCAAGTACCAAGAGGCACACTGACCATTTATGTCCGTAGTGCGCAAACAACTCTCTGATCTTGACACACATATATAATGTTGTGCACGTTTTGTTGTTGTTTTATTATTATTGTTGTTGTTGTTTAAAGCCCAGCCGACTGCGTTGAGCCACATCAGGGCTGTAACCAGTCAACACACACAATACATGAACAGGAAAAAAGAAAGGAAAAGAAAATTAAATAAACATATCAATGCATTCGTGCACATAAACTAAAGGTGATGCCCCTGGCGTTGACCACTTCGTCCAATTTATCGCACATGGGGATTAGAAAACATACCTGAATACAAATTTAAGCATGACTTAGGAAATTAAAAGAAAACATATAAAAACGGGCATAAATTACCTAAAATTGCTTCTGCATATCTCATATCCGTAGACCCAAAAATGCACTTAACACATGTACCCAGTTATCAATCCTAAGAGAAAGTACGTAAGACTTTCTCGGACACATACAGGTGAATGGACCATTAAGGCAGAAAATAACATGATGACATAACAGAAAGCAAACGAAGAAGAAAGAAACAAAGACAGTGACAGAAAAGAGGACATTTCTTGCACACAATTTCCAGAAGGTGGGGATATTGTTTATACTGAAAGAGTCCCCGGCATCCCCACGGGGGGGGGGGGTTGTATGCACGTCACACATAAACCCTGGACTCATTTTTTTTTTCATGTCAGTGATCTGACCCTGGTTTTGATATAATATGCAAATGACCCACTGCCTTTGTTTAAATATAATATGTAAATGACCCACTCATCCTGATTTTGATATAATATGCAGTTGACCCATTGACCCTGGTTTTGATATAAAATGCAAGTGACCCACTGACCCTGGTTTTGATATAATATGCAAATGACCCAGTGACCCTGGTTTTGATACAGTATGCAAGTGACCCACTGACCCTGGTTTTGATAACATATGCAAGTGACCCACTGATTTTGATATAACATGCAAGTTACCCACTGATTTTGATATAATATGCAAGTGACCCACTGGTTTTGATATAATATGCAAGTGACCCACTGGTTTTGATATAATATGCAAGTGACCCACCGATCTGGTTTTGATATAATATGCAAGTGACCCACCGATCTGGTTTTGATACAATATGCAAATGAGCCACTGATCATGGTTTTGACATAATAGGCAAGTGACCCACTGACCCTGGTTTTGATATGATATGCAAGTAACCCACTGAACTTATCTTTGATATAATATGCAAATGACCCACTGACCCCTGGTATTATGTTAGTGACCTACTGACTCTAGTTTTGACATGACATGCAAATGACCTA
>JAPXFY010000035.1:18975989-18983489 GCA_030674185.1 Monoplex corrugatus
ATCATCATCATCACCATCACCATCATCATCATCATCATCAACTGCAGCAGCATGAATGTCAGCGATGAAATGGTCAATGTTTTCCCTTAACACCAAGGGGTCACAGGGGAATAAAATGGTAGAAACCTCCACTTTTACCCAGGCCAGCATCATCAGGGTGTGGGACCCATCTCTCTCCCTCGCAGCTCTAAATTCCCTAGAGTGAAGAAAGTCGGGTACTAGCTCTCAGCCGGGTAGACAGGAGGCCGCACGTTTCCCCTGCCTGATTCGCGAATTTCCAGAAGGTGGGGATACTATTTATACTGAAAGAACCCCCGGCATCCCCACGGGGGGAATCACGACTATCAAACGCATCACCATTAAAACTACAATCACACCTTTCAAATCAATCCATCATCATTAAAACTACAATCACACTTATTAAATCATTACATCACCATTAAACTACAATCACACCTATTAAATCATTACATCACCATTAAACTACAATCACACCTATTAAATCATTACATCACCATTAAACTACAATCATACCTATTAAATCATTACATCACCATTAAAACTACAATCACACTTATTAAATCATTACATCACCATTAAACTACAATCACACTTATTAAATCATTACATCGCCATTAAAACTACAATCATACCTATTAAATCATTACATCACCATTAAACTACAATCACACCTATTAAATCATTACATCGCCATTAAAACTACAATCATACCTATTAAATCATTACATCGCCATTAAAACTACAATCATGCCTATTAAATCATTACATCGCCATTAAAACTACAATCACACTTATTAAATCATTACATCACCATTAAACTACAATCACACTTATTAAATCATTACATCGCCATTAAAACTACAATCACACCTATTAAATCATTACATCACCATTAAACTACAATCACACTTATTAAATCATTATATCACCATTAAACTACAATCACACCTATTAAATCATTACATCACCATTAAACTACAATCACACTTATTAAATCATTACATCGCCATTAAAACTACAATCACACCTATTAAATCATTACATCGCCATTAAACTACAATCATACCTATTAAATCATTACATCGCCATTAAACTACAATCATACCTATTAAATCATTACATCGCCATTAAACTACAATCACACCTATTAAATCATTACATCGCCATTAAACTACAATCACACCTATTAAATCATTACATCGCCATTAAACTACAATCACACCTATTAAATCATTACATCACCATGAAACTACAATCACACCTATTAAATCATTACATCGCCATTAAACTACAATCACACCTATTAAATCATTACATCACCATTAAACTACAATCACACCTATTAAATCATTACATCGCCATTAAACTACAATCACACCTATTAAATCATTACATCGCCATTAAAACTACAATCACACCTATTAAATCATTACATCGCCATTAAACTACAATCGCAGTTATTAAATCATTACATCGCCATTAAACTACAATCACACTTATTAAATCATTATATCGCCATTAAAACTACAATCACACCTATTATATAATTACATCGCCATTAAAACTACAATCACACTTATTAAATCATTACATCGCCATTAAAACTACAATCATACCTATTAAATCATTACATCGCCATTAAAACTACAATCATACCTATTAAATCATTACATCGCCATTAAAACTACAATCACACTTATTAAATCATTACATCGCCATTAAACTACAATCATACCTATTAAATTCTTCGCCATTAAAACTACAATCATAT
Organism: Monoplex corrugatus; assembly: GCA_030674185.1. Classification (NCBI taxonomy): domain Eukaryota; kingdom Metazoa; phylum Mollusca; class Gastropoda; order Littorinimorpha; family Ranellidae; genus Monoplex; species Monoplex corrugatus. Next base: position 18,977,782 of record JAPXFY010000035.1, read on the forward strand.
CAATTAAATCAATCCATCCCCTTTAAAACTACAATCACACCTATTAAATTTATCGTCATTTAAGTTACAATCACACCTATTAAATCAATCCATCGTCATTATGACTACACAACCACTCTCATTAAATCAATTACCATTAAAAAATAGATCTATTAAATCTATCGCCATTAAAATTACAATCACACTTATTAAATGCATCATCTTTAAAATGACAATCACACCTATAACATACATCGCCATTAAAACTACGCAGTCACACTCATTAAATGCGTCGCTCGCTATTCATTAATGAATTAAAGCAAACTAAACTGAACTTTTTCATAAGACCGACTCCGTTTTAAGCACAACTTTTTTTTTAGGATCATTCCACTCAGGGAGGTTACACTTCGTGCACACCTTTTTTTTCCCGTCCCATTTTCTACGCCACCTTAATGGCCATAGAAGCTGGCACAGCTTTTTACAATGCAATGATGATGACGTCGATGAGGATGATAATCACGAAGCTGTGGAGTTCCATCTAGGATTGAGACTGCGTGACAGGGCTGTACTCTACGTTTACTATCATGATATATCCCAGTGTCAACCAGGCCTGGGAGATACAGACACCTGTGGTGCTGGTCAGAAGATTTGAGCAATACCCTCAATGACGCATCTGTGAAGTGGATGAGACTCGACTGTGTGGTCTCAGTCTTCCTAATGAGTCCACAGCACGCCCAACTCTGGGTAGGAGCCGGTTAAAGCCAAAAATCCCACAATGATTTTTTTGAAGGGACTAACGGAGATTCGAACTCACAACCCTCCAGTCGGCGACTTTTTAAGAACAACCTTAATCAAACCAGCAGCACACAGTCCCTGAAACAACCGTTGTCTGTGCCTACATCAGCATGTCCATGTGCACGTCATCAAAGCTGTCCGTCCTCGTCATGGGACACAGTTTATATCTGACGTAAATGGGACAAACATCAGCCGTTGAGATGTGCAGACGGAGAGGACTGCATGTACAACGTTCATAACAGACTAACGTTGCTTCATAATAATGATACGTTACGTTATCACGGCACACAGGTTATACACAACGACTGTTGTTGTTGCTTATAGTCCAGACGTCTGTGCATCTTAAAAAAAACTACACCATGCCTCACAGGAAACAGTAAAAAAAAAACTGGAAAAGAAAATCAAGAACACATATCAATGCATTGGCGAAAATAATGTAAAGATATACCCCTGGCGTTGACCACTCCGTCTAATTTATCACCAGGGGATTTAAGAAAAAAACACATCTGAATACAAATGTAAACATAACTCAGGACACTGAAACATATATATAAACGGGCCTCATCACCATCATCATCATGTGCCCTATTGCATGGCGTTGGCGATCATGACCCTCCATACGAATTTATCCTTTGTTGCAGCAAGTACATCTCCCACCCTCTCTGTCTTCAGCCACTCTGCAAGTTCGTCCAATATTTTCTCCCTGGGTCTACCTGGTGTTCTCTTTCTCTCCAGCTTTCCTGTGGTGACCTGGTGCTCTAATTCCACTTTCCTCGTGAAATGGTCTATAAATGTTCCTTGTCTTTTCTTAATCTTCCTTATCAATGATCTTCTTGTGTCTGCCTCCATCAAGACTGTCTCGTTTATTTTCTTTGCTGTCCATGGAACTCTCAACATTCTTCTTAGAAACCACATCTCGGCTGCCTCAATCTTGCTCTGGCTTTGCGTGTTGACTGTCCACGCCTCACAGCCGTATAACATTATCGGTTCTACGTAACATTCAAGAACTCTCCTCCTTATCAACATGTCTCAAAGTTGTGCTATTTGCTGTTATTTTGCATGAGGTGATTTCATGTTTTTTACTGCATGCCATGACTTCAGTCTTCTTGCTATTCAGCTACAACCCTTTATTTTTGCTTTCAATTTCTATTATATTCACAGGGTTTTGAAGGTCCCTTTCATTTTCTGCAATTAGCGCGGTGTCGTCGTAACGAATCGCGTTTATCATTTTCCTCTCACCATTAATCCAGGGCATTCTTCCAGGTTTCTCGTGATGGTTTCGCTGTGAAGTGAAAACAAATCTAATGACAGAACACATCTCTGCCTAATTCCTTCTTTCATACAAAAAACAGGCCTAAACTACCGATAATTGCTTCCGCACATCACATTTCCTTAGAGCCAAAGATGCATTTAATGCATGTACCTAATTATCAATCCTAAAATATGGTAAGACTTTATCGAACATATATATATAAATGAATGGACCGCCAATGCGGAGAAAAAGATACAAAGAAATGACAGAAAGCCAAGGAACAAAGCAGAAACAAAGAGAGTGACAGAAAAGAGGAAATTTCTAGCACAGTATTTCCAGAAGGTGGGGATACTATTTACCCTGAAAGAGCCCCCGGCATGGCAGGGCTGACGTTTTCGTATTAACACATAATGAAAGAGGAGGCTGTTGCTCATTACAGCAGGCTTGAAATGTAGCTGTAGTTTATGACAATCAGAATGGTATGCCTATAATGACCATCAGCAGATACAGTGAGTGGACGGGACATTCCAGTAACAGACAGTGTATTCAGTAATTTCATACATACATAAAGATGACTGTTCTGTAAACATAACTGCTCGCTCTCTCTCTCTCTCTCTCTCTCTCTCTCTCTCTCTTTCTCTCTTTCTCTCTCTCTCTCTCTCTCTCGCTCTCTCTCTCTCTCTCTCTCTCTCTCTCCTCCTCTCTCTCTCTCTCTCTCTCTCTCTCTCTCTCTCTCTCTCTCTCTCTCTCTCTCTCTCTCTCTCGCTGTTTCTTTGGTGATTTTACAGACAAATTTGCTTACCCTCCCGACTCTGTCTGCCTCTCTCTCTCTCTCTCTCTCTCTCTCTCTCTCTCTCTCTCTCTCTGTCTCTCTCTAGTTCTTTTGTGGTTTTTACAGAAAGATGGATTTGCTTATCCCCCCCCCCCCCCATCTCTCTCTTTCTCTGTCTCTGTCTCTCTTACAAACACACACACAAAACACACACACACACATGTACACACACATACATGCTAAGGTTCAATTCATGAAGACAGTGATTGACAAACAAATGATGAGGTCTATACTTTAAGGAAAGACATACGTGGCTAAACCTGGCAGAAATAGAATTACAAACACACAATGAACATAGAGAAACACAGTCACTCTGTAGAACGCTCTACCTGTATCACAAACACTGCTCACATGTGGTGCTGCGTTTAGTTGTCATAGCAAACATCCTCTCTCTCTCTTTCTGTCTGTCTGTCTGTTTGTCTGTCTGTCTGTCTGTCTCTCTCTCTCTCTCTCTCTCTCTGGCTTGCTTATTTGAGTGTTCCCTGAGCACATTTTATGCGTTTGCAACTAAACAGATAACTTATTCAAAAACAAAATTCCAAATAAAAACTTATGAAGGCGCATTTGATGAGGAGCAGGAGAGTGTTGCACTGAAGTAAATTTGTCATTTTAACACACCAGATCACTAGTTTCTCAATCAAAAAAATACGTTGTATGGTAACTGTCTATTCTATTCCATTTATGTATTCATTTATATCTGTTTTTGATGGTTTGTTGTTGTTGATTCTTTCTTTTTGTTTGGTTTGTTCTGGTCTCAGCAAAGCTAATCTTATCGCTCACTGCATCATTATTATCAAATTTATTTGATTTATTTAGCTGTCTTATGAGTAGTTTCTTTCCTTGTTTTAATTTGTTGTTATGATTTGTTGTTTTATTTTGTTTTGTTTTTGCTTTGCTTTGTTTCGTTTTATCTTGTTGTTTGGGGTTTTTTTTCGTTTTAAAAGTGGCCTGATCTCTCATGGGAGAATATGTCGCCATAATGAGGGAAACCTTTTTTTTGCATTTGATCGCTGTGTTAGGCCTGGTAAATTGATGCGTTAACACAACGCTGATAGCGACAACTCCTCTGCTGCAACAAGCTTCTTTTCCATGTGCCAGACGCATGCTGGAAATAGAATTTCTGTTTATCGTTTCACCCGCTAAGCCGACGGGGGACCCCCGTGGGGATGCCGGGGACTCTTTCAGTATAAATAGTATCCCCACCTTCTGGAAATTCTGTGCTAGAAATAGCCTCTGTTTTCTCACTCTCTTTGTTTCTGCCTTGTTCCTTTGTTTTCTGTCATTTCTTCCTATCATTTTCTGCCTTAATGGTCCGTTCACCTGTATGTGTTCGATAAAATCTTACGTACTTTTTCTTAGGATTGATAATTGGGTACATGTATTAAGTGCATTTTTGGCTCTAGGGAAATGAGATATGCGGAAGCAATTTTAGGTAATTTATGCCCGTTTTTATATATGTTTTGGTGTCCCTAGATATGTTTAAATTTGTATTCAGGTGTGTAATTTAAATCCCCTGTTCGATAAATTGGACGGAGTGGTCAACGCCTGGGGCATGTCCTTAGATCATGTGCGCGAAAGCATCGACATGTGTACTTAATTTTCTTTTCTTTTTTCCTGTTGAAGTTTTGTATGCTTTCAAGCGGTTATAGCTCTGATATGGCTCTGCACAGTCGGCTGGGCTTTAAAACGACAATAACAGTAACAGCAACAGCGGACACGGGTCAGGCAGAATTAAAATTATCCCATTTCTTCCACAAGGAAAGACCTTCCCGACCTTCTTTAAAAAAAAAAAGGCCATTTTTGAAAGAACGTTTGTCTTAAACATTTTACAACAGCTTACAGATCAATGTAGGCAATTATCAGCTCTAACAGACAGAAAGATGTAAGGTTTTATGATGAAAGTAAAAGTGAGTGGACCAGCAAGGCAGACAATGAAAGTCAAAGTCAGTGGACCAGCAAGGCAGACAATGAAAACGCAAGAGATCGTTGAAAGAGCAAAGAAGAAAGCAGAACCAAAGACAGTGACAGAAAAGAGGAAATTTCTGGCACAGAATTTCAGGAAGGTTGGTAGGGAGGGGGATACTATCTATTGAAAGAGGTCTTGGTACCCCCCTCCCCCCCCCCCCCCGACAGGGGACTTAATAAAAATGCTGCCATTTTTGGCACCGACACCAATTTCAGATAAGATTGTGCATTTCATATGACCGTTTTGCTTATAATTTCTTCTGTATTTATAAACAATGCAAAATTGAGAAGACTGTACCTGTTTCATGTGCTTAAATGTTACCTGAAATAAGCTTATCATGTACAGAAATATATCTGGATGATAAACATGACTTTTTGATAACGTTTACGACATCGTAGGGTTTTTATTTTTTCCAGTGTCATAAATTTCATTTAGGAGGACTGTTATTTTTTCTATGCCAAATTCCTCCAGGGCTTCAATCATCTCTGTAGTAATGTTGTCTGGCCCTGGGGCTTTTCCTGGTTTCATCTTTTTCAGTGCTGCTCTAACTTTATCTTTCATTATGGGTGGTCCTTCAAAGTTCTTTTATAATGTGTTCTTCGTTTCTGTCATCCTCAAAAAGGTCTTTAATGTACTCTCCCCATCTGTCTAATATTTTGTCTTTTTCCATGATAAGTGTGTCATCTTTCGATTTTAAGCAACCAGTTGATGTGCATGTATTTTTCCTGTGGACAATTTCTTCAGTTCGTCTGTACATGTACATACCCTGAGGATCCATTTTGTGTCGTTCTTCTATCTCTTTGCATTTTGTGTTCAGCCAAGCTTCCTTAGCTTCATTGCACCTATATCTGATTTCTTTGTTTATCTTCCTATATATATCCTCG
>JAPXFY010000035.1:18990989-19005989 GCA_030674185.1 Monoplex corrugatus
TCACATTAAAGAAATATCTTACGATTCTTTTAATGACATTTTCTTTTAATACGGTTTTGTTTTACGAAGCGTTAGTTGAAATAACATAACTGCTCACGACAAGCAGGGGTATGGTGGTGAGGTCTGTAAACAACAGACTTCCTGTCAGAGGGTTTTTGTTTGTTGTTGTTTTATGATTTTCTTAGGATCATCGCACTCAGGGAGGTTACCTTCGTGCTCACCTTCCCTCCCCCCATCCCCCATTTTCTATGCCACCTTAATGGCCACAGAAGCTGGCACAATTTTACGATGTGATGATGATAATGTCAGTGAGGATGATAATCATGGTGCTATGGAATTCCATCTCGGATTGAGACTGCGTAACAGGGCTGTACTCTACGCTTACTATCATAATATATCCTGGCGTCAACCAGGCCCAAGAGATACAGACATCTGAGGTGCTGATCAGAAGATTTGAGCAACACCCTCAATGACGCATCCAAGAAGTGAATGAGACTCGACTGTGTGGTCCCAGTCTTCCCAGTGAGCCCATAGCACGCCCAACTCTAAATAGGAGCCGATTAGAGCCGAAAAATCCCACAGTGAGTTTTGAAGGGACTGATGGGGATTCGAACCCACAACCTTCCAGTCGATAGTCCGTTGCGTTAACCACTACACCACGGCGACTGGTTCAGTGAGAAGGTCTTGTGTTCCGTCCGTCTTGGTGAGTATAGGGATGAAATGTGTACCATCATCCAGGTCAACAGTCCCTATACACCTGCCTGTGCTTAAACCCCTGTCATCATTCTTACTGTTATTTCATTTCAAGCTCAGCCAACTGCGTAGATCCATATCAGGGCTATAACCGTTTGAAAACATTCACAATACTTCAACAGGGAAAAAAGGAAAAGAAAATAAAGTGCATATCAATACATTCGCGCACATAATCTAAGGTGATGCCCCTGGCGTTGACCACTCCGAAAATTTATCACACAGGGGATTTAAAAAACATATATGGTTGTAAATTTAGACATAACTAAGGACTCTAAAACATATGTAAAACGGGACTAAATTACCTAAAATTGCTTCAGCATATCTCAGGATGTAAGACTTTAACGAACACTTACAGGCGAATGGACCAACAAGGCAGAAAATGATACGAAGTAATGCCGGAAAGTGAAGGTAAAAAGGCAGAAACAAAGAGAGTAACAGAGTAAACACGCACGAGAAATACTGAATACTATGCACACCAAAGATGCTGTAAGTCATATCAGCGTCTGATGGCTTATGGGAACATAAAAACATCCAGCATATGCGCTCACCAAGGATGCAGACTGTGCAACGATATGGTGAATGTAGTCAGGTCCCTTACCATTTCAGTTCTCAATGCTCAACAAAAACGTCTGTTTATGACCAATGCAGTCAATCCAAATAATTTTGGAGAACAGCGGTATAAAATAATGATTTATAATTATACATATAACCACAGCATAAGCAAGGTGTTTACTTTGTGCTGGTTTTTCTATAACACGTTTATGTACATTTGACTAATTCTGCATATTTGCATCATAAATTTGATGATAATAATGATGTATGTGTATAAAAACATACACATTAATCATAATATAATATAATATAATATAATATAATATAATATAATATAATATAATATAATATAATATAATATAATATAATATAATATAATATAATATAATATAATATAATATAATATAATATAATATAATATAATATAATATAATATAATATAATATAATAAATATATATAAACATAATATAATATAATATAATATAATATAATATAATATAATATAATATAATATAATATAATATAAGCGAATGGACCAACAATGGACAGCAAAGAAAACAAACGAGACAGTCTTGATGGAGGCAGACACAAGAAGATCACTCATAAAAAAGATTAGGAAAAGACAGGCAACATTTATAGGCCATTTTAATGAGGAAGGGGGATTTGGAGCACCTGGTCACAACGGGAAAGCTGGAGGGAAAGAGAGCACCGGGTAGACCCAGGGAGAAAATGCTGGACGGACTTGCAGAGTTGGGAGAGATGCTAGGGGCAACGAGAGATAGAGACAGATGGAAGTCTATGATCGCCAACGCCATGAGACAGGGCACCTGGTGATATATAATATATACGATTGACTTTATCTAACAAAACCAAATATCTTTTACGGGAGAACGAGACCATAACAAAGAAGGAAACAACATACTGCTGATGATGCTGCTTCTACTGCTGCTTCTGCTGCTTCTGCTGCTTCTTCTGCTGCTTCTCTGCTGCTTCTGCTGCTCTTCTGCTGCTTCTACTGCTTGCTTCTGCTGCTGCTTCTGCTGCTGTCTGCTCTGCTCTGCTGCTGCTTCTGCTGCTTCTGCTGCTTCTGCTCTGCTTCTGCTGCTTCTGCTGCTTGCTGCTTCTGCTTGCTTCTGGCTGCTCTGCTCTCTGCTGCTTCTGCTTACTGCTGCTGCTCTGCTGCTTGCTGCTGCTTCTCTGCTTCTGCTGCTTCTGCTGCTTCTGCTGTTCTGCTTTCTGCTGCTTCTGCTGCTTCTGCTTCTCTGCTGCTTCTGCTCTGCTCTGCTGCTGCTTGCTGCTTGCTGCTTCTCTGCTGCTTCTGTCTGCTTCTGCTGCTTCTGCTGCTGCTTCTGCTTCTACTCTGCTGCTTCTGCTGCTTCTCTGCTTCTACTGCTGCTGCTCTGCTGCTTTGCTGCTTCTGCTGCTTCTACTGCTTCTGCTGCTTCTGCTTCTGCTGCTTCGCTTGCTGAGCTGCTTCTGCTGCTTCTGCTGCTCTGTGCTACTGCTGATGCTGATGCTGTGCTGCTGATGCTCTGCTGTTTCATGCTGTATGCATGCATGTGCTGATGCTGATGATGATGATGATGATGATGCTGCTGCTGATGCATATGATATGATGCTGTATGCATGCTGATGCTGCTATGATGACTTGATGTGATGATGCTGCTGCTGTATGCTGATGCTGATGCTGATGCTGATGCTGATGATGCTGATGCTGATGAACTGATGATGATGCTGATGCTGATGCTGATGCTGATGCTGATGCTGATGCTGATGAGTGATGATGATGACCTGATGATGATGCTGATGCTGATGCTGATGCTGATGCTGATGCTGATGCTGATGATGATGATGATGATGACTGATGTGATGCTGATGCTGATGATGATGCTGATGATGCTGATGCTGATGAGATGGATGATGATGTGATGATGCTGCTGTATGCTGATGCTGATGCTGATGATGCTGATGCTGAGTGATGATGATGATGATGACACTGATGATTGACTGATGATGATGACTGATGATGATGCTGATGCTGATGCATGATGTGATGCATGATGCTGATGCTGATGCTGATGCTGCTGCTGGTGCTGCTGCTGCTGATGATGATGATGATGATGATGATGATGATGATGATGACACGATGACGATGATGATGATGACGATGATGATGATCATGATGATGCTGATGCTGATGCTGATGCTGTGCTGCTGCTGTGCTGTGCTGTGCTGCTGCTGCTGCTGCTGCTGTGCTGTGTGATGATGATGAGATGACGATGAGATGACGAGATGAGATGATGATGATGACATGATGATGATCATGATGATGATGATGATGAGATGATGATGATGATGATGTATCATGCATGATGATGATCATGATGACGATGCGTGTTCAAAGCTGTGAATTCCTCCGTTTCTCCATATGATTTTAACAATGTATGTGTGCGTGTGCGTGCTTGCGCGCACGCGTGGTGTGTGTGTGCGCGCGTGCGTGCGTGCGTGCGTGCGTGCGTGGGGACACGCGCGCGCGCACGGCAAAGAGACAGAGAGGAGGAGGAAGTGGAGGATAAAGAGAAAGAAAAAAAAAAAACACAGAGAGAGCGAGAGAGAGAGAGAGAAGGAGAGAGCGACATTGACACATTCCCAAGCTTGAAGTAAAACACGTTGTAGCTGACATCCCATCAACCTGTGTGAACTAATAACAACAGGTCTTAATGCTCCAGAGACCAGCCTAAAGTAAGAAATGTTTTCTAGGAAGCTGATAGCATGCCAAATGGATGGAAATTAAGATGAGAGTGCTACAGATGAAACAAATGAATCACAGAGAGAAGAGGGGAAAGGGGGGGGGGGTGTGGGCGAGGGCAGACGGGGAGAGAGCAAGACAATGACGATGACAGTGATACTCCTGTTTTCCAGTGATACAAGTTACTGGCTAAAGTTTACTTTTCAAGCCGGCCTTTGTTAACCCTTTGGCTCCATACCCTATCAACCAACCGCAAAAAAAATTAACCCCTTGATTCCCTCACCCTATCCACCGGCTTTCTGTTTTGCTAACATGATTGACAATGCAGGATGCTGATGGACAGGGTGCGGGAGTCAAAGGGTTAATCTCTGTATCTGCCGAGAGCTACGAATACACAAGAAGAAACACATAGACAAATCAGCAACAAAAGAAAAAGAAAACCAAAGAGTAACACTATTTAAAAGAAATGAAAAAAGGGCCGGAAAATTTAATGACTATGCATCTGTATGTATGGACGGACCGATGATGATGATGATGATGATGATGATGATGATGATGATGATGATGATGATGATGATGATGATGAGATGATGATAATATCGTTATGATTTCATGTTATACTGTCATAACCATTTTATATGTGTGAGAAAGACAAACAGAGACAGAGACAAAAACAGATAGACATGCAGGCAAACAGGCACAGGAAGCAGACAGCAAAGGCAGAAGGCAGGACAGCAGAAGGCAGGCAGCAGCAGAGCAGAGCAGACAGGCAGACAGCAGCAGACAGGCAGACGGGACAGGCAGGCAGCAGGCAGCAGCAGCAGCAGACAGGCAGGCAGACAGGCAGACAGCAGACAGCAGGCAGACAGACAAGCATACAGATAGACAGATAGACTGACAGACAGACAGACAGACAAGCAGACAGACAGACAGACTGACAGACAGACAGACAACAGACAAGCAAAGTCAAAACGTTTGACCTCGTAAAGACCATGGCCATCATAACAGAGGGACAGAAAAGAGAAACAAACAATATACATGTGATAAGCAGCAAGAACAACAGTGTGTATGTGACAAAGACAAACACACATCAAGACACAAGGAGACAGAGATAGGTGGATGGCCAATTCTCAGGATGAAACGGAAGATTTGAAAAGCATGCTGGTTTTAATGGACATTGGAGCACCGGAGCAAGAAAGTTGAATCAAATGACACAGACCCTTTACCGTCAATACGAGCTCGCTATCATCACGAAGGGCTGTATCCGTCAGTTTCAGATAAAGATTATCCCACTGACTGGACGGTTAACTGTCAACGTCAGACGAGAAGAAGAAGAAGAAGAAGAAGAAGAAGAAGAAGAAAAGAACAAAAGAAGAAGAAAGAAGAAGAAGAAGAAAAGAAGAAGAAGAAGAAGAAGAAGAAGAAGAAGAAGAAGAAGAAGAAGAAGAAAAAGAAGAAGAAGAAAAGGAAGAAGAAGAAGAAAAGAAGAAAAGAAAAGAAAGAAGAGAAGATAGAAGAAGAAGAGAAGAAGAAAAAGAAGAAGAAGAAGAAGAAGAAGAAGAAGAAGAAGAAGAAGAAAAAGAAGAAGAAGAAAAAGAAGAAGAAGAAGAAGAAGAACAACAACAACAACAACAACAACAACAACAACAACAACAACAACAACAACAACAATAACCAGTAGAAGAAGGAAAAGGACATGTATACAGTGCCCAATTTTTCTACATACATCAAACACTCTCATCATTCACCAAAACATTCACTTGCAATGATAAAGCCTCAAGATACAAAACGTTCACAGACCAGACAGGGGAGGACAGGAGGGGAGAAAGACAAACAGGTGGGCATATAATTATAGGGACAATCACTTCTGGACAAATGAAGTATGTTAACAGCATATGAGACAGAACACGAAATCTACAAAAAGCGTCATCAACCTACTCACTAAAGTTTGTAAAAATGTACATTTTTGTGATAAAAGTGGAAAACACTGAACACATATTTTGGAGACTAAAAGAATTCAGCACTTTTCGTCAAACTCGGAACATTTTATCAACGAATGTGAAAGTGCACATAATGAAAAGCTGAATATGGTATAAAAACTGATAGTCTAGCTGATTCATAGTATTACTTGCTGAATATCAACATTTACAAGTGGAAAGTACTATATACTGTCAACTAATGTAATCGTATCTAGACAGCTGCTGTATAAGCGATATAGAATAAAGCCTACAGTGCCAGGTTAGATATGATGTAAACAACATTTGCCGTGAAATGGCACCACCCTGTATCCATTCTTATTCTTATTGTTGCTTAAAGCCCAGCCGACTGGTACAGCCATATCAGGGCTATAACCATTTCATGCCATACAGTACTTAACAGGAAAAAAAAGGAAAAGAAAATTAAGTACACATATCAACGCATTCGAGCACATAATCAAAGGACATGCCCCTGGCGTTGAACTACTCCGTCCAATTATCGCACAGAAGATTAAAAAACATACCTAATACATATTTAAACATACAAGGTCAAACCCAAGACATAACTCTTGAGAGTCACGTAGGAATTATCTCCCATGTTGTGAAACTTCTCAAGTCTAACATAGTTTGCGCTACCCATTCAGCTAGCATAGAAGCAGATACAAAGCACAAAAACCGGAAGCTCAGAACACTCCTCAAAAAAGGAGCGCCCAAGCCTACCTTTATACTCTGCAACAAACCCGACACACAACTACGAGAGAGGAGAGAAATTCATACACTTTGGTTGATATTATAAAAATTCTCCCTACTTCCCTCTTATTTCTTTGGTATTACCTATATGGCTTGGAAGCAGCCCTGTATATGTTCTGTCTTGTCTATGTATGTGTGTTTGGTCAGTTCAAGAATAAAAGACTATGTCAATCTTGAACATAAGACCAATGTATTGTATGTATTTCTCTCCTCTCTCATAGTTGTGTGTAGGGTAGTTGCAGAGTATAAAGGTAGGCTTGGGCGCTCCTTTTTTGAGGAGTATTCTGATCTTACGGTTTTTGTGCTTTGTATCTGCTTCTATGCTAGATGAATGGGTAGCGTAAACTGTGTTAGATTTGAGAAGTTTCACAACATGGGAGATAATTCCTTATGTCCTTTGGTTCATATTATAAAAATTCTCCATGCTACGCTCTTATTTCTTTGGTATAAACAAGGATAATAAAACATACAAGAACGGGTCTAAATTACCTAAAAATGCTTTTGCATATATCACTTCCCTAAAGCCAAAAATGCACTTAATACATGTACCAATTATCAAGTCTTAGGGAAAGTACTACGACTTTATCGAACACATACAGGTGAATGGACCAGCAATGCGGAAAATGATAGGAAGAAATGACAGAAACCAAAGGAACAAGGCAAAAACGAAGAGAGTGATAGAGAAGAGGAAATTTCAAGTACAGAGTTTCCTTCTGGGGATACTATTTATACTGAAAGAGTCCTCGGCATCCCCACAGGGGAATCTGGGGCAAGATAAACTCATAAAAACTGACACATATTGCAAATGCTATTTGCTCCCTAAGCGCTAACAATGTACATTTGAAGTGCTTGTTTTGCTGTAATGCAACATTATCAGTTTTCCTGTAAATCTAAATTTTAAAGGTTTGTGCCCATTTCTAAGTTGACGGGGTCTGCTTCTCATTTATACACATTGTTATTATGTAATATTTTACCTACACACGGAGTTCCACGTTATTCGTTGTTTATAGAAAAAAGAAAACAACAACAACAAGAGAAAATACTGCATAGAACACATTGCAAAGTGGACGTGGAACTTACATGTCATAACAGTGAAATGATTACTAACTTAATCACTGATTACAACAGACATTTGACAATCATCTCTATGTGCTACAGTACATCTGAGGTCGTTTGTATTACGCATAATAAAAATCAGTAAACCTTTCGTTTATGTCATTACGTATTTCTTCGTGTTTTAGTTTGTAGTTCTGCTTCATGCAAATATATGTGACACGTTACAGATAGATAGATATGATGCATGTATGTTATTTGTTCAATCTTATCCGTGTTATCGTAATTAGCTTCACTGTTTCTGTTCTTGTAATTTGTCTTTGTGTCTTGTCAAAAAAGGAATTTGAAACAACACACACACACACATCAGCTCAAGTAATGTGAAGACATGAACCACGCTCGTCTGATCTTCTTACTGCATTGTCAATGATACTCGCTGTCTTTTGACATAGGTTATCCAACGCTGACATTTTCGTTCAAAGACATGATGAAACAGAGGGCTATTGTGCAATGAGGTGGCCTTGAAATCAATCTCTAGCTGCGCCAAGCCCTGTTGTTCCTTTGTAGAACTGTAGATCACACTGATGTATCGCAACGTTTATGTGCTGTCATATACGTACATGTGGGTGTTTCCAATAAAACATTGCACGCCTAGTCTGACTACTTGCATGTGTATTGTACATCTGAAAGAAATTTGAAAGGTTGACATTTTGGAGGTCGTCTTTGTAGTCAGCAGGGCTCTAAATATTATGTTGATTGCGTTGCAAAATGTTGTGCTGGTCGTACAGAACAAAGCCATGACAAAATGTTGTGCTGGTCGTACAGAACAAACCCTTGACAGAATGTTGTGCTGGTCGTACAGAACAAACCCTTGACAGAATGTTGTGCTCGTCGTACAGAACAAAGCCACGACAGAATGTTGTGCTGGTCGTACAGAACAAAACCATGACAGAATGTTGTGCTGGTCGTACAGAACAAAGCCAAGACAGAATGTTGTGCTGGTCGTACAGAACAAAGCCAGACAGAATGTTGTGCTGGTTCGTACAGAACAAACCATGACAGAATGTTGTGTGGTCGTACAGAACAAAACCATGACAGAATGTTGTGCTGGTCGTACAGAACAAACACATGACAGAATGTTGTGCTGGTCGTACAGAACAAAGCCATGACAGAATGTTGTGCTGGTCGTACAGAACAAAGCCATGACAGAATGTTGTGCTGGTCGTACAGAACAAAGCCATGACAGAATGTTGTGCTGGTCGTACAGAACAAAGCCATGACAGAATGTTGTGCTGGTCGTACAGAACAAAGCCATGACAGAATGTTGTGCTGGATCGTACAGAACAAAGCCATGACAGAATGTTGTGCTGGTCGTACAGAACAAAGCCATGACAGAATGTTGTGCTGATCGTACAGAACAAAGCCATGACAGAATGTTGTGCTGTCGTACAGAACAACACCATGACAGAATGTTGTGCTGGTCGTACAGAACAAAGCCATGACAGAATGTTGTGCTGATCGTACAGAAAAAAGCCATGACAGAATGTTGTGCTGGTCGTACAGAACAAAGCCATGACAGAATGTTGTGCTGGTCGTACCGTACAGAACAAAGCCATGACAGAATGTTGTGCTGATCGTACAGAACAAAGCCATGACAGAATGTTGTGCTGGTCGTACAGAACAAAGCCATGACAGAATGTTGTGATGGTCGTACAGAACAAAGCCATGACAGAATGTTGTGCTGATCGTACAGAACAAAGCCATGACAGAATGTTGTGCTGGTCGTACAGAACAAAGCCAGACAGAATGTTGTGCTGGTCGTACAGAACAAAGCCATGACAGAATGTTGTGCTGGTCGTACAGAACAAAGCCAAGACAGAATGTTGTGCTGGTCGTACAGAAAAAAGCCATGACAGAATGTTGTGCTGGTCGTACAGAACAAAGCCATGACAGAATGTTGTGCTGGTCGTACCGTACAGAACAAAGCCATGACAGAATGTTGTGCTGATCGTACAGAACAAAGCCATGACAAAATGTTGTGCTGGTCCTACAGAACAAAGCCATGACAGAATGTTGTGATGGTCGTACAGAACAAAGCCATGACAGAATGTTGTGCTGATCGTACAGAACAAAGCCATGACAGAATGTTGTGCTGATCGTACAGAACAAAGCCATGACAGAATGTTGTGCTGGTCGTACAGAACAAAGCCATGACAGAATGTTGTGATGGTCGTACAGAACAAAGCCATGACAGAATGTTGTGCTGATCGTACAGAACAAAGCCATGACAGAATGTTGTGCTGATCGTACAGAACAAAGCCATGACAGAATGTTGTGATGGTCGTACAGAACAAAGCCATGACAGAATGTTGTGCTGGTCGTACAGAACAAAGCCATGACAGAATGTTGTGCTGGTCGTACCGTTCAGAACAAAACCATGACAGAATGTTGTGCTGGTCGTACAGAACAAAGCCATGACAGAATGTTGTGCTGGTCGTACAGAACAAAGCCATGACAGAATGTTGTGCTGGTTGTACAGAACAAAGCCATGACAGAATGTTGTGCTGGTTGTACAGAACAAAGCCATGACAGAATGTTGTGCTGGTCGTACAGAACAAAGCCATGACAGAATGTTGTGCTGGTCGTACAGAACAAAGCCAAGACAGAATGTTGTGCTGATCGTACAGAACAAAGCCATGACAGAATGTTGTGCTGGTCGTACCGTACAGAACAAAGCCATGACAGAATGTTGTGCTGGTCGTACAGAACAAAGCCATGACAGAATGTTGTGCTGGTCGTACAGAACAAACCCCATGACAGAATGTTGTGCTGGTCGTACAGAACAAAGCCATGACAGAATGTTGTGCTGGTCGTACAGAACAAAGCCATGACAGAATCAACAGAAATGAGTGTACATGGTTTACGCTTTTATCAAAACTATGCACTGCAATTGTCACGAAATTTAATTCACTTGTAGATGGTGGGATCTCTCTCTCTCTCTCTTCTCTCTCTCCTCTCTCTCTCTCTCTCTCTCTCTCTCTCTCTCTCTCTCTCTCTTTCTCATCTCAGATACAGCTATCGGACTACAAAATCAGTTAAACATTCTAAAACAAGAAACAGACAAATTATTTGAGTGTTAATCTTGATAAAACTAATGTACTTGTTTCCGTAAGGATGGGCACCTTTCAAAAAATGAAAATTGGCGGTATTGGGATTGTCAGCTTAAAGTAATTAATTCGTATGAATATCTTGGGCTGATTTTTACTACAAAATTAAGCCTAACAGCAGCCTGGACGGAAATGTGTACGAAAGCAAAAAGGGGCGTAACTGAAATACTGAGAGCGATGAAAAAGTTAAACTCTATTGACCCCTCTCTTTATTGGAAGCTTTTCGATACACAAATTGAACCAATACTAACATACGCAGGAGAAGTCTGGGGTACATTGGAAAATATACACATGAAAATTGTGCATACATTTGCAATCAAACGTTTCCTCAATGTGCCAATTCATTCTTCTAATAAAATGGCGTATGGAGAAAGTAGCAGATATCCGTACGTATTCGTACAAACGTTAAGTACGTAAAGTACTGGCTGAGAATTTTGAAACTACCAACAACAAGATTATGTAGACAGGTTTATGATATGATGCTACACGAACACGAAAGAGGAAAACATAATTGGATAAACAATTTAAAGAACATTTTGACAAATAATGGGTTTGGAATAGTTTGGATTAGTCAGGGTGTAGGTAGTGAAATTGTATTTTTATCCGAACTCAAAGACCGTTTAATTAGCTCTCATAAACAAAATTGGCACTCTCAAGTAGGAGAAGATGCAAAATGTGCATGGTATTTCTCCTTTAAAAATATTTTCCAGGCAGAAAAATATCTTTCAGTTGTTACAAATAGACGGCACCGGAGCCTACTTGCAAGTTTTAGAACAAGAATACTTGGTCTTGATGAGAGTCAAAGATGGTTTCAGCGGAGCAGTGAGGATGTTTTACTTTGTAGATTATGCCACCAAAAAAAGGAAGACGAAAATCATTTTATTTTTGAATGTGAAGCTTATATATAGTACTGTAAGAAATAGATGTAATATATTTTCCTCCCCAGCAGCGTTAAGACTGATCTAAGGTCATTATTAGCATGTGAACAAACAGAGAATTTACAGTCAACTTCTAAATACATCGCGGAATCACATGAGATACGAAGAAGAACATTGCTACTTTAATTTCAATATGAAATTTTTTTTTGTTAAGACTAATAGCTTTTTCCTTAACCAAAATAGTGAAGGTCAATATTAGGCATAGTTGGATGGTCACGCATGTCCACTTCTACTGTAAAACTGTTGTTTTGATATTGTAACTATTACTTTTCTGTTCTTTATTTGAATTTTCCATTTTTCTGTTTCCTTTATTTGTTTCACTTTGTTTACATTTGTTGCCAGCATGAGAGGGATGAGTTATACCCCTTGGCGCTAAAACCATGTATATGGTTAGGTCAATAAATGGCGCGCTAAGCGCGCGTCAAGCGTCAAGCGTCAAGCGTCTCTTTCTCTCTCTGTATGTTTGTGTTTGTGTGTGTGTGTGTGTGTGTGTGTGTGTGTGTGTGTGTGTGTGTGTGTGTGTGTGTGTGTGTGTGTTGTGTGTGTGTGTGTGTGCGTGTGCACGCGTGCTTACCTGCATATGTGACAAATGACTCCTAATGTCTACAAACAACAACAAAAAAGCATACAAAACGGAGGTTTAAACAAACCAGACATTAAGAAATTTATTACAGCCTTAAAAATGTCGGGTTGACAAAGTTTTAAACGACAGAACACGAATGGAAAAGTATTTTAGTGAAGTCTATCCTTTTTTCTAAATTAAGTAGAAAAATATGGTTCTAGCTAATAATAATTTATTCTGGAAACACATGTTAAAGCATACAATAATTTCTGCAGAAGTATGAAATTCATGTCACCGACAAATTTACTTTCAGAACCAATTTTATTTAATAAAAGAATTAAAATCGGAAACGATTAATAAAATCTACTGATTGGATTGAAGGGGAGAGGGGTTACTGCATTGCATATATCATAATGATATATAATATATAATATATATATATATATATATATATATATATATATATATATATATATATATATTATAAAACTGGGAACAAACGTTCTACAGAAAAAAGTATTTATGAAAAAACAAAATGCAAAAATGTGAACTAAAATGATTTAAAATACGCATTCTGCATGGAATTCTAGGCACTAATATCATTCTAAAAGAAATGGGACTTAAAAATAGCTTTCGCTGTGACTTTTGCTTAGACACCAAAGACAGCATTGATCATATATTTTGGAAGTGTTTATATGTCAAAAGATTCTGGGAAAGGATAGTAGAGCTGTTGAGGTGAGGTCATGTTGCTTGACTTGTGCAAACTTTATCTTATTTGGTGCTGACGAAAATATGTGCATGATTCGACTTAATAATCGTTTTTTGAAATATTTATATTTACAAAAGTAAGCTCGGAAAAAATCTAACAAAATGCCATTTCTTTTACAAGATATATTAGGGAAGAAAACTAGATAGAAGAATATAATGCAAAACTGAGCTGGAATTTATACGCTTTTGGAAAAAAGTGGCTGCCATATCTTTCCCGGCCTGGTTTCAGATGAAGTTTGATATGACTTTTTGCTTCTTAATGAGACATATGCACGGTTTTTCTATGACCTGCCTGTTTATATTTGAATGTTCGTCTTATACGTAATTGATAGTGACTGTAAATTCACAAAGACAGACCCCAGCTGAAGATGTAGACGTTTTGCGTGTATTTAAATTTTAAGTCTGATACAAATGATTTTGCTTTGCTAATACGTTAATCGTTGTTTTGTGTTAAAAAAACGAATACAAAGAAATTTGAGGAAAACAAAACACCAACAACAACTAAAACCTGAAACTGTATCAGTCAAATGACTCAAAAACATAATTACAAGAGATTAGTAGATATGATGTATATATATGTAAACTTGCTCAATCCACTGTATATAAATCTTGTTCAGTCTTCTCAATAATACTGTAGTAATATTCAGCAGATATTTTCTTTATTTTTGTCTTCTCAAAAACGAATTTAAAATATGTTTTTAGAGAGAGAGAGAGCGAGAGAGAGGAGGGAGAGAGAGAGGGAGAGACAGACAGACAGACAGACAGACAGACACACAGACAAGCAGACAGACAGACAGAGAATAGAGACAGCGACAGACAGACAGACAGACAGACAGACAGACAGAGAGAAAGAGATGGTGACAAAAAATTTACGTGAGAATGAGACAAGAATGAAAATTAGACATGAAATTAACAAACATATATACACATTTTTGTTTGTTTGTTTGTTTGTTTGTTTGTTTGTTTGTTTGTTTGTTTGTTTGTTTGTTTGTTTGTTTTTGTCTAAAATCACTTAAGTGAACAGACATTAAATCAAAGACCACCACAAAGACAGACAGAAGGAAAAGAGACGAGAAGCTCATGGAAGGCAAGAAATAATCAATCATAAATCATTGATGTATCGTTTTTGTATGGCGTTATTCTCCAAACTCAGTTGGCCTCACTGCACGTCACACACGTCTGCTGTCCTGTTTGTGGGGCGGGAGACGTGACAGCTGTAAAGTCAGGCCAGATAACCACACTGCACCATGTTGGTGAACTTTTGGCATCTTCGGTGGGCGTGCAAGGGGGTGTGTCAGTGTTTCCAGAACTCACTGGTCACTTACTTACTGGTTCCTTAACCTGCATATTTGGTGTTCTGCATGATGCATAATCTTGAAGGGGGCTTAAACATTGGCAGATCTGACCTAACGTTGACCTGGGAAATGGGAAATGTCTCCACTCTTTACCACCAGATGGAGTTGTCTAGACGGATCGAACTCAGGACCTTCCAACTGGTATTTTAACGTCTACCCACCTCACTTCTGCACCCGTGAACTAAATTCATGCATTGAAGACTACAACACACACACACACACACACACACATACACACACACACACACACACACACACACACATGCACACACAAACACTCACACACACACTCACTCACACACACACACACACACACACACACACACACACACACACACACACACACACACACACACACACACACACACCACATGTC
>JAPXFY010000035.1:19013489-19028489 GCA_030674185.1 Monoplex corrugatus
ATAATCCGTAACGATGATCCTCAGTAAACGGTAAAAGCACACATGATTTTGATCAGCATTCGTGTAGAGCACCCATTACAGGGCCCCAGCATGTTGTACCTGGTTGGAAAGGTCATGAACTCTACTTTCTTTGACACGCGTTCACTGCGTGAAAATCAGCTGATCAGAAACACTGTTTCGAAATCTTTGGCATAAACAAAAAGTTAAGGAGGTCAAATCAACAGACCAATGAGAGATGGCGTTACAAACTTTACATGGTAACCGCAGAACATCGCGCATAGCGATTGGCTGACCCATCATTTTTTATGTCTTTCGCCGCGAACAACATGGCTTCGAAAACCACGATTTGCAAAGAAAGACTCTTTATTGCTCAGTGCTGGTCAGTCTTCAACTCTACCAGCAGTAGATCAAAGGAATTGGGCAAACTGGTGACCAAATATTTCACTGCAAGTGATTATGAAGACGAAGACACGCTTGACAGTGACGATGACTGTGAAACTTCACTGGTCGATTCCGTGGAGCTTGACCCAACATGAAGTTGACGAACCCCTCGTCCACGTACAAGAGTGTGATATGGATGTCGACAACAGTGTGCCAGATTTAATAGTGTAGAAATAACTTTGATTTAAATTTGCAGCTGACCGGTATGCATGCTGATCAATTCTAGCCAGTATTCTCAGTCACTTATTTTTCTCTCACTGCATGCTTTTTGTGTCAGAAAAATGGATATATAAATTTAAATAACAAGACAATTACAGCAGATTTTCACACCAATTTTTGTGTGCTATTGTGGCATGATGTGTTTTACCATGGTACAAAATTTGGTAAAGATTGGTTAAGTAGAAATACCTGTTGCTAAGGTAAATCTTCACTGAAGTGGTGAAAATTTTAAAAATGGCTGTTTGCTATGTCACACACTTCAAACACCCATAACTTCCTTATTTTTAGGAGCAGAATAATAAATTTCATATGAAAAGAAAGGTAATAATCTGGACATTTTGAAAATTATAATATCCTAAAATCTGTCATTTTCACCTTAGGACTCATTTTGTGAAAACGGGTCACATTTATGCTTTCTTTTTTCTTCCCATTCTTCTATACCAATTCAGTATCTTTGATCCGACCGCCACGCTCATTCCGGCTCTTATTGCTTCGGTTTGTTTATTTGTTTGTTTGTTTGCTTGTTTGTTTGTTTTGTACTTTTTGTTTGCTTGTCTGTTTGTTTTGTATTTGTTTGTTTGTTTGTTTCCAGTATTTTTAGTTCAAAGTAGATATGTAAATTAGCGACGGCGAATTTGAAAAATGGTTTTAACTCCTAACGTCTACCGATGGAGGACAAAGTGTCACTGTCCCTGTTACTGTCACTGTCTCCAACAAATGCCCAACCCCACGTCACCCTGTCCCAGTGGCTGCAAGTCCACGTTCACCCTGTCCCAGTGCCTGCAAGTCCACGTCAGCCTGTCCCAGTGTCTGCAAGTCCACGTCACCCTGTCCCAGTGGCTGCAAGTCCACGTTCACCCTGTCCCAGTGCCTGCAAATCCACGTCAGCCTGTCCCAGTGTCTGCAAGTCCACGTCAGCCTGTCCCAGTGCCTGCAAGTCTACGTCAGCCTGTCCCAGTGCCTGCAAGTCCACGTCAGCCTGTCCCAGTGCCTGCAAGTCCATGTCAGCCTGTCCCAGTGCCTGCAAGTCCACGTCAGCCTGTCCCAGTGCCTGCAAGTCCACGTCAGCCTGTAGTAAACATCTGCAGTGTTAGCACGTGTACAATGGATACGTCTTGATACATCTCACGTTCGATACGTCCCAGGTACAAACATAACGTCTCTTAATTTGTGTGCGTGTGTTGCGCATTTTTATCGCTTGAGCGCCATGTGTGAAATAGAGAGAGAGAGAGCACGAAAGAGAGAGAGAGAGAGAGAGAGAGAGCGAAAGAGAGAGAGAGAGAGAGAGAGAGAGAGAGAGAGAGAGAGATCATGTTCTTCATCTTTCAGCACCGACCATCTGCCTTGTAATACCTACCACGATCTGTGCCCATGTTCCAGTGTTTCCCCGAATCTTGTGTTTTCCTGGCTTCCCCTGGGGACTCTTTCAGTATAAATCAGCTCCACCTTCAGGAAATTCTGTGCTAGGAATTTCCTCTTTTCTGTCATTCTCTTAGTTTCTGCCTTGTTCCTTTGCTTTTTGTCATTTCTTCTGATCATTTTCTGCCTTGCTGGTCCATTCACCTGTATGTGTTCGATTAACTCTTACATACTTTAAGATTGATAATTGGGTACATGTTGTTAAGTGCATTTTTGGCTCTGGGAAAATGAGATATGCAGAAGCAATTTTAGGTAATCTAGGCCTGTTTTTTATGTTTTAGTGCCCTCAGTTATCTTTGAATTTGTAATAATGTAGGTTTTTTAAATCCCGTGTGTGATAAATTGGTCGGAGTCGTCAACACCAGGGGCATCTCCATAGACTATGTGCGCGAATGCATTGATATGTCTACTGAATTTTCTTTTCCTTTCTTTTTCCTGTTGAAATATTGTGTATGTTTTGAAACTGTAGTAACCCTGATATGGCTCTACGCAGGCAGCTTGGGCTTTTAACAAAAAGAGTGTTGTGACAGATCTTTGATTACTTATTTGTTTAATAAATATCTATGTTCCTACCCAGATACACATGTCATTTACATGTAACCCAGATACACATGTCGTTTACATGTAACCCAGATACACATGTCATTTACATGTAACCCAGATACACATGTCATTTACACGTAACCCAGATACACATGTCATTTGCATGTAACCCAGATACACATGTCATTTACACGTAACCCAGATACACATGTCATTTACATGTAACCCAGATACACATGTCATTTACATGTAACCCAGATACACATGTCATTTACATGTAACCCAGATACACATGTCATTTACACGTAACCCAGATACACATGTCATTTACACGTAACCCAGATACACATGTCATTTACATGTAACCAATATTGCTCCAGTGATAGACTGATACAAGACAAGTATAAAATATAGACAAGGTAAAACATAGGCTAGGTAAGGCCTCAGGACCTGGCCGCTCATGGGTTTACGTTCAGGCTTAAGGCATGTGCCATGATATGATCACCATACACATGGCACCTGTGACGTTAGTGCATATGGAATTCGTTCCGAGCGCGGAGACGTCTTGAGAAACTGAGACTTAAACTAAACTAACAATAACAACAATAAGTACACTAACTTGCCATTAGTTGGGAATGTTGTAATGCTGTTTTTGAAAGTGTCTCACCATACTGAGCGCATTTTGAACCGACTTGACGTCGAAGCCAGGCATCACGTGATGACTTGTCTATTCTGCCACTCCTCGTACTGTACAGCCAGTGTTAGCAGCCCGTGTCAATGAACGACATTAGTCAAAATGGTCAACTCTTAGTCACCGCTGTTGACGGGTTTCTTGCCTTAGACCCTTCATCAAGCAGCACCCACAATTCCACACCACTGGAGGATCAGCGGACAGTGTTTCAAGCATGGGTCCTAAACAGGAACCAGAAAAAACACGAAAATAGCACCAGAACGCGCCTTTAATACAACCAGACAAGAAATGCACAAATTTTCGGCCAACTGGCCTACGAAATGCACAAATTTTCGGCCAACTGGCCTTTGTCAAGCGTAGACGTAAGATCACAAACAAACACCAAATACAAAACAAAACAAAAATGGAGAAAAAGACGTGGCGAAGCAAGAGGGAAGTTTCAGTCTTTTTCTCCTAATTTTTGTATTTGGTGTTTGTTTGTGACCTTACGTCTACGCTTGACAAAGATCAGTCGGCCGAAAATTTGCTGCTGTCTTATCTCACCTGTCGGCGTCACCGGGTTTGGTGTTGGTAGCTGCACACTTAGGCACCACCATCTCCCTCCAGGCCGTTCTGTGTTGACTTCTGTGGACAATTCTTGAATATTTAGGCCACTGATGTTGGTTATGTTCTCGGTGCATGAGATTGGAGGTCTGCCTTTCTTCCTTTTTGCCAGTTTTTCATTGAAAGATGGTTACCATGAGGTCTGTGTTCTTGTTGTGTGGCACATGGCCAATGTATTTCAGTCTTCTCTTGTTGATGTCTGCTAGTAGTTTTCTGGTGGTATAAAGATCTCCCAGGTCTTGTCTGGTTGTATTAATTACGCTTTCTGATTCGTTTTTTGCATTTTTTTCTGGTTCTTCTTTAAGTACTTGAACGTGGGCAGTCCCACTTGTTATGGGTGCTACAAATGTGTACTAAAACAGATGACAGAGTTTTAAGCATGGGTGCTACAGATGTGTACTAAAACAACTGACAGAGTTTTAAGCATGGGTGTTACAGATGTGTACTAAAACAGCTACAGCAGGTCGTCCTTGATCTCGTATCGACACCAGAGGTTTCCATGGTGATGGTTGTAGACGTCTTCACGTATGACTGTTCATAGTGACGTATCATTGTAATACAGCATGTCCTTTCAATGTTACTGTGATCGTTCTATGAAGCCCAGCTGACTGTGCAGACTCGTACCAGGGTTCTGATCATCTGGAAAAATAAACCTTACCTCACTGGAGAAAAGAAAACTGGAAAAGAAAATTATATACACATACTGATGCATTCGTGTACATAATCTAAAGGTATACCCATGGCCTGGACCATTCAGCCCAGTTTATCACCAAGTGGTTTAAAACGAACACTCCTGAAAACAAATGTAAACATAAGTAAGGCCACTAAAACATATATATCAAAAGGGGCCTGAATTATCTAAATCTGTTTCTGTATATCACATATTCTCGTAGCCAAAACTGCACTTAATACAGATAGCAATTATCAGTCCTGATAGAACGTATGTAACACTTAATACAGATAGCAATTATCAGTCTTGACAGAAAGTATGTAACACTTAATACAGATAGCAATTATCAGTTATGACAGAAGGTATGTAACACTTAATACAGATAGCAATTATCAGTCCTGACGTAAAGTATGTAACACTTAATACAGATAGCAATTATCAGTCCTGACAGAAAGTAACACTTAATACAGATAGTAATTATCAGTCCTGACAGAAAGTATGTAACACTTAATACAGATAGCAATTATCAGTCCTGACAGAAAGTATGTAACACTTAATGCAGATAGCAATTATCAGTCCTGACAGAAAGTAACACTTAATGCAGATAGCAATTATCAGTCCTGACGTAAAGTATGTAACACTTAATACAGATAGCAATTATCAGTCCTGACGTAAAGTATGTAACACTTAATACAGATAGCAATTATCAGTCCTGACGTAAAGTATGTAACACTTAATACAGATAGCAATTATCAGTCCTGACAGAAAGTAACACTTAATACAGATAGCAATTATCAGTCCTGACAGAAAGTATGTAACACTTAATGCAGATAGCAATTATCAGTCCTGACGTAAAGTATGTAACACTTAATACAGATAGCAATTATCAGTCCTGACGTAAAGTATGTAACACTTAATACAGATAGCAATTATCAGTCCTGACAGAAAGTAACACTTAATACATATAGCAATTATCAGTCCTGAAAGAAAGTAACACTTAATACATATAGCAATTATCAGTCCTGACAGAAAGTAACATTTAATACAGAGAGCAATTATCAGTCCTGACAGAAAGTATGTAACACTTAATACAGATAGCAATTATCAGTCCTGACAGAAAGTAACACTTTATACAGATAGCAATTATCAGTCCTGACAGAAAGTAACACTTTATACAGATAGCAATTATCAGTCCTGACAGAAAGTATGTAACACTTAATACAGATAGCAATTATCAGTCATGACAGAAGGTATGTAACACTTAATACAGATAGCAATTATCAGTCCTGACAGAAAGTATGTAACACTTAATACAGATAGCAATTATCAGTCCTGACAGAAAGTATGTAACACTTAATACAGATAGCAATTATCAGTTATGACAGAAGGTATGTAACACTTAATACAGATAGCAATTATCAGTCCTGACAGAAAGTATGTAACATTTAATACAGATAGCAATTATCAGTCCTGACAGAAAGTATGTAACACTTAATACAGATAGCAATTATCAGTTATGACAGAAGGTATGTAACACTTAATACAGATAGCAATTATCAGTCCTGACAGAAAGTATGTAACACTTAATACAGATAGCAATTATCAGTCCTGACAGAAAGTATGTAACACTTAATACAAATAGCAATTATCAGTCCTGACGTAAAGTATGTAACACTTAATACAGATAGCAATTATCAGTCCTGACAGAAAGTAACACTTAATACAGATAGCAATTATCAGTCCTGACAGAAAGTATGTAACACTTAATAAGATAGCAATTATCAGTCCTGACAGAAAGTATGTAACACTTAATACAGATAGCAATTATCAGTCCTGACAGAAAGTATGTAATATTTAATACAGATAGCAATTATCAGTCCTGACAGAAAGTATGTAAGGCTTTAAAGAATACATACAGGTATCAACAAGGACCAGTAAGGCAGAAAGTGATAGGAAGAGATGACAAAAAGCAAAGGAAGAAGGAAGAAACAGAGTGCCAGAAAAGAGGAATTTCTAGCACAGAATGTCCACAAAGTGGGGGATACTGCATATACTGAAACAGTCCCTGGCATCCTCACGAGGGTGTCTTTGAATAACAGACAGATGCAAGGACAGAAATCAGTATCTAAAAATAAACAATAACAAAACCAAATGAAACAGAAATTTCAACTATTGCGTTTGCTAGAAATTCAACACCTCATCAGCGCATTTTGCTTGTTTAACTTTTATGCTGCGAACAGTTTGAAAGTAAACCTTACAGTTCAAATTTTATGCTACGACTAATTTCAAAGTAAACCTTACATATTAAATTTTATGCTGCGAAAAATATGAAACCAAACCTTACAGTGTGGTTTAAAAACGATAGCACAACTGGGTGACCATTCAACATCATCAGTTTCAAGTCTTTAGCGTGTTACCTTTACTATACAGTCTTGACAACCATGTGCGGTACGATCATGTGGCATTTTTCTGTCTTGGTTGTTTGCCTGTAGCTCCACAGCACAATGATAACCTGCAAGTGACCTAATAACTTCTGTGGTAAGTGTGTGTGTGTGTGTGTGTGTGTGTGTGTGTGTGTGTGTGTGTGTGTGTGTGTTGTGTGTGTGTGTGTGTGTGTGTGGGTGTGTTGTGTGTGTGTGTGTGTGTGTGTGTGTGTGTGTGTGTTTGTGTGTGTGTGTGTGTTGTGTGTGTGTGTGTGTGTTTGTGTGTGTGTGTGTGTTTGTTGTGTGTGTATGTGTGTGTGTGTGTGTGTGTGTGTGTGTGTGTGTGTGTGTTTGTGTGGTGGTGATATATGTATATAACATATATATATATATAAAGAGAGAAAGGGGGACAGAGAGAGAGAGAGATGGGAGGTGAAAGCAGGAGATAAAAGCTGTGCATCAGGAAGAGACAGTGAAATTGCCTACAATGCCGGGTTGTGGATAATCAACCCTTTTTGTCTGCTATACAGCAGACGGTCTCGCCCTTCAAAACACAAGCCATGACCCATAATCAGCCATACATTAATAAAAACGGCGAAGAAAAACAGCAGTCAAGCCATACTTGAAATTTTTCTTTTTTTTCTGATCAGTTAGACATGCTCTGAGCAACTGCTTCTTTAAAAAAATGTCAAATACAAAATGAAACAGTCTGGGTGATATTCTTTTTCTGAATCTGACATACTACCACAAAAGAAAAAAGCATGAAGAAGAGGGTGGGAGATGCGCGTGAGAGATTTCAGACTTCAGAAATTAATTCATAAAATAAGCTCCTGCTAAAGGGAAAGGGACATTTTCAAATAATCTATAAAACAAACAATATAAATGACTAAAACAAGTTGTTAATTGCTCGGACTTGCAGGGTGGCTGAGGACTTGCAGGTGGCTGAGGACTTGGAGGGTGGGAGATGTATTTGCAGCGACAGGGATAGATTCGCTTGGAGGGTCTTGGTCGCCAACGCCATGCGGCAGGCACATGATGATGATGATGATGATGATGATGATGATGATGATGATGATGATGATGATGATGAATTGCTAAACATACACACACACACACACACACACACCACACGCACGCACCACACACACACGCACACACACAAACACAGACACGCGCGCGCGCACACGCACAAACACATACCCACACACGTCATCGGACACACAGATACACACACACAACACCACACACACACAACACACAACACACACACACTCACGCATTATATATATATATATATATATATATATATATATATATATATATATATATATATATATACATATATACACATATATACACACACAAACTGTACATGAGGCTATGGCCATTCCCTTGTTTAAAAGAGATAACCAGAATTTCTTACATAACCATAATTAGTTAAGCTCAGGAACAGAGTCAGAACATGATCGGGACGATGAGTCATACTAAATCATTTGACTCATGCATAATCTAATCATTTTGAACAACCAAATCTGCAGGTTTCATAACATGAAATTGTTTTCTCTAACCCCTGAATCTCTACTCCGTAAATCCCTACTTTTCTGTTCCATAAAGGTTAACAGTTGTATCTTGGCATCACATATTCAAACAAAACAAAGTTATTTGAATTCATGTTGTTTGTTTCATTCGCACAACCCAAGAAATAACACAACAAAGGTCATGCAACTCACATTAGTAGAAGCGCAAATCCCGAACTATTTAGAAATGTTGACCAAAGACATTGCCACCATACATCCATTTCTGTTTCAAACAGCTGAATCTGCCTTGTGATCTGAGTGTGACAGGGTGAAGTCACATTTACTTTCGTTTTCACGGTCAGGAGGACAAACAACAACAGCTAGTGTCGCCACTGGAAGACACTGTACAAACTACCGTGCTGAGACAGAAGCACTCATGCAGGCGGCCTCCATGATTCAGGCTACAGGCTGTGACTGCAGACAAGTTGTCTTCTTGTCTGATGCCCTCTCCGTGCTGCAGGCATGCCAGAACAACACGCTCCCCCTCCTGTCTAGAGCTCTGCACCAGGCTGCCACAACCAGAAGAGCAGTTCTGCAGTGGATCCCATCCCACTGCGGAGTCTCCGGGAATGAACGAGCTGATATGCTTGCTCAGGAGGGAGCCAGAGAAGAACAACAACCTAACAACAGCGTTCAGCCGAGACGACACAGTGATGACTACCACCTGTTGTCTAGAGAGTAGCAAGTTGTCCTGGTGAGGTTGCGCACTGGTCACAATAGGCTGAACAGCCACATGTATTGCAAACTGAAGCTGGCCCCCTCCCCAACCAGTCCCTGAGGTCAAAAAGACCAAACCACGGAGCATTTACTCCAAAGATGTCCCCTTCACCAGGTGGCAAGACAGACGTGTGGCCGACAGACACTCCGCTGACAACCAAACTCCATGGTTGCAGACAGGAGCTGGAAAAGACGGCTGCATTCATCGCCCGGACTCAGATGATTGTGTAGCAGCGTACGCCAAGAAGAAGAAGAAGAAGTTTTCACGGCGAATGCTGACTTGTGTTCCTTTACTGTTGATGTACGTTGATGTACACAGAATATGACACAGCCCTTTCTACTTTATCTACACAGTCACTTTCCACTGGCTTGACACATCATCTGCTGGGCAAGACGACTATTACTATTACTACAACTACTACTACTACTACTAGTACTACTACTACTACTACTACTACTACTACTACTACCATTACTATAACTACTACTACTACCACTACTACCACCATTACTATAACTACTACTACTACTACTACCACTACTACCACTACTACTACTACTACCATTACTATAACTACTAGTACTACTACTACTACCATTACTATAACTACTACTACTACCACTACTACTACTATTACTATAACTACTACTACTACTAGTAGTACTCCTTCTACTACTACCATGACTATAACTACTACTACTACTACTACTACTACTACTACTACTACTACTACTACCATTACTATAACTACTACTATTACTACCACTACTACCACTACTACTACTACTACTACTACTACCACCATTACTATAACTACTACTACTACTACTACCACCATTACTATAACTACTACTACTATAACTACTACTATTACTACTACTACCACCACCATTACTATAACTACTACTACTACCACCATTACTATAACTACTACTACTACTACTACTACTACTACTACTACCACCATTACTATAACTACTACTACTACTACGACGACTACTATTATTATTACTACTACTACTATTACTACTACTACCACCATTACTATAACTACTACTACTACTACTACTACGACGACTACTATTATTATTACTACTACTACTATTACTACTACTACCATTACTATAACTACTACTACTACTATTACCACTACTACTACTATTACTATACTACTACTACCACTACTACTACTACTATAACTACTACTATTACTACTACTACCACTACTACTACTATTACCATTACTATAACTACTATTACTACCACTACTACTACTACTACTATAACTACCACTACTACCACTACTACCAGTACTACTACTACTACTACTATTATATTAACTACTACTACTCCCACTACTACCACTACTACTACTACCACTATTACAATAACTACTACTACTACTATAACTACTACTACTACTACCACTACTATAACTACTACTACCACCACTACTACTACTACTATTACTATAACTACTACTACTACTATAACTACTACTACTACTACCACTATTACAATAACTACTACTACTACTATAACTACTACTACTACTACCACTACTACTACTACTATTACTATAACTATAACTACTACTACCACCACTACTACTACTACTATTACTATAACTACTACTACTACTACTGCTGCTACTACTACTACTACCACTATTACTAGTACTTATTGTTGTTTTTATTATTAGAAGTAGTACATTGTTATTATTTATTATCATTATTATTATTCTTTCATCAAGCAGCAGAATTATTGTTATCGTCATCAGCATCATTCTTGTTGTTGTTATTATTATTACTATTATAATTTTATTATCATTATTGTTATTATCATCACCCTATCATCATTGTTATCATCATTACTATTAGTATTATACAACAACAATAGAAATAATAGTTAAGTAAAAGTGACTGCACTAATCAACAACAACACCAGCAGCAGCAATAACAACAATGATAAATAGTAATTACGATAATATAATAATAGTAAGAAGAAGAAGAAGAAGAAGAAGAAAAAGAAAAAGAAGAAGAAGAAGAAGAAGAAGAAAAAGAAGAAGAAGAAGAAGAACAACAACAACAACAACAAAGATGATAAAACCCAGTCGAATGCTCAGAGCCATACCAGGGTTATAACCATGTCAAAACACAAAGCACCTCGTTGATCCTGAAAACAGAAAAGGAAAAGAAAATAGAGTGCACATATCAATGGAATCGCACATTTAATATAAGGATATGCCTCTGGTGTTGACAAGTGCGCCTACCTCATCCCGAGATTTAAAAACAACGAAGGACACTGAAACATAAAAGCAGGCCTAAATTACCTAAAATGGTTTCTGCACATTACGTTACTTAGATCAAAAATGTATTTAATACACGTACCCAATTAGCAGTCCTAGCAGAAAGTATGTAAGACTTCATGGAAAACATCAGGTGAATGGCCAGCAAGATAGAAAATGAGCAAAGAAGAAATGACAGAAAGCAAAAGAAGAAGCAGAAACAAAAGAGTGACAAAAAATACGAAATTTCTAGCACATAATCTGCAGAAGTTGGGGATACTATTTACACTGAAGGAACTCACGGCATCCCCACGGCAAGACGAAAATTATTTCTTTAAAATCTATGGAACGGACATCGTCTTGGTCCAGCTTCCGGTAGTCTTGAAAATACCTGTGTTGTGCATGTCAAGATCAGTCTCTTTGTCTCTCAATGAAAGGATACACCAAAAAACATGTTGGAGATGACAACAAGATGATGGCCATCTTGGGGTTTGCTGTTGTAACGCTGTCTAATGGTCTATCGCTGATGAAGACACGGTATGGTAAGTGTTTAGTATTATAATGTAAGATATTTTAAAGACGTACTTTGTTGAGCAGTTTATGTGACTGTTAATCTGTATAACTTACGGTGTCTCCTCCCTGTGGGGATGCCGGGGGCTCTTTCAGTATAAATGGTATCCCCACATTCTGGACATTCTGTGCTAGATATGTCCTCTTTTCTGCCACTCTCTTAGTTTCTGTCTTATTCCTTTGCTTTCTGTCATTTCTTCCTATTATTTCCTGCCTTGCTGGTCCATTCATCTGTATGTGTTCGATAAAGTCTTAAGTACTTTCTCCTAGGATTGGTAATTGGATACATGTGTTGGGTGTATTTTTGGCTCTAGGGAAATGAGACATGCGAAAACAATTTTTGGTAATTTATGCCCGTTTTTAGATGTTTTACTGTCCTTATTTATGTTTAAGTTTGTGTTCAGATTTGTTTATTTTCTACATCCCCGGGTGCGATAAATAGGACAGAGTGGTCAACGCCAGGGGCATCTCCTTAGATTATGTGCACGAATGCATTGATGTGTGTACTTAATTTTCTTTTATTTTTTCCTGTTGAAGTATTGTGTATGTTTTGAAACGGTTATAGCCCTGATATGGCTCTATGGAGTCGGCTGGGTTTAAACAACAATAACAATAACAACAACTGACAGTAATGACTGCATGATCATTCATGGGCAAGGGAATCAATCCAGTGATATTACTCCGATTACATTTATACTGTAATTATTGGAAAAACCCATACGGCTTAGTTAGTGCTTCTATGGATTGAGTAATGTGATCAGTTACCCTGCCTTCATATACTGTTTTTCCTGAATATTAGTTTGCCAGTGTATTGGTTTGCCTGTGTATTGGTTTTCCTGTGTATAGTTTGCCTGTGTATAGTTTGCCTGTGTAGAGAGAGAGAGAGAGAGAGAGAGAGAGAGAGACTGACAGAAAGGTGACAAAGGAAAATGCAGACAGACAGACGGGCAGACAGACAGAGACCTTATGGCCATTCATTTTGTAACAAATCCGTGTTGAAGTTTGTTTCCTTCAGTCATGTTCAGGCACTGACGACCTCGACGTGACCACAGCTTGCGTCAGATAACGGCAACGGCAGGAGAGATACAAACTAAGGTCAGAGTAAGGCATTGAGGATCACAGAATCCTGGACATAATCCTTATACCGACCAATATTTACTTAATGACTGCCAGTGTCTGCGTTGCTAAGTAAAGTAAATGTAGGTACGTTTTTCAGTCCCAAGAAGGGGAAAGCAGGATTGCATATCTTGCAACGGTCAGACACACACACACAAAAAAACAAAAATAAAAATAATAAATAAAACACACACACACACACACACACACACACACACACACACACACACACACACACACACACACACACACACACACACACACACACACACACACACACGCAAGCAGACTTTAGGTCGACAGAATTAGTCTAAAACACAAACGAAACAGAAATCCTTGAGGAAGACAAGGCCCTGAAAACAAAGAAAACTTAAAAAGCAAGGACTAGAGAAACTATGGAAAAACCTGAAAGCGAAACATCGTGCCCTAAGCAAAGCAGAATCAGCAAGGAGGAGAAGGAGCAAAAAGAAGAAGACCCAAGATCGCTTCTTTAAAGACCCATTCCAATTTGGTAGGAACCTTTTCGAGAAACCCAAATCCGGGGTACTCACGGTGGATAAAGAAATTCTGGAAAAGCACCTCAGGAAAACATATTCCAACCCATAGAGCGAGGCATTGCTTGAAATCCAGGATCTGGTTTGGCCTGCAATGCCAGAGAAAATGTTACTAACAAGCCACCAACACTTGATGAAGTAAAGAAAGTTGTAGAGAAAGCCAAAAGCCATATCATGACCTGGGCCTGACAGAATACCTTACCTATTGTACAAGAAGTGTCCCAGTGTCCTCCAGTCGCACTATAAACTGATAAGATCAACATGGAGGAACATGAAGATCACCAACCAGTGAATGACAGCTGATGGAGCATATATTCCAGAAGAACAGAACTCAAGTGACATCAGCCACTTCAGGCCGATATTACTTATGAACGTCAAACGGACATCTTTTTCTCCATCATGGCAGCAAGATTGACCAAATACCCAATGGGAAACGAGTAACTGGATTTGTCAATCCGAAAAGGAGGCATCCCAGCAGTGTCAGGCTGTGTAGAGCGTGCCACAGTGATTTGAGCAGCAATCCAAAGAGCTAAAACAGAGAAAGAGGACCTCGATGTGATGTGGCTCGATTGCCAGATCGATTGCCATATGGATCAGTCCCTCACAAGATGATCCAACTGGACCTGGAGGTGTACCATGTCCCAAAGAACATCCGAGAAATACTGAAGAAGTATTTTCACGGTTCCTGACGCGGTTCTCCACAAACAATACTCTACAGATTGGATAAATTTGGAAGTAGGCTTAGCCACGGGCTGTGCAATTTCTGCAATACTGTTCGGGTCAGCAATGGAGGTCATCTTGAAAGGAGCAGTGAGGACTTCAGGCCCAGCTGGCCTAGGAAACGGATACCAAATACCTCCTCTAAAAGCCTTTCGTGGATAACAAGACGGTGCTTTCTACAAAACAAGAAGAGACACGCGGGATCCTGAAGCACTTGGACAAAGTCGTCGCCTCATCTGTGATGAATTTTAAACCGAAAAAGTCACGGAGCCTCTCGTTGAGGAAAGGTTAAGTAGACGCAACAGTAACGTTTACTGTCACCAGTCAGTCCATTCCAACAGTGACAGAAGAACCAGTAAAAAGTCCTCGGAAGATGGTAATGACGACTCCCTGAAAGATACACAAAGGGTAAGGAAACCAAGCAAATGACAGAAGAAAGTTTACAAGTA
>JAPXFY010000035.1:19033489-19073489 GCA_030674185.1 Monoplex corrugatus
AGGAAGATAGACAGAGAAGGGTAGAGGATTACAGACAACGAGAAATCCGTGGCGCGTGCTGCCTCTGTGTGTGTATGTCCTGGTCTCTGCCTGCTGTAGACAAGGTCCTTCGTTTGGCGTTTTGCTGTTGGCAATGTCTGACATAGTGTCTGTCTTTGACTTCGCTTGTCTGAAAGACACGGGGGGGGAGGGAGGGGACAGGGAGAAAGAACCAGAGAGACACAGAGAGAGTAAAATCATCAATATAGAGGGGAGAGAGAGACACAGAGACAGAGAGAGAGAGTAAAATCATCAATATAGAGGGGGAGAGACAGAGACACAGAGACAAAGAGAGAGAGTAAAATCATCAATATAGAGGGGGAGAGAGAGACACAGAGACAGAGAGAGAGAGTAAAATCATCAATATAGTTAGAGGGGGACAGAGAGACACAGAGAGAATAAAATCATCAATATAGAGAGGGAGAGAGAATCAGAGAGGAGAGAACAATCATCAATATAGAGGGGGAGAGAGAGACAGAGAGACACACAGAGAATAAAATCATCAATATAGAGGGGGAGAGAGAGACACAGAGACACACAGAGAGTAAAATCATCAATATAGAGAGGGAGAGAGAGACAGAGAGACACACAAGAGAGTAAAATCATCAATATAGAGAGGGAGAGAGAGACAGAGAGACACACAGAGAGTAAAATCATCAATATAGAGGGGGAGAGAGAGACAGAGAGACACACAGAGAGTAAAATCATCAATATAGAGAGGGAGAGAGAGTCAGAGAGAGAGAGAACAATCATCAATATAGAGGGGGAGAGAGAGACACAGAGACACACAGAGAGTAAAATCATCAATATAGAGGGGGAGAGAGAGACACAGAGACACAGAGAGTAAAATCATCAATATAGAGGGGGAGAGAGAGACAGAGAGAGAGTAAAATCATCAATATAGAGGGAGAGAGAGAGAGCCAGAGAGACACAGAGAGAGTACAATCATCAATATAGAGGGGAGAGAGAGACAGAGAGAGAGAGTATAATCATCAATATAGAGGGGGAGAGAGAGACAGAGAGACACAGAGAGAGTAAAATCATCAATACAGGTCAGTACGCTCAACTCACTGTGGACGATTTCTGTGATAACGGGAGACTATTCAGGCGTTAGTCATCGCCGACTTTCGATTACAAATACTCTTTAACAGCCAATCTAAGGTTCAAAACTCGTCTGTATCCATTATTTCTCAATGAAGACTATTTTCTAAGTTATTTCTGTTTATCACTCTTCCATCCTACGCGTGGATTATGCTTGGCAGCCTTTCTTTGAAGTTTTGTGCTGAAAATATCGGAACATTGAGATATACAGCAGAGGATGTAGGCAGCCTTAGCCTTAGGCAGGAGTGTGTTGGACGGGTCATGATCTATCAAGTAATTATGGTACGTGATCTGCCCAGCATAATCTATCAAGTAATTATGGTACGTGATCTGCCCAGCATGATCTATCAAGTAATTATAGTACGTGATCTGCTTAGCATGTTCTATCAAGTAATTATAGTACGTGATCTGCCCAGCATGTTCTATCAAGTAATTATAGTACGTGTTCTGCTTAGCATGTTCTATCAAGTATTATAGTACGTGATCTGCCCAGCATGTTCTATCAAGTAATTATAGTACGTGATCTGCTTAGCATGTTCTATCAAGTAATTATGGTACGTGATCTGCTTAGCATGTTCTATCAAGTAATTATAGTACGTGATCTGCTTAGCAAGTTCTATCAAGTAATTATAGTACGTGATCTGCCCAGCATGTTCTATCAAGTCATTATGGTGCGTGATCTGCCCAGCATGTTCTATCAAGTCATTATAGTACGTGATCTGCCCAGCATGTTCTATCAAGTAATTATAGTACGTGATCTGCTTAGCATGTTCTATCAAGTAATTATGGTACGTGATCTGCCCAGCATGTTCTATCAAGTCATTATAGTACGTGATCTGCCCAGCATGTTCTATCAAGTCATTATGGTACGTGATCTGCCCAGCATGTTCTATCAAGTCATTATAGTACGTGATCTGCCCAGCATGTTCTATCAAGTAATTATGGTATGTAATCTGCCCAGCATGTTCTATCAAGTCATTATGGTACGTGATCTGCCCAGCATGTTCTAGTAAGTGATTGTGGTTCGTAATATGCTTATCAAGTTACCAACCGGTAATGGGGAATCACGGTTCGAATCCGGGGAGGGAGAATGAGAAAATGGCTTCTACATGCAAGGCAGGCAGCAAGCAACGCAAATTGCCCACTGGTGATACTTTGAGGTAGTGATGAAAAATAACACTACAACACCGTTCACAGTCTACGTAACTACAATGAGTACACGTTAAACCTTTTGTAGAGGATCTAAAGAGTTCATTTATTACCTTTAAAAAAAGGTCTAAAGAATACATTTTAAACTTTTAAAAGAGGATGTAAAGAATACACTTTATACCTTTAAAGAGGATGTAAAGAATACACTTTATACCTTTAAAGAGGATGTAAAGAATACACTTTATACCTTTAAAGAGGATGTAAAGAATACACTTTATACCTTTAAAGAGATGTAAAGAATACACTTTATACCTTTAAAGAGGATGTAAAGAATACACTTTATACCTTTAAAGAGGATGTAAAGAATACACTTTATACCTTTAAAGAGGATGTAAAGAACACACTTTATACCTTTAAAGAGGATGTAAAGAATACACTTTATACCTTTAAAGAGGATGTAAAGAACTCACTTTATACCTTTAAAGAGGATGTAAAGAACACACTTTATACCTTTAAAGAGGATGTAAAGAACACACTTTATACCTTTAAAGAGGATGTAAAGAACACACTTTATACCTTTAAAGAGGATGTAAAGAATACATTTTATACCTTTAAAGAGGATCTAAAGAATACATTTTATACCTTTAAAGAGGATGTAAAGAATACACTTTATACCTTTAAAGAGGATGTAAAGAAACACTTTATACCTTTAAAGAGGATGTAAAGAACACACTTTATACCTTTAAAGAGGATCTAAAGAATACATTTTATACCTTTAAAGAGGATGTAAAGAATACACTTTATACCTTTAAAGAGGATGTAAAGAATACACTTTATACCTTTAAAGAGGATGTAAAGAACTCACTTTATACCTTTAAAGAGGATGTAAAGAACACACTTTATACCTTTAAAGAGGATGTAAAGAACACACTTTATACCTTTAAAGAGGATGTAAAGAACACACTTTATACCTTTAAAGAGGATGTAAAGAACACACTTTATACCTTTAAAGAGGATGTAAAGAATACACTTTATGCCTTTAAAGAGAATGTAAAGAATACACTTTATATCTTTAAAGAGAATGTAAAGAATACACTTTATGCCTTTAAAGAGAATGTAAAGAATACACTTTATATCTTTAAAGAGGATGTAAAGAATACACTTTATATCT
This sequence comes from Monoplex corrugatus, assembly GCA_030674185.1. NCBI lineage: Eukaryota > Metazoa > Mollusca > Gastropoda > Littorinimorpha > Ranellidae > Monoplex > Monoplex corrugatus. The sequence goes on from JAPXFY010000035.1 coordinate 19,036,950, forward strand.
TTAAAGAGAATGTAAAGAATACACTTTATACCTTTAAAGAGGATGTAAAGAACACACTTTATACCTTTAAAGAGGATGTAAAGAACACACTTTATACCTTTAAAGAGAATGTAAAGAATACACTTTATATCTTTAAAGAGAATGTAAAGAATACACTTTATATCTTTAAAGAGGATGTAAAGAATACACTTTATACCTTTAAAGAGGATGTAAAGAATACATTTCAGACCTTTAAAGAGAATGTAAAGAGTACACTTTATACCTTTAAAGAGAATGTAAAGAATACACTTTATATCTTTAAAGAGGATGTAAAGAATACACTTTATATCTTTAAAGAGGATGTAAAGAACACACTTTATACCTTTAAAGAGGATGTAAAGAACACACTTTATATCTTTAAAGAGAATGTAAAGAATACATTTCAGACCTTTAAAGAGGATGTAAAGAACACACTTTATACCTTTAAAGAGAATGTAAAGAATACATTTCAGACCTTTAAAGAGAATGTAAAGAACACACTTTATACCTTTAAAGAGAATGTAAAGAATACATTTCAGACCTTTAAAGAGAATCTAAAGAATACACTTTCCTTTTTCCCCTCGTCTGGCACTCTTGATGGGTGTTGAGAGGAAATACCGCTGACGGGTCTGGGCTAGATCCGTGGCTTCCGGTGTTGAGATGTTGTGTTGTTGCAAAACGTTTTTCACACCATACACCCGTCTCTTGGTCTTCCTCTGCTCTTGAACCCTGAATCATCTTGCGTAGAGTGCTGTTGCAGCAAGTTGATTGGTTGGCATTCTGATCACATGTACAAACCTTTCTTTAAATTGATTGATCGGCATTCTGATCACATGTACAAACCTTTCTTTAAGTTGATTGGTCGGCATTCTGATCACATGTACAAACCTTTCTTTAAGTTGATTGGTCGGCATTCTGATCACATGTACAAACCTTTCTTTAAGTTGATTGGTCGGCATTCTGATCACATGTACAAACCATTCTTTAAGTTGATTGGTCGGCATTCTGATCACATGTACAAACCATTCTTTAAGTTGATTGGTCGGCATTCTGATTACATGTACAAACCTTTCTTTAAGTTGATTGGTTGGCATTCTGATCACATATACAAACCTTTCTTTAAGTTGATTGGTTGGCATTCTGATCACATATACAAACCTTTCTTTAAGTTGATTGGTTGGCATTCTGATCACATGTACAAACCATTCTTTAAGTTGATTGGTCGGCATTCTGATCACATGTACAAACCATTCTTTAAGTTGATTGGTTGGCATTCTGATCACATGTACAAACCTTTCTTTAAGTTGATTGGTTGGCATTCTGGTCACATGTACAAACCTTTCTTTAAGTTGATTGGTTGGCATTCTGGTCACATGTACAAACCTTTCTTTAAGTTGATTGGTCGGCATTCTGATCACATGTACAAACCATTCTTTAAGTTGATTGGTTGGCATTCTGATCACATGTACAAACCATTCTTTAAGTTGATTGGTCGGCATTCTGATCACATGTACAAACCATTCTTTAAGTTGATTGGTCGGCATTCTGATCATATGTACAAACCTTTCTTTAAGTTGATTGGTCGGCATTCTGATCACATGTACAAACCTTTCTTTAAGTTGATTGGTCGGCATTCTGATCATATGTACAAACCATTCTTTAAGTTGATTGGTCGGCATTCTGATCACATGTACAAACCTTTCTTTAAGTTGATTGGTCGGCATTCTGATCACATGTACAAACCTTTCTTTAAGTTGATTGGTCGGCATTCTGATCACATGTACAAACCATTCTTTAAGTTGATTGGTCGGCATTCTGATCACATGTACAAACCATTCTTTAAGTTGATTGGTCGGCATTCTGATCACATGTACAAACCTTTCTTTAAGTTGATTGGTCGGCATTCTGATCACATGTACAAACCTTTCTTTAAGTTGATTGGTCGGCATTCTGATCATATGTACAAACCTTTCTTTAAGTTGATTGGTTGGCATTCTGATCACATGTACAAACCATTCTTTAAATTGATTGGTTGGCATTCTGATCACATGCACAAACCTTTCTTTAAGTTGATTGGTTGGCATTCTGATCACATGTACAAACCTTTCTTTAAGTTGATTGGTTGGCATTCTGATCACATGTACAAACCTTTCTTTAAGTTGATTTGTCGGCATTCTGATCACATGTACAAACCATTCTTTAAGTTGATTGGTTGGCATTCTGATCACATGTACAAACTATTCTTTAAGTTGATTGGTTGGCATTCTGATCACATGTACAAACCTTCTTTAAGTTGATTGGTCGGCATTCTGATCACATGTACAAACCATTCTTTAAGTTGATTGGTTGGCATTCTGATCACATGTACAAACCATTCTTTAAGTTGATTGGTTGGCATTCTGATCACATGTACAAACCATTCTTTAAGTTGATTGGTTGGCATTCTGACCACATGTACAAACCATTCTTTAAGTTGATTGGTTGGCATTCTGGTCACATGTACAAACCATTCTTTAAGTTGATTGGTTGGCATTCTGGTCACATGTACAAACCATTCTTTAAGTTGATTGGTTGGCATTCTGGTCACATGTACAAACCATTCCTTCAATCCTTTAACGAGGATTTTCAGCAAAGCCACACAGGAAAAGTCCTGTATGAATTTACTGCATAAATGATGCAGCACTAATGGCACCCCCTGCTGTGACGGAGTTCCCTACCAGTGGGGGTGACGCTGCCTGATCAAGCAAGTGGTTTTCATTTGTATAGAACACGATGTAAGCTCTTTCCAAAATATCAAGAAAGGGGTCAAGCAGGGTTGTCACTTTACCGAAACCATCATGAGAAACCTAGAAGAATGCCCTGGAGTAAAGGTTGGAGGGAAAATGATAACCAACATTTGTTACGCAGATGACACAGTGCTAATTGCACAAAATGAAAAAGACCTACAAAATCTTGTGAATATAATAGAAATAGAAAACAAAAAGAAAGAGCTGACCAACTCATGGGTTTATGTGCAGGCTTGTGTCATGATCACCATACACATGGCACCTGTAACGTTAGTGCATATGGAATTCGTTCTCAGCGCGGAGACATCATCTTGAGAAACTGAAACTGAAACGGAGAGACAGACAGAGAGATGGATCGTCTTCAAAGTTGGGCCAAAGAGTAGACCATTGAGGATTGGCAAATGCACAAGATGGAAAGTTATGGCTCACGGAACAAACAGCCTGAAATAAGCAGAAAAATGGGGACGCTGAAACAGACAGACAGACAGACGGACGGACGGACAGACGGACGAACGGACGGACAGACAGACAGATACACAGACAGACGGACAAATCTAAAGAAGAAAACCCATTATCCATGTCTCGAACGACGGTAGACAAGTATCAATCATGTTGCTCAGATTGCAGCAACTGTTGATTTAGCAGGATGGACGGAGAAAAAACGACAGGAGCAAATCAAATTTAAGGACGCTAGCCAACAATCTGGACTCTGTCACAAGACAGGAAAACATTTATCAAACAACACAGGGAAACCAACCCAACACAAAACAAAACAAAAACAAGACAATCAAGCCATTCCAGCAGTCTTCTTTTTCATACACAACTTATTATTTCCTGAATTTGTACTTTCTTAAGATTATTGTGACCTTGAAGAAGCTTCAGTTAAAAGGAAACGTCACGTACATTGGGGACAATGGCAGACTATTACAATAACAAAAACAAAACTATATTATTGTCAGAAGTTCCAGGAACAAAAATACTGAGAAAATGTCTGATTTCTGGCACCTTTTTGGTCAGTGTGATCTTCATCTTGGTGCGCCTTACCTTTCAAACTGACGCTTTTCTGAATCCTCCATTGTCCAGACCTTGCTAAAGATCCACCCTCCTTAAATATGTGAAAAACCTGTTTCATTCTGTGTTCAGTCAGCAGGACAGACGTACATACACATACATGTATACATCCCTACGGAAGATGAACAATTTACAGTCTGTTGTGTGATTGAAGATAAAATCCATTTCCTGGATAACTGTATTAGATACAACACAACGGGACCAAAACTGACGGAAAAGACTCAGGAAAAATGTTAACCTTCAACACTCAACTGCTCTAAATCCATCATGCTAGATCCGAGTGGTTTGCTTCAGATGTTGCAAACTGTATCCATCACTGTCTGCATTTGGGAAAACTGAAAGATTCTTCACTTGTTCATCTGTTCACCTGTTGGCGACATCATTCTTGATGGTAGCCGCTGATGCATGCCCCGTCAGCTGTCTTCATCTCCTTCTGTCTACAGTCCAGTTGATTTCGTCTGTTGGCAACTTTGTCCACTTGGCTATGTTCTCTACATAGGAAGTCGGCAGTCTTCCTTGTTGTCTCTTGCCCTCCATTTTGCCCTGGGCCATAGTCTTCATTACATGGCAGCTCTGATTCTTATAGCATGTCCTAAGTATTTCATTTTCATTTTCCTAGCCAGGCCTAAATGATATCAAGTTGTTTGTTCAGTTCTTCCAGAATGCTTTGGTTTTTTTCGTCTTTCAGTCCAGCTTATGCTTTGGAGTCTTCTGTAGAAACCACATGTCTGCACTTTTGATTTTGTTTTTATCTGCAGTTTTAAGGGGCCATCCTTCACTTCCATATAACACAACGGGCCAAATCAGTGTTCACAGTATTTTAAGTATGAGCTCATTTCCTAAATATGTGTCGTTCCAAATCTTAGTAAGATGGATCATTCTTTGTTTGGCCTGGGCAATTCTTGCTTTGATGTCTTTGCTGCATGTGGCATCAGCTGACTTGTATGACCCAAGGTGTACAACTTCCAGGGGTTCTCTATCGATGGCTATATTTCCATCCATGGATCCACCGATATGCATTACCTTGGTCTTTTTTGCACTGAGTTTTAGGCCTGTAGTTCTGCCCGCTCCATTTACTTTGTCAATGATTGTTTGCATATTGTCTTTGCAGCCTGATTTGAGAGCAGCGTCATCCACGTACCACAGGTTTGTGATTTCCTCTCAGCCAGTCTTTATACCAAGTTCTTCAATCTCTGTCTCTCTCATTACCTGTTCTGTGTTTAAGCTGAACAACTGTGATGAGAGTATGCATCCTTGCCTGACTCCCTTCTGGATTGGGAAGAACCTGCAATGTTGTCTGTTCCATCTTATCGTGGCCTGCTGGTCTGTGTAGAGGTTGATTATCAGTGGGAAACCCATTTTGTTCTTGGTTTGGAAGAGGTACTCATGCTTTACAGTGTCAAATGCTTTACTGTAATCAATGAATGTCATGTAAAGAGCTCCATCTTCTGCCGATCTTCGCCACTATTCAATTCTTTTATTCTTTCCATCAGAAGTTGTATGATGAACAGCAATGTCACTGGTTCCTCTATTGCTTCTAAAGCCGGCCTGAAAGTCTGACATTTCTTCTTCGATTTTCTGTTTCAGTCGGTTTAGGATTATTAGTAGTAGGACCTTGCTGGTGTGACTTATCAGGGCAATTGTTCAGTAGTTTCCACCGTTTCTAGCGTCTCCACTTTTGTGCAACATAACATATTCTTGTTTGTTTGTTTTTTTCCAGTCGTCTGGCCATTGCTGAGTTTCCCAGATTGAATTGCATAAAGTGTGAATTGCCTGTATTGCTTCTGTTCCACTCCTCTTGATCATCTCTATTGGTATGTTGTCCAATCCTGGTGATGTTCTATCCTTTTTGCTTTCGATTGGTGCTTCAATTCCACATTTGAGTTTTTATATTGAATCGATTTCAGTGTCAACTTGCGGAGTTATTCTTTGTACTGTCACTGCCATAATTATGCCATCTGTTCAGAACATCATCTGGATCTGCTAAATATTTCCTTCCTTGTAAATGATACATAACTGTTGTGGTCTGAATTCTTTTGTTTTTTCCTTTACGTATCTGTTGGAACTGTTCTTTAGACTTCTTTGATGCATTAAAATCGTTAATTTTGCTGCATTCTTGATCTAGCCACTTTTTCCTTTCCTGTCTAATTTTAGTCTGTATTACTCTTTTAAGTTTTATATCTCTCAAGGTCTACATTTCTGGCCTGTTTTCGCTGTTTCATCAGTTCAATGACATCATCACTAACATATGGTTTCCTCTTCTGTCTTTTTCGCTCGCCAATAACTTTTTCACCACATGTTGTCCATGTTTCTTTCATGTCCTCCCAAATTTCATGTGGCGTCTTCTCTGTAGATGACCATTCCTGGTTGAGAGCTTCAAATCTATTATTTGTTTCTTTGCGATAAGTTTCAGCAATCTTTTCATCAAGTAATCTTTCTACATCAAATTTTTGGTTATGCTGTTTTTTGAGTTTTCTGTAGTGTTTCAGCCTGAGCTTGTCTGCCAGTAGAGTGTGATGTGTTGAACAGTCTGCTCCAGGCTTTGTTTTTGAGTTCAGGACACAAGACTTCCAGTTTCTGTCATTTAGAATACAGTCAGTTTGGTTGTGAACTCTATCTGCAGGTGAGATCCAAGTGTAAAGTCTTCTGTAGGGCTGTTTGAAATATGTGTTAGTGATTATCACATTATTTGTTTTGCAGAAATCACAAAGCATATCTCCTCTTTCCTTTCCGGTCCCTAAACCATATCTTCCAATTCCATACTGTTCATCTAGGCCTTCTTCTGCCTTTGCATTAAAATCTTTCATGACAATCAGGATTTCACACTGAGGTATTTCTTCTTTCGCAGCCTGCAGTTCATTGTAGAAATTTGTATTGCTTCCTCACTGCTTGTTGAAGTTGGTGCATACACTTGAATAACGTTTAGGCTTACTGGTTTGGTGGCTAGTTTTACAGTTAGTATTCTGTCACTTATTGCTTTATAACTTACGAGAGATGGGGTTATGAGTTTGTCAAGAAGCTATGGCCACCCGTTGTCACCTCCCTGTTCATTTCCTCTGTAAATTACTGTGTGATCGCCGTAAGTGAAGTGTCCGAATTCTTTACACCTAGTCTCGCACAGGTCTATTATATTCATCTTGTTGTCCAGTTCTGTGAGTAATATTGCAAGTTTTCCTGGTTCTTTGAGTGTTTGTACATTCCATGTTCTAATTGATATTGTTTTATCTTTGTAGGAAAGTCAACGTGTTCGCTTTGGTCGGCCAGCCTGGGTCCATTTCTCTCCGGAGAGTTTAAGAAAGAACCGTCATTATGGAAAACCTTATTGATCACCGGTCTCTCCCTCCCATAATAACTACTGAGCCCTGGTGGACCCCGGGGGTCCCAGAAGATGCAGAGCTACCGCTTTTCTCTTCTTTTCTTGGCATGTCATCAGTTTTCGGCAGAAGAATACTTCAAGTGGTCTGCCATTGCCTTGTGAAAGGGCAGTGTGCATGCTGCACGGTGATCCCAGCCATTGTTTCATTGTAGAAATCATCTGCCTGAGACCTCGATAGATAAAGCCATTGCTGCAACTACTTCACAGATGCCTCCTTGCTGTCACCCGTCCCCTGCTCCCGGACTTCGTGTCGCCCATGTCGTTTAGCCGTCAGCCGGGACCGTTCCCCGGGGTATGGCCGCGGTGTCCTTTACCTCTTCTTGGAGCCAGACATAAGCTAGAATGGAAGTGTGGACAGTGGTTGCTTATCACCCAATCCTTTGGGTACGACTGTCTCTCACCAAAGGTACTACCACTCTTTCCATTCCCTATACCCCTATAGTCACTCATAAATTTCTATTCCCACAGATGATGATGATGATGATGATGATGATGATGATGATGAATGATGATGATGATGATGATGATGATAACATGAAATGTGAAATCAGTAACCGTCAAAATCATCGAATGTCTTGTCGACTGATCACAAGTAATCTATCTCATGGCCCTATCTTGTGTCGTTATGTGGTGCCAGTTTTGTACTCCACAGCCAGTCACACACAGAGACACACATCCCTTTGTGTCTTTAACAAAAAACATTTTTAAAGGATATTAATATCATTACAGCTGGGTGCCTTATTGATGCTGCTGGGAAAGCTTAGCGGGGAAAATGGGGAAAAGTAGAGGCAGACAGAGGTGGATGGGGGTTCGATAGGGCAGAGGGGAGGGGTAGGGTGGTGGGAATGGAGAATCCATTCATGATCAATAACCATTCGTGATTATGATTGTTCCCTTTCCTTCCGCCTTGCTCCCTTCATCGGGTCAGCAGATTGTGAGCTGGCTCAGTCCATTTTGGGCGTAGCTGTGTCATAAGCTTCACCTCCTCTAATGGGGTGGTGATTTTTCTATATCATATAGACGTATACGATTGCCTGCCGACGCACATGTACAAGAAGAAGAACAAAAACAAGAATAAAAAATCCAAAACAAGTGCAACTGCCCGCGTTCAAGCGAACAAGAACCAGAAAAAAAAACACGAAAATAAAATCAGAACGCGTATTAAATACAACTAAACAAAACAAGGGCCAATTTTCGGCCAACTGGTCTTTGTCAAGCGCGGACGTAAGATCACAAACGAACAAACACCAAATACAAAAATTAGGAGAAGACTAGGAGAAAAAGACTGAAACTTTCCTGCAGCTTCGTCCAGTGGGATAAAATGGCAAAAACAAGAAAAAGCACGAGAACAAAAACACATTTTAATTTTCGAGGATGGTACCATAAGCTGATGAACGCTTTCTTTTTAAATCATTGTCGTCATCATCATCATTATCAGCACAGCAGCAGCAGCAGCAGCAGTATCATCATCATTATCATCATCATCATCATCATCATTCCATTTTACAGAGCACAGAGTCCACGTCAAAGAATGCTAGTTGCATTTTACAGAGGACAAAAACGAAGGCAAGTGGCTGGCGGGGTGGGGTGGGGTGGGGGTTGTTATATCAATACAACAATGCAGCATAAACACAGTCGGATTACACACACCGATACATCAATGTAATGTGCCATACACATGGTTCATCAATGATAACTAATAACTTACACCCCGCCCTCACTAATACAAAGTCTAATTTAATACAAATACACTGTAATTATACAGTTTCAGTTTTCAGTTTCATTTCTTAAGATAACGTATCTGCGCACGAAACAAATTCCACATGCACTGACGCTACTGATTGTTATTGTTGTTTAAAGCCCTGCCGATGGCGCACAGCCATATCAGGGCTATAAGTTTCTAAAAACTTCACTGGAGAGAAAGAAAAGACCACCTGGAAAAGAAAATTAAGTACACATATCAATGCATTCGCACACATGATCTAAGGATATGCCCCTGGCGTTGAACACTCCGTCCAATTTATCACCAAGAACCAAAAATGCACCTAATAAATGTACCTAATTATCAATCCTAGGAGAAATTATGTAAGATTTTATTGAATACATACAGGTGAACGGACCAGCAAAGCAGAAAATGACAGGAAGAAACGACAGAAAGCAAAGGAGCAAGGCAGAAACAAAGAGAGTGACAGAAAAGAGGAAATTTCCATCACAGAATTCCCTGAAGGTGGGGATACTATTTATACTGAAAGAGCCCCCGTCATCCCCGTGGGAGGTGGGGAGAACGCCATTGATGCCATGTGCTGATGAAAATTCAAGTGATGTAGAAATAATTCAAGGAAATGTATCTTGATACAAACGATTGCGCTGCACGCATAACGCCCACGCGTATGGATTTTTAGAGTGTGGAATTTGTTAAAGAGGGATTCATTGCATTTTAACAATTCTGTGTGTGCTCCATTCTAATCTTCCAGCAGTTACCTAGTAAACGCCATCAGCCTGCATCAGACCGTATGTGCTAACAAGCCACCCCCACCCCCTCCACCGTGGGGATACCGGGGGCTCTTTTAGTATAAATAGTATCCTCACTTTCTGGAAATTCTGTGCTAGAAATGTCCTTTTTCTGTCACTTTCCTTGTTTCTGCCTGGTTCCTTTGCTTTTTTGTCATTTCTTCCAACCATTTTCTGCCTTGCTGGTCCATTCATCTGTATGTGGTCGATAAAGTCTTACGTACTTTTTCTTACGATATATAATTGGGTACATGTATTAAGTGCATTTTGGGCTCTACGGAGGTGAGATATGCCGAAACAATTTAAGTAATTTATGTCCGTTTTTATATATGTTTTGCTGTCCTTAGGTATGCTTAAATTTGTATTCATGTATGCTTTTTTAAATCTCCTGTGCGATGAATTTGACGGAGTGGTCAACGCCCGGGGCATGTCCTTAGATTATGTGCACGAATGCATTGATATGTGTACTTAATTTTCTTTTCTTTTTTTTTTTCCTGTTGAAGTTTTGTGTTTTCAAGAGGCTATAGCCCTGATATGGCTCCACGCTGTCGGCTGGGCTTTAAACAACAACAACAATGACAAGGTGTGGACACGGGAAGGTGACTGGGATTCATCAAACACTAGAGTGAATGGAACTTCCAGCGGGCAGCCAGCAAGCCAATTTTTATTCAAAACAAGTGTGACTGCCGGCGTTCAAGCAAACAGGAACCAGGGAAAAAAAAACACGAAAATGGAATCTAAACGCGTATTTAATACAACCAGACAAGACAGGCGCAAATTTTCGACCAATTGGCCTTTGTCAAGCGTAGACGTAAGATCATAAACGAACAAACACCAAATACAAAAACTAGGAGAAAAAGACTGAAACTTCCCTGTTGCTTCATCAGTGGGGAAAAAGGACTAAGATCCTATTTTTATGTCGCAGGGAGGGATTGACTTCCAGTCATGAGATGTTGAATCCCAATAGTCATCCCTTGTTCAAACAAGAACGTGAAAACTCTGCCCCTCCGTGGAGTGGAATCAAAGAGAAAACTGCCTACGTTATTTAAGAGCGCCCACGTCACTTTCCCGAAAAGTGAAGCCGAGAGATGCCCGCATTCCAAACGGCCACTCCTCCTGCCTGCCTGACTTTAACAGGAGGCAGCAACATAGAGAGCCGAGGCAGTGGTAGGGTGCAATTAACTGCCATACTTCTCGAAAGAAAGGATGCCGGTTTTTATTTCCGCTGGATTAAGAATGATAAATTTACTATATGTACACGTTGATATTATTTACGATAACAATTGTAACTGAGATTTATAATTATGCAAAGAATAATTTAGATTTCTAGTTGGATGTTCTAATAAACTTGCTGAAGTGAAATGGGCGAGAGGGAAGGGGGAAAGAGAGGGGTGAGAGAGAAAACGAATGAATGAATGAATGAATGAATGAATCCTTATTATCCGAGTACTAGATAAACATACATTGTACATTTTTATCTGGCCCTACCCAGAGAGGAAGTATAGCACAGAATATAACACTAATTGTAACTGAAATGAGCAATAGGTCTATACTGCAATTTAGTGAAAACTAGAAACACAGCATGAAATTTATAGTCTTGCGTGTATGCAAACACACTGTGCGCCGCGGCGCGACACACACCACACACACCACCACCATCCACACACACCACGCACCACACGCACGCACGCACGCAGCATTTATATTCACACACAATCCTCAAATACAAAAGCACAAAAATATACACGTACACGCACATGTTGAAGAGAGAGAGAGAGAGGCAAAGAGAGACAGACAGGCAGACACAGAGAGAGAGATGGGGGTATTCTGTATTAAACAGATTTTACTGTATCAAGTATGTACAAGTGCCATTTGTTGTGAATTTGTTCCTTAATATCAGGCTCCACTTCACCATAAAAGACAACAACAGGAAATTAGCAGCACTTCAGGGAAGACAAAACAAAAGATGTTGAAGCTTCAGCATGTGTAGGACTTTAGAGTATTGAACATGTGTACAAATGTGCTTTTTCAAGGAACTGTATGATTTTGTTTTGGTGTGTGTGGAGAAAGGTAATGACAGAGGAGTGTGTGTGAGGTTTTTGCTGGCTTGTTTTATGTAAATTAAGAGCCTTTGGCCTGCTGTCTTCAACCAGTCAACCAGTAGATAATGCAAAACAACAAACAAAACGATGCTGATCTCAGAAAATCTCTCTCTCTCTCTCTCTCTCTCTCTCTCTCTCTCTCTCTCTCTCTCTCTCTCTCTCTTTCTTCTTCTCTCTCTCTCTCTCTCTCTCTCTCTCTCTCTCTCTTTGGGGGTTGAGAGGTGGGGTGAGTGAGAGTTGAAACAATAATCAGAAGATGGCCTTGTTAGTTGCAACAATGTATTGCAGAGATTACAAGAAGTACATGCCCAGTGTCAGTTTTAGTATAGTAGCCTGACACAACAGACCTACAACACATTTCATCACCTGACACACAGCCTGGTTTGTTATCGTCAGGAAAGATGGGAGTTGCTGCTCCCGCGCTCACAGCAACCGTTCAGCCGCCGCTTCACTTTCGCTAGTAAGGCCAGATAGAGAGTGGCCTCTCTTTTGTCTTCCGTCTTTGGTGGAACTCACGATTCCTACATTATCACATGCCTTCTCACTCACTGAGCCTACATTATCACCATGCCCTTCTCACTAACTGAGCCTACATTATCAGCTTGCCCTTCTCACTTACTGAGCCTACATTATCACCATGCCCTTCTCACTAACTGAGCCTACATTATCAGCTTGCCCTTCTCACTAAATGATCCTACATTATCAGCATGCCCTTCTCACTAACTGAGCCTACATTATCAGCTGCCCTTCTCACTAACTGAGCCTACATTTCAGCTTGCCCTTCTCACTCACTGAGCCTACATTATCAGCTTGCCCTTCTCACTAACTGAGCCTACAATATCAGCTTGCCCTTCTCACTACTGAGCCTACATTATCAGCATGTCCTTCTCACTCACTGAGACTACATTTATCACCATGCCCTTCCAACTAAACGAGCCTACATTATCAGCATGCCCTTCTAACTACCTGAGCCTACATTATCAGCATGCCTTCTCACTAACATGAGCTAACATTATCAGCATGCCCTTCTCACTCACTGAGCCTACATATCAGCATGCCTTCTCACATCACTGAGCCTACATTATCAGCATGACCCTTCTCACTAACTGAGCCTACATTATCAGCTTGCCCTTCTCACTAACTGATCCTACATTATCACCATGCCCTTCTCACTAACTGAGCCTACATTATCACCATGCCCTTCTCACTAACTGAGCCTACATTATCACCATGCCCTTCTCACTAACTGAGCCTACATTATCACCATGCCCTTCTCACTAACTGAGCCTACATTATCAGCATGCCCTTCTCACTAACTGAGCCTACATTATCAGCATGCCCTTCTCACTAACTGAGCCTACATTATCAGCATGGCCTTCTCACTCACTGAGCCTACATTATCACCATGCCCTTCTCACTAACTGAGCCTACATTATCAGCATGCCCTTCTCACTACTGAGCCAACAGGCTACTGAAGACACGCATTCAGACAGAAAGGCAAGTTCAAGTTCATATTGTTTATAGCCCAGCCGACTACTAGAGCCGTATCAGGGCTAACACCATGTCAAAAACGACAACCAGGTTAAGAAAAAGAACAACATTTAAAAACCATGCTCACTGATAACCTTACTAGTCTAAAGACAGAAAGGCAGATATCAGAAACAGTCACAGACACGGGGAAGGAGTCAAATAACAGGCAAACAGATAAGAGATCTATACACAGACAGACATGGAGACAGAAAAGACAGACAGGGAAAAATGACAAGCTGGCAAAGAAAATTAAATCATACAAATATGTCATAAAAAGACAGCCTACGAGTAGTAATCATGACGATCAAATTGAAAAGAAAAACTGTTGATTCAGCATTCATGCATGGCAAACCAACAAGAAGAAACTTAATGAACGCTATCCACCCTCCACACAAAACCCTGTCACATTAAGGAAAAGACGTTCATCAAAATAAATTGCAAATCAGAAACACATGAAAATAAAACGAGAACACTTATTCAGTTAACGAAACAAGACAGGCGAAATGCTCGGCCAACTGGCCTTTGTCCAAATACAAACAAAAGGCAACAAAGAAACAAATCCAGAATGTTTGAGACAAACACCACAGCTCAGCTGACATGCTGATGCTACGCTGAACTGAAGAGAAGATAACTCTTTGTTGCGCAAGATTCAAGACAAAACAACAGACCAGTTGACTTCTTGGGGTTTTGTGGAGCTGGTAAAAAGACAACTCCCCAAGAGAGTTATAAGGCGTTCTCTCAGGCTTAGCGAAATATTAGGAAGGTTAGTCCACTTGTTGGATTTGTCTGTGTCTTGACTATAGTAGACGTTTTGCTTTGTTGTTCTCTGTGTACTGTTGACAAAGACTGGTTGACAAAACGTTTGCGGCTGTCTTGTTTTGTATGTCAACTGAGCTGTGGTGTTTGTCTCAAACATTCTGGATTTGTTTCTTTGTTGTCTCACACCTTTTCCACCAACTGCAAAAACTTAACCCTTTGACTCCCTCACCCCTACGTTTTTGGTTTCCTAGCATGGATGACAATGCAGGATGCTGGTGGACATGGTGCGGTAGTTAGAGGGTTAATCATATACGCATTTTCATTCCATCGTCATGTACTTCTGGTCGGACGCTGGCAGTCATTTTGCTCAAGACAAAAGTGACACACACATAAATATGACTGGACACCAACTTTACTTGTAGTCCCTCACAGACACATGCTTTTATTACAGAATACGCAATTGCCAAGTCTTCTTCTTTCTCATATTTTCAAACGCGTTCTGCGCAATCAGAACTTGAACAAAACGAAAAAGGTAGTCACAATCTTTTCTTTTAATTCTGGTAAAAACCAAAAATAGAATACAACCGTCTAAAAGAAGGTATTTCTGAAGAAAGACGATAACTGCTCAGATATTTTGTGACAATCGTATTTTGTTGCATTCGTTCTTTCAATAAACTGCACTTTTGTCTGCCTGTCTGTCTGTCTGTCTGTCTGTCTGTCTGGTTAGTTAGCTGGTTGGTTGGTTGGTTGGTTGGTTGGTCGGTTGATTGGTTGGTTGGTTGGTTGGTTGGTTGGTTGGTTGGTTGGTTGGTTGGTTGGTTGGTCGGTTGGTTTGGTTTGGATTTTGTTCGTTCGTTCGTCGTTCGTTCGTTCGTTCGTCCCTTTGTCTGTCTTTTTGTTTGTTTGCTGTGGTTGTTGTTGTTTTCTTTCCTTGGACGTTTTCTATGCTGGCTACGGAAAAACGGAGAAAGGGATTTCTTTAAGGGAAGCCGATAAAAGTGATCACGACAATTTCTTTGTCGCAGAAAATAACTTTCTTATTGTTACTTCTCTAAGCAACAATCCTTTCAAGCAGAAGTTCCGTGTTCATTTTGTCACCACTATTCACCATATTATATAGAAAAATAACCTAGAAGAACAGATATATTGATTACTATATATGATAACCATGATGATGACAATGACACAGAAGACGGCACAGCATGTGTACTATAAATACACAGGTTACTGTTAGGATTTCTTTGGGACAGTCATGTCAAGACTAAAATTTGTATGGTGAATGTACAAAGTCTGTAACAATTTCGAAAAAGAGATGTGCAGTTATGTTGGAAGGTGATGTAAATGTCTTGATCATCTTCTTCATGCAACCAAAAAGCAATGAGAGGTTCAACAGCGGGATGGGGGTGTGGGTGGAAAAGCTATGGGCTGAAGGGGGAGAAGAAGGAAGGGAGGGATGATGAGAGACAGACAGACAGACAGAGAGAGAAAGAAAGAGAGAGAGAGAGAGACAGCGAAAGAGAGAGAGAGAGAGCGAAAGAGAGAGAGAGAGAGAGAGCGAAAGAGAGAGAGAGCGAAAGAGAGAGAGACAGACAGACAGACAGAGAGAGAAAGAAAGAGAGAGAGAGAGCGAAAGAGAGAGAGAGAGAGCGAAAGAGAGAGAGAGAGAGAGCGAAAGAGAGAGAGAGAGAGAGCGAAAGAGAGAGAGACAGACAGACAGACAGACAGAGAGCCTGGTAGCTAAATTCATTAATTGGAGCAATTAATGTTCTCCTGTCTCTGTAAAGGAACGAGGAAGATCAAAACTGCACGCCAGGGAAAATAATCCTCTTTGTCTCCCACGGTAGCGAAGCTATCTGTCTTAAAAAGCAAAAGCATAATGAATCCAATAAGAGCGAGATAGCTGTAACGAATTATCCAAGCATTACTCTCACCCATCCCGACCTCAGCCCCTGCAAAGTGATTTAATGGCGGCATGACATGAAAAGGATGATAGAAAAGATCACGTGACATTGTCGGCACTTTCTATTGGCATCGTTTGAATTAAAGAAAAAAGCGTCGATACCGCCATAGATTGGTGGCAATGTGAGACACTGCTCTTTTTATGAGTCCTGCAAGATCATTCCCGATTGAAGCAATCACAGAAGCTTTTTATCTGCATGCACAATGCGAGAGGCCCGTTTGGTGCAGAGGTTGAGCACTTGCCTTATAAACAGCCAGCATGAGTGTTCTGGTGGAAATGTATGGGAGCTATCCAATTTATCCAGTTTCAGTTTCTCAAGACAACGTCTTCACGCTCGGAACGAATTCCATATGCACTAACGTCACAGGCGCCTGCACATAAACCCATGAACTGGCCAGGTCCTGAGGCCCTACCTACCCTACATTTTACCTTGTCTATATTTTATACTGGCAGTATATCAACCTATCACTAGAATAATCTTGGTCACATGAAATTGGCATGCGTAAAGTTGCGAACGGGTACCTGGCTTTCTTCAGAATCAGGAGAGTCAAGCAGCGAGGAAGAGGCCACCCTCATCAAACTGGTCCCGAGAAACGTTGAAGTCTCTAGCATCTCACTCCCGTACGACCTCAGGGCTATACAAAGATGCTTATCTTCACCTGTGGCATGTGTGTAGATTTGATCACTTCATGACTTCCAACAACTTCAGCCCAAACATGTTTAAGCCAAGGGACTTGCCCTCAAAGGTCACAATAATCAAAATTGTACATCTCTTGTCAGACAACTCCACTGGATTCCTGTTTAACGCAGAATTGAATCAAAATGTGCCTGTAGAACGTTTATCAAGTCTGCACTGTCTGGCCTGTCTGGACGTTTTTAATATTACATTCCTTAGACGTGTTGCCTTTGCTCTTTTTTTCATAATCACATTTAGGTGTCTTATGTCAACCATCGACAGTGCGAGGACAACATGTTTTCAGTCTGTGGTGGAATAATGCTGTTTCTTGGCGTTCTCCATCAGACATATTAATGTAGTACCAAGCTTCTACTTTCTTTTAAGTCAGCGCGAAAGCGTAAGCTTTATATCGAAAATATTTTCATATCTATATTTGCTAGATATGTAGGTACTAAGTTCTCAGTTGTTACTGAGTGCATGTCTGCATATGAAAGAGAGCGAGAGAGAGAGAGAAGAGAGAGAGAGAGAGAGAGAGAGAGAGAGAGAGAGAGAGAGCAAGTAGGTTTCTGATAACAGAAATTCGGCACAAAATTGAATTTACTCGAATGACACAGCAACTTCATTTAGCTCTGTAATCCAGTGCGAAACCAAGCGATCATATGACAAAGTGTGACAGGGCGAGCTGCACGTCTCTCTGTCCACGTTCATCTCGTCTCCTTCCATCTGACTCGAGCTTAACCCTTTGACTCCCTCACCCTGTCCACCAGCATCCTGCATTGTCAACCATGCTAGCAAAGCAAAAATTTAACCCTTTGATTCCCTCACCCATCTACCAACTTCCCTTTGATTCCCTCACCCTATCTACCAGCTTCCTGTAGGAAGCTGGTGGATAGGGTGAAGGAATCAAAGGATTAAATTTTAGCAGTTGGTGGATAGGGTGCGGGAGTCAAAGGGTTAAACAGTAAAATTGGATGGGCGTGGTATCTAAAAGGAATTCTTCTAAAGGAATTCTCTCATGAATGCAATCGTGTCACTGGAAAGATCGCAAAACGTTCAGTGGATGAGAGAAGAACAAAAGTGCGAGACATAGTGAAACCATCAACAAATGAAATGGACTGATCTCTCATGAATGCAATCAATCAACCTTGTCCACATGAAATATACATCTATTGTTATTGTTTCTGTCTCACCATCTCCCTGAAATGCATCTTTTTTTTAAAGCTTATCAACTGTGTCGGATGTGTGTAGGAAGGCTTACGATGTTTTGCCCGCAATCTGCAGGCGGTACATTATTGCACAGTGTGCATAGTCCGTCTTCAGTGGGCGTGCATAATGTTCCATAAGCCGTTGGACACTGACATGACTCAGAGGATCTTAAACATGCATTGTTGATGTGCACGAAGGGGGTTAGGCAGTGGCAGGTCTACACATACGTTGATCTCCATCCTTAACCCCCCAGGCGGAGGTATCCAGGCAAAATCGAGCCTCCTTCTTTCAGCTGTCGAAAGTCGGTTGTTGGACGTAGGCCTTCCCCAGCTGCTTCCATTCACTTCGTTCCAGCGCTTTTCCTCTACAGTTCTTGTCAAAGCCATCTATGTCGTCTCTCCGCCTAGTTTTTTGGCTTCCTCTATTCCGAGTGCCATCTCTTGGTATCCAGAACGTGGTTTTTGTTGTCCAACGATTGTCCATTCTCTGGGTGAGATGTCCTGCCCAGTTCCATTTTAGTTTGTTGATGGTTTCAACTATGTCTCGCACTTTTGTTCTTTCTCTCATCCACTGAACAGTTTTTGCGATCTTTCCAGGTGACACCAAGTATGATTCTTTCACGTGCTCGCTGCATGGTTCTTAGTTTCAAAACGAGTTTTGTTGTTGTTTATGTTTGTTGTTGTTGTTGTTTGTTGTTGTTGTTGTTAGACTCCACGTTTCTACGTCGTAGGTGACTGTGGCAGAATGCAGTGGTCGTAGACTTTTCGTTTGAGGACAATTGGAGTTTTGTCACTTGAGCTAGGACCTTTCAACTGAAGTCCGACGTATATCACTTGACCACAGTACCTGTCTAACTGCAGTCTATTACAGTCAAAATAAGCCCAGCAGAATGCTCAGTGTCCGCTCATATTATCTCGAACGTGGGGCAATGTCGAAGCTTTGTCGCACTAAAATTACGCCGATGCACAGCCGAAAGCCCTGAATTTGTCACGTGATCCATCCCATCATTCTTCTCATGCCATGCGGACATTCTTTTCTAGGAGTGGGGATGCGGATGGGTGACAAGTGTGCTTGCGTATTTCATTATGGACATTTGCTCTTATTTATTATGCCCCTATTTTGTTTATTTTTTGTCCTTTCTTTTACAGACAGCGTCACTGTTATGGGTAGGCCATAAATGGGTGATTCTTTTTACCATGGACTGTAGGTTTACTTTTATTTTCTGTTTTGCAGAGGGAGGCGAAAAGCAATTCCATATCAATAAATATGGTTGCCTCTCTCTCGCGCGCGCAAGCACGCGTTCTTCGTTCCCTTTTGTACTGTTTGTTTGTTTGTTGTTTGTTTTGTTTGTTTGTTTGTTTTGTTATTACTTCTATTTTTTGGTTTTAGCTGTTTCTTAAATTTTCATCTCCAGCCGCTTGACAAGGAATGCAATCAAGACATCTGAAATATAACCTGTGTAACATTACCACATGTACCATTTCCATGATACTTTCACAGAAAAACAGCAAGCCGATTCAGTTCACACTCGTTCCTTAGTTACGCAACAGTCACCAACAGCAAGGCTATCAACAGTCACCAACAAGCAAGGCTATCAACAGTCACCAACAGCAAGGCTATCAACAGTCACCAACAACAAGGCTATCAACAGTCACCAACAACAAGGCTATCAACAGTCCAACAACAAGGCTATCAACAGTCACCAACAACAAGGCTATCATAACAGTCACCAACAAACAAGGCTACAAAACAGTCACCAACAACAAGCTACATACAGTCACCAACAACAAGGCTATCATAACAGTCACCAACACAAGGCTATCAACAGTCACAACAACAAGGCTACATCAACAGTCACCAACAACAAGGCTATCAACAGTCACAACAACAAGGCTATCAACAGTCACCAACAACAAACTACCAAAAAAGTCACAACATAAACAAAAAGGCTATCAAAACAGTCACCAACAACAAGGCATCTAACAGTCACCAACACAGGGTATCAACAGTCACCAACAACAAGGCTTTCATAACAGTCACCAACAACAAGGCTATATAACAGTCACAACAACAAGGCTATAACAGTCTACCAACACAAGGCTATCAACAGTCACCAACACAGGCTATCATAACAGTCACAACAACAAGGCTATCAACAGTCACCAAAACAAGGCTTCAACAGTCACCAACAACAAGGCTATCAACAGTCACACAACAAGGCACATAACAGTCACCAACACAAGGCTATCAACAGTCACCAACACAAGGCTATCAACAGTCACCAACAACAAGGCTATCAACAGTCACCAACAACAAGGCTATCAACAGTCACCAACAACAAGGCTTCAACAGTCACCAACAGACAGTATAACAGTCACCAACAACAAGGCTATCAACAGTCACCAACACAAGGCTATCATAACAGCACAACAACAAGGCTATCAACAGTACCAAAACAAGGTATCAACAGTCACCAACAACAAGGCTATCAACACACCAACACAAGGCTATCAACAGTCACCAACAACAAGGCTACACAACAGTCAAACAGCTCAATCACCAACAACAAGGCTATCAACAGTCACCAACAACAAGGCTAACAACATAACCAAGTACAACAGCACAACAACAGCTACAGATCAACATCACCAACAACAAGGCTCAACATCAAACAAAGAATCACAACAACAACTACAACAGTCACAACAGCAGCATCAACAGCACAAGAGCTACATCATAACACACCAACACCAACACAAGTATAATCACAAGGTCAACAGCACAACACAAGGATCAAGTCCAACATAAACTCAACAAGGCTTAACAGTCACCAAACAAGTTAACTCAAAGGCTTACAGTCACAACACAGTATCACAGTCACAACAAGCTATACGTAAAGGCAAGTAAAATAACATCACAACCAGGCTACAGTCACAAAGGTCAACAACAACATCAATCACAACAACTACACAGTCACAACAACAGGATAACGTCACAACCAGGCTATAACAGTCACAACAGGTTCAGTCACAAAGTTCACCACAAGGCTATCAACATCACCACAAGGCTATCAGTCCAAACAGGCTTCAACAGTCACAACAACAAGGCTATCACGTCCAACACAAGGCTATCAACGTCCCACACAAGGCTTAACAGTCACAACACAAGGCTATAACAGTCACCAACACAGGCTATCAAGTCACAACAACAAGGCTATCAACAGTCACACAAAGGCTATCAACAGTCACAAAGGCTATCAAAGTCACCAAACAAGTTAACAGTCACAACAAGGCATCAACAGTCACCAACACAAGGCTATCAAACAGTCACAACACAAGGCTATCAACAGTCACAACACAAGGCTATCACAGTCCAACAACAGGTATCAACAGTCACAAAACAAGGTTAAATCACCAACACAAGGTATCAACAGTCACCAATAAAGCACCTATCAACAGTCACCAACACAAGGCTTAACAGTCACAACAAGGCTATCAACACACACAACACAAGGCTTAACAGTCACAACACAGGCTATCAACAGTCACCAACAACAAGGCTATAACAGTCACCAACACAAGGCTATCAACAGTCACCAACAAAGCACAACAGTCACCAACCAAGGTTACAGTCACCAACAAAGGCTATCATAACGTCACCAACAACAGTATCAACGTCACAACAACAAGGCTAAACGTCACCACACAAGGCTATCAACAGTCACAACAAAGGTATCAACAGTCACAACACAAGGCTATCAACAGTCACCAACAACAGGCTATCTAACAGTCACAACACAAGGTATAACGTCAAACACAAGGCTATCAACAGTCACAACACAAGGCTATCAACAGTCACAACAAGGCTATCACAGTCACAACAAGGCTTCAATCACCATAACAGTCACCAACAACAAGGCTATCATAACAGTCACCAACACAAGGCTATCAACAGTCACCAACAACAAGGCTATCATACCAGTCACCAACAACAAGCTATCATAACAGTCACCAACAACAAGGCTATCAACAGTCACCAACAACAAGGCTATCAAACAGTCACCAACAACAAGGCTATCAACAGTCACCAACAACAAGGCTATCATAACAGTCACCAACAACAAGGCTATCAACAGTCACCAACAACAAGGCTATCAACAGTCACCAACAACAAGGCTATCAAACAGTCACAACAACAAGGCTATCATAACAGTCACCAACAACAAGGCTATCAACAGTCACCAACAACAAGGCTATCATACAGTCACCAACAACAAGGCTATCATAACAGTCACCAACAACAAGGCTATATCAAAACAGTCACTCACACAACAAGGCTATCAACAGTCACCAACAACAAGGCTATCTAACAGTCACCAACAACAAGGCTATCAAACAGTCACCAACACAAGGCTACACAAGCCTATCAACAACAAGGCTATCATACAGCACAACAACAAGGCTTCAACAGTCACACAACAACAAGGCTATCATAACAGTCACCAACAACAAGGCTATCAAACAGTCACCAACAACCAAGGCTATCAACAGTCACCAACAACAAGGCTATCTAACAGTCACCAACAACAAGGCTATCAACAGTCACCAACAACAAGGCTATCAAAACAGTACACAACAACACAAGCAACACAAGGCTATCAACAGTCACCAACACAAGGCTATCATAACAGTCACCAACAGCAAGGCTATCAACAGTCACCAACAACAAGGCTATCAACAGTCACCAACAACAAGGCTATCATAACAGTCACCAACAACAAGGCTATCAACAGTCACCAACACAAGCTATCATAACAGTCACAACACAAGGCTATCAAACAGTCACCAACAACAAGGCTATCAACACGTCACCAACACAAGGCTATCAAACAGTCACCAACAACAAGGCAATCAACATAACAGTCACACAACAACAGGCTATCATAACAGTCACCAACAACAAGGCTATCTAACAGTCACCAACACAAGGCTATCATAACAGTCAATAACGCACAAACAAGGCTATCAACGCACCAACACAGCACTATAACAGTCACCAACAACAAGGCTATCTAAACAGTCACCAACAACAAGGCTATCAACAGTCACCAACAACAAGGCTATCAACAGTCACCAACAGCAAGGCTATCAACAGTCACCAACAACAAGGCTATCAACAGCATCACAACACAACAGCAAGGCTATCATAACAGTCACCAACAACAAGGCATCATAACAGTCACCAACAACAAGGCTATCAACAGTCACCAACAACAAGGCTATCAACAGTCACCAACAACAAGGCTATCAACAGTCATCAACACAAGGCTATCAACATCACCAACAGCAAGGCTATCAACAGTCACCAACAAGAAGGCTATCAACAGTCACCAACAACACAGGCTATCAACAGTCACCAACAACACAAGGCTATCAACAGTCACCAACACCAACAGCAAGGCTATCAACAGTCACCAACAACAAGGCTATCAACAGTCACCAACACCAACAGCAAGGCTATCAACAGTCACCAAACAACACAAGGCTATCAACAGTCACCAACAACAAGGCTATCAACAGTCACCAACACCAACCACAAGGCTATCAACAGTCACCAACAACAAGGCTATCAACAGTCACCAACACCAACCACAAGGCTATCAACAGTCACCAACACCAACAGCAAGGCTATCAACAGTACACCAACAGCAAGGCTATCAACAGTCACACAACACAAGGCTATCAACAGTCACCAACAACACAGAGGCTATCAACAGTCACCAACAACAAGGCTATCAACAGTCACCAACAACAAGGCTATCAACAGTCACCAACAACAAGGCTATCAACAGTCACCAACAACAAGGCTATCAACAGTCACCAACAACCAAGGCTATCAACAGACACCAACACAACAGCAGTTCAACAGTCACCAACACAAGGTATCAACAGTCACCAACACAACACAAGGCTATCAACAGTCACCAACAGCAAGGCTATCAACAGTCACCAACCAGCAAGGCTATCAACAGTCACAACAACAAGGCTATCAACAGTCACCAACAGCAAGGTCTATCAACAGTCTCCAACAACAAGGCTATCAACAGTCACCAACAACACAGGCTATCAACAGTCACCAACAACAAGGCTATCAACAGTCACCAACAACAAGGCTATCAACAGTCACCAACAACAAGGCTATCAACAGTCACCAACAACAAGGCTATCAACAGTCACCAACAACAAGGCTATCAACAGTCAT
The DNA here is from genome assembly GCA_030674185.1 of Monoplex corrugatus. Classification (NCBI taxonomy): domain Eukaryota; kingdom Metazoa; phylum Mollusca; class Gastropoda; order Littorinimorpha; family Ranellidae; genus Monoplex; species Monoplex corrugatus. Next base: position 19,061,206 of record JAPXFY010000035.1, read on the forward strand.
CAACAACAAGGCTATCATAACAGTCATCAACCAGCAAGGCTATCAACAGTCCACCAACAACAAGGCTATCAACAGTCACCAACAACAAGGCTATCAACAGTCACCAACACCAACAGCAAGGCTATCAACAGTCAACACAACACAAGGCTATCAACAGTCACCAACACCAACAGCAAGGCTATCAACAGTCACCAACAACAAGGCTATCAACAGTCACCAACAACAAGGCTATCAACAGTCACCAACACCAACCACAAGGCTATCAACAGTCACCAACAACAAGGCTATCAACAGTCACCAACACCAACACAAGGCTATCAACAGTCACCAACAACAAGGCTATCAACAGTCACCAACAACAAAGGCTATCAACAGTCACCAAACAACAAGGCTATCAACAGTCACCCAACAACAAGGCTATCAACAGTCACCAACAACAAGGCTATCAACAGTCACCAACAACAAGGCTATCAACAGTCACCAACAACAAGGCTATCAACAGTCACCAACAACAAGGCTATCAACAGTCACCAACAACAAGGCTATCAACAGTCACCAACAACAAGCAATCAACAGTCACCACACCAACAACAAGGCTATCAACAGTCACCAAACAACAAGGCTATCAACAGTCACCAACACCAACAACAAGGCTATCAACAGTCACCAACAACAAGGCTATCAACAGTCACAACACCAACAACAAGGCTATCAACAGTCACCAACAAGCAAGGCTATCAACAGTCACCAACACCAACACAAGGCTATCAACAGTCACCAACAGCAAGGCTATCAACAGTCACCAACAACAAGGCTATCAACAATCACCAACACCAACAACAAGGCTATCAACAGTCACCAACAACAAGGCTATCAACAGTCACCAACAACAAGGCTATCAACAGTCACCAACAACAAGGCTATCAACAGTCACCAACAGCAAGGCTATCAACAGTCACCAACACCAACCACAAGGCTATCAACAGTCACCACACAACAAGGCTATCAACAGTCACCAACAGCAAGGCTATCAACAGTCACCAACAACAAGGCTATCAACAGTCACCAACAACAAGGCTATCAACAGTCACCAACAGCAAGGCTATCAACAGTCACCAACAACCAACCACACAAGGCTATCAACAGTCACCAACAACAAGGCTATCAACAGTCACCAACACAAGGCTATCATATCAGTCATAACGCAATAATCCACGTGTACTGCCAAGTCAAACAAATGACGTAATAATCACACGTGGTCGACGTTTCGTTCACGGCTGGACTATTGCTTGCCTGTTACATTGATCATCGGAGTTTGAAACCTGTGTATCCCCCTCTCATCCAGGCTTGCTGTCCACACATCCCCCCTCCCCCCCCCCTTTTTTTTTTTTTTGTTTGTTCTTTTGTATGTCACACTTTTGTATGCTACAGAGCCTCTCTCTCTCTCTCTCCCACACTCACACCACTCACACACACACACACACACACACACACACACACACACACACACACACCACACACACACACACACACACACACACACACTACGCAATAACGCATCTGGTTTAATTATGCGTAATTGTCTTTTTGTATGTACCCAACAGACACAGTTCTACAGATTCGATTGAACATTCAAAGCTCTTTGTTTGAGAAATTATTATAATCGAGAAACGATTCAGTCATTGTGCAGTGCAGTACAGAGTAGTAGAACTGAGAGCTTAAGTTCTCTTTGTGAGCCCTCCTGAGGGCTGGTACCTCTGGTCCAGCCAAATGTTTGTGAACATGAATTTTGTTTTAGTTAGTGTAGCACTTTGAGAATTGTAGGCAAGTCAAGATATCGTGTATAATACTGAAGGTTTGTTATAAATTTGATCTTCATTTATTCTCTTTGTTCTCGTGTTCGTCATTCATGTTAGCTGAAGCTTCGTGGGTTGTGTATTGTTAGTGTTATTGTTACTTTTGTTTAAAGCCCAGCCGACTGTGCACAGCCATATCAGGGCTATACCCATCTCAAAACATACACAATATTTCAACAGGGAAAAAAACTGGAAAATGAAGTACACATATCAATGTATTGACCTTGGTTTGCCCGCGTTAAATCGTCCCTTGAGGCAGCGAAAAAGCACAGACGCTGGGCTGAGCGCAGATGGCTCAAAAACCCTATTACGATCACTAAACATATTTTTAACACAGCAAAAAAGGCAGTTTCAAAAATTATTCTAAAGGCTAAATCTCTCTTCTATCTAAACGAAATCGCCTCCGCTACAAGCCAAAGAAAATTGTTCAATGTCTGTGACAGATTGCTAGGCCGCAGCAAAAAATCTCTACTTCCCAACACATACCCTTTAAATGACCTACCTTCAGTGTTTAATAAGTATTTCCTCGACAAAGTAAAAAACATCAGAAAAGAATTAGATCAGGCCACGTTGTCCCCTTTGGTGAAAAGACCTACCTCCACCACCCCCACTTCAACTTTCTGCATGTTTAACCCTGTTACTGAGTCTGAACTTAAAACCATCATTCTCAAATCAAAACCCACTTCATGTTCCCTCGATCCCATTCCTACCCCTCTGTTTCTCCAGTTTCTTGATGATCTGCTCCCAACTCTCACTGTAATCATCAATTCCTCTCTTTCTTCCGGTATATTTCCATCAAGTCTTAAAATAGCTGTTGTAAAACCTCTCCTCAAGAAACAATCCTTGGACCCAAACAACTTGAAAAATTACAGACCGGTTTCTAACCTATCATTCTTTTCCAAAATTCTTGAAAAAGTCGTTCTCCAACAATTACTTACATATCTTAATGACTACGACCTCTTCTCTCCTTCTCAGTCTGCTTATCGTCCTCATCACAGTACTGAAACTGCGCTCCTCAAAATTTCTAATGACATCCTTTTAGCTCTTGACTCTGGAAACGTCTCTCTACTAACTTTACTGGACCTCTCAGCTGCTTTTGATACAATAGACCATACCATTTTGCTTAACAGACTCCAATACAGTTACGGCATTTCTCACACCGCTCTTTCCTGGTTCCGTTCATACCTCACAGAAAGAACACAATCAGTCTTTGTCAATAACCTCAACTCTACATCTGAAGAACTATTGTACGGGGTCCCACAGGGATCTGTGTTGGGCCCCGTGCTCTTTGTCCTCTATACACAACCACTTGCCGGCCTGATACAGTCTCACTCTCCTGAACATCAATCATTTGCAGATGACACTCAACTTGAACTCTCTACTCCTCCCGAGAACATAAACCCAGCCATTTCCTCTCTCGAACTTTGTATCACCGACATACGAATCTGGATGCTCGAAAACAAGCTAAAACTAAATGACGAGAAAACTGAAGCTGTCCTCTGTTCTTCCTCTTTTAAGTCTCTGCCGTCGACCACTCCTACATCTCTTACCGTTGGATCAACAGATATTCCCTTTTCCTCTACCGCACGAAATCTTGGCTTCCACTTCAGCAAAGACATGAGTATCTCAGCACATGTACAGACAGTCTGCCGCAAAGCATACATTGACCTTAGACGCATTAGTTATATTCGCCACTTACTTTCAGAAGACGCTACCAAAACATTTCTTTCTGCCTTTGTTCTCTCCAAATTAGACTACTGTAACTCCCTCTTTTCTGGCTGTCCTCAAAATCAATTAGACAAACTTCAAAAAGTACAAAACTCTGCCGCTAAACTTGTTTCTTTCCCGCAAGCATGATCATGTCACACCTATTCTCAAATCCCTTCACTGGTTGCCTGTTCAAGCTCGCATTGACTATAAGCTTGCCTCACTATGCCACTCTTTTTTCTCTGATCTCTCTCCTCGCTACCTGGCTGATCTTCTCTCTGTGTACACTCCTTCTAGAAATCTCCGCTCCATTGCTGATACCAGATTGCTCCGTGTTCCACACGTGCGCACAAAAACATTTGGACATCGCTCTTTCTCCTTCGCAGCCCCCACTATCTGGAACTCTCTTCCCTTTGAAATCCGACACCTAAAATCGACTTCTTCTTTCAAAACAGCTCTAAAAACTCACCTCTTTCAAAAATATTATCAGTAAGTTCAACCTCATTTCCCCCCAGCCTAATAGTAGAAAAGGTGTGTTAGTGTGTGTGTATGTTATAGTAGGTAGGTGGGGGGTGGGGGTGGGTGATTATAGAGCCCAATGTGCCTCACAGTACTTTGGGGTATAGCCGTGGGGGTTGTGGGGTGCATTTGGACTTGCGTGAGAATCCGTGTATGATTGTAGCGTATGTAGTATTTTTATGGATTTATTCTATTACTTTGTATTGTGTATTTAGTGTATGTACGTGAGGTCCGAGAGATTGAAATATTGTGAGTGAATGATTGTAAAGCGTCATAAGCTCCGCCGTAGGCAGAGATGTGCACTTATAAATGGTCTCTTATTATTATTATATTATTATTATTATTATTATTATTCGTGTACACAATTTAAGGAAATGCCCCTGGCGTTGACCACTCCGTCCACTTTATCACCAGGGCATTATATAAACACACCTAGATACAAATATAAACAACTAAGGACAATATAACAAATACAAAAACTGGCCTAAATGACCTAAAATTGATTCTGCACAGCACATTTCCTTAGAGCCAAAAAATGCACGTAATTCATGCACCCAAGTATCAATCCTAAGAGAATGTTTGTAAGACTTTATTGAATCACATACAGATGAATGGACGACCAAAGCAGAAAATGATAGGAAGAAATGACAGAAAGCAAAGGAACAAGGCAGAAACAGAGTGACAGAACACAGGAAACTTCAAGCACAGAATTTTCAGAAGATGGAGAAGCTTATACTAAACCCCCACCCCCCTCCCATCGCCCGTATTCCTCGCGGAAAGAGATTAAGATGACGATATGATGATAAGGAGGAGGAAGGGGAAGAGGAGGAAGAGAGTAAGGAGGAGGAGGATCCTTAGGATATTATTGTTATTATTATTGTTATTATTATTATTATTGTTATTATTATTATTATTATTATTATTATCATTATTATTATTATTATTATTATTATTATTATTATTATTATTATCATTATTATTATTATTATCATTTTATATTTTTATTATTATTTTTATTATTATTATTATTATTATTATTATTACTATTATACTATGATTATTGTTGTTGTTGTTGTTGCTGCTGCTTTTCTTCTCCTTCTTCTTCTTACCATTATTATTATTATCATTACTATTATTGTTGTTTGCTCTTCTTCTTCTTCTTATTATTATTATCATTGTTATTATCATTATCATCATTATTATTATCATTATCATCATTATTATCCTCATTATTACTGGTTTGTTTAAACCCAGCCGACTACACAGAGCCGTTATCAATGCATTAATTTTGTGTGTATAATCTAAGGATATGTCCCACTGATCATTCTGCCCACTGCATCACCAGGGGTTTAAAACACAAACCTGAATACAAATGTAAACATAACTAAGGACACTAAAAACGTAAAAAACTGGTCTAAATTACATTACCTAGAATTGTTTCTGCATATTACATTTTCTTAGATTCAAAAACGAAATTAATATAGTTATCAATCCAGCCAGAACGTTCTATAGAACAGAAAGAGAATGGAGAAAAAGACGAAATTTTTAGCACAAAATTTCCAGATGGTGGGGCCACTACTACATGTATTTATACTGAAAAAACTCCACGCATTCCCACGGGAGGGGAGAGAGGAGGCACAGACAGCGACAGAGAGAGAGAGAGAGAGAGAGAGAGAGAGAGAGAGAGAGAGAGAGAGAGAGAGAGCCCGAGCGCGCTAGAGACATACAGACAGACAGACAGACAGACAGGCAGACAGAATCGAGCCAAACATAATGAAAACCAACCCCTCACATTGTTAGCCAGATGAGGCAGTGCTGAAGCTTTGTCAAGCCAAACTGATGTCAATAGTGCCACGACAGTGTCACGTGATCCTTCCCATTATTTTCTTCGTTTCGTGCCATCATCCTTTTGCAGGAGTTGGGGTGGGGATGGGCAGAGGGGATACTCACATATTTCATTACAGTCTTCATGGATTCCTTATGCTCCTGCCTTGTAAACGACAGTCAAGCTTCAAAATCATGGCAACAGGGGATATAATCTTTCATAGACTGTGGAATTATGTTTCTTGGTTCCTTCTGAGAAGGTAGGAGAACATTAATACTGAACAGTTACGAAGCCATTTTGTTTACTCCTTTTCTCTCCTTTCTGGTCCTGTCGTGTGTGCGTGTTTGTGTGTGTGTGTGTGTGTGGTGTGTGTGTGTGTGTGTGGTGTGTTGTGTGTGTGTGTGTGATGTGTGTGTGTGTGTGTGTGTGGTATCTTTCACACAGAAAACGACTGTATATCCATACCATAATACATTCATACTGAGCAGTTTAATGCACTTTTGTGCAAAAAGTATACACTGGTGTATTTGTCAAGTACATATCAATGCTGACATAGACCAAGAAGAAAAGAGCAGTATCAAGCTGCAAAATCTGGGTAGATCTGCTGTCTACATAGATGTAATCAATTCACTACTATAGGTAGATCTGCTGTCTACTAGATGTATCAATTCACTACTATAGGTAGATCTGCTGTCTACATAGATGTATCAATTCACTACTATAGGTAGATCTGCTGTCTACATAGATGTGTCAATCCACTACCATAGATAGATCTGCTGTCTACATAGATGTATCAATCCACTACCATAGGTAGATCTGCTGTCTACATAGATGTGTCAATCCACTACCATAGGTAGATCTGCTGTCTACATAGATGTGTCAATCCACTACCATAGGTAGATCTGCTGTCTACATAGATGTGTCAATCCACTACCATAGGTAGATCTGCTGTCTACATAGATGTGTCAATCCACTACCATAGATAGATCTGCTGTCTACATAGATGTGTCAATCCACTACCATAGGTAGATCTGCTGTCTACATAGATGTGTCAATCCACTACCATAGATAGATCTGCTGTCTACATACATGTATCAATCCACTACCATAGGTAGATCTGCTGTCTACATACATGTATCAATCCGCTACCTTAGGTAGATCTGCTGTCTACATAGATGTATCAATCCATTACCTTAGGTAGATCTGCTGTCTACATATATGTATCAATCCATTACCTTAGGTAGATCTGCTGTCTACATATATGTATCAATCCATTACCTTAGGTAGATCTGCTGTCTACATATATGTATCAATCCATTACCTTAGGTAGATCTGCTGTCTACATAGATGTATCAATCCATTACCTTAGGTAGATCTGCTGTCTACATAGATGTATCAATCCATTACCTTAGGTAGATCTGCTGTCTATAGACATGAATTCATGCACGACACTAGATGTATCAATCCACTACCCTGGGTAGATCTGCGGTCTACATAGATGTGTCAACCAACTACCCTGGGTAGATCTGCTGTCTACATAGATGTGTCAACCAACTACCCTGGGTAGATCTGCTGTCTACATAGATGTATTCATCCACTGCCCTAGTTTGTTCCTTTTCTCTCATTGAAGACAGCAACAGGGAAGTTTCAGTCTTTTTCTCAAATGTTTTGTATCTAGTGTTCGTTTGTTTGTAATCTTACGCTTGACAAAGGCCAGTTGGCCGAAAATTTGCGCCTGTCTTGTTTTGTTGTATTAAATACGCGTTCGTATTCTTCTTTCGTGTTTTTTTTTTTTCTGCCCAAGGCACGTTACAACGTGAAGAGACATGCATGCGCCAACAAGTCTGTCATTGGTCAAGAAGAACTCACCGCACTTGGGTAACTGTATATGCGCTCGACTCAAAGTTGCCAACAATTATCTGCCAGACTCCATGAGCCTGCACAAAACCCTGTGCATTGGCAAGGACTTGAAGTGGGAAAGCAGGGAGAGGAACTTATGAAACACTAAGCTGACGCCACCAACCAGGGAGATGAACTTATGAAACACTAAGCTGACGCCACCAACCAGGGAGAGGAACTTATGAAACACTAAGCTGACGCCACCAACCAGGGAGAGGAACTTATGAAACACTAAGCTGACGCCACCAACCAGGGAGATGAACTTATGAAACACTAAGCTGACGCCACCAACCAGGGAGAGGAACTTATGAAACACTAAGCTGACGCCACCAACCAGGGAGAGGAACTTATGAAACACTAAGCTGACGCCACCAACCAGGGAGATGAACTTATGAAACACTAAGCTGACGCACCAACCAGGGAGATGAACTTATGAAACACTAGCTGACGCCACCAACCAGGGAGAGGAACTTATGAAACACTAAGCTGACGCCACCAACCAGGGAGAGGAACTAATGAAACACTAAGCTGACGCCACCAACCAGGGAGAGGAACGTATGAAACACTAAGCTGACGCCACCAACCAGGGAGATGAACTTATGAAACACTAAGCTGACGCCACCAACCAGGGAGATGAACTTATGAAACACTAAGCTGACGCCACCAACCAGGGAGATGAACTTATGAAACACTAAGCTGACGCCACCAACCAGGGAGATGAACTTATGAAACACTAGGCTGACGCCACCAACCAGGGAGATGAACTTATGAAACACTAAGCTGACGCCACCAACCAGCATTGTGAAACATTTACATGGGCAGTGAACAGGCCAGTTGTTAATATTCTGGATTGGACTGAACTCGAAATATCATATCTCTCGCTGTACCAAAGAGCCAGCCAGCCTGCAAAGTCAGAAGTGAACTCACTACAAGAAGCAGTCTGCATCTTACAAGATCCAAGCAAGGTACGGTCTTCGGTAACGTCATTAGATCGTGGTCATCAATAACTAAAAGTCAAATCTTCGTGAACAAACTCTGGGCCATCAAACATTCAAACCACCGATCATCTTACATCTTACTCAATGGGAAATAGCTTGAGGAAATGGCAAACAGAAATAGAGAGTGAGTGTGTGTGTGTGTGTGTGTGTGTGTGTGTGTGTGTGTGTGTGTGTGTGTGTGTGTGTGTGTGTGTGTGTGTGTGTGTGTGTGTGTTTATATATGTATGCCATGGCAATTGACTTGTTTATAAACGCACGCACGCACACACACACACACACACACACACACACACACACATATATATATATGTATATGTATGTTTATATATGTATACAAATATATATAGACATATATACATATATGTATGCATGTATATATACATACATATATATATATATATATATATATATATCATCATCATCATCATCAGGTGCCCTGCCGCATGGCGGTGGCGATCATGGACTTCCATCTGTCTCTATCTGCCCATCTCTCCCACCCCCCTCGTCCTCAGCCAGTCTGCAAGTCCGTCCAGCATTTTCTTCCTGGGTCTACCCGGTGCTATCTTTCCCTCCAGCTTTCCCGTTATGATCAAGTGCTCCAAATCCCCCTTCCTCATAAAATGGCCTATAAATGTTGCCTGTCTTTTCCTAATCTTCCTTATGAGTGATCTGCTTGTGTCTGCCTCCATCAAGACTGTCTCATTTGTTTTCTTTGCTGTCCATGGAACTCTCAACATTCTTCTTAGAAACCACATCTCGGCTGCCTCAATCTTGTTCTGGCTTTGTTTGTTGACTGTCCACGCCTCACATCCGTACAACAGTATTGGTTCTATATAACATTCAAGAACTCTCTTCCTGATGTTAATTGATAGGCATTTGTTGGTAAGAATGCCTGTCAAAAGGCATATATATAATATAATATATATATGTATATATATGCCTGCACATACACACACCCGCACATTAATATATGCATACAATTTACAGATTTCGTTCTTCCCCGCTGATTAAAAATCAGTACTTAAAACTCCTGAATTGTTGCAACTAAAACCATGGTAAAAAATGTAACAGAAATTAGCCACTTGATACAAAAGTCTATCCTCAAGAGGCATTGACATTACTTTCTGTTGGATACCAACTCATTGGTTTATTGTTGTTGTTTTCATTATAATGAAATGATTGACAGAGCTGACAAACTAGGGGCTAATAGCTGATCAAAATTAAAAGATTTGCAGCTCCATCTATCTTTGAATGAGTTAATCAGAAGTGACTTCTATGTATAAAAACATTTCTACGATATTCAGGAAAAAATATACTCATGATCAGATGAATTCTCAATTCAGCAAAATAAATCCGCAGTTTGATGTCAGCAGAATCATACAATCTCTTGCACATGTAGAACTTCGATGTCTTCAAAACATTATACAACAGTATCGTGCACGTTTGTGGACACACGATATCAGCTAGTTATATCGTTTGTTGTTTGTCTGGTTGGTTGCTTGCTTGTTTTGTTTTGTTTTTGTTTTGATTTCGTGTTTTTGTTTTTTTTTTGTTTGTTTTTGGTTCTATTTGTTTGTTTTCTTATTTTGTTGGTGTTGTTTGTTTGTTTGTTTTTTCATTCAGATGAAATGATACTTCCCATACTTTTAAAGAAGACAGTTTAGGACATACCTCAATGAGTATCATTTAACACCCACTTTTGTCAGCCTTTCAAAAAGTCCAATTGTAAATTGTACATTTATACTCCTTGTACCTTCAGGTGCTAACTGCAGCATGTGGCCAGCGTATCGTTTAACTACAGTGACTTGTGGTAAGCTACTGACAGTGTTTCCGCCCACCTCCATCCCCTCTACCGGTTGCCATTTCATGCCTTCTTTTTATGTATGCGAGAAACTCTCCTCTGTGTTGCCGCAAGCGTTAACAAAAACAAAAACAAAAAAACAACAACAACAAAACAAAAACAAAAAAAACTGACATGTCATGGCGCCTTGACAGAGGGGTGTTCAAGTTATGAATCCTTGATTGGTCCTTATTCAAGATCCATAATCGAAACAATGTTTGTTATGTCGCTAAACACAGATGGACTTGCGGCCTCCAGTTGCGACTCTTTCATTATGTGCGCTCACTCAACGGAAAACGGACCTTCGACTGACCACCTGTTTTCAACGTTTGTAAACTTCAAGGGTAAGAGAAAACTGATTATTAAAGTATGCCTCCCCTGTTCTACTGACGTGTCAAATTTAAAGGAGATCTATGGCCAGTTAAATCAGAGTGGGGAGCTGTATGGTGTACCGTGCCACCATTGTTTGATGATGTTAGCAACAACATACTGACGATAACAGGGACACTTGTAATTCAAAATCAGTGCGACTGCCTGCGTTTCAAGAAACCAGAAACAGAAACAGAAAACATGAAAACAGAACCAGAACGTGTATTTAACATAATTTGACAATACAGGCCCAATCTTCGGCCAACTTACCTTTGTCAAGCATAAACGTAAGGACATTTAAGAACATATTATATGACATTTTATGAAGAAAGGGGAAGTGGAACAACAGAAAAGCTTGAGGGAAAGAGAGCACCAGGTAGACCCAGGGAGAAAATATTGGACGGACTTGCAGGGTGGCTGAACACAGAGAAGGTGTGAGATGTACTTGCAGCGACAGGGGATAGATTTTGTGGATGGCCATGATCGCCAACGCCTAGGCACATGATTATGATGATGATGAAACTCAGCAAAGAACAAGTATCAAACCTTGCCATTCTTTGTACGGAGATAACTGGGATTTTTGTGCAATGATTTCATACTTACTGTCCTGCGATCATTTCATACTTGGTGTATATGGAATTCGCTCCGAGCGGGGAGACGTCATCTTTATAAACTGAAACCGAAACTGAAGCTTTCATACTTACTGATTTTATAAATGATTGTTTCTGTTGTGCAGGAGGCGTTTTTATCTTTTACTGATCGCCGATGAAGACTCTATCAGAATACCAGTTGCAGAAGATGGGCACGCATAATTGCACTAAATCAGAATCAGATCACTTAAATGCACGGATTGCTTTTTTGTTTGTTTTTGTTTTTGTTTGTTTGTTGTTGTTGTTTTTAATAATTCGTCTGATTGTTATGGCATTAATTTTTCTATGAAGATACAAATTTAGAAGATAGTTCTCATGTTCAGTGTAACAGAGTCCCACTGGCTTGGCACGCCCAATCTGGTCACTTCACGATGACTTATCAAAATCATATCTAGACAAGATATGTTCGAAAGGAATCTTTGTTTAAACTTATTGAAATAATTGGAGAAATTGACCTCAGTAATACTTAAGATATAGTTCTAGCAAATACTAAGGGGAGCAAAATAACAAGAACAAAAACAAATGGAAAGAGAGAACAATATTACTTTTTCTTTCTTACAGTGATGTGGAAAGGTGATAGTCGTTGGTGTTCTTTTCCAAGTTTTTCGTTATGAGACAATT
>JAPXFY010000035.1:19080989-19120989 GCA_030674185.1 Monoplex corrugatus
CTGTCCAATTAGCAAAGCACCCACAGGCTCATACAGCTTCTCCACAGTGAAGCTGGCTGTTGGCCATATCTCCTCCCTCACCAGCCAGAGATTCCTCCAGACCTCATAGAATGTGGGCAATGTCCTGTTCGGCCTCTCCACAAGGAATCACAGGGGAGGGCGCAACTCTCATTTTTTTCTAAAATGATATTTTTTTCCAGCCTGTATTGCCCAGTTCTCAGACAGAAGATACAACCATGTGTTCTGTTCTTGACAGCTGATGATAACTGCCGTGTGTCTGAGACATTCTGAACAGATTCGTGATGATGATGGTTTTGTCTCTGTGAGGGAGACTTTGCACATATGTTGACCTGGGAGATCGAAAAAAGTCTCCATTCTTTGCCCTCCAGGCGATACCAAGGCAGGTTTAAACCCAGACCTTCCATTAGCAAGACCAATGTGCTAACCATCAGAGCATCAATCCTGTCCTGTGGACCTGTACTTTAATCATTCATCTTGGAAACGAAAAGTCCTGGGTTTGATTCCCTGGTTGGACAAGGAGTATCAAACCCTAGATACCACCTGAAGCTGTGTGTGTTATGTATTTGCTTCTACGGGCTGCTTGCTACTTTTGATAGAGCTGCAGACTTAAGATCTGGCATGTCAGGTTTTCCATCTTAATGTTTCATCATTTTGGTGATGTCAGCTCAATGTTACATATGCCCCTTTTCCCCCTCCCTCCCCCCTTCCCAAGATCTTGCCAGCCCAGAAGATTTTCTGAAGGGTCCGTGAGTATACGAGACAATTGCCGGCAGATGTGGATAGAATTGTCTGAGTGCAATGAATCCCTCTTCAACAAACTCCACATCCCAGACTCTGAACGCTAGTCTTTCGGATGAGAGATGTGAAACCAGCAAGCACTTAGCACCTGTAAACGAACTAACAAGAACAAAGGAGTTATGGGAACAGTTATGTATCGCTAGCAAAACAAACAAAAATTTAACGAAAAAAAAAATCAGTGAAAAACTAATCATCATGGGAGTGTGGTTACAGCACAGCAGTATACTGAGATTTTTCTGGCTCAAATGTCTTTGGCTTCGCCAAAGCTTCCCAAAGCTGTGCGCGCTGTGGCTCAAATGTCTTTGGCTTCCCAAAGCTGTGCGCGCTGTGGCTCAAATGTCTTTGGCTTCCCAAAGCTGTGCGCGCTGTGGCTCAAATGTCTTTGGCTTCCAAAGCTGTGCGCGCTGTGGGCTCGTTGAGAAGCTTGGGACCACACAGTTGAGTCTGATCTGCTGAAAGGATGTGACACTGAGGACAGATGTCTGTGTGTCTTGGGTCTGGTTGACGCCGGGATGTGTTGTGAAACAGGAGCGTGGGTTTGAGTTCTGTCTCGCTTGTCATGCAGTTTCAGTCTGAAACAGAAATCCAGATCAGAAAATTAAACACAGGGTTTTCGTGATCCTTGGTAAGGTGGTTAACACCAGACCTCACGTAAGACTGTTTACGCCTACCGTGAATAGTAGGCTGAAATGCGAAGGAATGTAAATATCAGGAACGTACCAGCCGCTGTTGTGTAGTGGTTAATGCAGCGGACTGGAAGGTTGTGGGTTCGAAGCCCCATCAATCCTTTCAAAAATCATTCTGGGAGTTTTCAGCTCTAACCGGCTCTTACCCAGAGTTGGGAGTGCTATAAGCTCATTGGGAAGACTGGAACTACACAGTAAGTTTCATCCACTTTACGGATGCGTCATTGAGGGTGTTGCTCAGATCTTCTGACCAGCACCGCAGGTGTCTGTAATTCTCAGACCTGGTTAACGCCAAGATATACAGTCCTGTCACGCAGTCTCAACCTTAGATGGAGCTCCACAGCATCATAATTATCATCCTCATCGACATCATCATCATGGCATTGTAAAAACTGTTCCAGCTTTGTGGCCATTAAGTTGGCAAAGAAAATAGGACAGACAAAAAGGTGAGCACAAGGGTACCCTCCTGAGTGCGATGATCCTATAAAGAATATCAGGAACGTAAATTCATGTAAGTGAGATCACAGAACATTTTTGTGCTGGAATGAAAGCCAAACTGTTTTCAGCACTGTGAGTATGATCAGCAAGGGCTGTGCTACACAAATGTGCACTCCCCAGCCCCCTCCACCAATTTTTCTGGGCCTTTCCACCATTGCCTCGGCTTTCAACTAACACATCTTCTAACATGTCTTCTTATCTCAGTGCCTCTATTTCTTCCTCCCTTCCACTTCCCGTTCCTCCTTCTCCTTTTTCCGTTTCCTCCCAGAGTTTCTTTGTCAACAGTTGAGTGGACACAGTCCTCCACAGTGTAACGACGTGGATCACGCTTGGCTGCCTGCAATTGATGGATTGTTGTGGGTAACTGGCAAAGAAATGGACACATCGATAGCGCTCTCTCTCTCTCTCTCTTTCTGTCTCTCTCCCCTCTCTCTCTCTCCTGCTCACTCTCTCTCCCTCTCTCTCTCCTCTCCCTCTCTCTCCCTCTCTGTCTCTCTGTCTGTCTTTGTCTCTGTCTTTCTGTCTCTCTGTCTCTGTCTCCCTGTCTGTCTGTCTGTCTCTCTCTGTCTCTCTTTCTCTCTGTCTGTGTCCCTCTCTGTCTCTTTCTCTCTTTCTATCTCTGTCTCTCTGTCTCTCTCTGTGCCTCTCTCTCTTTCTGTCTCTGTCTCTCTGTCTCTCTCTGTGCTCTCTCTCTTTCTGTCTCTCTCTGTGCCTCTCTCTCTTTCTGTCTCTGTCTCCTGTCTCTCTCTGTGCCTCTCTCTCTTTCTGTCTCTGTCTCTCTGTCTCTCTCTGTGCCTCTCTCTCTTCTGTCTCTGTCTCTCTTCTCTCTCTGTGCTCTCTCTCTTTCTGTCTCTCTCTATGTTTCTGCTTCAAACTCTGTCTCTGTCTCTCTCCCTCTCTGTCTCTCATCTCTCTCTCTCTCTCTCTCTTCTTCTCCTCTCCTCTCTTCTCTCTCTCTCTCTCTCTCTCTTTCTGTCTGGCCAGGCAGTCAAGTGGGTAAATGCCGAACTGTTATCAGACCGTTATGGGATCAATCCATCCAGACATTTCTGGCTAGTGGGCAAAAATGTGCAGATTTTTCCAATCTCCCGGATAAACATATGTGCAGATATGTCAGTGCTTAAAACCCTTTCGAGCGTATACATATACAGAATATCAAATATGCACAGTAAAGATTGTGTACCTCATGTTACTGGCTGGGTTTATAAAAACATAAACTAGTGGCCTACATCATCATCATCTGTTTTGCCGCATGGTGTTGGCGATCATGGTCCCCAATACGAATTTCTTTGTTGTTGTCGTTGTCGTTGTTGTTGTTGTTGTTGTTTGTTGTTGTTGCTACAGATATATCTCCTAGCCTTCTTGTCCCCACCCACTCTGCAAAACTGTCTAATATCTTATCCTTGGATCTACATGGTGCTCTTTCTTTCGCTACTTTCCTGTGCCTATATTACAAGGAATGGTAATTTTGGAAAAACAAATAGCATTGTTTTAATACAAAAAAGAAAAAAAGTGCTTTTAATAGCAAAAAAAGGAAAAGAAAGATTGCTTTTAACTAGCAAAAAAAGGAAAAGAAAGATTGCTTATTTTTTAACTAGCAAAAAAAGGAAAAGAAAGATTGCTTTTAACTAGCAAAAAAAGAAAAAAAGATTGCTTTTAACTAGCAAAAAAGAAAAAAAGATTGCTTTTAACTAGCAAAAAAAGAAAAAAAAGATTGCTTTTAACCAGCAAAAAAGAAAAAAAATATGCTTTTCAACAGCAAAAAAAAAAAACAAAAAAAATTGCTTTTAACTAGCAAAAAAGAAAAAAGATTGCTTTTAACCAGCAAAAAAGAAAAAAAATTGCTTTTGAACTAGCAAAAAAGAAAAGAAAGATTGCTTTTAACTAGCAAAAAGAAAAAAAATTGCTTTTAACTAGCAAAAAAAGAAAAAAAGATTGCTTTTGAACCAGCAAAAAAGAAAAAATATGTTTTTCAACTAGCAAAAAAAAAAGAAAGATTGCTTTTGAACTAGCAAAAAAGAAACGAAAGATGCTTTTAACTAGCAAAAAAAAGAAAAGAAATCCAAAACAAGTGTGACTGCCGCGTTCAAGCAAACAGGAACCAGAAAAAACACGAAAGAAGAATAAGGACGTGTATTTGATACAACAAAACAAGACGCGTACAAATACGTGTTTTTATTCTTCTTTTGTGTTGTTGTTTTTTTCTGGTTTCTAGCAAAAAAAGAAAAAGAAAGATCGCCTTTAGCGTAAGATTTGTAACGTTAGAAAATAAAGTATCATCATCATAATCATGGTCTTTC
Source organism: Monoplex corrugatus (assembly GCA_030674185.1). Taxonomy (NCBI): domain Eukaryota; kingdom Metazoa; phylum Mollusca; class Gastropoda; order Littorinimorpha; family Ranellidae; genus Monoplex; species Monoplex corrugatus. Next base: position 19,085,293 of record JAPXFY010000035.1, read on the forward strand.
TCTTTCTTATTTTTCTCTCCCTGATCACTATTTACTTTGCTAATATACGCGTTCATGGAAATCCTCAGATCCGTTGGAGATTTAGAGGATGTCACTGGGAACATGAGAGATTTAATGGAGTCAGCGTCCTCATTATATGGACTTGTACACTGGCGGATGTGTACAAGGGTCATCCAAGCTTCGTGTAGTTTTGTTTGTTTGTTTTTTGCTTCGTTTTGTTGTTTTGTGTTTTTTTGGGCTCTGGGTTTTCCTTGCATTAGAGCGAAATGGAAGGGTTTTTGGCCTTGCATGTTTGTGTGCATGGTTGCGTTCCCCATGATGTATGGGGGGAAGGGGATAGAACAGGTATAAATTGTGCGTGTGTGTGTGTGTTGTGTGTGTGTGCTCGTGCGTTGTGTGTGTGTGTGGTGTGTGTGTGTGTGTGTGTGTGTAGTGTGTGTGTGTGTAGTGTGTGTGTGTGTGTGTGTGTGTGTGTGTGTGTGTGAAGAACTTGGAACTCAGAATTAAGAATGGTCTGTCTGTCTGTGTCTGTCTGTCTGTCTGTGTATGTTGTCTGTCTGTCTTCTTCTCTCTCTCTCTCTGTCTGTCTGTCTGTCTGTTTGCCTGTGTGTGTCTCTCGCAGGTGCAGGTATCCTGCTTGTTACTATATTATGCTCGTTATATTTCCCATTTGAGCCGCTCGAGGCAAATTGATACCTTTTATGCTAAAGGAATCAGTGATTGTCCTTTTTCATTTGTTCAAAACGTCAGTTGATACAAAGCTTACGGAACTGATAAAACCACATCTTTGGGTGTTGTTATTGTTGTTGTAATCATCGTCGTCGTTGTTGTTGATGATGCAGTCATTGTTATACTGACCACGCTAAAGACAAGGGAATCAGATGACATGGGCATGTGACAGGTGTTTTTTCTACAGGATCACCTCTTAGGGAACAGTGTGTGTGAGTGAGGAGGGTGGGGGAAGGAGGCAAGACAGCGAAGACAAAACAAAATGTGGACTGAAAACATTAGTATGTGGATCAGGGAGAGAGAACTTTGCCACAACCCAAGCACTGGCCCACAACAGGCCAAATATAGAGCATCTGGTACACCACCAAAGTGCACTTAAGCCTCATCCCCACGATTCTGGCGGATCAGGAGACCAGTAAACAGCTTGGCACGTGTAGTTTATAGTCCGCTCACTCTACAGATCATCTGAAGACTTTCAATGCACACAACTGAAATGTACCTGGAAATGTACATTTTCCAGCAGTAAATGAAGACGCATCCAAGCGCTCAGTTCATCGTGTCCATACTTCTTTTATACTGTTTTATGATCATTGCACTCAGGTAGGTTACTCGCCTTTTTTTCGTCCCATTTTCTACGCCACCCTAATGGCCACTGAAGCTAGAGTTTTTACAATGCGATGAGGATGATGTCGATGAGGATGATAATCATGATGCCATGGAGTGCCATCTAATATTGAGACTGTGTTGCACAGCTGTACTCTACGCTTAATATCATAATATATCCTGGCGTCAACCAGGCCCGAGAGATACAGACACCTGGGTGCTGGTCAGAAGATTTGAGCAACACCCTCATTGACGCATCTGTCATGGGAAGGAATTTTGGGTGATGTTCTGGAATGTGGGGGATGATTATGTGGAATTACCTTTTTACATAGAAATCACACACAACAAGAAGGAAGGAGAGAGACGAGTAGAAGCCACTAGTACACTGGCAATAAATTTCAAAAGAGTCCACACATAGCATTACAAGTCAATATAGTTTCTTTAATTCAAGAACATAATCATTCATCTTCTTATTCTTATTTGCCTACGTCCTAAAGCAATCCTACTTCTTTGCCTATCAGCCCTACAACTCTACACTGAAATAAAATATCAACGTACCTTGACTACATGTTTCTGGCAAAGGCTCAGCACCTCTGCCAGGTTGAGTGGCCTGTCTCCCACTACAACCGCCAACTCTTGACCGTTCTGTCTTTCTGTGCCCGTATTCTCCCATGTGTTATTTTCCCTTTTCATTTATAGAGAGTGGATCAGAACACACTGGGGCTCTGACCCTACCTGTCTTGAGATGACTTTCGAGAATGTTCTTCTACTTGTGAATGCATGAAGGAGAAGTTGACGTAGACAAGCACGGGCCAGAACCTGTCCATAGGTACAGGTATGGGCCTGTTTCTACCTGAGGGGTTCTACGTTGGTTAATCCTAAGCTTTCACTAGAGGCTAGTTTGTCTGCCTTGCAAGACATTGTCAATATCTTCTCTCAGACAGAAGAACAGGTATGGGCCTGCTGTCTACCTGAGTGATTTCTGTGATACATCCGTGAAGTGGATGAGACTTGACTGTGTTGTCCCAGTCTTCCCAATCAGCCAATAGCACTCCCAACTCTGAGTAGGAGCCGGTCAGAGCTGAAAAATCCCAGAATGATTTTTGAAGGTACTGATGGGGATTGAGGCAGCCGAGATGTGGTTTCTAAGAAGAATGTTGAGGGTTCCATGGACAGCAAAGAAAACAAACGAGACAGTATTGATGGAGGCAGACACAAGTAGATCACTCATAAGGAAGATTAGGAAAAGACAAGCAACATTTATAGGCCATTTTATGAGGAAAGGGGATTTGGAGCACCTGGTCACAACGGGAAAGCTGGAGGGAAAGAGAGCACTGGGTAGACCCAGGGAGAACGTGCTGGACGGACTTGCAGAGTGGCTGGGGACGAGGGGGTGGGAGAGATGCTAGGGGCAACGAGAGATAGAGGCAGATGGAAGTCCATGATCGCCAACGCCATGCGGCAGGGCACCTGATGATGATGATGACTGATGGGGATTTGAACCCTCAACCTTCCAGTTGGTAGTCCATTGCGCTAACCACTACACTATGGCGACTGGTCATCGTGTCCATCATTACGTGTGACATGATGACATTTGCACAGTTGTCCGAATTCCTCAGTTTCTTTCTCCAGATCTTTGTCATCTTATTTCTTTCTATTTCTTTTTGTTTGTTTTATTTTTGTTCTTAAACAGCAAAATGAAAAGAAGAAGACCAAGAGAGAGAGAGAGGGGGGGGGGAGAGAGACACAGAACTCAGAACTCAGAGTTTTTTAATGTGCATCGGCCTTAGGCCACAGTACAATAGTCAGTAGGGTGGGGATGGAAATAGGGTTTTTGTGTATTATACAAATTTTGAAGTGCATATGATGACATCATCGAAAATTGTCACTTTCAATGCTTTCCTCGGTTCATACTTCAATCGAGAGACGAGAGAGAGAGAGAGAGAGAGAGAGAGAGAGAGAGAGAGAGAGAGAGAGAGAGAGAGAGAGAGAGAGAGAGAGCACATTTAATGACACATTTATATTCTCGAGGACAGTAGCATAATTATACACCTTAATGTTTTATTCACATCAAGCCCTTGTCTGGGGAAGGAGGGGGGAGAGAGAGAGAGAGAGAGAGAAAGATGTGGATGATGTGATTCATTCATTAAAAGTCTTACTAATAAGAAGAGAAAGCAAAATGTTCAGTTTCAGTTTCAGTTTCAGTTTCTCAAGATACGTCTGCGCGCTCGGAACGAATTCCGTATGCACTAACATCACAGGTGCCATGTGTATTGGTTATCATGGCACAAGCCTTAAGCCTGCACATAAACCCATCAGCTGGTCAGGTCCCGAGGCCCTACCTAGACTATGGTTTACCTAGTCTATAGTTTGTATTGGTATTTAATCAGCCTTCGGCTGGAATAATCTTGATTACATGTAAATGACATGTGTATGTGTGTATCTTACCTTCAAAGAAGGAACATACATACAAAGCAAATAAATAAATAATTAAAGGTCTGAATCACAACACAACTAGCTATTCTGTATAAACTCGTCTCACATGACAGAACACCCACCCCCCACCCACCCCCAGTCAATGCCCAAATGCTCAGCTGTCTATCAACTAGGTGAAGACAATATTTTCTTAATCACAGATAGGTATGTAAGTGATTCAGTAAGTAAGCAAGTAAGTACGTGAATAAGCAATTGAATAAGAAGTAAGTAGGTGAATAAATATACACAAATAAAGGAGCATTTTCTTCATGTTTGATGTTTCCAATCTGTTTGATAGTGAAGCCCCATCCAGATTTGTTATTGGTGACTGAGCCATCCGTGTATATGATTATATCTTTGGGGTTGCAGCTTAGTTGCTCAATGAGTAGCTGAATTTCTGCATTTGTTTTCCTTCTGACTGTTTGCGATAGTGTCTCCCTAGCTTTTTGACTATGATAACTTTGTACAGATTGTTGAAATGGTTTGGATGTTTTTCCCATTCCTTTGTCCCTTTGATTCTGATTTTCCACGTTGGAGTCTGTTGCCTTTTGCTGTTCCGACTATCTGGTGGAGTGGGTTTTCTGGGTTCTCCAATGCCCTGAAATATGCCTTTACTTGTTGTATTTTGTGTTTCAACTGTATTGAAGGAAGATCGAGCAGATATCGCATAGTCTCCATGGGTGTGTCTTTTGTGGTTCCGAGGATCACTCTCATTGCTTCGTTTTGTATTCTTTCTAGTTTTAATAGGTTTGTCTGTGACAACGTAGTGAGGCCCAGTCCATAATCGGTGACACTCAGTATTACACCGTGGTATAGTTGAAAGAGATGACGTTGTTCAATGCCTTAGCTGCTATTGCTTTCAGGATTGAAAAGCCTTTTTTTACATTTGAGTATAGTGGTTTCCACATGTTTTCTGAAGGTTAACATTCTATTAAAACTGATGCCAAGGTAGCGTAAGTTGTTTGTTCGCTCCATATTGGTTCCTCTGAACGTAACTGATGGACATTTTTCACTAGCTGCTTTGTTGTGAAGGGTGCAGAACAGTACCTGTGCTTTGGTGGGGTTGACTGCCGATCTACTAGTTTCTTGACACTACTAATGTACGTTGTTTAATAATAATAATAAAAATAATATATTTTATTTATATAGCGCAAAATCTTGATAAAATCAAATCTAAGCGCTGAGCGTATACATGCATACATACCTACATACATATGAGCGTATACATGCATACATACATGCTTACATACTTACATACATAAATCTAAGCTGAGCGTATACATGCATACATACATACATACATAAATCTAAGCGTATACATACATACATACATACATACATACGTACGCACATGCATACATAATAATTACAATATTTATATAGTGCAAATCTCGACAAAATCAAATCCAAGCGCCGAAAAGACACACACGCACACACGCACGCACGCACACACACGCACACACACACACACACATACACACACACACACACACACACACACACACACACACACACACACACACACACACACACACATGCATGGCCACAAATGGGGAGAAAAGAATAAAAGCAATAAAAGCAAGAATAAAACCAATGGAAAACCACAGAGAGCACATCATATACAATTATATATTAAAACAAAGTGATTCCCCTCCGAGCGGAGACAGGCTGCAGAGGGGGGTTGAGTGAAGTTAGGATTTTATGCAGAGGAGAAAAGGTGAGTTTTGAGAGCGGACTTGAAGGAGGCAAAAGTAGGTTGCTGACGGACTGAGAGAGGAAGTTTGTTCCAGGAGAGTGGACCAGAAACAGAGAAGGCTCGTGGACCATAGGTATTGAGCTTAGTGCGTGGAAAGCGAAAAGTCAGAGGATCGGAGGCAGAGCGGAGGGTACGTGAGGGAACATAGATCTCAAGTAGGCTTGACAGGTAATCGGGGGCTGCGTTATTGAGGCTTTTGTAGCACATGGTGTCTAGTTTGTACTGTATGCGCTTTGATACAGGGAGCCAGTGAAGTTGTGCCAGGAGAGGAGATATGTGGTCAGCTTTTTTCTTTTTGAGTACAAGGCGTACGTTTAACTGTTCTTGGACTGCTTTGTTTCTTTTTGATGCATTTTTACCTGTCTTGTAAATGAGTCCGTCATCAGCAAAAGTGAGGATACGAGATAGTCCGTTGTTACTTAGGTCAGCAAGCTCGTTTGTGTATATGTTGTAAAGAACAGGGGAAAGTGGTGATCCTTGAGGGAGTCCCATGGAGAGTTTTTGTGGTGCTGGGCACCAGTTTCCAAGTCGTAGAACTACAGTTCTTTCTTGGAGTGTAGCAGCAATCCATCTTGTGACTGTCCTGCTGACACCATATCGCTGTAATAGTTCCATGAGTAATGTGAATTGTACTTTATTGTACGCATCCTCTAGGTCAATGGCTACAGCTAGGGTTTCTTCTTTGTTATGAAAACCCTTCGTAGACTTCGTGAGCAAAGGCAGCTGCGTTTTACTATGTACTTTTTTCTGTTCTAAAGACTCCTTGATTAAGTGGGAATGTTTTCCTGTCTTCTAGGTCTCTAGCTACTTTCTTTGCTTTTATGTTTTCTATCAGTTTCTATCATTTTGCATAGTCAGGATACGATATCCATTTAATGTTTACCCAGTTTGGGCAGGACTTTTAGGAAGCTGTGTGTCCAGTCCTCAGGAACCTGACCTTTTTTTCAAAACTGTCTTGTTAGAGGGTGTTCAATTCAGCTTTGTCGTGTTCAGACAGCGTTGTGGTGTCAAAGTATCAAAAGCAGAGGACTCCACACATTATTTTGTATCACACCACAAGTACATTGATCTAGTGTGTGTGTGTGTGTGTGTGTGTGTGTGTGTGTGTGTGTGTGTGTGTGTGTGTGTGTGTGTGTGTGTGTGTGGTGTGTGTGTGTGTGTGCGTGTGTGTGGAGTATCAAATTTCCTCCTCAGCTGACGCTTACTTGCACACAATCATCAATACTCATTACACATTTAGATAACTTTCCATGAGCACCATTTCGTAACCAAACTGGCCAAAGAATACTTCTACTGACTGACCGAATCCAACTCTTTTACGAAATATGTAAGAGCAGAACACAATCTACCATTTAGAGAAGAATTGTTTTTGTACAAAAGTCATGAAAGTAAACATATGATCCACCGCTGAACAACTGTGTTTAAATCCAGTCTGAAATTCTCCAGTATACCGCTTTCTTCAATCCAATCATGCCAAATTTGATCACTAATAAGACTGAATGCTTTACACCTTGCATTACAAATGGGAATACCTCTGTATTTGTTTGGTTTCTTCGCATCAGCTTCTGTCCACAGATGGAGAACAATGGATTTGGTCCAGGTTTCACGAAACATACATAGAAATATCAAGGAATAAACAGTTTGCAGATGGTTTTGTAAATCCAACTCTAATCAACTTTGGTAGCATATTTGATCAACTTACTGTCTGATAATGTCATTTAACCTTTTGACTCCTGCACCTTATCCACCAACTGCAAAAAAATTAACCCTTTGACTCCATCACCCTATCCACCAGCTTCCTGCAGGAAACTTACCCTATCCACCAACTGCAAAAAAAATTAACCCTTTGACTCCACACTCTGTCCACCAGTTTCCTGCAGGAAACTGTTGGATAGGGTTAGGGAGTCAAAGCGTTAAGCTTCTGCTTTGCTAGCATGGTTGACGACACAGGACGCTGTTGGACAGGATGCAGGAGTCAAAGGATTAACCTAGCTGCTCCACATTTCTTGTTTGTCTGACAGCAAATTCTTTTGAAATGGGATGGTCTGATTTGTGTTCCTGTTCTTCATCCGCTACATTCCATGATCCATTTGTGTCTTTAATCAACAGTTTTTGTTTCAATGTTTGCTTTATAATAGTCGAACTAAGTGCCGAAGCTAATACAGTTAAATTGCCGTATTCTTCTTTCCTTTTAATGAAACCTTATGTCGTGTTTCAGAATGCTTTCTGGCTTTTTAATAGGTGGCACTAATTCTTGCATTAATTTAATTTGACGTGTTTTCTCTTATCTGTAGTATTTGTTACTTTTCTTTTCCTGTTAAGATCTGAATAAAACGACGAAGAATTTTTCTGAGTAGTGCACGAGTATCTTGTGTGTGTGTGTGTGGTGTGTGTGTGTGTGTGGTGTGTGTGTGTGTGTGTGTGTGTGTGGTGGGGTGTGTTGTGTGTGTTATGTGTGTGTGTGTGTGATGTGTGTGTGTGTGTGTGTTGTGTGTGTGTGTGTGTGTGTGTGTGTGTGTGTTTGTTGTGTGTGTGGTGTGGGTGTGGTAAATTGCGTCAAATTAATCTTGAGATTTAAAGCTCGCACTCTCTCATCGAGAGAGAGAGAAAGGAGGACAGAGAGAGACAGAGAGAGAATCAGAATCAGAAAAATTTATTCAGTAAGGCCAAAGCCCCATTTGAAGGGGTGTGAACACATTATAAGCATTACACAAACACAGAATATAATATATAGTCGTTCTTGGATAATGCATGCTTCAAATATTTTGAAATGATTACAATATAGGACTCACAGTCAAACTTCAATAATACAATAGGAACATATAAATAGGTTTAACAGACACACATCACAAGAATTTGTGTGAACACATTATAAACATTACATACATTACAGACATACAGCACAAAAATCTAACTTTATGATAAGGCAGACTCTCTTCATTTAAAAACTTTAGAAACGTATGTTGCCAAATGTCTAATTGTACGCTCATTTTTTGAAGCCATGAGCATTGTTAACCTGAAATCATTTGGTTTATAGTAGTACTTGGGCTGAATTAACAGGTGTCTCAGATCTTCAAGGGCTGGACAACATAGAATAAAGTGAATTTCGTTATCAGTAACACTGTTACATAATGGGCATTTCGTTGTCCTCTTTACGTCTTTTAATCCTTAGTCTATGCACTGATAAGTCAGACAAACCAAACCTAAATCTTGTGAACACATATCTAACAAATCTGTTAAAGTCCAATCAACAAGTATACTTCTACCTCATGTGACTGTTTAAACTTCTATATTGTGCAGAAAAATCACTAGTTATTAATATGATAATCCCAATTTTGCCATCTACAATCAACTAATCTTTGTTTGAAAGTTTTTATAAAGACTTTATACAACCCACACCTGATTTTCCCAGAGTAGGAAAACCGTACTTATTTGATATATCACGGATTTTTGAGGCCCAATTTATTTTTCCTCTGTTGGCTAAATTTAATAGCATTTTATATGCCTTACACGGCAATCTCTCTTCACTCATTCTCGTCAGTTTTAGCCAATGTCGAATACAATAAACGCTTGAGTTTATAGTTAAGGAAAATCTGCCAACTCACCATAAATGAAATCGTTTGGTGTTCTAATGTTGACCCCTAAGTATTTTTTTCAACATAAACAATTGAACACTTTCAATCACCAAAGCCGTTTTCTCTAAACCCCATATTTCTGAACCATACAGTAAAATTGGTTAATTTGAGTATCAAACATTTTCAAAAATAATTTTAATGAATTACAATTTAGTTTTATTTTAGAATACGAAGGCAGCTCGTTTTAGCTCTACTTGCTAAATCTTGACATGCATAATTAAAAACTAAGTCTTGTTGAGAACAATATTCCTAATACCGATATGAGTTCACAACAGTCATCCTTGTATTGTTTAATAGAAACATTTCTCAGAATCGCTAAAAATCCACCTTTCCTAAATACCATTACATTACTTTTATCCATGTTTACTTTAAGTTGTAACTTACAAGCTGCTCTGTAGAGCTGTTTAGTTGTGTCTGTAAACCAACTGCAGTTTCTAGATAATAAAACAATGTCATCAGCAAACAATAGGATAAATAATTCGATCAATTCATTACTCAGGTTTGCGCCATGTCTACCATTATTAATTATTTCGAGAGCAAGTTCATTTATAAACAAAGAAAAAAAAGAATGGGACAACACATCACCTTGTTTCACTCCATTTGTACAAGTAATGCAACTAGTAAACCGTGTACCACATCGCACTCTTGCTTTCACAGAAGCATACAACTTTTGATACATCTATATATCTTACCTTTAATACCATTCTTTAACAGTATAGGCCAAGAAGTTTTCTTGAAACTGAATCAAACGCCTTTTCGAAGTCAATGAAAGCCACATACAATTTCCTATTATGGGTGAATTGTTTCTGAATATTGCCAGTAAAGTGAACATGTGATCAATTTTTGAATAGTTCTTTTTAAAACCTGCCTGGTATTGCCTGTGATATTGCCGTTGTCAAGCCATTTCTGTAACCTTGAATTGATAACAGAGCTGTACAGTTTGCTGCTGATGTTACTCAAAGAAATGCCTCTATAGTTATAAGGATCACTGGCGTTTTCCCTTTTTAAATAAAGGAAGAATGATGGATTCTGTCCAGTTATCAGGATATTGACCAGTATTGAATAAAACATTCACCACCTCATCTCCTCCATTTTCAAGAGCTCCCCAAGTATACAATCTGGTCCTGCTGCTTTTCCGCATTTCAATTTTCTTAATGATACTAAAACTTTTTCTTTTGAAATAGGGCGATTTTAAGCATCATTACCATCTGAAACATCCCTGTCAACACTATCGTAACCTTTCAACATCATCAACGCCACCACCATTATCATCACCACCACAATTATCACCATTATCACAATCAAAGACATCAAAAACACGACCAGAGACATACTGTTAATAATAACACTCTCACAGGGAGAATTCACTTTGTCAAGGACACCTTTCAAATGTTGAAACCAATTCTGAACAGTAATCATGTTAGATTGGAATACCTTTTTACTAGAAATTTTACCTATGTAGTGCCAGAATTTTTTCTGGTTATCCACGTACATTGTAAGATTATTTAAAATACATTATTGTGCTCCTTTCTTTTTCTATGTAATAAATTTTTATACTCCCTTCTAATCTGACAAAACATGGCTCTATCTTCAGACTTTAAGTTACTTTAACAACTTTTTAAACACCTCAACTGTCTTCTGACTGTCCGCCTAAGAGCTTTACATTCATCATCATACCATACTTCCGACTTCTGATTGATAATAATTTTCTTTTTCATACATTCAGTTTGCTGTCTTATACAACAATTGAATATTTCCAGCGCTTCACTGACATCAGCATTTATTAATTCAGTAGCATGGTGAAGTGTTTGCTCTGTTTCTATAGAACGAATATTGTCATAATATTGTTGGGCATGATCAGAATTCCATGCATATTTTTAGACAAACATTTTCTTATTGTCATTGCCGACTTCTGTGTCGGACCTTTTTGTAGTTCTTGGTATCAAAACAAAATTCTATAGGTTGATGTTGAGTCTATCATTTCAGAAACTTCCAATCTACAGCATTTTTGAACTGTAGTAAATAAATTTCCAGAAGCTAAAAAATAATCGTTCACATTTTTGCCTGTGTCTGAAATGAATTGTTAACGACCATGAAGGTCGCCATTACATACTCCATTCAAAATAAACAAACCAAAAGCAACACATAGATTCAACAGCATTTTGCCATATAAATTCAGCACTGGATCTTCTGACTGTCTTGTCAGATTTACATTTTCATTTTCTTTACTAAAAACAGGCATATCAAACTGACCACAATTGACAGGAAACATCTTTGATGTCCTGGCATTTTAATCTCCACTTAGAAGAATATTAACATTATCAATTGACATCAGTTTTTCCGCTAATACATCCTCTAAACACACAATACATTTTCAACATCAAAAGTCGTATAATAAGGAGAATTGATAGGAGGAATATACACACAGATAAAGTATACTTTTTTCAAAACCAAACAAAGTTCTGTCGAGCAAAAAACACAATATATTATCTTGGTCGCATTTAAGTTCTTTAACATATGGGACCAAATCAGTTTTAATTAAACAAACCACACACCCCGATCGCCTACCTTGTTTTGACAACTTCAAAGCTGGTTTACAAAATATTGTATATTCTGGAACTAAATGGCTTTCTAGGTATTCCACGAAAGTTTCCACAATACAAAGTCAAAAGAGGTAATATACTTGATAAACTTTTTATCGTTAAGTTTAGATAAGGGACTGTCCACATTCCAGTGAAGAAAAGATAATGACAGTACAATTGTTACTTATTGTTCTTTGAACATCTGGTATATTTTCACCTTTGTTTTTGCTTTGCTTTGCATTCCTACATTCTTCAAAATTATCTTGGAAATAAACCCCTCTATCACACTTAATTTTTACTTGTTCACTTTCTTGGAAGGAGCGCGTAAGAGAGGGAGTAGATGAAAAGCGGAGGGACTTGTTACGACATGCACGACATGCCTGCACGGTATTTTGGCTTTTCAACACATTACTGTCAGGTCGGATAGATGTATCCGCTACTGGTAACCTGGAACCCAGTACTACCTCTCACAGGGTCGAATTGCTGGCGACTAAACCAGCACCCCACCAGTCTCTCAGGAGGATGGTGAGGAGGGTGACTAGAAACCCTGGTGGAAATAAATTAGATCCATCAAAGGGCGCCAGCTCTGGAGAGCTACCCGCGGTCATCTAGCTAAGGGAGTAAACCCTGACAGTAAATCCGGTGTGGGGCCCCTAAGGCGGTTGGATGGCAAACTTTGTCACTTTCCGCAGCTCCTGCGGCCGCGTTGGCACCAAAACGTAACAGCCCTGCTGTTCCTTTGGATCTGTCAGCGAGGTGGAGAGGGGGAACAAGTTGCATGGGCAACAGCCTGTCTTCCATATTACACTGCCCAGGCTTACATCCGTCCATTCATCCACAAACACTCTGCACCTACGACCTGGAGAGGACACTCCAGCCTCGCTACTAACACTAGTGTCGGCACAACACGGGAAGCAACAGATACCGGTGATAAGTCATCGCTCAACTGGCGTAGAGCTGACACCAGGGGTTGCTTTTGACGGTGGGAGAGACCTTCGTGTCTAAATGGACAGCTACCGCCCGCCTAAGCTGGGCAGCCCCCAGCCAGTTAGGTGCTGTCCCGCCACGACCTGCCTTCTTCATTGGGTGCATGAAGATTAGGAGAAAATCTGACAAGCAAGTCGTTAATTACCGCACCAGACAAAAAGAAAAATTCAAATTCAAGAAACGGATCAGGAAAAGGATCAGCAGTGAAACTGGGCTGTTGGAATGTCCGAACAATGATGCCTGGGCTCTCCCAAGATCTGCAAGACATCAGCGACGCCAGAAAAACTGCCGTCATAAACAGCGAACTAAAGAGGCTCAATGTGGACATTGCCACTCTGCAGGAAACACGGCTGGCTGACTCAGGAACACTAAAGGAAAAGGACTACATCTTCTTCTGGCAAGGAAAGAGTTCTGATGCCCCAAGAGAGTACGGAGTAGGCTTTGCAGTAAGGAACAGCCTGCTGAACATGATTGAACCAGGCAGCGGCGGTTCAGAACGACTCTTGACTCTCCGCCTCAACACCACCGAAGGCTATGTCACTCTCATCAGCGTTTATGCCCCAACTCTGTCCGCCTCTCCAGACGCCAAGGATGAGTTCTACGAAAATCTTGCATCAACCATAAGGAACATCCCCAAGACAGAACAACTTGTTCTCCTGGGCGACTTCAATGCCAGAGTGGGTGCAGACAATGACTCATGGCCCTCCTGCCTCGGTTCCTTTGGAGTGGGGAAAATGAATGAGAATGGACAGCGACTGCTTGAGTTTTGCGCCTGCCATGAACTGTGCATCGCCAACTCCTTCTTCAAGACGAAGCCTCAGCACAAAGTCTCCTGGAGGCACCCGCGCTCAAAACATTGGCACCAACTGGATTTGATCCTAGTAAGACGTGCCGCTATCAAAAACGTTCTCCACACTCACTCTTATCACAACGCAGACTGCGACACAGACCACTCTCTGGTATGTTGCAAGATCAGGCTACAACCAAAGAAGTTCCACTGCTCAAAGAAACAAGGGAACCCTCGCATTGATGTCAGCAAGATGTCTCAGCCAGATCTTGTAGAACAGTTCGCAGAGGCCTTTCAGAGAGAATACGATGCATTGCAGCCCAGAGACTCTGCCACAGAGAGATGGGAAACGCTACGAGACACCATGCACCGCATTGCTATGGCCACCTTTGGGAAGAAAACTGTGAAGTCCCACGACTGGTTTGAGGCCAAATCATCAGAGATGACTCCCACTGTTGAGGCCAAGCGCGCCGCACTCACCAAGTATAAGCGGTCACCCAGTGAGAAGAACCTGCAAATCCTCAGGGCTGCCAAAAGTAAGGTTCAGCTTAACGCCAAGCGCTGCGCAAACGAGTACTGGACAGAGCTCAGCGAAGAGATACAGAGTGCTGCTGAAAGAGGCAACATCCGAGGAATGTATGATGGCATCAAGAAGGCACTGGGACCAACACAGAGCAAGATCGCCCCCTTCAAATCCTCCACTGGGGAAGTAATCAGCAATCCTAGCCAACAGATGGAAAGATGGGCGGAACACTACTCCGACCTCTACTCCACACAGAACATGGTGTCGCCCTCAGCCCTCGATGCCATCAAGTGCATGCCGGTAATGGAAGAACTTGATGCAGAGCCAACTGTGGACGAACTCAGCAAGGCCATTGATAGCCTGGGATCAGGGAAGGCACCTGGCAACGACGGAATTCCCCCAGACCTCATCAGGCACTGCAAGACTTCTCTTCTGCACCCTTTGCACGCAGTTCTCTGTCAGTGTTGGAATGAGGGAGCTGTACCACAGGACATGAGGGACGTCAAGATCGTCACCCTGTACAAAAACAAGGGCGAAAGGAGCGACTGCAACAACTACAGAGGTATCTCGCTCCTCAGCATTGTTGGCAAAGTCTACGCTCGGGTCCTCCTAATCCGCCTGCAGAAACTGGCTGAACGCGTCTACCCGGAATCACAATGTGGTTTTCGAGGAGAGAGATCCACGGTAGACATGGTCTTCTCCCTTCGCCAAATCCAGGAGAAGTGCAGAGAGCAGCGGATGCCCCTGTATGTGGCATTTATTGACCTCACCAAGGCCTTTGACCTAGTCAGCAGAGATGGCCTTTTCAGGGCTCCCCGAAAAATCGGCTGCCCCCCCAAACTGCACAGCTTAATTGAGTCCTTCCACTCAAACATGAAAGGGACGGCGCAGTTCAACGGAAACCTCTCCAAGTCCTTCAACGTACGCAGCGGTGTGAAACAAGGCTGCGTCCTGGCCCCAACCCTCTTTGGAATCTTCTTCGCTCTCCTCCTGAGGCATGCGTTCAGCACAGCGCAAGAAGGGATTCACCTGCGGACCAGATCAGATGACAGGCTCTTCAACCTCGCCCGCCTCAGAGCAAGGACAAAGGTCCGTGAAGCCCTCATCAGAGACATGCTATTTGCCGACGATGCCGCAGTTGTGACCCATACTCAGCGGGACTTGCAGTCACTAATGGACCGCTTCTCCCAGGCCTGCAAAGATTTTGGTCTGACCATCAGTCTTAAGAAGACAAACGTCCTGGGCCAAGACACGCCATCTCCACCAGCCATCACCATTGATGACTACGAGCTTGAAGCCATCCATCAATTCACATATCTTGGGTCCACCATCACCGATAACCTCTCCCTTGACACAGAGATCGACAAGAGGATCGGGAAGGCAGCCACAACACTAGCCCGCCTCACACAAAGGGTGTGGACAAATCCCAAGCTGACCACAAAGACAAAGATGGATGTATACAACGCCTGTGTCCTCAGCACCTTGTTGTATGGCAGCGAGGCGTGGACCTCGCATGCTCATCAGGAGAAAAGGCTCAATACCTTCCACCTGAGAAGCCTACGGCGCATACTTGGCATTTCCTGGCAAGACAAGGTGACCAACACCGAAGTCCTAACCTGCGCTGGCCTCCCAACCATGCATACCATGCTGAGACAGCGTTGGCTGCGTTGGTTGGGCCACGTTCGCCGCATGGAAGATGGTCGCATCCCAAAAGACATCCTTTATGGTGAGCTTGCCACAGGGCAGAGAAACATTGGCCGCCCACAGCTGAGATGCAAAGACGTTTGCAAGCGTGACATGAAGGCGCTTGAGATCAACACTGAGTCCTGGGAGGACCTCGCAGACGACCGCAACAGCTGGAGAACTACTCTCAAGAAACAGCTGCGGATTGGTGAGGACAAACTGTCAGCTGCTGCAGCAGAAAAGCGAGTTCGCAGAAAAGGGATGACAGCCAACAGACCAGCATCAGCATACACATGCGACCGCTGCGACAGAGACTGCCTCTCTCGCATTGGTCTCTACAGTCACAGGCGACGCTGCTTGGACCAAGCAGACAGCCCATCTAGACATTAGAACGAATGTACTTTGTCCATGGTCAGTCATGACCGAGGGAGGCCTACTACTACTACTGACCACTTCTGAATCTTCACTGAAAATTTTGAGAACCGGTGCTGAGGGGAAATTTGTTACCTCTTGATATTTGCTTAAGGTATTTTGTTTTTGGCTTACAGTAACTATTTGTTTTACACTGGGCCTGCCAGACACCTATCTGATTTCTTTTAATTCATCATTGTCATCCAATCTAAACTTCTTACCCTCAATAAGGAGGTGGTTATAGATCATGGTGGCCCTTTTGTTGTTATCTCCAGCTGTTTTCAAATGAGGACCCAGTCGTTTCCTAATGTTGCGAACTCTTTGTGTAAAGTCTTCCCCAATACATACTTGGCTATTTTTCAGTTTTTTCTTTGACTTAGGAATTTTTTCTTTGACTTAGGAATTTTTTCTTTGTCTTTATAAAATGTACATCTGGCAATGATCGGGGAGTTTGGTCTGTTGTTCAAGCGATGCACACAGTCAAACTGTACTGACTTAGAAAGTTCTAATTTATCTGTCAGTATGTCCTGTACACGATCTTCACATTCCTTCTTTGTTTCACCGTCTCTTTTATGTACTCCGTAGAACATGATGTTGTGTCTTTTGGATCGACCGTCAAGATCATCAGTTTTTCTTTCCATTTGATCCAGTCTGTCCTTTATTATTGTATTCTCTGCTTTAAGAGTCATTGTCTCTGGTCAGATTGTGAACAGAGTCCCTGATATTATGCATCTCATTTTTTAAGTCACTGACAGTTTCATGAAGATTTTTAAGTTCAGTTTAAATATCATCGAACTTAGTACGCATACACGAAATCGAAGACATACTATCCTTCAATGTTGGGTCATTGGATAGTCCCTCACCTGCTGACGAGCGGTCGTGATCTGTAATGAAGGTCTGTCAACACTGGAACGCCGTGTAGCACCATCACTGGTCAGTCCAGACTGTTTCAACGCACTACTTTATTTGGACCTAGGCCCGGGGTTCGGCTCCACGTCGCCACAACGCAGTATCAGATCACTGTAATGACGTAAGGACCAACCCTACCATGACACCGACTACACGGGTCCTAACTGTCAACACAGTAGAGTCATGGCTAACTGAAAATTAGCCCACTTGGCCATGAAATGTATGTAAATTGCGAGAAATCCACCACAACGTGCCCTAAAGTCTACACCTGCCAGAGGCATGATGACTTAACATCAGTTTGCTGACGACAAACTTAAAATGGGGTACTCCGTAATTAACGCTAATTGGTTAATTGAGTGCAGAGCTCTGAAAAACGTGTCCGCTACTTCGCTGACGAAAGTTCACCCCGAGAGAGAAAAGAGAGAGAGAGAGAGAGAGAGAGAGAGAGAGAGAGAGAGAGAGAGAGAAGATTCAACATAAAACAACGAAATTATTATTGATTAAGAAAAAAGAAACTTTCGTTGATCGTTGCATAAGCTTTCCCTTTAAAACGATAAAATAAAGAGAAAATACAGATATGGAATACTTCTGGCAGATGCATTAGCTTTTTCTTGACAGTTTAATTGTACTCACATTCAATTTCAACGTGTAGACTGTGAATATCAAGTTGACTTGTCTGTGCGTGTTTGCGGGCAGTCGGAAGAGGCAGTGTGCACAGTAAACACAAACAGAAATCATGATCCCCATGCTGGTTTAGAGAATACGTTGTTGAAGGAAAGGTTATTAGCCAACAGAGTCAGGCCAGTTAAATGCAAACCTATTTTCCTTTTGTTTTCTAGACAGGAACCCATTTCCCTTTTGTCTTCTAGACAGAAACTTATTTCCCTTTTGTTTTCTAGACAGGAACCCATTGCCTTTTGTTTTCTAGACAGGAACCCATTGCCTTTTGTTTTCTAGACAGGAACCCATTGCCTTTTTTTTTCTAGACAGGAACCCATTGCCTTTTGTTTTCTAGACAAGAACCCATTTCCCTTTTGTTTTCTAGACAGGAACCCATTGCCTTTTGTTTTCTAGACAGGAACCCGTTTCCTTTTTCGTTTTCTAGACAGGAACCCATTGCCTTTTGTTTTCTAGACAGGAACCCGTTTCCCTTTTGTTTTCTAGACAGGAACCCGTTTCTCTTTTGTTTTCTAGACAGGAACCCATTGCCTTTTGTTTTCTAGACAGGAACCCATTGCCTTTTGTTTTCTAGACAGGAACCCATTGCCTTTTGTTTTCTAGACAGGAACCCATTGCCTTTTGTTTTCTAGACAGGAACCCATTGCCTTTTGTTTTCTAGACAGGAACCCATTGCCTTTTGTTTTCTAGACAGGAACCTGTTTCCCTTTTGTTTTCTAGACAAGAACCCATTGCCTTTTGTTTTCTAGACAGGAACCCGTTTCCCTTTTGTTTTCTAGACAGGAACCCATTTTCCTTTTGTTTTCTAGACAGGAACCCGTTTCCCTTTTGTTTTCTAGACAGGAACCCATTTCCCTTTTGTTTTCTAGACAGGAACCCATTTCCCTTTTGTTTTCTAGACAGGAACCCACTTCCCTTTTGTTTTCTAGACAGGAACCCGTTTCCCTTTTGTTTTCTAGACAGGAACCCATTTCCTTTTTCGTTTCTAGATAGGAACCCGTTTCCCTTTTGTTTTCTAGACAGGAACTTATTTCCCTTTTGTTTTCTAGACAGGAACCCACTTCCCTTTTGTTTTCTAGACAGGAACCCACTTCCCTTTTGTTTTCTAGACAGGGCTGTTATCAAACTTTACATTTAATTTGTTGACTATTCAGCTTGAATCCTTTCATCGTTTCAAACGCTAAAACGCTGTGGAAAAGGCATGCTGTGCTCAGTATCTCTCTATTGCTGAATGCTCTTGACCAGTGAGTGTCCCACTGAAAATGCAGGTCCCACAATGTTATGCTTTTGGGGGGAGAAGGATGGGGGGGGGGGGGGAGGCGGGTAGGGGCTTGACAAATTTGGAAAGGACTTGCCAGGAAATGAAGTGAAACAAGTTCTGATGAAGTCTGCCTCCATCTGTATTGCAGTTAGCGAAGAGATAGAGAGCGAACCCTCGTTACCCTTTGATTCCTGCACCCTGTCCACCAGCATCCTGCATTATCAACTATGATAGCAAAGCAAAAACGTTAACCTTTTGATTCCCTCACCATATCCACCAGCTTCCTGCAGGAAGCTAGTGGATAGGTGAGAGAGTCAAAGGGTTGTTTTTGCAGTTGGTGGATAGGGTGCGGGAGTTAAAGAGTTAAAGGCCATGGCCCATCATGGAAAGTGAGAAGCACATAAACCTGAGAACCATGAGAGATTACGCAGTCAAGAAGGCAGACATGCATATCATCACCAATCACGCATACAAAATGGCAAACAGTAATGTATAGATGACCGATTATATACACATAATAGAGAGGAAAAATTGCATACATCACAAACCTTCTAGCGTACACAGAGGAACTCACAGCAACAAAAGAGTTGTCTCAGGCAAAATGATATAGAAAAAGTATAATAGGTAAACAAAAGCGGTTTATAAAGATGAGGAAACAGTGGTGACGTTGTACTATGATTATGGCCACTCCCTGAAGACAGCAATCTAAAGTCTTACATGGAAACTGTGTTATGACAAAATGTATTTCAGTGGAAGATACACCAGACAAAAACCATTAGTATTGCGTGTAAAATGTGTGGGAAGATTGAAAGATTCTATGGACACACAAATACATGGATGTGTGTATGGATTAATTGATAAAATGGTGTGTGGACAACTGATAGTAAGAAAGGATACATACATAAGCAGCCAGCAGACGCAAAGTACATGATATTGTTGAGATCAACTAGTTGCCGTGGTGTAATAGTTAGCGTCATGAACTACCGACTGGAAGACTGTGGGTTCGAATCCCCATCAATCCCTTCAAAAGTCGTTGTGAGATTTTTCAGCTCTAACCAGTATCTACCCAGAATTGAGCGTGCTATGGGCTAATTGGGAAGTCTAGGACCACACAGTCGAGTCTCATCCACTTCATAGATGTGTCACTGAAGGTGCTGCTCAAATCGTCTGAGCAACACCCCAAGCGTCTGTATCTCCCGGGACTGGTTGACGCCAAGATGTTATCATGGTAAGCGTAAAGTACAGCCCTGTCACATAGTATCTACAATTTTTATTGATGCAAATGTACATGTACCATTAACCTGTCATGTAATTCATTTGTGTTTCATCAAAACGATATGGTAAAAGGACACGCAAAGCAGTTACAACTGAAAACATCAGGCCTACATTAATTGTGAAAGCGAGAGTGCAGTGAATAACTAACCGAGCTGAAAAGCTCAGATATCTGATGAAAGAACACATGATGATAGTGTCACCTCTTCTCTGGTCATTCATGATCAAACAGAGAAAGAAAAAGAAGTCTCACACACACACACACGCACACATACACACACACCAACATACCACACACACACTCACACATACACACACATACACACACACACCACACCACCCACACACACACACACACACACAACACACACACACACACACAGCGTGTCTCCCCTCCCCATGCACACACATCAGTATTTACATGCTAAAAATAAGAAAAGGTGCATTTCAGAATAATGGAATGAACACTTGCACTCAAAATGGAAAAACAAGACTTTTTTCTCAAAGGACTGAAATACTGATGGTCTCTATCCACCATTAAACCCCATTTCATTTTAATATATTGTTGTTGAACGGACTTGGTGCGTCCATTCTTCACAACAAAGTGTACCATTTACACAAATCATGAACCAGTACTTCACACGAGCGGGGAACTGTCTACAGCACTGTTGAGGCCTTGACCTTTCTCCTCAGTTTGACTGGAAAAATCGGACTGAACGTCTAGTCCTTCGGAAGGGGACAAAGAACGAGTTGGACCCGTGTGTCATCTGGCCTGCGCACTCTAAAGATCCAATGGCAGTCGAAAATCGGGAAGAGCAGGGCATTTGCCCGGCTGCTCTGGCAAAAAATATTAGAGAGAGAGGTTCATTTCCCAGGTCCCTCCCCTGGACACACGGTTAGCTTCCTTGTCTTGCTGAAG
Organism: Monoplex corrugatus; assembly: GCA_030674185.1. Classification (NCBI taxonomy): domain Eukaryota; kingdom Metazoa; phylum Mollusca; class Gastropoda; order Littorinimorpha; family Ranellidae; genus Monoplex; species Monoplex corrugatus. The sequence continues at coordinate 19,106,503 of JAPXFY010000035.1, forward strand.
TCTTGGACAAAAATAGAAACAAAGCAAAAACCGAGAAAGAGAAAAAGAGAATATGTGTGTGTGATAGACAAGATGTCAACTTGGGTTGAAGATCGTTCGTTCAGCAGGCTTGAGTGTACTCTAGCCCAGCATTCTCTGTTTTATCCTTATTTGATAAAATTTGAGTAATGTCAGCCTGGAGTTTGACAGGTCACTCTCCCTTCCTCCCTATTTTTCGACCTTGCCAGCGCATAAAGTTTTGCGCAGGTTCTGTGAGGGTGTGTGTGTGCGCGCGCACGTGTGTGTGATGGTTTGTGTGTGTGTGTGTGTGCGTGCGTGTGTGTGTGCGTGCGTGTGTGGTGGTGTGGTGTGTGTGTGTGTGTGTGTGTGTGTGTGTGTGTGTGTGTGTGTGTGTGTGTGTGTGTGTGTGTGTGTGATGGTGTGTGTGTGATGGTGTGTGTGGTGCGTGTGTGTATGTGTGATGGGGTGTGTATGGTGTGTGTGTGTGTGTGTGTGTGTGTGTGTGTGTGTGTGATGGTGTGTGTGTGGATGTGTGTGTGTGTGTGTGTGTGTGGTGTGTGGTGTGTGTGTGTGTGTGTGTGTGTGTGTGATGTGTGTGTGTGTGTGTGTGTGTGTGTGTGTGTGTGTGTGTGTGTGTGTGTGTGTGTGTGTGTGTGTGTGTGTGTGTGTGTGTGTGTGTGTGTGTGTGTGTGACAGAGTGAGAATGACAGCTTGGTCTAGGGGTTGCATGCACTGCTCCTCTCTTGTCTCCCCATCCCCCCTCCTCACCCTGTTCCTGGTTTGCTGTGCTTTGTGCCTTGGAGATGTGGTCGTTGTTGGTGACTGCTTTGGTGAAGGATGAGAGTGTGCGCCTTGGTTTGATTCTTGACTCAAGATTTGGCGCCTTATAAATGTCATTATTATCGTCAACATCATCATTGCATTAGAAAAAAAACTGTGCCAGTTTCTGTGGCCAATAAGATGGCGTAGGAAATAGAACAAAAACAATTCTTGAGATAATCTTTCTGCTTTGAGATAATGAAATGATTTGAATCATTGACTGGTCCATGGACTTCTGCATCAACAATGCCTTACGGTCAGTTCTTCCTTGTCTTTGTTGTTTGAACAGAGAACACCGAAATCAGCCGGCCATTAGTCAAGAGGTGCCAAAGCTTTCAAGGACAGTCGTTGTGCAAACTTTTGAAAATGGACAATTGATAAAAAAGTGCAAAATGTTATTATCTCTACATAAATTTTGTACCAACGTTGCAGAAAGTAATATGTTGCTGTACATAAATTTGTACGGACACGTTGACAGAAAAAGTATATATATTATGCTGTATCATAAATTATGTACGGCACACGTTGACAGAAAAAAGTATATATATTATGCTGTATCATAAATTATGTACGGCACACGTTGACAGAAAAAGTATATATATTATGCTGTATCATAAATTATGTACGGCACACGTTGACAGAAAAAAAGTATATATATATATTATGCTGTATCATAAATTATGTACGGCACACGTTGACAGAAAAAAGTATATATTTTATGCTTACCATAAATGATATACGGTGTGTTTGTGTGCGTGTGTGTGTGTGCGTGCGTGTGTGTGTGTGTGCGTGCGTGTGTGTGTGTGTATGTGTGTGTGTGTGTATGCGCGTGTGTGTGTGTATGTGTGTGTGTGCGTGCGTGTGTGCATGTGTGCGTCTGCGTGCGTGCTTGCGTGCGTGCGTGCTTGCGTGCGTGCGTGCAAGTGTGTGCATGTGTGTGCATTTGTGTGTTCGTGCGTGTGTGCCTGCGTGCGTGTTCGCGCTCGCGTGTGTGTGTATATATATATATGTGTGTGTATGTGTGTGCGTGTGTGTGTTTGTGTGTCTGTGTGTGTGTGAGTGTGTGTGTGTGTGTGTGTGGTATGTGTGTGTGTATGTGTGTGTGTGTATGTGTGTGTGTATGTGTGTGTGTGTGTGTGTGTGTGTGTGTGTGTGTGTGTGTGTGTGTGTGTGTGTGTGTGTGTGTGGTGGTGTGTGGGTGGGGTGGGTGTGCAGTCCTCAGTCAGTGTTTATGTGAATCCACGTCATGAAAACAATGTGATGTTACTGTAAGAGTAAAAAAACGAGTTACAAGCTATCACTATTAAACAAGAAAACAGCAATAAATAGGCAGACTGGGAGTCAGCCACCATCACTTTGAAGGAAAGGCTACTGTACATGTATCTGGTCCCATTTCATTCAGAGAAGTTTATGTTTTATGTCATTTCTCCATTATGGATGCATTATCATTCCTGTGTACTATGCCCCTCTCTCTATTTACTTCTAATCTGACATAACTTTGTAATAGCTATGCTTTGTTAGTCGACATTCTGAGTTTCTTGAGAAAGACTTTAAAGTCGAAAATTTGACCCCCCCCCCCCCCCCCCCCACACGGTGTTCGGGTGTTGTGTACAGTAAGAATTCTAATCTGAAGTTTGTTCAAGTGACCAATTGTGTTGCTGTAAAATACGGTGTGATCAGTGGGTTACAATACAGCACAACAGTAGATCACGTAAATGATAACAAGTTTGTTAGACCGCACAGTTTCTGGGGAACGATTCGTGAATAAAGATAGCACAGAGTTATGGCAATCTTACTGTACAGCCTTTCTATCGTGAAATACATGTGAAAGAGTCTGCAACATTTGAAGTGCGACCATCAAGGGTTGTGCAGCAGATGTGTGTACTCCCACTGTTTTCCTCTGTTGGCTTAGATCTCAACTTACCCATCTCCTGGCGCGCAATATCTTTGAGCGTCCTTCTTTTCCCTCCCACCTCTTCCTCTTTTTTCCGTTTCCTCCCAGAGTTTCTTTGTCAACAGTTGAGTGGACACAGTCCTCCACAGTGTAACGGCGTGGATCACGCTTGGCTGCCTTGCAATTGATGGATTGTTGTCGGTAAGTGGCAAAGAAATCGACATGTCGATAGCTCTCTCTCTCTCTCTCTCTCTCTCTCTCTCTCTCCCTCTCTCTCTCTCTCCAGCAAGATCTGCCTGTTACTTTCTGTTGCTGATATAGACAAGGTGTGTGTGGCTTTCTTTCTATCCAGACATGATTCCTGCAACTATGTGTTAGCAGGGTTTTCTGTTGACAAGTTATCAAACTATAACGAAATGCAAATGTGTGCAGCTCAACTTGCATTAAGGGACAGCAAACGATGCGGTGAAAAGTCACTTTTGCGACAACTGCCTTGGCTTTTAGTCGTCAAAGTACGAATCAAGCAAAAAGCTGCCGCACTTTACTTTCAATGTCTACATTTGAACAACATTCCAAAATATATGTCAGAACTTCTCCTTCCCTATAAGCCTTCCAGAGTACTGACATCTTTAGAAGCCTCTCTTTTGATGGTACCTCCGTTCTCTCTTACTACTTGTGAAAAGAAATCCTTTTCTCTTTTTGGTCCAACAACATAGAACAACTCCCAGTATCTTTAAGACATGGCAATCGTCCGCTTACTTTCAGAAAGATACCTCCTAAACGTTGTCTCTTTCAGACATATCCACAAAACAGTATAAATCTGTGTTTATGACTTTATTTTAAGTCATAATGCAGCTGATCTATGTGTTTGTTTATGTGTGCCTGTTTGTGTATGTGTATGTTTGCATATGTGTGTTTGTGGGTTAGTTTGAATATGTGTGTGTGCGTGTTTTGTATGTGTGCATGTGTATCAAAGACATGTCAATTTAATAGCATGTGTCTGATAAGTTGAAAAGTGGTTATGATTAGGTAAATATGTATCCAAAATAGCATGGAAAATCATGGTTAATGTCCATTCAGTTACTCACTTTTGATGTAATTACCTAGAAACAACATTGTGGCCTTTCACACTCTTCTCAAGCCCATCTTTGTCTTATGTTTTCTACCAACTCAGATAAAGATCTACTCATATCTGCAGATATATATATATATATATATTCACAGAATGGAAGGTCATTCTTGATAAATGTTCTCCTTTGTAAATAGAATGAAAGCATGATATGTCTTGGCTCAGTGTAACTTCGTGTTGCACGTAAGATAATTTTTAAACAAAACAAAACGTTTGCAATGTTTTGACAACTATTTGAAACACCTCAATCTCTCTGGTTGACTGACTTAAACATTTAATAAAGCTATGAAAATGCGTAACGAATTTAAACATAAAACAAAACGATAGTTTCCCATGTAATAGGAAAGAAACAAGTCATAAAATGTAACTTGGAAAGGCAGTGAGGTGTAAAATAAGGAAACAGGAGAAGTTGGGGCAGGGTACAAAATAAATAAATAAATAAATAAATAAATAAATAAATAATTTCGAGGAGAGAACGAAACAAAAGCTTTAACTTCGGCTTGCAAGGGAAGCAATATGGCCAAGCAGTAGCGATAATAACCTTCCCACACACATTTCCATCAGGTTTTGCATGACGGCGACAGAAGCTGTCAATGCGATATATAAGTAATGGACCATGACTGTTCCAATCTACGCTATAACAGTATTATTTTTGTAACAATACCATTTTTTTTCAATTTAGATATGTAGCCTTAAACTGCTGATACATCCATAGATAGTTTATTTACTTAAAAAGAAAGATGTATAGGGACAAAAACCAAGAATGGTTTCATCTGTTGGCAATATTCTTATTGATTCATTAAGTCACTGACTGCACAAATCGTTGTGGCCCGATTGCTATTAGTTTCTACTTTCGTGAACGAAACACTTAAAAGAACAAAAGTATACTGTCCATGAATGAAGGCGGTATATCTCCAAGGTTTTTCTCGGTGGCAATGGACAGTTTCAGTTTCTGAAGACGACGTCTCCACCTCGGAACGAATTCCATATGCACTAACGTCACAGGTGCCATGTGTATGGTGATCATAGCACAAGCCTTAAGCCTGCACATAAACCCATGAGCTGGTCAGGTCCTGAGGCCCTACCTAGCCTACATTTTACCTTGTCTAGATTTTGTACTGGTATTGTATCAGCCTATCACTGGAATAATCTTGGGTACATGTAAATAACATGTGTCTGTGTATCTTATGTTCAAAAAAAAGGAACATATATAAAGTAAACAAATAAATAAGTAAAGACCTGAATCACAATGCAACTAGTTATTCTGTACAAACTCATCTCACATGACAGAAAGCCCAGCCAACCCCCAACCCCCAGTCAATGGACACAGCCTCAGATATCAACAAGGTGAAGACACTATTTCTTAAGCATAGCCCCCGCCAGCCTGTCGTTCACTTCCAAGGAAAGAAAAGACGAAATGCACGAGGCAATCGACATACACTAGTCAAAATTTCTCAGTCAGCCAGAAATGTGCGATTTGCGTTGGCATTTTTGTTTGGTTGATTGGATTTCTTTTCTCAATAGAATGTCATGATCAGACATGTCTGAAACAAGGATCTTTATCTTAATGTCACATTTACACAGAGCACGCCTACGTGTGTAGAGGAACGAACAAAGAAACAAAAGACATCAGAATGGCATGCTTACATTGTTTAAGTAACTTAGATTGAAAATAGTTAAAAGTTCTAAAACCTTAGTAAGAAATCAGTCAAAGACATACAATTGTATACGTTAATTAAATGTCAACACACATACGCCCACACCCACACCCACATACATACACGTGTACACATTTCATACATACGCACACTCATATACGCGCGCGCACACACACACACACACAACACACAACACACTACATACATGCACACACACTCACACATACATACACTTATACACACATCACAAAACACACACACACACACACGCCAAAATGGCGGCTTACTAACTGAACATTTTCAGAGAGGAATCAACTGGGCTGAAAATGACACGCTTCGAAACGTTGTCTCACCAAGGAGAAAGCCAAAAACCCACCACCACCAAGAAAGACACCACCAAAACTGAGACGCCATCCACTTCCAACACCCCAGATGACGACAATCTTTCCGAAAATGTGGCTGTCACTGTCAAGAGGCGGTAAGAGAAATAAACATTCTCAAAAACATAATTCATCAAATGTCTATAACAAATCCGCCGTCTCACAGACATGCTTCACTCAGAAAGAAAACTTCAGCAAGAAAACTACAAAATGTTACAAGAGCTGCGCGAAGTCAAAAAGTGCACGATAACTACCACCACCACAGCGTGCCAGACTGATTCCGCAGTCCACGGTGACTTTTCCACCACATCACCGATGGACAAATTTTCAACATACGCGGAATGGCAGCTCAACCGCCCAAAGCAGAAGTTCAGGAAAACGTTGATCTTGGACAGAGAACTGCCATCAAGCGAAAACATGACGTCTTTACTAAACCAAAACCTGACGTCAAAACTACTGTATCTACAGATACCAGATCTAAGTCCAGTGATCTCCCACGTGTCCTCATTATTCATGATTCCGTCTTAATAAAGTGGATGGACAGAGATTAGGTTCGTCCTATGGTTTCCAGGTGGCGACGACGAAGATACGCACCATCGAGGATTGTAAACGAGCTGTTGAAAATTTTTAAGAAGAGTTGACACCTGAACCTGACTGCGTTCTTTTACACATGGGGATAACAGATCTAAAAACGAAGGAGCTTAATGTATGTACTACAAATTAAGATCTCTGTGTAAAATCTATCAACACGCAATTTGCGAAAGCCAAGGTAGTGTTAAGTCAGGTCGCTCCTGTAGAAACAAACACCTAAACGTGAAAAGAACTCCTTAATGCCTGACCAAAGAGAGACTCCTCAACGCAGCGAATGTCAACTACATCAGCCACGACAACCTGCAAACAAGCAGCTTGGGCTGTGTGCAGATGACGTCACTCTTCGCCGGGAGGAGTTATCTTTCCATTTCTACAGTATTCGCCGCGTCTGAGATTCGGCGAAACGTTCCGAGTCGGCTCCATACTCTGCTCGGTTTATCACATTGGCACGAACGGGAAAAAAATCATGAATGAAGAGTGGAAATTGAAAAGCTACAGATGGTGAACAGGTTGTGTGAAAGAAGGATGACACAACAGACAAGATCGGGAAAAAGGCGATACTACAGAATACCATGTGTTGTGACAACGAAAGGGAAAGGATATAGAGGAGCCGACATTTAGGAGATACAGAATGGCTGGCACAGCTTCAACTCAAGGGCCTGACATCTGATTCAAACACGACCCAGACATTTATTTGTTAGGACCACTTTGTAAATGGTATGTTATGTTTAGACCTGTTTCTTTCCATGCATGCATAGTCTTGAGAGATAGATCTACTTTGCTTTTGATCTCTTCCCCGAACCTTCTGTGTCGTCTGTCACAGATGGCTGGCTGGGATAGCGTTTGAGATGGTAAATGTGTTTATGTATCGTAGTTTCATATTGTTTTCAGTCACTGATGAATGAATGGGGCGTATAAATCACTGATTTAAACAGGGGATTTTTTTATCAACAGATTTGCATCTTAGCTTTCGGTTGTTTGACTGGTTGCTATTCTATACGCTGAACATTAAAGTATTTTGTTTCTATTTCAAGTGTGTGTGTGTTGTGTGTGTGTGTGTGTGTGTGTGTGTGTGTGTGTGTGTGTGTGTGTGTTGTGTGTTGTGTGTGTGTGGTGTGTGTGTGTGTGTGTAGTGTTGTGTGTGTGGTGTGTGTGTGTGTTGTGTGTGGTGTGTGTGTGTGTGTGTGTTGTGTTGTGTGTGTGTGTGTGTGGGTGTGTGTTGTTGTGTGTGTTGTTGTGTGTTGTGTGTGTGTTGTGTGTGTGTGTGTGTGTGTTGTGTGTGTGTGGTGTGTGTGTGTTGTGTGTGTGTATGTGTGGTGTGTGTGTGTGTGTGTGTGTGTGTGTTGTGTGTGTGTGTGTGTGTGTTGTTGTGTGTGTGTGTGTGTGTGTGTGTGTGTGTGTTGTGTGTGTGGTTGGTGTGTGTGTGATGTGTGTGTGTGGTTGTGTGTGTGTGTGTGTGTGTGTGTGTGTGTGTGTTGATGTGTGTGTGTTGTGTGTGTGTGTGTGTGTGTGTGGTGTGTGTGTTGATGTGTGTGGTGGTGTGTGTGTGTGTGTGTGTGTTGTGTGTGTGTGTGTGTGTGTGTGTAGTGTGTGTGTGGTGTTGGTGTGATGTTGTGTGTGTTTGTGTGTGTGTGGTTGTGTGATGTGTGTTGTGTGTGTTGTGTGTGTGTGTGTGTGTGTTGTTGTTGTGTGATGTGTGTGTGTGTATGTGTGTGTTTTGTGTGTGTGTGTGTGGTGTGTGTGATGTGTGTGTGTGTGTGTGTGTGTGTTGATGTGTGTGGTGTTGAATGTATGTGTGTGTGTTCGTTGTTGTTGATTGTTGTTTTGTACTTAGTGATTTAGTGGGTGTGCTGTGGTGTGATAGGTGTGTGTGGGGTGTTGTGAGTGTGAGGGTGGAATGAGTAGTGTGACGTAAAATTAAAGTGTGCGTGCAGTGTTTATGAAAAGGTATGGATGAACAGAGAAATGAAACTAGACAAGCTAACATCAATGAATGTAAGAAAATCGTATAAAAACAAACAAATAAAAATAATCATAATTTGTAATAATCTTAAAGTACGCTTACAGGACTGTGAACCATGATTCTGAATTTTACTACAAAACTTGATCGATATGTTGTTTAAATGCGTTTCAGGATAGTTTCTTGTGTAGTCTTTGGTAAGGAACGAGCTTTTGCAGTAAACAAACAATGATACAATGTGAATTGTTCGCCGCAAATACATAAACGTTGTTACAATATTTTGTTTTCAAAGCGTTCAGTTGAATGCGAAAATATGTCATAACAATTAATCTCAAATGATATAACGAGGAATACTGCAATTTTTTTACAGATATTTTGAACTGAAAGTTTGATTCTTTTTTGAGACACAAATTTTTCATTTAAATGTTCATGAATTGAATCCATATGTAATTCTAGCGAGTTGTAAGCTTTTTGTACCGATGGTGTTACATGTTTTTATGGAATTTCAGAATGGAGGACACGGTTTAGCTGCTCTGTCAATACGTTGTTGATGAAGACACATGAGAAGGCACCAGCATAATTGATTTCGAGCATTTTCCTTTAAATCAATGTATTAGTGATTTGCCTCAATAATTAAGTCAGGTTTGTGTGTTGCATATAAAGTGGTTAAGGTTAATACAGACTTTGTGAATTTCTAGAGTGAAGCATGAGTTGGTAACTTAGTGCAATTTTGAGATTTTGCTGTCAAGCTCTGAATCTTTTTTATGTTTATTTGGGTGCATTGAGAAAATTCTTTTGGCGTGGTAATTTAGACTGGCGCGTGTGTGATAGATTGGATCTGTACTTTGTATATCCAGGGTAATTTGTTTTATCTTTAGAATTTAAGTTTTTCGCGCTTTTGTTTATATATGAATAAATGGACATTGTCAGTTAATTTTGTGTGATGTAAACTCCTAGAAATTTTTGACCTGTTTGTAATTTAACACTTCACCAAGCAATTTGAAAGTAGGCAAGTTATTTGAGTTAACCACCAGGATCAATACAGCATATTGTTAGTTTTTTGCTGACAACGAAGTCCGTTTTTAATATATAATAGTTTCAAGATTTCAAGATCAATTTGATAACTTCTGATGTAATTGCGTTTTGTGGAGTTGTCTTTTTAAGTGTATTTTCAGTGCATATATATCAGCATACTGTACTAAAACAACTCGGTTTGAAGAGCTTTAGGAGATCCTGTATATGGATTATTAATAAAATAGGTGTTTATTAGTATTTATATTATTATATGTGTGTGTGTGTGTGTGTGTGTGTGTGTGTATTGTGTGTATGTATCAAGCAGCTTAATACTACGCGGCTCTGGCAGCACATAAACTTTAACATAACTTGAAACCAGTTATAAAATTTAGTTACAGTAAAACCACACACACACACACACACACACACACAATACACACACACACACACCGTGCAGGCGTGTACGCGTGCACAACATACACATGCATACAAAGTGCGTGCGGGCGACACTCACACCACACAACAACATCACACAATACCAAGCACGCACCCCACACACAACACACACAACACACACACACACACACACCACACACACACACACACACATGATTCGTGGAAAAAACACCGAAAACAAAAATGAAAGGATGAAAGAGTTTGATAGTGTACACACTGCACGAAATATACCTTAGCTGAGACAACCACATTCTGACATCCATCAGGTCTTATGTTCAAATATCACGGACCCAGCTGGAACGAACAGCCGATATGCCTTCGGACTTCTGTAAGCCCTGAATTCGTCTGTTGTGTAGGTGCTAGTCCCATAAACAAAATAATAAATGATGCTGATATAATTTACATCAGGGAGATTATCCGGATGTGCAGACCACGATTGTTTTGGAATATCATAAGAATCAACTCCATCTATGTCCAGAATTTTCAAATGATACCTATGTTTCTCCTTTTCATTGAGCTTTTCTGCGTATTTCAGTGCCGACGGTGCTTGCGTTTTCTCTGTGGCGTCCATGCCTACAGCCGTGACGTTCCGCAGGGAAGGGAAGGAACTCCTGGTGACTTATCGAACTGCACACATTCCATACCCAAGTCAGCCAGGACGACGTCACATCCAACAACCAGAGGGGCGAGCGTTCTGGCCAGAAACTTAGGGAGGCATATCCATCAGCTTTTCTGGGAAAAACCGAGGAGGAGATCAACCCATCAACGCATCAATCAAGACCCAGCTTTCATTCTCAGTTTTTCTTCCCTCCCTGGTCATTTTAGATTCAGCCCAGAGTCAGTTCCTCTCTGTTCAGTACTCACCTATATTGCTTTACTTATTTATATACTTGTGTGCTAACTTATGATAAATTTTACTTGAACGTTAAATTAACTGATTATCTAATTATCTAAATGTAGGATAATACCTCAAGCTCATTCAACCGTTCATAATGAAGAAGTGTGTAGTCAGTGATATCAACGCTGTTCAGTGGAACACGCGTTGCGTCGTTAAAAACATTCCCTATTTGAGTAACTATCTATTTCTAGAAACATCCAAGTCTTGCTTATACAATCGCTGAATACCACCAAAACCAATATACTTAAAATATCGGGGTTTTGTTATCCACCAATATATGACTTCAAAATGACAGTGGCCGAATACAAACAGCTATATATGTTCGTGAAGGACTGAACTACTGTGAAAGAACATCTCCAGTACCAAAATTGTCCTTATCTATTTCTCCATGTACAATCATTATAAAATTTTCATAATCATTAGTTCTGAATTTGGCCTCTGTTTATCTACCAAGAGGTCTCGATTCTGTGCATACTGAGTGGCTGAAACATTTTCATGATCAACGTGACAAGTGGATAATTGGTGGTGATTATAATGCACATGCCCCATTTTGGGACAAGCATATTAAAAACATAACTAGAAACAGGTTGGGAAAGTTTTAACGACTGAGGGGTAGACATAATGACTACCGTACTAAACGCGCCTCTCAGTAAAATGGCTACTCACTTGCGTAGCTTTCATCGGCGATCCGGCCGACTTCTTCAGCGCAACTGCTGGGTTGAGAACTGGCTTCAGTGCGGACCGCTGAGAGCGAAATGTTGAAAAAATTTTTGATATCTCTAAAGCATACGACCAAGTATGGCACTCCCGATTATTACTCAAATTGGAAAGTATTGGGCTGAAGGACACATTTTCGATCATGTCAAAGGCTTCTTAAAAAATCAAGTATTTGAAAGAAGATTGAAAATATGTATTCCACAAAACGACTTCTTCAAATGGGTATCCCTCAGGGATCCGTTATTGCTCCCCTTCTCTTCATGATAATATTGCATGACTTACCCAGTAAAATTTCTAAACACGTAGTTTTAGCTCAATATGCTGACGATTTATGCATTTGGATGCATGTAAATATGATAAGAAAAACTCCTTTGCTCTGTCTTAGTTATACGCGTAAATGTTCTCAATTAGAGCTTGATAAAATAGCACGATATATGGTAGAAAATGGACTGCATCTATCCGTGGAAAAAACTAAGATAGTTTTATTTAACAGTGGAGGTAACCCAGCAAATATTCCCACGTTCAAACTGGGAGATACTCTTCTTCAGTTTAACGAATTCTTAGGAGTTTTCCATACAGCGAAATTACCTTGGAATCAGCATATTGAATATTTATTAACAAAAGCTCAAAAAAATTTTAATTTCTTGAAAATAGTTCGCAAACAGACATGGGGACAAGATACATCAATACTTGTTCATCTGTGTAAATCGCTTATTAGATCTAAATTAACCTATGCCCCAAAAATCTTCTTTAGTGCACCGAAACATTTAAATAACAAAACTGCAGAGTTAGATTGTAAAGGTTTCAAACTTGCGCTGGGTCTTCCAATGCATGCATCTTGTCTTCGCACATACAATGCAATCAAATTGGTGCTGCTTGATGAACGAAGGAAAAACGCTTCTACATAATTTCTGTTAAGAAACACCACCATAGAAAACAGCATCGAAACAGAGACAAAAGTAAGATCAGACACCGACTTTCAAAAAAGAGCTAAATCAATATCCTCACGGGTCACACTCGCAACATATACAGCTGATGTTATGAAAGGCTCTGGAATTGATCTAGAAGCAGATCCTGTAACTTTAAGACCTTCCTTTTCACCAGAACCCAGTTAGGAACTTCAAAGTGCACGATTCGACATACACCACACTGACTTAAAAAAAAGAAGATAATATCAACTTACTGGCAAGTCAAGTTAAATGTCATATAGAAGACTTTTATTCCGATCACTTGAAAGTTTACACTGATGGATCAATAATTGAAAGACAAGCAGGCTCAGCGTTTTTAATACCTGCTCTTAAAATTGAGAAATCTTTCTTTGTAGGACTTAATAGTTCTGTCTTTACCGCTGAACTCTTTGCAATCTTAATGGCTCTGAATTATATGATAAATCTTCCTAGGACAGTTCTCCAGATGCTTTTTTGCGTTGATTCAAAATCTGTACTTCAAGCTCTTGAATTATCAAAATTACAAACAAGATCTGAAATGATACTGGAAATTACTCACTTGATTCATAGTTTGTCCTTAAGAGACATTGACATTACTTTCTGCTGGATACCATCTCATAGTTCTTTTCATTACAATGATATGGTTGACAGTGGTGACAAACGGGGGTCAAAGAGCTCACCAGATTCAAATAATATACAGCTTTCTCTCTCACTGCATGAGTGTTATACCTTAGTGGACACCTACGTATGGAAGCAGTTTCAAGATAAACAGAAAAAGTATGAAAAATGTTACATGCACTTTGAAATTAGCAAAACACCTAAGCAATTTCCTGCGATCGGAAGTGTACAATTCCTTATGTATAAGTGGAAACTTGATGCATTCAAAACAAAATACACCAGGAATATAGTGTGTCTGTGTGGAAAGAAGATAACACATAGTCATATTCTTTCATGCGTTCGGGTAAAACGTCATATTCCTACAACTATCTACGAAGACCGGTTTTTGACATATTTGCCTCACCACCCTTAACATATGAATTTTTTGTTACCTGTCAAAAAGTCCTGTAGCGAATTATCTTTAATACGCCGTTATTTCAAATGTTCAATATTATGGTTAGCCAATTTTTACTGTATCAATCGTTAATTATTATAAAGTTATTTGTGAAATTTTCCTTCTTGTCTTTGGCACAGTTGTTTTTCTGGTTCATTTCTTTTTCCTGAAGATTGACCATTTCTAAATATCCTCATCACTCCTCATGTATCTCACTTTTTTTTCTTTTTTTTTTTTTTTTTTTTTGTCTAACATTACTTTAGTGAATAAACATTAATCAAAGATCACACACACACACACACACACACAACACACACACACACACACACACACACACACACATATATATATATATATATATCATTATCACACACACACACACACACACACACACACACACACACACACACACACACACACACACACACACACACACACACACACACGCACACACACACCGAAAACAGCATAGTAAAACAGCAAGAACAGAATAACCAGAATAAACCGCACAAAAACGAACAGAAAGGAATCTGGGACTTTCTCTCAAAGCTTTCTAGTAACTGAATGGAATAGGGAAATAGGCAGTAACAGTCACCCAACTCACAGACAGTAGCCTGATAGAGAGAGAGAGAGAGAGAGAGAAAAGTGAAGTGGAGAGATTGGCCCAAGCTGACTAAGTGACGAAATTGAAACAGGGAGAGTGATAGATTTTCCGTCTGAACCAGGCTTACGGTACCCAGATAATTTGATTGGCCTTCCCTCAATAACTAGCTACACGCCTTTTCTGGACAGTCTGCCAGCACTGGGGCTGGGATCAGTGTTTTTGTTGCAGAAGGAAACAGGACTGCGTTGTGATGGCACTGAAGACAGAAGGAAACAGGACTGCGTTGTGATGGCACTGAAGACAGAAGGAGACAGGACTGCGTTGTGATGGCACTGAAGACAGAAGGGGACAGGACTGCGTTGTGATGGC
>JAPXFY010000035.1:19123489-19135989 GCA_030674185.1 Monoplex corrugatus
GTGGACTCTTCCCTTTGTTTCCTTTTGTCTCCTTTTCTTTTTCTTTCATGGGCTGCTCTGGGCATCTGATTCTGCATCTGGAGTCTGGGTCCAACTTTGCTTCTGCAATGGGATGTGTTGGGTCCTTTTTCTGTTCACCTTCTGTGTGTTCTTGATGTTTCTGGTTCATCTTTTTCGTGGGCTGTCTGTTGGTTTCGGTGAATGTTGCTTCGGGTGATGTATGGTCAGTAACTGCACGCTGGTCATTCAAGCTTTCCATACATTCATTCATTTTCTTGAGGTTAGTATGGACATCATTCGAACTTAGATAACATTCATTCATTTTCTACTCGTCATCTGCAGTCTTTTCTGCGGCAACCTGCCAGCAGGCTGGGTGTCTTCTTTTGTTACCAAACAAAAATCGAGAGAAAACGATTTATTGTTATTTTTTTGTTATTTTTGTTTAAAGCCCAGCCGACTGCGTAGAGCCATATCAGGGATACAACCCCTCCTAAACATGCAAAACATCAACAGAAAAAAAAAAGAAAAGAACATTAAGTACAAATTTCAATGAAAGATAACGAAAGATGAATTTAGAGCAGCATTGAAGAAGATGAAAACAGGAAAAGTCCCAGGACCAGACAATATTACTACAGAGATGATTGAAGCCCTGGAGGAATTTGGCATAGAAAAAATAACAGTCCTCCTAAATGAAATTTATGACACCGGAAAAGTCCCCAAAGATATGTCACAATCAATTTTCATTTCCGTTCAAAAACACACACACACACAAAAAAAAACAGGGGCTGTAGAATGCAAACTCCATCGCACAATCGGCTTGATGTAACAAAAATCCTATTAAGAATAATCATGATGAGGACAAGGAATAGAATCAAAAGAGAAATAGCAGAAGAACAGTGCGGATTTGTCGAATGGAAAGGAAATATTAATGCCATATACATCCTAAGAACTATCATAGAGAAGTCAATCGAGTGGAATAAAGACTTGTATTTATGTTTTGTTGATTATACCAAGGCTTTCGATCGGGTAAGACATGAAGAATTGATCAACCAGCTAAGATCTACGAATAGTGAGAAATATGTACTGGGAACAAACAGTTGCAATGAGAATAGAAAACGATATAAGCTCTTTGCAAAATATCAAAAGAGGAGTCAGGCAAGGATGTGTTTTGTCACCAAATGTGTTGTCACTTTACAGCGAAAACATTAAGAGAAACCTAGAAAAATGCCCTGGATTAAAGGTTGGACGAAAAATGATAAACAACATTCGATACGCAGATGACACCGTGCTAATTACAGTAAATGAAATAGACCCACAAAACACTGCGAATATAATAGAAATAGAGAGCAAAAATAAAATACTTGAGCTAAATAGGAAAAAGACTGAAGTCATGGTAATCAGGAAAAACATAAAATCCTCTCATGCAAACTAACAGGAAACGGCACAAACTTGAGACAGATTGATACGTTTATACATCTGGGAACGTCCATCTCACCAGACGGCAGATGCACATCAGAAATAGCCAACAGAATTGGCCAAGCCAAAACAGCATTCAAGAAGAAGAAGAGCATTCTTACCAACAAATGCCTATCAATTAACATCACGAAGAGAGTTCTTGAATGTTAGATAGAACCGATACTGTTGTACGGTTGTGAGGCGTGGACATTCAACACGCAAAGCCAGAAAAGGATTGAGGCAGCCGAGATGTGGTTTCTAAGAAGAATGTTGAGAATTCCATGGACAGCAAAGAAAACAAACGAGATTATCTTGATCGAGGCAAACACAAGAAGATCATTTATAAGGAAGATTAGGAAAAGGCAGACAACATTTATAGGCCATTTTATGAGGAAAGGGGAATTAGAACACCTGGTCACGATAGGAAAGCTGGAGGGAAAGAGAGCGCCAGATAGACAAGGGAGAAAATACATGACGGACTTGCAGGGTGGCTGAGGACAGAGAGGGTGGAAGATGTGCTTGAAGTTACAAGGGATAGATACATATGGAGGGCCATGATCGCCAGCGCCATGCAGCGGGGCACATTATGATGATGATGATGATGATGATGATATCAATGCATTCGTGTGCATAATCTAAGGACATGTGCCGTGCGTTCACCATTCCGTCCAATTCATCATACAGGGGATTGAAAAACACACCTGAATACTGTGTTAAAGTACCTAAACTTGCTTCCCCATATCTCATTTCCCTCCAGCCAAAAATGCACTTAATACATGTTTCCAATTATCAATCCTAAGAAAAAGTACGTAAGACTTTATCGAACACATACAGATGAATGGACCAGCACGGCAGAAAGTGATAGGAAGAAATGACAGAAAGCAAAATAAAAGGCAGAAACAAAGAGAGTGACAGAAAAGAAGGAAATTTCAAGCACAAAATTTCTAGAAGGTTGGGATACTGTTTGTACTGAAAGAACCCCCGGCAACCCCATGGTGACAGTTGCGCTGTGACAAGAGAGATAGTTGGGATTTGTAGTGAAGAAATGCTATTCTTTTACTGTCTTTTGCTTACAGGTCAAGATAAAGGACAACAGTTAAAAACTATGCTCACCGTTAACCTTGCAGATCTAAAATGCAATTAAGGAAAACGATACCTGGACTTGTATGTAGCTCCACCCTTTGGAATCGGCAGGCATGTTCAGTATCAAGCACTGTGAGATCACCCACAACACCAAGGGAAATGGGTTGATTAGATAGAGTTCAATAGAGCTTGTTATGACCCAGTACACTTCGAGCAGCACTGATCCAGACCCTTCAGCGGCAGTGACCACTCGGTCATGGAGTCAGGCTAACCAAGACCCACTTTCCGCTCTTCTACCAATGTCTCAGCTGCCTCATTCTACAGAATAAAAGCTGAATGTCTCACATAGGGTGATAACTGTTCTGCCTTTTCTATTAGTATTTATACAGCTATTAACACCCTACTGATAATTTGATATTCATTTTTTTTGTTTGCCTTGCTTTGTTTAAACATTTTGAACCATAAAAGAACTTAACATATAGAGCTCCAGGGGAGATTAAGTGCAAAAAATATTTTTAAGTTGTCTGAACATGAAGAACTGTAAGAAATCATTTTACATACAATACATATACACACGCATGCATGCATACACATGCACAGATATAGTGCATGCATACATACACATTAATACATGTATGTAATACACCAACACGTAAGCGTACATATACGTTTATAGTGTAGCTTCCTGCCTATCACACAAAAGACAATTCTCACTTCACAGCGAAAAAAAAAAAAAACCCCGCTATTTTCAATTCACTTCCAAGATCATAAACAGGGAAGATTCAGGACAGGGAACTGTCAGAGTGAGAACCCTCATGTGGGCCAGAAAATGTTAGATTACAGAAGTGTGAAACAGATACGCTGACAAATGGCCACACTGACCTGTGCTGCAGGAAGCAGCCATTTAAATCCCTGCCTTCCCTCCCCTCGCAAACACGAAGCGTGGGCCTATAACAACCTCCCTGGAGTTGTCGCGGGAATGGTCGAGAGCCACAAACGAACTAAATTTGAAGCTGTTAAGCGATCCTGATTTGAAATATGTGTTGTGTGAGGCAATGACGGGGTGGGGGGTAGGGGGGAGTGCTTGTGTCTCTATAAAAACACAGCCTTTCATCACATACCTGTCAACAAAAACCTGTCAAAAACAGTCTTCCATTTAAGTATCTGGCAAACAGGCAGGGACCTCCCTTGGCTTAATTATTTCCTGACCATTGTTCTCGTTGTTATTGTTTATTGTTATTGCTGTTTGTGTTTAAAGCCCAGCCGACTGCGTAGAGCCACATCAGGGCTAAACCGTTTCAAAACATACACAACACTTCAACAGGGAAAAAAAAGGAAAAGAAAAATAAGTACACATATCAATGCATTTGAGCACACAACCCAAGAAGACGCCCCTGGAGTTGACCACTCCGTCCAATTTATCGCACAGGAGATTGAAAAAAAACATACCTGGATATAAACTTAAATAGAACTAAGGACACATATACATATACAAAACAACGGGCTTAAATTATCTAAAATTGCCAGCGCATATCTCATTTCCCTAGAGCCAAAAATGTACTTAATACATGTTACCAATTATCAGTCCTAAGGGAAAGTACGTTAAGACTTTATCGAACACATACAGGTGAATGGAGGGGGGTCAGGCACTTAAGAAAGGGGTCAAACACTGAAGAAATGGGGTTAGGCACTGAAGTAAGGGGTTAGACACTGAAGTAAGGGTTAGGCACTCAAGATATAGGGTTATGCACTAAAGTAAGGGTGTTAGGCACTGAAGTAAGGGGTTAGGTACTGAAGCAAGGGGGTTCGCCAATGAAGTAAGGGGTTAGGCACTGAAGAAAGAGGGTAAGGCACTGAAGTAAGGGGGTTAGGCACTGAAGCAAGGAGGTTAGGCACTGAAGAAAGGGGTTAGGCACTGAAGAAAGGGGTTAGGCCCTGAAGTAAGGGTTAGGCACTGAAGTAAGGGGGTTAGGCACTGAAGTAAGGGGTTAGCACTGAAGTAAGGGGTTAGGCACTGAAGTAAGGGGGTTAGGCCCTGAAGTACGGGGGTTAGGCACTGAAGAAAGGGGTTAGACACTGAGAAAGGGGGTCAGGCACTGAAGTAAGGGTTAGACACTGAAGTAAGGGGTTATACACTGAGGAAAGGGGTTAGACACTGAAGAAAGGGGTTAGACACTGAAGAAAGGGTTAGACACTGAAGAAAGGGTTAGACACTGAAGAAAGGGTTAGACACTGAAGAAAGGGTTAGACACTGAAGTAAGAGTTCAACACTGTAGAAAGGGGTTAGACACTGAAGAAAGGGTTCAACACTGAAGAAAGGGTTAGACACTGAAGAAAGGGTTAGACACTGAAGAAAGGGTTAGACACTGAAGTAAAGAGTTCAACACTGAAGAAAGGGTTAGACACTGAAGAAAGGGTTAGACACGAAGAAAGGGTTAGACACTGAAGAAAGGGTTAGACACGAAGAAAGGGTTAGACACTGAAGAAAGGGTTAGACACTGAAGAAAGGGTTAGACACTGAAGAAAGGGTTTAGACACTGAAGAAAGGGTTAGACACTGAAGAAAGGGTTAGACACTGAAGAAAGGGTTAGACACTGAAGTAAGGGGTTAGACACTGAAGAAAGGGTTAGACACTGAAGAAAGGGTTAAACACTGAAGAAAGGGTTTTAACACTGAAGAAAGGGTTAAACACTAAAGAAAAAGGTTAAACACTGAAGACAGGGGCTCAACACTGAAGAAAAGGGTTAGGCACTGAAGTAAGGGGTTAGCACTGAAGTAAGGGGTTAGGCACTGAAGTAAAGGGGGTTAGGCACTGAAGAAAGGGTTACAACACTGAAGTAAGGTTTAGACAATGAAGAAGAGGGTTAGAAACTGAAGAAATGGGTTAAGGCACTAAGAAAGGGTTAGGCACTAAAGAAAGGGGTTAGGCACTAAAGAAAGGGGTTAGGCACTAAAGAAAGGGGTTAGGCACTAAAGAAAGGGGTTAGACACTGAAGAAAGGGTTAGACACTGAAGAAAGGGTTAGACACTGAAGAAAGGGTTAGACACTGAAGAAAGGGTTAGACACTGAAGTAAAGGGTTAGACACTAAGAAGAAAGGGTTAGACACTGAAGAAAGGGTTAGACACTGAAGAAAGGGTTAGACACTGAAGAAAGGGTTAGACACTGAAGAAAAGGGTTAGACACTGAAGAAAGGGTTAGACACTGAAGAAAGGGTTAGACACTGAAGAAAGGGTTAGACACTGAAGAAAGGGTTAGACACTGAAGAAAGGGATTAGACATGAAGAAAGAGGTTAGACACTGAAGAAAGGGTTAGACACTGAAGAAAGGGTTAGACACTGAAGAAAGGGGTTAGACACTGAAGAAAGGGTTAGACACTGAAGAAAGGGATAGACACTGAGAAAGAAATGGAAGGTTAGACACTGAAGAAAGGGGTTAGGTAACACTGAAGAAAGGGTTAGACACTGAAGAAAGGGGTTCAACACTGAAAGAAAGGGTTAACACTGAAGGAAGAATGAAAGGGTTAACACTGAAGAAAGGGTTCAACACTGAAGAAAGGGTTTAACACTGAAGAAAGGGTTAGACACTGAAGAAAGGGGTTCAACACTGAAGAAAGGGTTAGACACTGAAGAAAGGGATAGACACTGAAGAAAGGTGTTAGACACTGAAGAAAGGGTTAACACTGAAGAAAGGGGTTAGACACTGAAGAAAGGGTTTAGACACTGAAGAAAGGGTTAGACACTGAAGAAAGGGTTTGACGCTGAAGAAAGGGTTGACATTGAAGGAAAGGGGTTCAACACTGAAGAAAGGTTTGACTGAAGAAGGGTTTGACATTGAAGAAAGGGGTTAGACACTGAAGTAAGAGGGTTTGACACTGAAGAAAGGGGTTGACACTGAAGAAAGGGTTAGACACTGAAGAAAGGGTTAGACACTGAAGAAGGGTTGACTGAAGAAGGGGTTGACACTGAAGAAAGGGGTTTAATACACTGAAGAAAGGGTGATTAAGAACACTGAAGAAAGGGTTTGACACTGAAGACATGAAGAAGGTTAGACACTGAAGAAAGGGGTTCAACACTGAAGAAAGGGTTGACATGAAGAAGGGTTCAACACTGAAGAAAGGGGTTAGACACTGAAGAAAGGGTTCAACACTGAAGAAAGGGGTTAGACACTGAAGAAAGGGGTTAGACACTGAAGAAGGGGTTAACATTAAGAAAAAGGGTTAACACTGAGAGAAACGGGGTTAACACTGAAGAAAGGGTTGAACACTGAAGAAAGGGGTTCAACACTGAAGAAAGGTTAACACTGAAGAAGGGTTCAACACTGAAGAAAGGGTTTGAACACTGAAGAAAGGGTTTAGACACTGAAGAAAGGGGTTCAACACTGAAGAAAGGGGTTCAACACTAAAGAAAGGGGGTTGACACAGAAGAAAGGGGTTCAACACTGAAGAAAGGGGTTCAACACTGAAGAAAGGGGTTCAACACTAAAGAAAGGGGTTTGACACTGAAGAAAGGGGTTCAACACTGAAGAAAGGGGTTCAACACTAAAGAAAGGGGTTTGACATTGAAGAAAGGGGTTCAACACTGAAGAAAGGGGTTTGACATTGAAGAAAGGGGTTCAACACTAAAGAAAGGGGTTTGACACTGAAGAAAGGTGTTCAACACTGAAGAAGGGGTTGACACAGAAGAAAGGGGCTAGGCACTGAAGAAAGGGGCTATCCACTGAAGAAAAGAGTTAGGCACTGAAGAAAGGGGCTAGGCACTGAAGAAAGGGGCTAGGTCCTGAAGAAAGGGGCTAGGCACTGAAGAAAGGGGCTAGGCACTGAAGAAAGGGGCTATGCACTGAAGAAAGCTGTTCTACACTGAAGAAAGGGGCTAGGCACTGAAGAAAGGGCTAGCCACTGAGGAAAGGGGCTAGGCACTGAAGAAAGGGCTAGGCACTGAGGAAAGGGGTTCTACACTGAAGAAAGGGGCTAGGCACTGAAGAAAGGGGCTAGGCACTGAAGAAAGGGGCTAGGCACTGAGGAAAGGGGCTAGGCACTGAAGAAAGGGGCTAGGCACTGAAGAAAGGGGCTAGGCACTGAAGAAAGGGGCTAGACACTGAAGAAAGGGCTAGGCACTGAAGAAAGGGGCTAGGCACTGAAGAAAGGGCTAGGCACTGAAGAAAGGGCTAGGCACTGAAGAAAGGGCTAGGCACTGAAGAAAGGGCTAGGCACTGAAGAAAGGGGCTAGACACTGAAGAAAGGGCTAGGCACTGAAGAAAAGGGGGTTTGGGCACTGGCATGCCTGACCCAGATCCTTCAGGTTGAAAGTCTTGACGTATGTCACGTCCGTTGAAAGACCTGCACATTAACCCTCTGACTTCTGCACCCTGTCCACTAGCATCCTGCATTGTCAACCATGCTAACACAGCAGAATCCTTACCCTTGTTTTTCGATGGATAGGGTGTGGGAGTCAAAGGGTTAAACGTTGACACAGACAGAGAAAGAAGAGACACTGACATTGACAATAGTATATTGCCAAGGCCATCGATCCATTCATAAACAAGGGTCGGAAAAAGACAGGGCATTAATTTAAGAGTCAAGACAGAGAAGTCGAATCCTTGTGCGGGCCAGAAGTTCCATGTTACAGAAGTGTGAAATACATTTATTGACAAACGGCGCATCAGTCTGGTCCACAGGGGGCAACAATTCAAGTGTCTGTCTTCTCTCCTCCACTGAACCAGAAGCATGCGTCTATAAAATATCTCCTTGGATGGGCAGTTTATTCTGATGGGTATAGCCAGAGCCACAGTACACGTAAATTCGAAACTGTAAGGGTGAAACTTTTTCCTGCCTTATTTCCGACCCTCTACACACCACTAAGTCTAATTAAGATCATTCAGTTGAAATGTCAGTGCTGGGAAGCCCACCAGAGCCAGAGAAGTCAGGCCGCCATAAGGCCATTCAACACAGGCGACCCTGCACTACTGCTGGGTCACTTCCGTGGAGTTCAGCAGCGCCTGTTCTGATCCCACGCACTATGGACACTGCCTCCTGATACCCCTATTAACGGTGCTGATCTCTCACTCGCGGATCTACAAGGAGTGCAAGAGACCCCCCTGGCAAGGAGACTGCCAGCACAGCCCTCCATCGACAGCCTAATAAACCACTGACACCCAAGACCTCGACCCAGACTTTACCTCAACGGTAAAAGAAAACGGAACTGAGATCACCACGAGATCACCACGAGATCACCACGAGATCACCACGAGATCAGGGCATGAAGGACCACAGCACGTGAGGCAATATTCATGATGCAATGATAATTGAAGATGAGAGAAAATGGCAGAATGGTTCAGACGTTCGCCTGCCAATAACTTAACTCGAGGTTTCAGGGTTCGCTCCCCATAGAGGCCTCACTTTTCTCCTCAGTTTGAATGGAAAATCGAACTGAACGTATAGTGCTTCGGAAGGGGACGAAAAACGAGTCGGACCCGTGTGCCTTCTGACTGCTCAGGCTAAAGATCCCACGGCAGTATAAAATAGTGAAGAGTAGGGCATTGCCTTGCTGCCTTGGTTGAAAAAAAAACATTGGAGAGATAGTTTTGATTTCCAAGGTCCCACCCCTTGAAAATTAATTAGCCTTCTTTGTCTTTCTGAAGTCTTGGCAAAAAACCGTGACGATGTCGTGAGGATGGGATGATGGTAATGATACTGTGGAATTCTGTCTGCACTGCCTGACAAGGTGTTCTGTACACTTATTATCATAATGTAATCTGTCGTCTATCAGGCCCAAAGGACAAACACACCTGCAATGGTGGTCAGGACATTAGAGCAACACTCCATAACGTGGATGAAACTAGACTGTGTTGTTCCAGTGTTCCCCTATAAACCCATGGAATGACCAACTCTGGTTTGGAGCTCATACGCACCAAAAATCTCACTACAAATTTTTAAGGGGTGGAACTGATCAAGGGTTCAAGGGGTTCGAACTCCAACCTCCCAGTCCGTGGTCCGTAGCGTACACCACTTTGCCCGGTTGACTGCTCTGAATGAATGAATGTAGTTTGACTGCGTGTTGCAGGAAAGCAAAGACAGTTTCAGTTTCAGTTTCTCAAGACGCTGTCTCCGCACTCGGAACAAATTCCATATGCACTAACGTCACAGGTGCCATGTGTATGGTGATCATGGCACACGCCTTAAGCCTGCACGTAAACCCATGGGCTGGCCAGGTCCTGAGGCCCTACCTAGCCATGTTTTACATAGTCTATATTTTATACTGGTATTGTACCAGCCTATCATTGGAATAATTTTAGTAATATGTAAATGACATGTGATCTGTGTATCTTATCTTCAAAAATGAAACACATGCATAAAGTAAATAAATAATTTTTTTGATAAATAAAGGTCTGAATCACAGCACAAACAGCTATTCTGTATAAACTCGTCTCACATAACAAAAAGCCCCCCCCCCCCCCCTAGCCCTATCAATGCACAGAGCCTCAGCTGTCTATCAACTAGGTGAAGACAATAATTATTTCCTTAATCATGGCCTCGCCAGTCTGTCGTTCACTTCCGAGGAAAGAAAAGAGGAAATAGAAAGGTATGTAAGTAAGTGAGTAAGTATACAAGTAAGTATGTTAGTAAGTGTATACGTAAATAGGTAAATAAACAAATAAAAAATAAAGGTGCATGTAGATAAATAAACAAGTAAGAAATGGAAATGAAAATAACAAATAACAGTAAATACATGCATATACCCACATACCCACATACCCACATACCTCAGAGCCAAGACAAGAGGTGAGATGCCTGTTTGTATACAAATACAGATAGCGTACAAAAGGCAGATGAAAAATTAGTGGCAACAATCGATCTCAAATGATACATGGAAGAATACTGCAATTTTTTACATACATTTTGAACGGTAAGTTTTATCATTTGTTGTGACACAAACTGTTCATTTGAATGTTCATGAAATCGAGTCCATGAGGCTGATTCGAGCAAGTTGCAAGCTTCTTTTACGGAGGTATGAACATGTAATTCTATAGCATTATCAGAATTCTGGGCGCCTTGCTTAGCTGCTCTGTCAACTACTTCGTTGCCGTGAAGACCAACGTGAGAAGGCACCCAGCATAAACTGATATCTGTACCTTTGACCCTTAAACGATGTATAAGATGATTTGCCTCAGTAATTAAATCAGGTCTTGTGTCGGCATCAAAAGACCGTAAGGCATATAATACAGATTTTGAGTCAACAAAGAGAACTACTTTGAAAGACATGGGTTTAAGATTTACTAGATAATGCAATGCTTGATTAATAGCGACTAATTCCGCTGTAAAGATAGATAAGTTTGCCCCAACGAAAAATGACTTTTTTATCTTAAATTTTGGAACATAAAATGCTGCTCCAGCACATTTATTTTCTAAGACTGATCCATCGGTAAAAATGTGAAGGTGGGTACGGTATTTTTCATCGATGTGTTCTCTTGCTGTGGATATCGAAATGTTGACGTTTTCAGATTTCTTAGCGTCTGTATAATCAATATCAAAAGAGGCTTTTAGCATTTCCCATGTAGGGATAGGTGTTGTTGATGGTGTCTCAGCTATTTCATCAATATTTATGTTAGACTGACCAAGTCAGATATGTAAGTTGCAACAGTCATTTGTGATGAAATCCTTTTTGCTCGCTTTGGAAAGTCAACATCAGACCTGATTTTAATTTCCTTACTCACAAAATTGTCCGTTTGTGAAGTAGTTCTAACTGCAAATTTTGCTGTCGCTAGATCACGATAGTTGTTCAGAGGCAGAATTCCAGCAACTTTGTACGTTTCCAGATTAGAGGCATGAGTAGGGACACCTAGAGCAATTTTAATACTTTTGCAGTCTAAGCTTTGTATCTTCTTTAATAAATATTTTGGTGCACTGAAGAACACTTCTTGCGCATAGGATAATTTAGATCGTACAAGTGCTGTTGATAGATGAATTAGTATGTTCGTATCCATTCCCCAAGGTAATCGGCTTATTATCTTTAGAAAATTTAGGGCTTTTCTTGCTTTTGTTGAAATATAATCAAAATGGACATTCCAGTTTAATTTCGATGTCATAAAGACTCCCAGAAATTTTACAACCTGGTTTGTAATGTAACACTTCACCAAGCAATCTGAAAGTAGGCAAGTTACTTAAAGTACCACCAGAATTAAATAGCATCATGTTAGTTTTTTCCGCTGACAACGACAGACCATTTTCTAACATATAGTTTCCAAGATTATCAAGATCAGATTGATACAATTTCCTAATGTAATTCTGTGCTCTCTGTGGAGTTATCTTTTTTAAAGTAATATTCTCCAAATACATATATCATCAGCGTACTGTGCCAAAACAACACGATTTGAGAGTGCTCTAGGAAGATCCTGTATAAGGATATTAAATAAAAGCGGTGCTATCACTGAACCTTGTGGAATTCCCATATCAAGATGTCGTGAAGTAGAATAACTAATTCCCACTCTTGCCTGAATAGTTCTATTGGCTAAAAAAGACTTAATATAATCATACATATTGCCAGATAAATCAATAGATTTCAGCTTGTACAATAAACGTGTATGCCAAACTTGATCGTAAGCTTTTTTCACATCAAAAAAAGTAGCTAAAAGACTTTTTCTGCGGGCAAACTGTTTCTTGATGTGAGTGGTAAGTTTAACCAGGTGCTCAACTATAGATCTCCCTTTTCTGAAACCAGCCTGATTTACTGGAATAACGTTATTTTTATCACAGTAATGTACAAGTCTGTTTAATATCAATTTTTCCAATAGTTTGCTCGTATGGGACGTCAAAGCAATAGGTCTGTAACTGTTTTTATTGTTTTTAGGCTTTCCTGCTTTTAATACTTGTATAACAACAGACTTTTGCCATAATTGTGTGTGTGCGTGTGTGTATGTGTGTGCGGTGTGTGTGTGTGTGTGTGTGTGTGTGTGTGTGTGTGTGTG
>JAPXFY010000035.1:19143489-19155989 GCA_030674185.1 Monoplex corrugatus
CATCAGGAGAATACACAGTGATATACTCTGGTGGTAATTCACATGAAAGAGGAGTAGGCATCATAATGGACAAAGACAAATCAAAAGCAGTTAAGGGATACTCGGCTGTGTCCGACAGAGTTTTACTGGTCAAATTGGGAGGCAAACCATTTGATATCAACATCATACAGGTGTATGCACCAACATCCGCAAGTACTCAGGAAGACATCGACAACTTCTACGAAGTATTAGAGATGGCCAAGGTCCAATGCAAATCACAAGAACTTACAGTCATAATGGGAGATTTTAATGCTAAAGTGGGACAGGATAGGGTGGAGGATATAGTTGGACCTCATGGCCTTGGTACACAAAATGAAAGGGGAGGGGGGAGGGAAACTTGTAGAATGGGCACAGATGAATGAGTTCATAGTAGGAACACCTGGTTTGAGCAGCCTACTAGAAGAATATGGACTTGGATGAGTCCAGGAGATAATACCAAAAATCAGATTGACTACATCCTGATCAACAAAAGATTTAGAAATTCTTTACTGTCAGTAAAAACACTACCAGGCGCAGACTGCAACAGTGACCACAATCCTGTAGTGGGAAGGCTTAGGCTGAAATTGAGGAAAAGGAAACAGACCAAAGGCAACATCAAACCAAACCTTGGACTCTTAAAGACAGATGAAGTGATACGTAAAAAATTTAATGTACATGTTCAAAACAAATTCAGTGCTCTGGAAGACGTTGGTGACAGTGAGAAACAATGAACAAAGTTGAGAAATTCGATAAATGAAGCTTGTGAAGAAATCCCTAAGGCAGATAGAAAAGCAAAAAAGAGCTGGATGTCTAATGAAATTCTGGGCTTGATGGAGGAAAGGAGGAGGGCAAAGAGAAACGAGGAGATATACAGGAAGATAAACAAAGAAATCAGGTATAGGTGCAATGAAGCTAAGGAAGCTTGACTGAAAACAAAATGCAAAGAGATAGAAAACCGACACAAAATGGATCGTCAGGGTATGTACAGACGAATTGGAGAAATTGTCCACAGGAAAAATACAAGCACATCAACTGGTTGCTTAAAATCGAAAGATGGCACGCTTATCATGGAAAAAGACAAAATACTGGACAGATGGGGAGAGTACATTAAAGACCTTTTTGAGGATGACAGAAACGAAGAACACATTATAAAAAAGAACTTTGAAGGACCACCCATAATGAAAGATGAAGTTAGAGCAGCACTGAAAAAGATGAAACCCCAGGAAAAGCCCCAGGACCAGACAACATTACTACAGAGATGATTGAAGCCCTGGAGGAATTTTGGAATAGAAAAAATAACAGTCCTCCTAAATGAAATTTACGACACTGAAAAAATCCCCAAAGATATGTCAAAATCAATTTTCATTGCACTTCCAAAGAAGACAGGGCTATAGAATGCGAACTCCATCGCACAATCAGTTTGATGAGTCATGTAACAAAAATCCTGTTAAGAATAATCATGATGAGGACAAGGAATAGAATCAAAAGAGAAATAGCAGAAGAGCAGTGTGGATACCAAATCTAAATTTTGTCAAAATCAATGTCAAATGTCTGTCTAAATTCATCTGCAAATAAAGTTTCATGTCATGTACTGCGCAAAATGTTCTGTATACTTCAAATCTATCACTGTTCCTGATATGAAAGTCCCATTCTTGCCATCTGCATGCAATCAATCTATCTTTTAAGGCATGCAATTTATATCCTGGACACTTTCATTCACCCACACAAAACCAAAACCTACCGATACAAAATACAACGGACGTTAGATACACAGTTTCTTTTGTTTCTAGCATCCAAATCATACATTTTATACGCTTTACATGGCAGCCTGTGAGTATCCATTCTAGTTAATTTTAACCAATAACTAATGTATCTTGTTGCAGAAGATATATAAATTGGATATCTGTTTGTTTCCCAATACACCAAGTCATTGGGCGTCCTCAATTCAACTCCTAAAAATTTCTTTAAAGCAAATAATTGTACTTTTTGACAATGGCATGCAGCAATATCATCAAGACTCCATAGTTCTGCACCATAGGTGCATCTGGGAATCAAACAGCTTCAAAAATAAAGGCAAACTTCTGTTATTTAAGGTACGTATTTTTCGTAGAATACACAATACAGCATTTTTAGCCTTACTAGCGAGATCAATACATGCTGGAGCAAAGCTAAGTTTCGTAGAAAATAATATACTTAAATATTTATACGCATTAACAACAAGCATCACATCATTATTATATGTCCAACTTTTTCTTGATGCTAAGTGTCTTCCTTTTTCGAACACAATCATTTTATTTTTATTTAGGTTAACTTTTAATTCGAGTGAACGTGCTGCTTCCTGTAAATTATTCAGTTGTATTCGCAAACCAATTACAGTTTCTGATAACAGTGCAACATCATCTGCAAGAAGCAAAATAAAAAGCTCTAAATAATCATGGGTGAAAGTTGCTTCATGTTTACCATTCTCTATTACTTTTACAGCAAGTTCATTAATGAAAAGCGAGAACAAAACTGGACTGCACACATCGTCCTGTTTCACACCATATGTACATCGTGTATAGTCTATCAGGTTTGATCCACGTCTTACTGTAACCATGACATTTTCGTACATACTTTTGATACATCGATATAAATTTCCACTTATTCCATTCTTCACTAAAACCAGACCAGAGAATTCGTCGGTCAATTGAATCAAAAGCCTTCTCAAAATCGATAAAGGCAACATATAACTTACGATTGAAAGAAAACTGTTTTTGTACTAAAGCTAACAAAGTAAACATATGATCGATAGTCGAACAATTCTTTTTAAACCCAGCCTGATGTTCTCCCGTTATGTTATTTTCTTGAACCCACTCTTGTAAACGATGATTTATAACAGCACTGTAAATTTTACTACTGACGTCACATAATATGATGCCTCTGTAATTACTGGGATCATTGACATTACCTTTCTTATACAAAGGGAGCACAATACCTTCAGTCCAACTTTTCGGAAACAGGCCTTTCTGAAATAAAACATTAAAGAACACCAAAAAGAAGTCAATAACATGATTTCCTGCAGTTTTAAGCAACTCACCAATGATCTCATCTCACCCGGCAGCTTTTCTATTTTTTACCTTCCTAAATGCTAGCAGGATTTCTTCCTTCGGGATTGGTCGATTAAAATAACTATTACTGTTTTCTACCTCCATTTCATCATCATTATCCATGTCTTTTTCCGGTAAGTTTCTAAACTGACGAAGCCAATCTTTTACTATAATTTCATTGCTAACATATTTTCTTTTAAGCAGAATTTATGCACATTTTTCCAGAATATTTTTTGGTCATGAACTGAGGCTAACAGTTTATCTAACAAAGCATGATTAAAGTCATTCTATTTACGTTTTAATAAATGTTCATATTCTCTTCTAGCAATAGAAAATGCGTCTTGCTTATCATTGTGGTCAGATTGACTAGTATCTCTCTTATCATTGTGGTCAGATTGATTAGTATCTCTCTTATCATTGTGGTCAGATTGACTAGTATCTCTCTTATCATTGTGGTCAGATTGACTAGTATCTCTCTTATCATTGTGGTCAGATTGACTAGTATCTCTCCTATCATTGTGGTCAGATTGACTAGTATCTCTCTTATCATTGTGGTCAGATTGACTGGTATCTCTCTTATCATTGTGGTCAGATTGACTAGTATCTCTCTTATCATTGTGGTCAGATTGACTAGTATCTCTCTTATCATTGTGGTCAGATTGACTAGTATCTCTCTTATCATTGTGGTCAGATTGACTAGTATCTCTCTTATCATTGTGGTCAGATTGACTAGTATCTCTCTTATCATTGTGGTCAGATTGATTAGTATCTCTCTTATCATTGTGGTCAGATTGACTAGTATCTCTCTTATCATTGTGGTCAGATTGACTAGTATCTCTCTTATCATTGTGGTCAGATTGACTAGTATCTCTCTTATCATTGTGGTCAGATTGACTAGTATCTCTCTTATCATTGTGGTCAGATTGACTGGTGTCTCTCTTATCATTGTGGTCAGATTGACTAGTATCTCTCTTATCATTGTGGTCAGATTGACTAGTATCTCTCTTATCATGTTGGTCAGATTGACTGGTATCTCTCTTATCATTGTGGTCAGATTGACTAGTATCTCTCTTATCATTGTGGTCAGATTGACTGGTATCTCTCTTATCATTGTGGTCAGATTGACTAGTATCTCTCTTATCATTGTGGTCAGATTGACTGGTGTCTCTCTTATCATTGTGGTCAGATTGACTAGTATCTCTCTTATCATTGTGGTCAGATTGACTGGTATCTCTCTTATCATGTTGGTCAGATTGACTGGTATCTCTCTTATCATTGTGGTCAGATTGACTAGTATCTCTCTTATCATTGTGGTCAGATTGACTAGTATCTCTCTTATCATGTTGGTCAGATTGACTGGTATCTCTCTTATCATTGTGGTCAGATTGACTGGTATCTCTCTTATCATTGTGGTCAGATTGACTGGTATCTCTCTTATCATTGTGGTCAGATTGACTGGTATCTCTCTTATCATTGTGGTCAGATTGACTGGTATCTCACTTATCATTGTGGTCAGATTGACTAGTATCTCACTTATCATGTTGGTCAGATTGACTATTATCTCTCTTATCATTGTGGTCAGATTGACTAGTATCTCTCTTATCATTGTGGTCAGATTGACTAGTATCTCTCTTATCATTGTGGTCAGATTGACTAGTATCTCACTTATCATGTTGATCAGATTGACTAGTATCTCTCTTATCATTGTGGTCAGATTGACTAGTATCTCTCTTATCATGTTGGTCAGATTGACTAGTATCTCTCTTATCATTGTGGTCAGATTGACTGGTATCTCACTTATCATTGTGGTCAGATTGACTGGTATCTCTCTTATCATTGTGGTCAGATTGACTAGTATCTCACTTATCATTGTGGTCAGATTGACTGGTATCTCTCTTATCATTGTGGTCAGATTGACTAGTATCTCACTTATCATTGTGGTCACATTGACTGGTATCTCTCTTATCATTGTGGTCAGATTGACTAGTATCTCACTTATCATGTTGATCAGATTGACTGGTATCTCTCTTATCATTGTGGTCAGATTGACTGGTATCTCTCTTATCATGTTGGTCAGATTGACTGGTATCTCTCTTATCATTGTGGTCAGATTGACTAGTATCTCTCTTATCATTGTGGTCAGATTGACTAGTATCTCTCTTATCATGTTGGTCAGATTGACTAGTATCTCTCTTATCATTGTGGTCAGATTGACTAGTATCTCTCTTATCATTGTGGTCAGATTGACTGGTATCTCTCTTATCATTGTGGTCAGATTGACTAGTGTCTCTCTTATCATTGTGGTCAGATTGACTGGTATCTCTCTTATCATTGTGGTCAGATTGACTGGTATCTCTCTTATCATTGTGGTCAGATTGACTAGTGTCTCTCTTATCATTGTGGTCAGATTGACTAGTATCTCTCTTATCATTGTGGTCAGATTGACTAGTATCTCTCTTATCATGTTGGTCAGATTGACTGGTATCTCTCTTATCATTGTGGTCAGATTGACTGGTATCTCTCTTATCATTGTGGTCAGATTGACTGGTATCTCTCTTATCATTGTGGTCAGATTGACTGGTATCTCTCTTATCATTGTGGTCAGATTGACTGGTATCTCACTTATCATTGTGGTCAGATTGACTAGTATCTCACTTATCATGTTGGTCAGATTGACTATTATCTCTCTTATCATTGTGGTCAGATTGACTAGTATCTCTCTTATCATTGTGGTCAGATTGACTAGTATCCTCTCTTATCATTGTGGTCAGATTGACTAGTATCTCACTTATCATGTTGATCAGATTGACTAGTATCTCTCTTATCATTGTGGTCAGATTGACTAGTATCTCTCTTATCATGTTGGTCAGATTGACTAGTATCTCTCTTATCATTGTGGTCAGATTGACTGGTATCTCACTTATCATTGTGGTCAGATTGACTGGTATCTCTCTTATCATTGTGGTCAGATTGACTAGTATCTCACTTATCATTGTGGTCAGATTGACTGGTATCTCTCTTATCATTGTGGTCAGATTGACTAGTATCTCACTTATCATTGTGGTCACATTGACTGGTATCTCTCTTATCATTGTGGTCAGATTGACTAGTATCTCACTTATCATGTTGATCAGATTGACTGGTATCTCTCTTATCATTGTGGTCAGATTGACTGGTATCTCTCTTATCATGTTGGTCAGATTGACTGGTATCTCTCTTATCATTGTGGTCAGATTGACTAGTATCTCTCTTATCATTGTGGTCAGATTGACTAGTATCTCTCTTATCATGTTGGTCAGATTGACTAGTATCTCTCTTATCATTGTGGTCAGATTGACTAGTATCTCTCTTATCATTGTGGTCAGATTGACTGGTATCTCTCTTATCATTGTGGTCAGATTGACTAGTGTCTCTCTTATCATTGTGGTCAGATTGACTGGTATCTCTCTTATCATTGTGGTCAGATTGACTGGTATCTCTCTTATCATTGTGGTCAGATTGACTAGTGTCTCTCTTATCATTGTGGTCAGATTGACTAGTATCTCTCTTATCATTGTGGTCAGATTGACTAGTATCTCTCTTATCATTGTGGTCAGATTGACTGGTATCTCTCTTATCATTGTGGTCAGATTGACTAGTATCTCTCTTATCATTGTGGTCAGATTGACTGGTATCTCTCTTATCATTTTGTCAGATTGACTAGTATCTCACTTATCATGTTGATCAGATTGACTAGTATCTCTCTTATCATTGTGGTCAGATTGACTAGTATCTCTCTTATCATGTTGGTCAGATTGACTAGTATCTCTCTTATCATTGTGGTCAGATTGACTGGTATCTCTCTTATCATTGTGGTCAGATTGACTAGTATCTCACTTATCATGTTGATCAGATTGACTAGTATCTCTCTTATCATTGTGGTCAGATTGACTAGTATCTCGCTTATCATTGTGGTCAGATTGACTGGTATCTCTCTTATCATTGTGGTCAGATTGATGGTATCTCTCTTATCATTGTGGTCAGATTGACTAGTATCTCTCTTATCATTGTGGTCAGATTGACTAGTATCTCTCTTATCATTGTGGTCAGATTGATGGTATCTCTCTTATCATTGTGGTCAGATTGACTAGTATCTCTCTTATCATTGTGGTCAGATTGACTAGTATCTCTCTTATCATTGTGGTCAGATTGACTAGTATCTCTCTTATCATTGTGGTCAGATTGACTAGTATCTCTCTTATCATTGTGGTCAGATTGACTGTATCTCTCTTATCATTGTGGTCAGATTGATGGTATCTCTCTTATCATTGTGGTCAGATTGACTGGTATCTCTCTTATCATTGTGGTCAGATTGACTAGTATCTCTCTTATCATTGTGGTCAGATTGACTGGTATCTCTCTTATCATTGTGGTCAGATTGACTGGTATCTCTCTTATCATTGTGGTCAGATTGACTGGTATCTCTCTTATCATTGTGGTCAGATTGACTAGTATCTCTCTTATCATTGTGGTCAGATTGACTGGTATCTCTCTTATCATGTTGGTCAGATTGACTGGTATCTCTCTTATCATTGTGGTCAGATTGACTAGTATCTCTCTTATCATTGTGGTCAGATTGACTGGTATCTCTCTTATCATTGTGGTCAGATTGACTAGTATTTCTCTTATCATGTTGGTCAGATTGACTGGTATCTCTCTTATCATTGTGGTCAGATTGACTAGTATCTCTCTTATCATGTTGGTCAGATTGACTGGTATCTCTCTTATCATTGTGGTCAGATTGACTAGTATCTCTCTTATCATTGTGGTCAGATTGACTGGTATCTCTCTTATCATGTTGGTCAGATTGACTGGTATCTCTCTTATCATGTTGGTCAGATTGACTGGTATCTCTCTTATCATTGTGGTCAGATTGACTGGTATCTCTCTTATCATTGTGGTCAGATTGGTATCTCTCTTATCATGTTGGTCAGATTGACTGGTATCTCTCTTATCATGTTGGTCAGATTGACTGGTATCTCACTTATCATTGTGGTCAGATTGACTGGTATCTCTCTTATCATTGTGGTCAGATTGACTGGTATCTCTCTTATCATGTTGGTCAGATTGACTGGTATCTCTCTTATCATGTTGGTCAGATTGACTGGTATCTCACTTATCATTGTGGTCAGATTGACTAGTATCTCTCTTATCATTGTGGTCAGATTGACTAGTATCTCTCTTATCATGTTGGTCAGATTGACTAGTATCTCTCTTATCATTGTGGTCAGATTGACTAGTATCTCTCTTATCATTGTGGTCAGATTGACTAGTATCTCTCTTATCATTGTGGTCAGATTGACTAGTATCTCTCTTATCATTGTGGTCAGATTGACGTAGTTTCCTATTATAGCTTTCATAGGTTCGTTATTTCCTGTCTACACTCATCATCATACCAGTCTTCTGCTTTTTGATATGAGTGGATTCTGATTGTCTTTTGCATACATTTGGTACTTTGTATAATACAGTCATTAAATACCGACAAAGCTTCATTGACATCATGATCAATTAAATCAATAGCTAACTGTAACCTTTTACGAGTGTCGTCAATCTCCATCGAGTCTATAAATATCTGTGCCGTATTATTTTTCCAGACAATTTTCTGTATTGTTTGTTCTGTTTCCTGTACATTTTCATGAATATCACATTCTTTTATACAATTTATGTACAATTCCAGAGGCATGTGATCAGAGTCAAATCTTTCTTTGACAGTAAGTTCACATATATCGAGCACAACATATCAAACATTTCACCTGACATAATGAAATAATCATTCACACTATTTCCACCTTCTGAGATGAATGTGTAATAACCCTGAAGGTCGCCATTACACTCACCATTCAAAATACGCAAGTTGAATGTAGTACACAGATTCAATATTTTTCCCCATAATCATTTACAACTTTGTCTTGAGCATTTCAGTTCATACTGACAAGACGACTTTTATACGTTGTATCAACAGAACTATTATTGAGTAGGTCAGTAGCTATATTAGCAGTTCTACTATTACAATCACCTGAAAGAACAACAAATGTTAACAAATGAAAGTAAGCAATCAGTCAAGCATTCTTCTAGTAAACTGAGCCATTATCAATATCAAAATAAGAATAAAACGGTGATCCAGCCGGTGGAATATATACACAAACATATAGAACATCTTTCATTAATTCAAACATACCTTTTTTAATAAGGAAGACCAAAATATTAGGATCATTCACATCTATTTTACATCTATGCAGTGGATGTAAGGAGCAAACTTTTTTTTAATCAAGCAAACTGCCACCGGAAGGGCGACCTTGTTTAGCAAACTTCACCGCTGGTTTGCAAAACATCAAGTAATCACTAAACAAGACTGGAATGACTCCAAGAAAATTTCAACAAACGAGATTAAATCATATGAACGAATACAATTAACAAAATCTTTATGTTTTAATTTCGAACAAAGTCCATTAATATTCCAGTGCAAACACTTCAAGGAATTAACATTAGATGTACAGTGGTGCCTTTAGCTAGATTATTTACACATGGGAACGGAGTTTCACCACTGTTAACACGGATAGCGCACAAGTCGCACACCCTGAGATCACTGCCACTGTCACTATCACGACCGCCAGATCGACTTGCACGTGCATTTGTGCTGTACGTCAAGTTCACGATGGGTGCAACGCTATAATTTCTTCCCTCTGAGCGGGGTAATAATCAACAGGGCCAGCAGTTTCTAATACGTCTCCATGACAGGAGCGGCCTACAACCTATCTCAATTCCTTTAAAGTGCCCTCATTGTCCACAGTAAATTTCTTGCCTTCAATGACAAGGTGGTCAAAAACCAGGGACACTTTTTTGTTCTCACTTCAGTAGATCAACAAGCGTCTAATTTCTCTCACCCGCCATGAATAATCCTCCCCAATGAAAATACCAGAGCCTCCCTCCCGTAATTCTCCCTTTGCCCAGAGTACCATTAAACTTGTCCTTGAAGAATGTACAGCACCCAATCACAGGTGAGTTGGGCTTACAGTTCAGGTGGTGCAGCCTGTCAAATGGGACGTCTGAAGCCAGCTCCAGCTTGACGGTGAACAGCTCCCTCACTGTTGCTTCCAGGTCATCTGCCGTTTATGCAGTCCGCGAATACT
Organism: Monoplex corrugatus; assembly: GCA_030674185.1. Classification (NCBI taxonomy): domain Eukaryota; kingdom Metazoa; phylum Mollusca; class Gastropoda; order Littorinimorpha; family Ranellidae; genus Monoplex; species Monoplex corrugatus. Next base: position 19,153,763 of record JAPXFY010000035.1, read on the forward strand.
CAGATTGTTCCGTGTGGAACGATATTCAAGATCATCAGCTTTCTTCTCGAGGTCCACGAGCCACTTCTCCAGATTCAGGTTCTGCTCCTTCAGTTCGGCATTTTCTTCACGCAGGGACTCCTGTTCTTCCTTGAGGTCCTTTATCTCACTGAGCAACGTGGCGAATTCTTCCCATACACATTTGAAATCGTCTTTGAGGTCATCAAATTTAGAATTCAAGGTGGTGAGCATTGACATCAAATCACTCGACAGAGAGACAGACAGCCAGACAGACAGAGACGGAGAGAGGCAGACGGACATTGACAATAGTATATAACAAAGTCCAGCAACCCCAATACACACACAAGAAATGGTGAAAGAACTGGGGCATTATTATCGACACAGAGTAGACAGTTCTACATGCAATGTATTTGGACATGATCAGCACAATGTCTGGGCAATGTATTACGCTAAGACGATCCTTTAAATGCTTGTTGTAAGTTCATTTCCAGTTCAGAAGCATACCTACAGATTTATCATACCGTTCTGCTTCTGACACCACTTATTTACAAATTCCTCTATACAGATGTTCGACAGTCAGTCGCCGCTCTTTTGCTGTGTCTGTTCTATACAACTGGATAGAGCTTCCCCTGTCTGTTGGACAATCACAGACTTTGTCTTCTTTCAAGTGTAACTTGAAGTCATACCTGTTTGTCCAGCAACGATTCCCCACCCTTTTGTCTTGCTCTCCTGTACCCCCCTCCCCCCCCCCCCCCCCCCATTTTGGCCAGTACGAGTGTGCTATGGTGAATTATGTGAGTGCGCGCTTTGATTTGATTTATATATCAAGATATGGCGCCGTATAAATGTCGTTATCATCATCATCATCATCATTGCCATCATCATCATCATCATCATCATCATCATCATGTTATTATTATTACGGTAGTAGCAGAAGTAGTAGTAGTAGTAGTGTTATTACTATTATTATTATTATTATGTTGCTGTTTTCGTTATAACTATTATTATCATTATTATTATTATTATTATTATTATTATTGTTGTTGCTATGATCACCATCATCATCGCCTGCCTTGGTGTTGTTGGTTTGTTTTGTTTTGTTTTGTTGTTGTATATCAGCTGTGCCTAATCATTGTATTTGTGTTGTGTTGTTGTGTGTGTGTGTGTGTGTGTGTGTGTGTGTGTGTGTGTGTGTGTGTGTGTGTTTTGTGTGTGTGTGTGTGTGTGTGTGTGTGTGTGTGTGTGTGTGTGTGTTGTGTTGTGTGTGTGTGTGTGTGTGTGTGTGTGTGTGTGTGTTTGTGTGTGTGTTTGTGTGTGTGTGTGTGTGTGTGTGTTGTGTTGTGTGTGTGTGTGTGTGTGTGTGTGTGTGTGTGTGTGTGTGTGTGTGTGTGTGTGTGTGTGTGTGTGTGTGTGTGTGTGTGTTTCTGGTACATATCTACTTGTTATGCACCTGCTGTATATTCTCCTTAAGGTCTGTGATAAGTAAACAGAAAGTATCCATAAAAGCTGAAAATGTGGGCACACCAAGAGACAGTTGACCTTCCCTGTTGATATGAAATGCCCTCAGCCAGCGCCTTTTTTGTTTGTTTGTTTGTTTGCTTGTTTGTTTGTTTGTTTGTTTCATGAAAGAAATTTTAAGAAAGAAAAGGGAAAGACAATGACAGAACAGAAAAGGATTCAGAGGACGGAAGCTAAGCCATTGGCAATATTGACCCTTTTGCCCCTGTCTGTCTGCACTATCAGTCACACAAGCCACACACCTTAAAAAAGTTGGGGAGGGGGAAGGGAAGGACTATCGTTGTGTCACGGAATCTTCCAATTGAATTTGTATAAAGGGAGACAGAGAGGGTGACAGTAGCCGAGTGTCCACGAAATCATCTCGACCAATAAAAAGCGTGTTTGTTCATTTCTGGCAGATGGAAATGCAAATGATTTCAAAATGGTGGCTTTTATGGACATTTGCATTTTGGGTGAAGCCCAGATTGCGGCCTTTTGCCCTTTTGCCCTTTTGGTCGAAGAAAACGAATGCAGACATTCTTTCTTGTTGTTATTGATAGATTGAGATAATTTATCTGTCTAGCAATGCCATACATGCACTGGGGGGGGGGGGAGAGAGAGAGAGAAAAGAGAAGAGAGAGAGAGAAAAAAAAGAAGAGAAGAGAGAGAGAGAGAGATTTCTGAAGATAGTGACATAAGCAGATGAATGCTTTTTTTATCCCGCTGTCAC
>JAPXFY010000035.1:19158489-19160989 GCA_030674185.1 Monoplex corrugatus
ACATTTGCGCTACCCATTCAGCTAGCATAGACGCAGCCACAAAACATAAAGTGGTAAGCTCAGAACATTCCTTAAAAGCTTACCACTTTACGCTTTGTGGCTGCGTCTATGCTAGCTGAATGGGTAGCGCAAACTGTGTTGGGTTTGAGAAATTCTACATGGAGACAACTCCGTGACTCTCAAGAGTTATGTTACTTAGTTGATAAGAATATTCATCAGACTTTCGCCGCCAACATAACATTAAATGCAATGGGTATAGCAGCTACGATAAATTGTACATGGTGTAAATAATGCAAGAGACTTTATTGAACATTTTCTGTGGAACTGTTACTGTGTCGTAACTTTTGGAACTTAATAGAAAATATGACAAAATGCGAAAATACCTTCAACATCATGAATGATCAATCTGAGAATCAAAATTGAACAGTATAATGCCAAAGTAAACTTTCACTTGTTTTTTAATGCTCCATGGAACAACTATATACCAATGTTTTCCGCATAGAAAACGGGATTTTCTTCATATGTTCTTAAATCTTGATGTACACAATGAAACTATCATTTAGAATTTTGTCATAATATTATATGTTGTGTTATTTATGTTCATATGTCAGCAATACTTATCCTTATGTATAAACTGATACCATATCTGTCACCATGTGTTCTTTGATGTTTGATTTCGTACAGCAAAATGATGTTAATTGTAAAAAGAAATCAATAAAAGTTGTTGACATGTGTTTGGGTTTTGAAATTTACTTTTAAACCTCTAATGTATAATACATCTTTATGTATTTTCTGTACGTTATATGTTGTGCTTATCCTATGTAAATAAATAATTGTTATCAGTTTTCCTTACCACATTGTAGGTTAATGTCCGTTTATTGTAAAACAAAAAATGAATAAGAAAACCTAAAAAAAAATCCACATTGTTCTTATGCTATTTCTGGTTTGACTTTATTCTTCGTCCTCGTCATGATTATTCTTAACAGAATCTTTGTCGCATGATTCATCACGCTGATTGTACGATGGAAGTTACGTTCTATATGCCCCTGTTGTCTTTGGAGGAGTGATGAAAATTGACCTGACATATCTATGGGGATTTCTCCGGTGTCATATTATATTTCATTAAGGAGGACTGCTAATGTTTCAATATCAAATTCATCTCGAGCCTAAATCATGTCTATAGTAACATTGTTTGGTCCTTGGGCTTTTCCCTGTTTCAAAATATCCATGTATGAATAGCACTGAGAGAGACAGGGTGGCAGAGAGAGACGGAGAGGAAGAATAAGGCGAGAGAGAGAGAGAGAGAGAAGAGACAGAGACAGAGACAGAGAGACAGAGATACAAAGAGAGACACAGAGCGAGCATCATAGAACATTAGCCCTTGTTCTTATTGATTCTGTTATCAACACTAAGATAATTCCCCTGAACATACCAAGGATAACAACGATAATAGAGTGTATTTACTGCAAGAGATACTTGTTTTGTAGGCCATTGGTCACTACAGACAGTATCGTAGACTGAGTCAATGAAAAACAAGTGTACAGATTCGTACGTAAAGTGTACTATTGTATAGCTGCAGAATTGACACTTGGCATAAGCCATACATAACAGCCATAGTAAAAATCAGAGAGAGAAAAAGAACTAGACACAGAACGTATGAACAAAAAGAAGAAAACAATTCACACAAAACAACAACAACATTAATCCTTTGACTACTGCACTCTATCCACCAACTGCAAAAATTAACCCTTTGACTCCTTTACCCTATCCACCAGCTTCTTGCAGGAAGGGTTAAGTTTTGCTCTGCTGGCATGGTTGACAATGCAGAATGCTGGTGGACAGGGTGAGGGAGTCAAAGGGTTAAATATAAACAATGGAAACGAAGAGCTAACAACGCGAGGGCAAAGAAGAGCTGAGGGGGAAAACGACATCATCATCCATCATCTCATCACTATGATCATCACTATCATCATCATCATCATCATCATCATCATCATCATCATATCATGTGCCCTGCCGCATGGCGTTGGAGATCATGGCCCTCCATACCAATCACCCATGTGGATGTCAAATACATCTTCCACCCTCTCTATCCTCAGTCCAACCTGCAAGTCCGTCCAGTATTTTCTCCCTGGGTCTACCTGGTGTTCTTTTCCCTCCAGCTTTCCTGTTGTGACCAGGTGCTCTAATTCCCCTTTCCTCATAAAATATCCTATAAAGTTGCCGGTCTTTTCCTAATCTTCTTTATTGATGATCCTCTTGTGTTTGCCTCCATCAAGAATGTCTCGTTTGTTTTCTTTGCTGTCTATGGAACTCTTTAACATTCTTCTCAGAAACTACATTTCAGTTGCCTCAGTTTTGTTCTGTCTTTGTTTGTTGACTGTCCACGCCTCGCAACCATACAACAGTATCGGTTCTACTTAACATTCAAGAACTCTCTTCCTAATGTTAATTGATAGGCATTTTTTGGTAAGAATGCTTGTCATCTTCTTGAATGCTG
>JAPXFY010000035.1:19163489-19170989 GCA_030674185.1 Monoplex corrugatus
GTAGAAGGCAGTTTTCGTGTGAAAGTTTTCATGTAGAAGGCAGTTTTCTGTAGAAGGCAGTTTTGTGTAGAAGGCAGTTTTCCTGTAGAAGGCAGTTTTTGTGTAGAAGGCAGTTTTCATGTAGAAGGCAGTTTTCCTGTAGAAGGCAGTTTTTTTGTAGAAGGCAGTTTTCATGTAGAAGGCAGTTTTTCATGTAGAAGGCAGTTTTCATGTAGAAGGCAGCTTTCATGTAGAAGCAGTTTCATGTAGAAGGCAGTTTTCGTGTAATTTTCATGTAGAAGGCAGTCATCGTGAAGAATGCAGTCTTCACGTTGAAGGCGCACAGCTTGCGTTTCACGTAAATGTATATGTGAATAGTGTTTGGAATAGAAAAAATAACTGTGGTGCTGTCTGATTCTTCAAGTTTGTCTCACTTCGTTTTCAGCTCTCCTAGCATAAAGTGTTAGGAGTGGTCTAGGTAAATCATATATATCTGTCTCAGACAGATGTCCAATAGTACTGTAGGCAAGTTTCAATGCCTTAAGAACACTACTCGTTCTCTCCTTCATAATGTCTCGCATTGACTATTGCAATTCACTCCTGTCCGGTCTTCCTGCTCCACCACTCACATCCTACAGCGCATTCAAAACAATGCTGCACGCCTTGTACTCAAAAAGAAAAAAGCTGACCACATATCTCCTCTCCTGGCACAACTTCACTGGCTCCCTGTATCAAAGCGCATACAGTACAAACTAGACTACCATGTGCTACAAAAGCCTCAATAACGCAGCCCCCGGTTACCTGTCAAGCCTACTTGAGATCTATGTTCCCTCACGTACCCTCCGCTCTGCCTCCGATCCTCTGACTTTTCGCTTTCCACGCACTAAGCTCAATACCTATGGTCCACGAGCCTTCTCTGTTTCTGGTCCGCTCTCCTGGAACAAACTTCCTCTCTCAGTCCGTCAGCAACCTACTGTTGTCTCCTTCAAGTCCGCTCTCAAAATTCACCTTTTCTCCTCTGCATAAAATCCTGACCTCGCTCAATCCCCTCTGCAGCCTGTCTCCACTCGGAGGGGAATCACATTGCAATATATAATTGTATATAATATGCTCTCTATAATTTTCCATTGTTTTTATTCTTTCTCCCCATTTATAGCCGTGTGTGTGTGTGTGTGTGTGTGTGTGTGTGTGTGTGTTGTGCGTGGGGTGCGTGTGTGTGCTGTGCGGTGCGTGCGTGTGCGTGTGTGTGCGTGCGTGCGTGTGTGTGTGTTTCAGCGCTTAGATTTGATTTTATCAAGATTTTGCTCTATATAAATATTGTAATTATTATTATTATTACTATTCCTGTGGTCCTTGTTAGCTAGTTCTACTTAAGAGAGATACCTCGACACCCCCAGATAGTGTGGGATAGAAATACTTGAGTATGTTTGTAGCTTTGTATGTAGTTGTGTGGTTTCAGCTCTGTCATCATCGTTATATACCCTATTGTGAAGATTGCCTCCCTTCTTCTTTTCTTCGTTACTGTTGTGAGACTTCCATCGTCATCTGGCGGGGGCCATCGACTGCCAGCAGAACCCCTGCAACCCCGCATTCATCAGCAGAACCCCTTCAAACCAACCATTCATCAGCAGTTTCTTCTGTTCAATCTTCTGATTCGTCATTTCATTTCTTTTAAGTGTGTTCATTTTGAAGTGTATATGGTGCGTGTTCATCTTCTATTTGTGCACATCTTTTGACTACAACTGTGTCAGCATCTTTCAGCTTTGTAATGTTCAGCGTCGTCAGCGCCACTTCCTGACTCCAGGTGCCATTGCTTGAAGACATTTCTGAACCATAGACAGTGTGTATCGGCTGTTGACGTAGTGATTTCTATTAGTGTTGGATACGAACTAATAATGTGTGAATATTTGTATAATGTTGTGTGAGGGATAATGAGCGTGACTGTGTTCATAAAGACAGAAGTTTAAAATTGAGGTGTTGTGTTGTTGTGTGAATGTAAGTAGGTCTGTGTGTCTGTCTGTCTTTCTATAGTTTAGGAGTTAGGGAGCCTAACAGAGAAGAGACTGTGAAACACTAAGTTGACACATTTAGATGGGCAGCCAACAGGCCAGTTTAATGTTGCGGGCTGGGACTGAACTCGACATGTCAGATCTTGAGTCCACGGCTCTACCCAAAAGAACCAGCCAGCCAGTGTCGATTCTCTGTAACATTGAAGAACTCTCTTCCTGGTGTTAATTGATAGGTATGTGTCGGTAAGAACCGTTTTTCAGCTTCTTGAATGATCATTTTGAATCTTGTCCATCACGTGGCATCTTCAGCATCAGTGCGTTGGAATTTGTTCTAAGTGCAGAGACTCTGTCTGGAGAAAAACTGAAACAAAGTAAAACCCACCTCCACACTGCTCTGATAAATGGAGAAACGCAGACGACAAGAAATAAATCACTACCCACTGAGTGAAATCAACTCTGCCCTCAAGGGACTGGTATTTTGTCTGAACGGTTGATCATGTCCTCCTGTTGATTTCACGGACTGTTCCCCTCTCTCCAGACAGCTCTGGTCTCTCAGTGTCTGTACTCAGGTGCTACTGCACACACTTCCAACTCCAACCCATTATAGAGTGATCATTGTTCTGTTCATTCAGACAGGATACTTTTCTATGTCTGCGAAAAAACTTTCAAATGATTGAACAGAGTTGGAAGACAAAGAAATAGCGAGTGTGTTGTTTAACTTTGTTCAAAGATAATTATAGAATGTGCTTACTTTTTACATTTCAGTTGAAGGTGAGAATGCATGCATGCATGTGTATAAAAGTCAAACTTGTTCAGATCTCTGTGAAACTACTGTCATTGTCAGGACACTGGCTGGTTGTAACCAGTGTGGCTCAGTGACAGCAACCTTTCCAGTCCCTTTCTTTGCTTTCCACAATATACATTATGATTTAGTGTTGAACCCATGGAAACTAATATTAGTCTTTAAACAATCTTTCCAGAGTGATCAGTTTGATGCCATGTTTTGTCACGGAAGAGTGACAATGACAATGACATGATAATGACAATGACAATGACAATGACAATGACAATGATGCTTTATTTTCTAATGCTTCAAGTCTTTAGCTAGAAGCCATTTTTTTAAACTGGCTACGATAAATTATACGTGGTGTCATAATGTAAGAGACTTTACTGAACATTTTCCGTGGAACTGTTACGGTGTCCGTAACTTTTTGGAACTTAATAGAAAAACTAATTATCGAAAAATACGAAAATACATTCAACATCAAGAATACTAACTCTGAGATTCAAATTCGAACAGTATAATGCCAAAATAAACTTTCACTTGTTCATTTTTAATGTTTAATGAAACAACTAAATGGCAATGTTTTCCGCATAGAAAACAGATTTTCTTCTTGACGTGTCCTTACATCTTGATGTACACAGTGACACTTTCATTGTTTAGAATGTTGTTATACACGTTTTGTATGCTATAGGTTGTTCGTATGTCAGCAACACTTGTCCTATGTGTATAAATTGATGTCAGCTCTGTTACATATTGTTCGTTCACGTGAAGTAAGCTGGTGAAAGCTGGTGGATAGGGTGAGGGAGTCAAAGGGTTAAGTTTTTGCTTTGCTAGCACTGTTGACAATGCAGGATGCTGGAGGACAGGGAGTGGGAGTCATAGGGTTAAACTCGAGACGTGAGATTTAAAAGCCCTCGGCTGTATCAGAAGAAGCTAGTCAGCCAGAGTAAATACTGTGGCCCACTTGAGGCTGGAACCCATCACCATTTGGGTTCTCCACATTCCTTTCTTCCTCATGTTAGTTGAATTGGTTAAGCACATGTGGAGAACCGAAATGGTGATGGGTTCCCACATGGTGCTTAACCAATTCAACTAACATGAGGAAGAAAAGGAATAAAAAAAAAATTGGCCCACCTGAGAATCTAACCCACAACCCATTCATTATCAGCAGGGTGTTTTAACACTTTGATTACCGCATCCTGTCCAACAGCATCCTGCATTGCCAACCTTGCTAGCAAAGCAAAAACATAAGCCTTTGATTCCCTCACTCTATCCAACAGGTTCCAGCTTCCTGCAGGAAGCTGGTGGATAGGGTGAGGGATCAAAGGGTTAAGTTTTTGCAGTTGGTGGACAGGATGCAGGAGTCAAAGGGTTAATGTGAGTAGTCCGTTGCGCTAACCACGACTACACCACGACAACTGGTTGAGGAAGAGAGAAACTTGGCTGGTGGCTGCAGGAAGCTGGTAGATGGGGTGAGGAAGCCAAAGGGTTAAGTTTTTGCAGTTGGTGGATAGAAGGCGGGAGTCAAAGGGTTTACCAACTGTACTAACGTTGAAATTCCAAAACCCTGTGGCCCATCCGTGACCGAGGTCAAACCTCGACTCCTGTGTCCTCAGCATGACGCACCACGTGACTGATCTAATGCAGCCACCAGACAAATTTCTCTCTTCCCATCCAGTGACCGTGGTGTTAGTCGTGTTAGCGCAACGCCTACTCATATTGACCGTTTTGACTCCTGCACCCTATCCACCAACTGAAAAAAATTAACCCATTGACTCCCTCATCCTATCCACCAGCTTCATGCAGGAAGCTGGAGGATAGGATGAGGGAGTCAATGGGACAGGAAGCTGGTGGATAGGGTGAGGGAGTCAGTTGGTTAAGATTTTGTTTGGCTTGCATGGTTGACAATGCGGGATGCTGGTGGACAGGGTGTGGGAGTCAGAGGGTTAAGGTTGTGGTACGATGTAATCCTCATCAGTTCTTTGAGAACTAATTAAAGGATTTTTGGGCTCTAACCGGCTCCTACCCATAGTTGGGCGTGCCATGGGCTCATCAGGAAGACTGGACTAAACAATCGAGTCTCGTCCACTTCACGAATGGGTCATTTAGGTTTTGCTTTAATATTCTGACCAACACCGCAGGTGTTTGCATCTTTTAAACCTGGTTAACGTCAGGCTATGTTATGACAGAAAGCGTAGCGTCTAGCCCTGTCATGTAGTCACGTAGTCTCAATCCTAGATGGAACTCCATAGCATCATTATTATCATCCACATCGTCATTATCATTACCGCATTGAAAAAAAAAATGCGCCAGCTTCTGTGGCCATTAAGGTGGCGTAGAAAATGGGGGGGGGGGGGGGACAAAAAGCAGGTTATCTCCCGGAATGCGGTAATCCTAAAAATGTTTCTCTCTTCCCTCATCAAAGATGGGGACAGATTGACTAAAGCCTCACTTGCCTATCATTCCTACCTCTTTCAACTGAACTTTGTGCATTGACTGGCCAGGGGGGGGGGGGGGGGGGCTTTCAGTCATGTGAGACGAGTTTATACAGAGTAGCTAGTTATGTTGTGATTCAGGCCTTTCATTATTTATTTATTTACTTTATAGATACGTTCCTTTTTTGAAGATAAGATACACAGATACATATACTACACGTCATTATTTAAGGGCCAGGAACGTTTTTGAGTCAATTTTTGAAAGGAGAAATAACCTATTTTCTCTTACTCTTTTCTCCAATTCGTTGCCGTAACTGAATGGATAAGAGCTCAGACAACATTGCAGTTTCCTTTTGGCACGTGTTTGGGGATTTGCCGATTTGCAATGGGCGGCCCAAGGAAGACAATTTCCACACGAAATTGTCGAATCTTCAGCAGGGTCTCTCTGACGACGCAGGCAAGGTAGCGACAAAATTCGCTTTGCACGTGCAAGGCAAGCCCTTTTTGAACACTACTCCAGCCAAAGTTGCCCGCAGACGAGGATAAAAAGGACCCGTTCTTGGTTCGTTTTAACCATGCTTGCAAGACGACGGATGACGGATGAGCAGCGGGGGAGAGCCCTCGCTCTGCTTGATGAAGGCCTAGCGCAGCGGGAAGTTGCTAGACGACTTGAAGTGTCGCATTCCACAATCCAGAGACTGCTGGAGCGCTTCAATGAGACTGGAGCAGTCCAGGAAAGGCGTCACACGGGTCGACCCAGAGTAACGACAAGACAGCAAGACCGCTACCTTGCCCTCTCCGTCCTGAGGGAAAGGGCATCCACTGCGGTGACCTTGAGGGGTCAGCTGAGGGACGCAACAGGTGCTAACATCAGCTGCAGCACGGTGAGAAGACGGCTACATGAGGCAAACTTGAGGTCACGGAGACCGGCCGTCCGACCCGTGCTGTCACCGGTCAACAGAGTGCGCCGCATGACCTGGGCCAGGGAGCACGTGACCTGGACAAGGCAACAGTGGGCCCGGGTCTTGTTTTCGGATGAGTCCAGGTTCACCCTGACCTTTAACGATGGCCGGGCTCGGGTGTGGCGACGTCAAGGGGAGAGGTTCGCTGACGCCACTGTCCAAGAGCATAACCGGTACGGCGGCGGGTCGGTGATGGTGTGGGGTGGCATGAGCCGTGGTACCCGGACCCCCCTGCTCCCCATTGACGGCATCCTGAACGGGGTCCGGTACCGGGACGAGGTTCTGGTGGCCGTGGCACTGCCTGCGCTTGTGTACCTTGGTCAAGGCGCCATCTTCCAGGACGACAATGCACCTGCGCATCGAGCACGCCTTGTGACCGACTTCCTGGAGCAGCATGAAGTCGTCCGTATGGCCTGGCCAGCGTGCTCACCTGACCTGAACCCAATTGAACACCTCTGGGATGTGCTCGGGAGGCGCATCAGGGACAACCACCCCCCACCGGGCACCCTGGCCAGGCTGGTCGACATCCTGCAGATCGAGTGGGCGGCCATCCCTCAGGACACACTCCGTACCCTTGTGGGGTCGATGCATCGGCGCTGTGAAGCATGCATCCAGGCTCGGGGCGGACACACGCGATATTGAAAACAGATTGGCCAAATCTGACACTTTCTGTTTTTTGAAAAGGGGGGGATGTTCCTTTAAATGCATGTGCTGTTCACTAATGGGTCATTGTGCTAATTTCTTTTTCCAAAACAGGTGTGGAAATGATGAAATAAAACATAGAATCAATTCTAAACATTGTCAATTATTTCAACTTAAAATTAGAGAGGAAGGAAGAAGTGGCCCTTAAATTATGATTAGGAGTAATATGTCATTTACATGTAACTTAGATTATTCCAATGATCGGCTGATACAATACTAGTATAAAAATCGTCGTCGGCCTCTTTACATCTCAGGAGATGATAGTCTGCACCAGGAGGCGTTGTGGTCATGACGTGCACTTTCTGCTGTGGCTGTGCAGGCCGATTCTTGAGTGGCAATCTCTGTCACATCTGCCACATACAAATTGAGTCGCTGTTGTCTGGTTTCTGGAACGTTGCTAGCGAAGAGCCCTTTTCTCATCTGCGCTTTCTGCTCTCCTCCTCTCCGCATTCACAACGCCTTGCTGAACGGCTGTCCTCCACGCTGCCCTGTCTTCCGCCAGAGTCTCCCAAGAGCCTGGGTCGATCCCTGAGCTTCTAAGGTCCCTTTTGCATGCGTCTACAAAGCGTAGCTGTGGGCGTCCTGGAGTTCGCTTCCGGTTTGCCAGTTCGCCGTAGAGAACGTCTTTT
>JAPXFY010000035.1:19175989-19190989 GCA_030674185.1 Monoplex corrugatus
TCTGTATAGAAATACAGGCTTGCATTTCAAGCATCAAGCAGAGTGCTCCTGATTTAACCCTTTGACTCCCGCACCTTATTCATCAACTGCAAAAGCTTAACCCTTTGACTCCCTCACCCTATCCACCAGCTTCTTGAAAGAAGCTGGTGAATAGGGTGAGGGAATCAAAGGATTATGTTTTTGCTTTGCTAGCATGGTTGGCAATGCAGGATGCAGGTGGACAGGGTGCGGGAGCCAAATGGTTAATGGCAGCCTGACTGTTATTCGTCAGTGACGTAGAAACAGCTATGTGATGATCAAGAAGGTCAGGAAACGATGGAGATTGGTGCAGGGTCTCACGGCAGGCAATGGGGTCGCCTCTTTGCAAGACCAAGTGCGTGAAGTAGTGGCACCATCTCATCTATCTGCCCCAATTGCATTCAAAAACTGCCTCATACTATGCACCCTAAAAGACTGGATGCCGATTGTTGCATAAGGCCCCTTGTCTCTCATCCACCTCTGCTCTCTGCGTGTGTGGGGGTTTGTGATACAGTAATATTTTCTATATGCTTCTCACACACACACACACACACTAACACACACATGCACACACACACACACACATACAGAGAGAGAGAGAGAGAGAGAGAGAGAAATATTCTCTATATGCTTCACACACACACACACACACACACACACACACACACACACACACACACACACACACACACACACACACACACACATACACACACACACAGAGTAATGCTTCACAAACACACACACACACACACACACACACACACACACACACACACACACACACACACACACACACACACACACAAACTCGTTCTGGAACGGAAGCTGCGTTATTTGGACTATGATGTGAACACAATTATCAGTGTTGCCTGTTGTCCAAAGACTGGTGCAGACAAACGGCAGCAGAACGTTCACTCCATCAGGGACTGATTGGCTTGCCTTGAGCTGTGCAGTGCCACATTTGGCGGTGATCCCATGCTGCTCACTCCACTTCCACAGTACAGTAGCAGCCCCAGCGTCATGCAGTCCAAATTCCCAGTGTCAGAAAGTTTTTTTTTTTTTTTGTTTTTTAAGGATCATCGCACTTAGGGAGGTTACCTTTGTGCACACCTTTTTTTTTTTTTTGGTCACATTTCTTCGCCACCTTAATGGCCACAGAAGCTGGCACAATTTTTTATACGATGCAATGATGATGATGTCGATGAGGATGATAATCATGATGCTACTGAGTTCCATCTAGAAATGAGACTGCGTGACAGGGCCGTACTCCATGCTTACTATCATAATATATACTGGCGTCAACCAGGCCCGAAAGATACAGACACCTGTGGTGCTGGTCAGAAAATTTGACCAACATCCTCAATGACGCATCCGTGAAGTGGATGAGACTCGACTGCGTGGTCCCAGTCTTCCCAATGAGCCCATAGCACGCCCAAATCTGGGTACGAGCCGGTTAGAGCCGAAAAATCTCACAATAATATATTTTTGAAGGGATTGAAGGGGGGATTCGAACCCTCAGCCTTCCAGTCGGTAGTCCGTTGCGTTAATCACTACACCACGGCGACTGGTCCCAGTGCCAGAAAGTTGATGGGAGCCAGAGATGTCCAGCCACCATGAAGCCACTCATGTGAGGAGACACCGCACTGGTGCTGGGTTACGTTTTGGTGGAGTTCAGCGGTGCCTGCTCTGAGCTCAGTAGGTTGTTAATAAGGTTGTATCTATATGGTAAAGTAAAGATCCAAAATGACCACTTCATCTGCTTAGGCCAACGCATGTCAGCAGAATCCTCCTCAAAAGAGGAAGAAAACAAACGTAGGATAATCCTTGGCTGACAAGCGTTTGGAAGAGAAAGTTCGGTTTTTCAAGAATGACAAAATTCCAACTGTCCTGAAACGAAAAGTCTACGACCAGTGCATTCTGCCCACAGTCACCGACGGTGCAAAAACGTCAAATCTAACACTCTTTGAAACTAAGAATCATGCCTGGTATCACCTGGAAAGATCGCAAAATGGCTCAGTGGATCAGAGAAAGAACAAAAGTGTGAGACATCCTGGAAACCATCAACACACTGAAACGAACTGGGCAGGACATCTCACCCGGAGAATGGATAATCGTTGGACAACGAAAACCACGTTCTGGATACCAAGAGACGGCACTCGCAATAGAGGAAGACAGAAAACTAGGTGCAGAGACGACCTAGATGGCTTTGACAAGAACTGGAGAGGAAAAGCGCTGGAACGAAGTGAATGGAAGCAGCTGGGGAAGGCCTACGTCCAACAACGGACTTTCGCTGGCTGAAGGATAGATAGGGCTGTGCATGTGTCTTTTTCCCAGACTTCTGCTATAGACTCTACACACTAAAACAAACCATCAACGCAAAGAGAAAGCCTGCTTTTCATTTAAGACATAAATGATGACCCTGTCCAGCAAATATTATAGAGAAATGCAAGTTCAACTTAAAGCTTTCTTGGCTAGTCACTTAAACACATCCAAGAACCGCAGTTATATCATATCGTAAACCAGCAAAGTGTCGTTTGTTGCTTTATTTACATCTTGCACGTTTATTTCCTCTCTCTCTCTCTCTCTCTCTCTCTCTCTCTCTCTCTCTCTCTCTCTCTCTCTCTCTCTCTCTCTCTCTCTCTTTCTCTCTTTCTCTCTCTCTCTTTTTTTTGTTTGTTTGTTCTCATAGCAGATTGGCTGGCTCTTCAGGGTGAGTGGCTGGCTCTTCAGAGTGAGCCTTGCATTCAGATTATCATGCCTTGGGTTAAGTCCCAGCCAGCACCATCCAAGCTGGCCTCTCTCTGCTGCCCACCGTCATGTTTACAAACAAATTATGACGTCATTATAGTCCTTTTCTCCCACTGGACGAAGCAGCAGGGAAGGTTTAATCTTTTTCTCCTACTTTTTTTTTTATATGGTGTTTGTTCGTGATCTTACGTCTACACTTTACAAAGGCCAGCTGGGCGAAAATTTGCAACTGTCTTGTCCGGTTGTACTAAATACACTTTCTGATTGTTTTACGTGTTTTTCCTGGTTCCTATTTGCTTGAAGGCGGGCAGTGACAGTTGTGTTGGATGATCTTTTGGTGTGCCAGTGTTTCACATATCTGTTTCCTCCCTCCTTCCCACCCCACCTCCCATTTCAAAACCTTGCCAGTGCTTAGGGTACTGCGTAGGCTCAAGGAGTGTGCCAGCTGACAGATGGCAGATTAAGTGGAGCGCTTATGAAATTGTCCGAGTGTCATGAATTCTTCTTGAACACACTCCCTAACTCCTTCTTGAACACACTCCCTAACTCCTTCTTGAACACACTCCCTAACTCCTTCTTGAACACACTCCCTAACTCCTTCTTGAACACACTCCCTAACTCCTTCTTGAACACACTCCCTAACTCCTTCTTGAACACACTCCCTAACTCCTTCTTGAACACACTCCTAACTCCTTCTTGAACACACTCCCAAACTCCTTCTTGAACACACTCCCAAACTCCTTCTTGAACACACTCCCAAACTCCTTCTTGAACACACTCCCAAACTCCTTCTTGAACACACTCCCTAACTCCTTCTTGAACACACTCCCTAACTCCTTCTTGAACACACTCCCAAACTCCTTCTTGAACACACTCCCAAACTCCTTCTTGAACACACTCCCAAACTCCTTCTTGAACACACTCCCAAACTCCTTCTTGAACACACTCCCTAACTCCTTCTTGAACACACTCCTAACTCCTTCTTGAACACACTCCCAAACTCCTTCTTGAACACACTCCCAAACTCCTTCTTGAACACACTCCCAAACTCCTTCTTGAACACACTCCCTAACTCCTTCTTGAACACACTCCCTAACTCCTTCTTGAACACACTCCCAAACTCCTTCTTGAACACACTCCCAACTCCTTGACACCAATAGTGTTTAGGTCTATTCCTTCGTTCTTTAATTTAACGTCTTTTCACTATAAGTGATATTAGGTCTATTTACCACTCACACGTGCACGTATCAGAGAGACAGCGCGACAGAGACAGAGAGACAGAGCCAGAGAGAAAGAGAGACAGATAGACAGAGAGATACACACAGAGACACAGAGAGAGACACTGAGACAGACAGAGAGACAGACAGACAATCAGAGAGAAACAGACAGAGAGAGATATAGACAGAAAGCGAGACAGACAGACAGAGAGAGACAGAGACAGAAAGCGAGACAGACAGAGAGAGTGACAGACAGAGAGGTAACAGACAGGCAAACAGACAAGCAGACAGACAGATAGATAGACAGACGGACAGACAGACAGAGACAGAGAGAGACAAAGAAGCAGAGACAGAGAAAGAGAGGGAGTGAATGAGAAAAAAGCCAACTTTTAATGAATAAAACCAAAGCCAAGCCAGCCTTACCAATGTTTCCCTCACCGCCCCAACACCCACTCCCCGTGGGAAGGCTAATGGAGGCGTTTATGGACCTCTTGTTCACCACACCAAACTAGAAACACCGGCCTGTAGCTTTGAAGAAAAAGGAAAGGCAAGAAAGAAATGAAGAGAGAAACAATATTTTCAATTTCAGTTGTAAGGCAGTGATCTGGAGAGATTCAGAACAGAGAACTGTCGGGGTGAGAAGCGCTGTGAGAGCTAGAAAGTCTCGGATTAGAGAAGTGTGAAACGGACACTTTGACAAATGGCGACACTCTTCTGTGCCACATAAAGCAACAACAACAAAATATAGACAACAGCAGAAGGGCATCCAGGAGTCATGACCTGGATGTGGCCCGGCCCCCCGAGAGTGTAAGGAATTCAGGGCCGAAACACTTGTCTAAAGGGGGTTACTTCTCTGAAGACCTTCTGTTGTCTAGCTCTCCCTAGAGTTTCTTTCTACCTACTACTACTAATGATAATGATAATAACAATAATAATAATAACAACAAAAAATAATGATGATATAATCATAATGATGATGATGATGATGATGATGATGATGATGATGATGAAATTTCTTTATATTTTCTGCTCCACGATGTACATCCTAAATCAAAATTTGTCAGTGTACTCATTTACATGGTGTGAACTGTCACTGATCAATGGGATTGACAAAAGTATAAACCGTATGAATCAAACAATATTTTATCGTACGCACATGTATCCAACATAACCCTTTACTTTCCTCCTGCACACCCATCCATCCCTATTCCGATGTGTAGGATCGGTTCTGATTTCGTTTTATGAGAATTGTGATAATGGTGAACATATCGATACGCTTTGTGTATCTGTATCTGTCACCGTCATCTAACCACCAGACCCCACGCTTGATTAAGTTTTCTTTACTTGCTGTTTTAATCATCTATCTCTCTCTGGGTGTAGATGTCTCTTTGTCTCAGTCTCTGTCGCTTTATCTGTCTGTCTGTCTATTAGCCCATCCACAAAATATAAATAAAGCGTCAAAACGTTTCAACGTTCAAACTTAAGCTGTGTGTGTGTGTGTGTGTGTGTGTGTGTGTGTGTGTGTGTGTGTGTGTGTGTGTGTGTGTGTGTGTGTGTGTTTGTGTGTGTGTGTGGTATTATGTACATACATACATATATACGTACGTACGTACATTCATACACATACATACGTGCATACATCCATCCATACACACACACTTACATACACACATACATACACACACACATACATACATACATACATACATATATACATACATACACTTACATACACACATGCACACATACATACACACATGCACACATACATACATACATACACACACATACATACATACATACATACATACATACATACATACATACATACATACATACACACACATACGTACATACATAAACATAAAGTAACTGTCATATGACACATATAAAATAACGAACATACAAAATTAAAGAGAGAGAAGACTTAAAATATGCCTGGTTGTAAACAAAGATTGAAATATACATCACTGTTCCTTTCGCCAAAACCACTCGTTGGGGATGAAAACAAGAAACTGTGACATGATTATTTGAACTTGCAGAACTGAATTTTGATTGCTGGTCTTACAAAAACCACACACAGAACACTGATCAGAAAAAGAAGAAAAAAGAAAGAAAGAAAGAAAGAAAGAAAGAAAGAAAGAAGAAAGAAAGAAAGAAAGAAAGAAAGAAACAACTACAACAGACTACGAAAATACATCGTACAAAAACTTACACGCAATAGATCATAATATGAGAGCATGTATGTGCTAGATTTAATCATCGCTGTTCTGTTAAGATGGCTGCTGTTTGTGTAAATAGAATTATCTTTCACGAGAAAAATAATGTTCCAAGAACTGCGAAGAATTGTCTTCCAATGAACGCTAGATTTTGCCAGTGAAATAAATGAGAGCTATTGAAAACACACGGGGTGTGTACAGACTTGGTAAAACAATTTGTTCCAAGCATAAATCAGGTCTAAAACAGATTACAATCAGATCTGTCGTGTCACAAGAAAAACTTCTCCCATCTCCCCCTCCAGTTCCACTTTCACAAAACACAGTTTCTCTCAGTGCGACAGTGACTATAACGGTACATATTGTTTATGAGAAATGGTGCATATTGCTTATGAAAATGGTACATGTGGTTGTTTATGAGAAATGGTACATATTGCTTATGAAAATGGTACATGTGGTTGTTTATGAGAAATGGTACATATTGTTGTTTATAAGAAATGGTACATGTTGTTTATGAGAAATGGTACATGTTGTTGTTTATGAGAAATGGTACATATTGTTGTTTATAAGAAATGGTACATGTTGCTTATGAAAATGGTACATGTGGTTGTTTATGAGAAATGGTACATATTGTTGTTTATAAGAAATGGTACATGTTGTTTATGAGAAATGGTACATGTTGTTGTTTAAGAGAAATGGTACATGTTGGTTGTTTATAAGAAATGGTACATATTATTGTTTATGAGAAATGGTACATGTTGTTGTTTATGAGAAATGGTACATATTGTTTATGAGAAATTGTACATGATGTTGTTTATGAGAAATGGTACATATTATTGTTTATGAGAAATGGTACATGATGTTGTTTATGAGAAATGGTACATATTGTTGTTTATGAGAAATGGTACATGATGTTGTTTATGAGAAATGGTACATGTTGTTTATGAGAAGGACACCAGTTCGTAACTGTGTCAACACAGACTAACGAGAGGCACACCAAGGCAGACCTAAATTGATGGTGTGAAAACGACCTTGACGTCACACCGCACATCAGACCTTCCAGCTCTCTGCTTTCCCTCGTGGCGATGCCGGGGACTCGTTCAGTATAAACAACACCTTCACATTCTGAAAATTATGTGCTAAAAATTTCCTCTTTTCTCTCACTCTCTTTGTTTCTGTCTTGCTTCTTTGCTTTCTATCATTTCTGCCTATCACTTTCTGCCTTGCTGCTCCATTCACCTGTATGTTTTTTATAAAGTCTTCCATGCTTTTTTTTTAGGATTCATAACTGGATACATTTATTAATGCATTTTTAGCTCTAAGGAAATGTGATATGCAGAAGCAATTTTAGGTAATTCAGGCCTGTTTTTATGTTTTATTGTCCTTAGTTATGTTTATATTTTTATTCAAGTTTGCTTTTATAAATCTCATGATGGGGTGGTCAACGCCAGGGGCGTATCTTTAGATTATGTTTACGAATGCATTGACATACGTATTTCATTTTCTTTCCAGGTCTTTTTTTTCTGCAGTGAGGTAATGTGTGCAATGTGAGAAGATGATGGCTCTGGGGCCGAGGTCTTGTCGAATGCGCAAATGAAAACAGTTACGCATCAAGTTACGAAAGCGGACAGCCAACGTACAACGTAGTTCCGCGTATGCGTATCATTGTGGCTTTGCGCAATGGGCTGGCTTTAAGCAGCAATAACAACAAAAGCTTGCTGCTGACGGGTCAGCTCTCTCTCCCTGCCACATCCATGATGGTACAAGCTGACAAATAAAGGAGTTGCTGTGGGACTGTGGTTAGCACAACAGGCTGATGACTGAAAGGTTGTGGGTTCGAATCCTACCAGTCCTGTCGTATCCAGCTCCTACACAGGGTTGAACGTGTTGTGGGCTCGTTGAGATCATGGGGACCACAACGTGTTTTTTTTTCACCCACTTCACAGACATGTCTTGAGGCTTTACTTACATTTCCTGATCAACACCGCAGGTATCTCATAAGCCTGGTTGATGCCAGGATGTATTGAAGGGACCCATAGAGTACAGCCTGTGATTTAAAAGTCTTGAATCTCAAATGAAACTCTATGGCATTATGGTTGTCAAAACCCACCATAATGTGTCATCATGGCATTATGATTGTCAAAACCCACCATAATGTGTCATCATGGCATTATGATTGACAAAACCAACTGTAATGTGTCATCATGGCATTATGATTGTCAAAACCCGCCATAATGTGTCATCATGGCATTATGGTTGTCAAAACCAACTGTAATGTGTCATCGTGGCATTATGATTGTTAAAACCCACTGTAATGTGTCATCATGGCATTATGATTGTTAAAACCCACTGTAATGTGTCATCATGGCATTATGATTGTTAAAACCCACTGTAAAGTGTCATCATGGCATCGTGATTGTTAAAACCCACTGTAATGTGTCATCATGGCATTATGATTGTTAAAACCCACTGTAATGTGTCATCATGGCATTATGATTGTCAAAACCCACCATAATGTGTCATCATGGCATTATGGTTGTCAAAACCAACTGTAATGTGTCATCGTGGCATTATGATTGTTAAAACCCACTGTAATGTGTCATCATGGCATTATGATTGTTAAAACCCACTGTAATGTGTCATCATGGCATTATGATTGTTAAAACCCACTGTAATGTGTCATCATGGCATATGATTGTTAAAACCCACTGTAATGTGTCATCATGGCATTATGATTGTTAAAACCCACTGTAATGTGTCATCATAGCATTATGATTGTCAAAACCCACTGTAATGTATCAGCATGGCATTATGATTGTCAAAACCAACTGTAATGTGCCATCATGGCATTATGATTGTCAAAACCCACTGTAATGTATCAGCATGGCATTATGATTGTCAAAACCCACTGTAATGTGTCATCATGGCATTATGATTGTCAAAGCCCACTGTAATGTATCATCATGGCATTATGATTGTCAAAACCCACTGTAATGTGTCATCATGGCATTATGATTGTCAAAACCCGCCATAATGTGTCATCATGGCATTATGATTGTCAAAACCCGCCATAATGTGTCATCATGGCATTATGATTGTCAAAACCAACTGTAATGTGTCATCGTGGCATTATGATTGTCAAAACCAACTGTAATGTGTCATCGTAGCATTATGATTGTCAAAACCCGCCATAATGTGTCATCATGGCATTATGATTGTCAAAACCCGCCATAATGTGTCATCATGGCATTATGATTGTCAAAACCAACTGTAATGTGTCATCATGGCATTATGATTGTCAAAAACCCCCATAATGTGTCATCATGGCATTATGATTGTCAAAACCAACTGTAATGTGTCATCATGGCATTATGATTGTCAAAACCAACTGTAATGTGTCATCATGGCATTATGATTGTCAAAACCCGCCATAATGTGTCATCATGGCATTATGATTGTCAAAACCAACTGTAATGTGTCATCATGGCATCGTGATTGTCAAAACCCACTGTAATGTGTCATCGTGGCATTATGGTTGTCAAAACCAACTGTAATGTGTCATCATGGCATTATGATTGTCAAAACCCGCCATAATGTGTCATCATGGCATTATGATTGTCAAAACCAACTGTAATGTGTTATCGTGGCATTATGGTTGTCAAAACCAACTGTAATGTGTCATCGTGGCATTATGATTGTCAAAACCAACTGTAATGTGTCATCATGGCATTATGGTTGTCAAAACCAACTGTAATGTGTCATCGTGGCATTATGGTTGTCAAAACCAACTGTAATGTGTCATCGTGGCATTATGGTTGTCAAAACCAACTGTAATGTGTCATCGTGGCATTATGGTTGTCAAAACCAACTGTAATGTGTCATCATGGCATTATGATTGTGAAAACCCACCATAATGTGTCATCGTGGCATTATGATTGTCAAAACCAACTGTAATGTGTCATCATGGCATTATGATTGTCAAAACCAACTGTAATGTGTCATCGTGGCATTATGGAAAAAGTCATTATTCCAGACTGTGAGCAGAGAAATGACACAGAAATGGGACAGCAGAGAAATGACACAGAAATGGGACAGCAGAGAAATGACGCAGAAATGGGAGAGCAGAGAAATGACACAGAAATGGGACAGCAGAGAAATGACACAGAAATGGGACAGCAGAGAAATGACACAGAAATGGGACAGCAGAGAAATGACACAGAAATGGGACAGCAGAGAAATGACACAGAAATGGGACAGCAGTGAAATGACACAGAAATGGGACAGCAGTGAAATGACACAGAAATGGGACAGCAGAGAAATGACACAGAAATGGGACAGCAGAGAAATGACACAGAAATGGGACAGCAGAGAAATGACACAGAAATGGGACAGCAGAGAAATGACACAGAAATGGGACAGCAGAGAAATGACACAGAAATGGGACAGCAGAGAAATGACACAGAAATGGGACAGCAGAGAAATGACACAGAAATGGGACAGCAGAGAAATGACACAGAAATGGGACAGCAGAGAAATGACACAGAAATGGGACAGCAGAGAAATGACAGAAATGGGCAGAGAAAATGACACAGAAATGGGACAGCAGAGAAATGACACAGAAATGGGACAGCAGAGAAATGACACAGAAATGGGACAGCAGAGAAATGACAGAAATGGGACAGCAGAGAAATGACACAGAAATGGGACAGCAGAGAAATGACAGAAATGGGACAGCAGAGAAATGACACAGAAATGGGACAGCAGAGAAATGACAGAAATGGGACAGCAGAGAAATGACACAGAAATGGGACAGCAGAGAAATGACACAGAAATGGGACAGCAGAGAAATGACACAGAAATGGGACAGCAGAGAAATGACACAGAAATGGGACAGCAGAGAAATGACACAGAAATGGGACAGCAGAGAAATGACACAGAAATGGGACAGCAGAGAAATGACACAGAAATGGGACAGCAGAGAAATGACACAGAAATGGGACAGCAGAGAAATGACACAGAAATGGGACAGCAGAGAAATGACACAGAAATGGGACAGCAGAGAAATGACACAGAAATGGGACAGCAAACAGAGAAATGACAGCAGAAATGGGACAGCAGAGAAATGACACAGAAATGGGACAGCAGAGAAATGACACAGAAATGGGACAGCAGAGAAATGACACAGAAATGGGACAGCAGAGAAATGACACAGAAATGGGACAGCAGAGAAATGACACAGAAATGGGACAGCAGAGAAATGACACAGAAATGGGACAGCAGAGAAATGACACAGAAATGGGACAGCAGAGAAATGACACAGAAATGGGACAGCAGAGAAATGACACAGAAATGGGACAGCAGAGAAATGACACAGAAATGGGACAGCAGAGAAATGACAGAAATGGGACAGCAGAGAAATGACACAGAAATGGGACAGCAGAGAAATGACACAGAAATGGGACAGCAGAGAAATGACACAGAAATGGGACAGCAGAGAAATGACACAGAAATGGGACAGCAAAGAAATGACACAGAAATGGGACAGCAGAGAAAACAATCTGAACAGTAAAAAAAGGAAGAAGTCAGTACAACTAAGTTTCAGTTTCAGTTTCAGTTTCAGCTTCAGTTTCAGTTTCAGTTTCAAATTCTCAAGATGGCGTCTCCTCACTTGGAATAGATTCTTTTATGCACTGACAATAGAAAAACAGAGAGGCAGAGAGGAGAGAGAGAGGGAGAGAGAGAAAGAGTCGCTGATAAACATCAGACTATCCTGATTGATTGATTGATTGAGTGAGTGAGTGAGTGAGTGAGTGAGTGAGTGATGAGTGAGTAAGTGATTAATTGATTGATTGACTGGCTGATTGATTGTCAGTTGGTCCATCAGTCGGTTAGTTGGTTGGTTGGTCAATTGGTTGGTTGGTTGGTTGGTTCATTGATTGATTTTCAGTTTCAGACACATTTGAGTGACGTGAGGGAACAAATGGACCAAAACATAAGAATGTAATGCAAGCAATCTAAAAAGCAATCATTGAGGAAGAAGGAATCGGAAAAAGACAGTAATGAAAAAGAACAGAGACAAGGAGCACACATGCCTTCAGCATACCAAAATACCAAATGATCAGAAGAACAAAAACATACAATCTATAATCCAATTGTTAAAAACGCAATGTGCACCCACACCACAATGTCCTCATTCTCTGAAATACAAGTCCTTCATTTACAACACGCCACACTTTTGTGTCGTCGGCAGTTTCTGTAATTCGTTCTAGACACCGGGGCCTCTTTTTTTTTCTTTCCCATTTCAATCAAACCTTCCATGAAATTGAATGAGTTAGGTGAAAAAAAACATTGCATGGATAAGCCATGTTAAAAGAACCTTCGAACGTATTTTGCCATAATTGAATCTTTGCATAACTGTTACAAAGGCTCACAATGCTGGAAGATGAGAAAGAGTGAGCACCCTTGACAAGCTATGAACCTTCCCCACAAGGAACCTCCAAAGAATCAAGGGAAGCTTCTGACTTAGTTTCAACCAATAACTTGTCGTCTGATGCAACCAAAAGACTATTGACACCACCATCTACCATCATCTGCTACCACCAACATCTACTACCACCAGCATCTACTACTACCACCATATACCAACACCACAATCTACACCACTACCATCTACTAATCCACCATCTACTACCTACCTTCATTTACTACAACCACTATCTACTACTACCACCTTCATCTACTATCTTTCTTCTTCTTGGCGTACGCTGCTACACAATCATCTGAGTCCGGGTGATTAATGCAGCCGTCTTTTCCAGCTCCTGTCTGCAGCCATGGAGTTTGGTTGTCAGCGGAGTGTCTGTCGGCCACACGTCCTGTCTTGCCACCTGGTGAAGGGGACATCTTTGGAGTATATGCCCCGTGGTTTGGTCTTCTTGACCGCAGGGACAGGTTGGGGAGGGTGCCAGCTTCAGTTTGCGGTACATGTGGCTGTTTAGCCTATTGTGACCAGTGCGCAACCTCACCAGGACAACTTGCTGCTCTCTAGACAACAGGTGGTAGTCATCTCTGTGTCGTCTCGGCATGGAAAGCGCCCTGATGATGCTCCTTTTCTCACTGTAGCTGACGCTGTTGTTAGGTTGTTCTTCTCTGGCTCCCTCCTTAGCAAGGATATCAGCTCGTTCATTCCCGGAGTTGTGGCAACCTGGTGCATAGCTCTAGACAGGAGGGGGAGCGTGTTGTTCTGGCATGCCTGCTGCACGGAGAGGGCATCAGACAAGAAGACAACTTGTCTGCAGTCACAGTCTGTAGCCTGAATCATGGAGGCCGCCTGCCATAAGTGCACCGGTACCTCTGTCTTCAGCCTTCTAGGTTTTCTGATGAACCCGTCATAGGACACCTGGGGCATTTCTTAAGGATAGCAGCGCCACCTGCACCCCATCCCGTCCTGATAGGAACACCACCAGTTTGGTCCGGGGCTGCTTATTTGCTAGCAAGCTAGCTTATTCACAGCCACCCTCCATATCTGAAGGGCTTCACTATCCGCCACCTGTGACCCGCCTGGGTTGGGGATGGTCGCCCCGCCGCTCAATTGGAAGTCGGCCTTTTCCAGGAGACTACGACTCCCGCACCCCGTTCACCAGCATCCCGCAATGTCAACAATGCTTGCAAAGCAGAAACTTGATCCTTTGATTTCCTCACCCTATCCACCAGCTTCCTGCAGGAAGCTGGTGGATAGGGTGAGGGGGTCAAAGTGTTAAGTTTTTGTAGTTAGTAGATAGGGTGTGGGAGTCAAAGAGTTAAATGAATACAAGTCTCTGGCACACAGATACACCTATCATATACCACACAGCATTCAAAAGACCTAGGTCCACACACACACACACACACACACACAACCACACAACACACACACACACACACACACACATACACATACACACACCACACACACACACACTACACACACACACAACACACACACACATACAAGCTGCACACTGCTCATGCTCATCATGTACATACGTACAAACAGATGCACCGACAAGAATGACAGAAACTAAGGGTTGGTGGTACCAGTTTCCTTATTTTTTCAAAGACGAATGGAGGAAGTTGTCCCTCTGTTACGAGAGTAGTTCCTCTGCTCTCCAAGTCTCATTTAAAACACTTGTTACACACACAACACAACAACACACACCACACACCACACCACAGCCACAACAACACACACACACACAACACACACACACAACACACACACACACACAAACACACACACACACAACACACACAACACACACACAACACAACAAACACACACACAACACAACACACACAAACAAACACACACACAACACACACACACAAACACACAACAACACACACAACACACACACAAACACACACAAACACAACACACACAACAACAACACAAACACACACACAAACACACACACACACACAACAACACACACACACACACACACACACACAAACACACAACACACACACAACACAACACAACACACACACACACACACACACACAACACACACACACACAACACACACACACACACACCCACAATCACTAATGAAAAACTTAAATAAAAACAACAACACACACACACCACCACACACACACACACACGTGCACATTTACCAGCCCCATTTTCTTAACATTAGCTGAACAGTGGAAGTGGAATCAAGTTTTAAACAAGCCATTGGTGTTCTTTGTTTTACCAGTTGCCAACTGACACCGAGCGTGTATGAAATCACCTGAGCATGAACACGACCTCCTCA
>JAPXFY010000035.1:19198489-19230989 GCA_030674185.1 Monoplex corrugatus
AAGAAAACGTGAATACAAACCTCTGGGATTTTGCCTGCTGACAGGTGGTCTTTTCAGTGGATCTATACACCAATTTCTTCGACTCTAGTGACATAAAACATGCTTAACAAGATCGAAAGAAGGTTACACTACACAACCAAACCATCACTTACCTTGAAATTTCAGTTCAGCAGCAGAAAAACAGATAGGGGCAAGAGCACGCATAGTTTGGTTTTGCTACGTGGTCACCTCCCTATCGAAGCGATACGTATCGATAAAATCGCGCGAGAAAATGCGATACGTAGTCGGTACGTTACGTATCTGGTCCGTATTAGAGACCTTTAGATTACACGTCAAGTATCCAATACGAAACGTATCGACTACATATTGCATTTTCTCGCGCGATTATAACGTACTGCTTCGATAGGGACGTGTCCACGTATGGAAGTCAGGCTATACGTGCTTTTGCCCATACCCATTGTGGGACTGCATATCTCAAGTTTCAAGGTAAGTAATATTTTGGTTGTGATTTGAAGCCCCTTTTCTACCTTGTTATGTATTATACGTCTTGTGTCACTACGTTTTAGACAATTCATGTACGAGTCGACCAAACACACCAAGTGTCAGCAAGCAACAGCCTGCTTCTGGGAAACGCGTATCGCCCAGCTGCTCTAATGTCGAACGAGACTTCAGCTCACAGGCCCGATTCGACTGCAATTTAAACTATGAAATGCTATTTTGTGGACGCCAAACGTTCTAAATGTCATAAGTGACGTGATTTTTTTTTTATTGTTTTTTGATTAGTTGCTGATAAATTTTCGAACGAGAAATGTCTTCTGGATGCGGCGTTTAAAGAAATCTAATGGCAAGCGCTGACTTTGATCTGTACTGTCAGTTCACTGTCTGGTTTGTCACCAAGGTCAAGGCCACATAGGCCTACCCTGGCAAGAGAAGCTGGTGGGAGCATGAGTCGACTGTGTTTGCACAGGCAGCAGAAACTGATAGTGTTGATGATGATTATGTTTTTTTGTTTTTTTTCATCTACTGAAAGAAAGGATAAAAGTAGGTACAGTTCAAAAATAGCACACAATCAAACCAAACGCAACCATAACGCAATAGAATCTATAAAAGTAAAAAATTTTAAAAAAAGAAAGAAAGAAAAACAAACTTTACACTTGTGCCAAAAGCCATACATATTTGGAGTTTGGAGTTCATTCGAGAGGAATTCATTAAATTGGGAAATTCCATATGTGCTCCACCTGAAGCGCCCAGCAATTATCTGACAGACTTCCCGGACTCTATGCAAAACCCTGTGCGCTCACAAGGTCTTACAATTTAGACTAAATTAGAGGGATGGGAGAGGGACCGAAGACACACTTAGCCAACACTACCAGAATGATAGACACAGTGGGACAGGCAGCAAACAGGTCAGATTTTAATGTTGCAGGCTGGGATTGAACTCAGCATATCAGGTCTTTATTCCATGACTTTATCAAAAGAACCAAGCAGGACACAAAAGGGGGATAGTGACAAGCAGCCAGGGTCACAGAGTGTTGTCTGGTTGGACCCAAAATGCAAGTGGAGTGATTGGCTCTATCCTGAGAGGCTGACGAAACTAAAAACAGGAGAAAGAGTGATAGGTCCTCTGTCTGAACCGAGTTTACGGGACCGAGATAATTTGATTGGTCTTCCCTCAGTAACTAGCTACACACAATTTCTAAGCGGTAGGCTGCCAGCGATGTGCGTGAGGGAATCCGTTTTTTTGTTTGTTTTGTTTTGTTTGTTTGTTGTTGTTTTCGCTGGCAAACAGGGAGGAAGTGATTGTCCTGTGACAGTCGGCAACAGAGGGATTTATCTGTATAGAAGGAAAAGGTTTAAAGACGATGGCTGTAGAGCCTATTAATGACCAATGTAATTCATACGCAGCTATGCTATTGAGAAGATAATAACAACCTATGCTGTTGTGAGGATTATGACATGCCATGGTGGTGTGAGGCGTATGAGATGCTATGGTGCTATGAGGATTAAAAAAGCTATTTTGGTGTAAGGATTATAACAAGCTATGCTGTGTGATGACGACATGCTATGGTGGTATGAAGAGTATGAGAAGCTGCTATGGTGTTGTGTGGATTATGACAAAGCTATGGTGTTGTGTGGATTATAACAAGCTATGGTGTTGTGTGGATTATAACAAGCTATGGTGTTGTGTGGATTATAACAAGCTATGGTGTTGTGACGATTATAACAAGCTATTGTGTTGTGTGGATTATGACAAGCTGTGGTGTTGTGAGGATTATAACAAGCTATGGTGTTGTGAGGATTATAACAAGCTATGGTGTTGTGAGATTATAACAAGCTATGGTGTTGTGTGGATTATGACAAGCTATGGTGTTGTGACGATTATAACAAGCGATGGTATTGTGTGGATTATGACAAGCTAGGTGTTGTGTGGATTATGACAAGCTGTGGTGTTGTGGGATTATGACAAGCTGTGGTGTTGTGTGGATTATGACATGCTATGGTGTTGTAGGATTATAACAGCTATGGTGTTGTGAGGATTATAACAGCTATGGTATTGTGAGGATTATGACAAGCTATGGTGTTGTGACGATTATAACAAGCTATGGTGCTGTGAGGATTATAACAAGCTGTGGTGTTGTGAGGATTTACACTCTATGGTGTTGTGAGGATTTAGCGCTCTATGATGTTGTGAGGATTTAGCACTCATGGTGTTGTGAGGATTATAGCACTCTATGGTGTTGTGAGGATTTAGCACTCTATGGTGTTGTGAGGATTTAGCACTCTATGGTGTTGTGAGGATTTAGCACACTATGGTGTTGTGAGGATTATAACAAGCTATGGTGTTGTGAGGATTATAACAAGCTATGGTGTTGTGAGGAGTATGAACAGCTTCTGGTGTTGTGAGGATTATAAAATGCTATGGTGTTGTGTGGATTATAACATGCTATGGTGTTGTGTGGATTATAACATGCTATGGTGTTGTGTCGATTATAACATGCTATGGTGTTGTGGGATTATAACATGCTATGGTGTTGTGTGGATTATGACATGCTATGGTTTGTGAGGATACGACACGTTTGGTGTTGTGAGGATTATAAAATGCTATGGTGTTGTGTGGATTATAACATGCAATGGTGTTGTGTGGATTATGACATGCTATGGTGTTGTGAGGATTATAATATGCAATGGTGTTGTGAGGATTATAACAAGCTATTGTGTTGTGTGGATTATGACAAGCTATGGTGTTGTGTGGATTATAACAAGCTATGGTGTGTGTGGATTATAACAAGCTATGGTGTTGTGTGATTATAACAAGCTATGGTGTGTGTGGGATTATAACAAGCTATGGTGTGTGTGGATTATAACAAGCTATGGTGTTGTGTGGATTATAACAAGCTATGGTGTGTGTGGATTATAACAAGCTATGGTGTTGTGTGGATTATAACAAGCTATGGTGTGTGTGGATTATAACAAGCAATGGTGTTGTGAGGATTATAACAAGCTATGGTGTTGTGAGATTATAACAAGCTATGGTGTTGTGAGGATTATAACAAGCTATGGTATTGTGAGGATTATAACAAGCTATGGTGTTGTGAGAATTATAACAAGCTATGGTGTTGTGAGGATTATAACATGCAATGGTGTTGTGAGGATTAAACAAAGCTATGGTGTTGTGAGAATTATAACAAGCTACGGTGTTGTGAGGATTATGACAAGCTATGGTGTTGTGAGGATTATAACAAGCTATGGTGTTGTGAGGATTATAACAAGCTATGGTGTTGTGTGGATTATGACAAGCTATGGTGTTGTGAGTATGTCAAAAGGCGGATGTGATGCATCTGGTGTGTTGGCTAGTGACTGCGTGCTTGTCACCTCTCACTTTCAGCCTGAACCGTTGGCTAGCACTGCTGCCTGCAGTTATGCGATAAGGAGAGCAGAATGCCTAAGTCTCTCTCTGTCAGTACATAGCCTCTCCATCAGCAAGCCCTACATTATGCCTCCTCGTGGCGACATGTGGTAACTGAGCACTTCACGGAGTTAGGCTGAATCTGGAGGGACTCAGAGAAGGTCTGCCTCCACTCCCCCACCCCCCCACATGCGGCACGAACCAGACCCCCAGTTATGGGTAAATAGCTCCACTGCCTTGTGGACATTTCGGGAGAGAATCAGGCTGAGGGAATAAACCCTAAAAACAAATCACCCTACTGCCTTGTAGGTTGTCGTGGGAATGACAAAGGCTAGCGGAGAGACCGTAAACAAACCGATGAACGGCAACGGGAAACCACCATCATACTTTCCCAAGATATCATGGCTGGACAATCCAATGAAAATAAGTGTAACGACGTAAATAGCGGCTCCTATGGAGCACCTTCTTCTGGTAGGGACCGTCATGCTGCGCAAGTGACACCAGACTGTCAGCCAGATACTGCATTTAACCTCAGAAAAAATACCAAAATCGCAACATGGAACATTAGAACATTCTTTGCAAAAAGGTAAAGTAGACAATATCAAAATGGAAATGGAAAGGCTTAACATTAGTATTTCAGGACTAGGGGAAGTGAGATGGAAGGGGGCAGCCATGATAACATCAGGAGAGTATACAGTGGTATACTCTGGTGGTAATTCACATGAAAGAGGAGTAGGCATCGTAATGAACAGGGACAAATCAAAAGCAGTTAAGGGATACTGGCTGTGTCCGACAGAGTTTTGCTGGTTAAGCTGGGGGCAGGCCATTTGATATCAACATCATTCAAATGTATGCACTAACATCCGCAAGTTCTCAGGAAGAAATCGACAACTTCTACGAAATATTAGAGATGGCCAAAGCCCAATGTAAATCACAAAAAGTTATTAAATAGGACATTTCAATGCTTAAGTGGGACAGGATAGGGTGGAGGATATAGTTGGACCTCATGGCCTTGGTACACAAAATGAAAGGGGAGGGAAACTTGTAGAATGGGCACAGATGAATGAGGAAACACTTGGTTTGAGCAGCCTAATAGAAGAAAATGGACTTGGATGAGCCCAGGAGATAATACCAAAAATCAGATTGACTGCATCCTGATAAAAGATTTAGAAATTCTTTACTGTCAGCAAAAACACTACCAGGCGCAGACTGCAACAGTGACCCCAATCCCGTAGTGAGAAGATATAGGCTGAAATTAAGGAAAAGAAAACAGACCAAAAGCAACATCAAACTAAATCTTGGACTCTTAATTTAAAGACTGATGAAGTGATACGTAAAAAATTAATATACATTTTTGAAACAAATCCAGTGCTCTGGAAGACGTTGGTGACAGTGAGGAACAATGGACAAGGTTGAGAAATTCGATAAATGAAGCTTGTGAAAAAAATCCCTAAAGTAGATATAAAAGAAAAAAGAACTGGATGACAAAAGAAATTCTAGGCTTGATGGAGGAACGGAGGAAGGCAAAGAGAAACGAGGCAATATACAGGAAGATAAACAAACAAATAAGGAATAGGTGCAATGAAGCTAAGGAAGCTTGGCTGAAAACAAAATGCAAAGAAATAGAAGACTGACACAAAACGGATCCTCAGGGTATGTACAGACGAATTGAAGAAATTGTCCACATGAAAAATACATGCACATCAACTGGTTGCTTTAAATCGAAAGATGGTACGCTTATCATGGAAAAAGACAAAATATTAGATAGATGGGAAGAGTACATTTTTGGAGATGACAGAAACGAAAAACGCATTATAAGAAAGAACGTTAAAGGACAACCTATAATGAAAGATGAAGTTAGAACAGCACTGAACAAGATGAAACCAGGAAAAGCCCCAGGACCAGACAATATTACTACAGAGATGATCGAAGCCCTGGAAAAATTTGGTATTGAAAAAATAACAGTCCTCTTAAATGGGATTTATGACATTGGAAAAATCCCCAAAGATATATCAAAATCAATTTTCATTGCACTTCCAAAGAAGACAAGGGCTATAGAATGCGAACTCCTTCACACAATTACCTTGATGAGTCATATAACAAAACTCCTATTAAGAGTAATCATGATGAGGACAAAGAATAGAATCAAAAGAGAAAAAGCAGAAGAACAGTGGATTTGTGGAAGGGAAAGGAACTATTAATGCCATGTACATCCTAAGAAGTACCTTAAAAGAGGTCACTCGAGATGAATAAGGATTTATATTTATGCTTTGTTGATTTTACCAAGGCTTTCGATCGGGTAAGACATGAAGAATTGATCAAA
Organism: Monoplex corrugatus; assembly: GCA_030674185.1. Lineage (NCBI taxonomy): Eukaryota > Metazoa > Mollusca > Gastropoda > Littorinimorpha > Ranellidae > Monoplex > Monoplex corrugatus. The sequence goes on from JAPXFY010000035.1 coordinate 19,204,720, forward strand.
CAACTAGAAAGACTCAATATTAAAGGAAAAGATCTACGAATAATCAGAAATATGTATTGGGAACAAACAGCTGCAATGAGAACAGAAAACGATATAAGCTCTTTCCAAAACATCAAATGAGGAATTAGACAAGGTTGTGTTTGTCACCAGATCTGTTTTCACTTTACAGCGAAAACATCATGAAAAACCTAGAGGAAGACCCTGGATTAAAGGTTGGAGGAAAAATGATAAACAACAATCGACACACATATGACACCGCGTTAATTGCAGAAATGGAAAGGGAACTACAAAACCTTGTGAATATACTAGAAATAGAAAGCAAAGATAAGGGGCTGGAACTAAACAGCAGGAAGACTGAAGTCATGGTGATCAATGGAAAACATGAAATCCCTTCATGAAAAATAACAGCAAACGACACAACCTTGAGACAGGTTGATAAGTTTAAATATCTGGGAACGATCATTTCACTAGACGGCAGATGCACATCAGAAATAGCCAGCAAAATCGGCCAAGCCAAACAGCATTCAAGCAGATGAAAAGCATTCTTACCAACAGATGCCTATCAGTTAACATCAGGAAGAGAGTTCTTGTATATATACTACTTACTAGAAATAGAAAGCAAAGATAAGTGGTTGGAACTAACAGCAGGAAGACTGAAGTCATGGTGATCAGTAAAAACCATAAAATGAAATCCCCTCATGCAAAATAACAGCAAATGGCACAACCTTGACACAGGTTAATAAGTTCAAATACCTGGGAACGGTCATTTCATCAGACGGCAGATGCACATCAGAAATAGCTGGCAGAATCGGCCAAGCCAAAACAGCATTCAAGAAGATGACAATCATTCTTACCAACAAATGCCTATCAATTAACATCAGAAAGTGAGTCCTTGAATGTTATATAGAACCAATACTGTTGTACGGATGTGAGGCGTGGACAGTCAACAAGCAAAGTCAGAGCAAGATTGAGGCAGCCGAGATGTGGTTTCTAAAAAGAATGTTGAGAGTTCCATGGACAGCAAAGAAAACAAACGAGACAGTCTTAATGGAGGCAGACACGAGTAGATCACTCATAAGGAAGATTAGGAAAAGACAAGCAACATTTATAGGCCATTTTATGAGGAAGGGGGATTTGGAGCACCTGGTCACAACGGGAAAGCTGGAGGGAAAGAGAGCACCAGGTAGACCCAGGGAGAGAATGCTGGACAGACTTGCAGAGTGGCTGGGGATGAGGAGGGTGGGGGAGATGCTGGGGGCAACGAGAGATAGAGATGGTTGGAAGTCCATGTCGCCAACGCCATGCGACAGGGCACCTGATGATGATGATGACATATGTGTATACATATACATACGTAATTAAACAAATAGATAGATAGATAGATAGATAGAAGACAGACAGGATAGATAGATAGATAGATAGATAGTATAGATAGATAGATGGATAGACAGAGAGATAGATAGATAGATAGACAGACAGACAAGCAGACTGACAGATAGATAGACAAGCAGACAGATAGACAGGGAGATAGATAAACGTACAGATAGACATACTTACAGACAGACAGACAGAGAGATGTATATAATGTATATGTTTGTCTGTCTGTCTGTCTGTATGTCTGTCTGTAATGTAATACATAATGTAAATGTATATACGTTTTCTGTTTTCTATTTTGTTTGTTTTTTCATATGTATAAGTCCACAAATTCATCAATGGTTACAAAAGAAATAGGAAAATAAATAAAAAAAATAAAAAAGTGATAAAGTGACAAGGTAATATGCGTACCATTTAGGGAACGAGAGGGGGGTTGGGATGGGGGGGGGGTGGAATTAGGACCAGTGGCAAGGAAACTAGAGGCGCGGTCTGCAGTCCCTTTGACAGTTGTGTCGAAAGCATTTCCTTTCCACGTGGTCCGTTTTCCAATTTTCTCCTCGTTAGTCAACGTTTTCTCCCTCTTCCCTTCCACAAGACAAACCGCCTTCGGGACAAAGGAACCCATAGCTTGTCTGCAAGGGTGGCGTGGTGGGTACGTTATCTTTTCTAATGTGCCTGTCATGTGCCGGCCCTTTCATTGTGATCTGTTGTCATCATCCAACTTCTCAGTGTCTTTTTGGAGTTGGGGGTCGGGGGTTGGAGTTGATTCAGCAAGGATCGCGCTTGGATGATTCCATACGATGGAACCGTGGACTGGAAATGTTGTATCTCGTGTTCACAATCTCAGTTGGCAACAGAAAAACTGGCTTGTTCAGTTACCTCTCTCTTAGTGATGTAGTCCCTCTGCTGGTGTCAGCTTACCGTTTCATAGATTTCTCTTCAGCTAACACCTCCCTCCCCCCCTCCTTTTCATTACTTTTTCAGTACTTTGCCAACATAAAATATTTTGTGCAGGCTTAGGGAGTCTGCCAGAAAATGCTAGCAGATTATTGATGGAGCGCATGTGGGATTATCTGAGTGCAATGAATCCTTCTTGAATTGGCTCCAAAGTCCAAACAGTCCGTCATCTGACTGTCAGAAAAGTGAACTGATTGGCCATGGTTGACGGACTGACGGTTTGGATGCAGGGCAGTGGTTGGTCCGTATCCAAATTGGGCGTATAGAACCAACACAACGTAGTATACATGTGTAGGACCAACACAACGTAGTATATAACGTAGTATAGGACCAACACAACGTAGTATAGGACCAACACAACGTAGTATATAACGTAGTATAGGACCAACACAACATAGTATAGGACCAACACAACATTGTATATAACGTAGTATAGGACCAACACAACATTGTATATAACGTAGTATAGGACCAACACAACGTAGTATATAACGTAGTATAGGACCAACACAACGTAGTATATAACGTAGTATAGGACCAACACAATGTAGTATACGACCAACACAACGTAGTATATAACGTAGTATACGACCAACACAACATAGTATACGACCAACACAACGTAGTATATAACGTAGTATAGGACCAACATAACGTAGTATAGGACCAACACAACGTAGTATAGAACCAACACAACGTAGTATAGGACCAACATAACGTAGTATAGGACCAACATAACGTAGTATAGGACCAACACAACGTAGTATATAACGTAGTATAGGACCAACACAACGTAGTATATAATGTAGTATAGAACCAACATAACATAGTATACGACCAACACAACGTAGTATATAACGTAGTATAGGACCAACACAACGTAGTATATAACGTAGTATAGGACCAACACAACGTAGTATAGGACCAACACAACGTAGTATAGGACCAACACAACGTAGTATAGGACCAACATAACGTAGTATAGGACCAACACAACGTAGTATATGACGTAGTATATGACCAATACAACGTAGTATAGGACCAACACAACGTAGTATATAACGTAGTATAGGACCAACATAACGTAGTATAGGACCAACACAACGTAGTATATAACGTAGTATAGGACCAACACAACGTAGTATATAACGTAGTATAGGACCAACACAACGTAGTATATAACGTAGTATAGGACCAACACAACGTAGTATACGACCAACACAACGTAGTATATAACGTAGTATAGGACCAACACAACGTAGTATATAACGTAGTATAGGACCAACACAACGTAGTATATAACGTAGTATAGGACCAACACAACGTAGTATACGACCAACACAACGTAGTATATAACGTAGTATAGGACCAACACAACGTAGTATATAACGTAGTATAGGACCAACACAACGTAGTATATAACGTAGTATAGGACCAACACAACGTAGTATATAACGTAGTATAGGACCAACACAACGTAGTATACAACCAACACAACGTAGTATATAACGTAGTATAGGACCAACATAACATAGTATACGACCAACACAACGTAGTATAGGACAAACACAACGTAGTATATAACGTAGTATAGGACCAACACAACATTGTATATAACGTAGTATAGGACCAACACAACATTGTATATAACGTAGTATAGGATCAACATAACGTAGTATATAACGTAGTATAGGACCAACATAACGTAGTATATAACGTAGTATAGGACCAACATAACGTAGTATAGGACCAACATAACGTAGTATAGGACCAACACAACGTAGTATATGACGTAGTATAGGACCAACATAACGTAGCATATAACGTAGTATAGGACCAACACAACATAGTACATAACGTAGTATAGGACCAACGCAACATAGTACATAACGTAGTACAGGACCAACACAACGTAGTATATAACGTAGTATAGGACCAACATAACGTAGTATAGGACCAACACAACGTAGTATAGGACCAACACAACGTAGTATAGGACCAAAAAATAATGTAAGCATAGGACCAAAATACTGCAGTATTGGACCAAGAAAATACAGTGTAAGACCAAAATAATGAAGTATAGGACCAAAATAATATAGTATAGGACCAAAATAATGAAGTATAGGACCAAAATAATATAGTATAGGACCAAAATAATGAAGTATAGGACCAAAATAATGAAGTATAGGACCAAAATAATGTAGTATAGGACCAAAATAATATAGTATAGGACCAAAATAATATAGTATAGGACCAAAATAATATAGTATAGGACCAAAATAACGTAGTATAGGACCAAAATAACGAAGTATAGGACCAAAATAACGAAGTATAGGACCAAAATAATGCAAGTATAGGACCAAAATAATATAGTATAGGACCAAAATAATGTAGTATAGGACCAAAATAATGAAGTATAGGACCAAAATAACGAAGTATAGGACCAAAATAATGCAAGTATAGGACCAAAATAATATAGTATAGGACCAAAATAATGAAGTATAGGACCAAAATAATATAGTATAGGACCAAAATAATGTAGTACAGGACCAAAATAACGAAGTATAGGACCAAAATAATGAAGTATAGGACCACAATAATGTAGTATAGGACCAAAATAATGAAGTATAGGACCAAAATAATATAGTATAGGACCAAAATAATGAAGTATAGGACCAAAATAATATAGTATAGGACCAAAATAATGAAGTATAGGACCAAAATAATGAAGTATAGGACCAAAATAATATAGTATATAGGACCAAAATAATGAAGTATAGGACCAAAATAATATAGTATAGGACCAAAATAATGAAGTATAGGACCAAAATAATGTAGTATAGGACCAAAATAATGAAGTATAGGACCAAAATAATATAGTATAGGACCAAAATAATGTAGTATAGGACCAAAATAATGAAGTATAGAACCAAAATAATGAAGTATAGGACCAAAATAATGTAGTATAGGACCAAAATAACGAATTATAAGACCAAAATAATGTTGTATAGGACCAAAATAATAAGGCTGCTCAAACCAAGTGTTTCCTCATTCATCTGTGCCCATTCTACAAGTTTCCCTTCCCTTTCATTTTGTATACCAAGACCATGAGGTCCAACTATATCCTCCACCCTATTCTGTCTCACTTAAGCATTAAAATCTCGAATTATTATTGTAACTTCTTGTGATTTACATTGGGCCTTGACCATCTCTAATACTTCGTAGAAGTTGTCGATGTCTTCCTGAGAACTTGCGGGATGTTGGTGCATACACCTGAATGATGTTGATATCAAATGACCTGTCACCCAGTTTAACCAGCAAAACTCTGTCAGACACAGCCCAGTATCCCCTAACTGCTTTTGATTTGTCCCTGTCCATTACGATGCCTACTCCTCTTTCATATGAGTTTCCACCAGAATATATTACTGTATGTAGTGCATGACCAAAAAAATGTACCAAAACATTGTAGTCAGTCTATACTCACTAACCAGTTGTATTTTTCTGGCAATCCTGCCAGCAGTAGGGCCAGTACCCGTCGTTATTCGCAGAAACGTCTAGAGATAGTGACTGAACAAAATAAACAGAAAACAACCAACCCTGGCGGCTTTCATATCGTCCGTTAACGAGCTGGGGGATGTAGATCAGATTTCCACTGCAGATGAAGAGGTGCCCAGTTCAAAACAGGCTATCCCATTTATTCCATAGAAGCGGTAACCGTTAACTGGGTAAGACTTGCATTCAGAAGTTCTGGGGTTCGCTCCAGCCTGGGTACCTCCCGCCAGGTCGACAAGTGTCCAGACCTGTTAATACTTAACCCCTCCCCCCCTATTTTTTTTTTTTTTTTTTTTTTTTTTTTTAGTTAGCAAAGCACTCCCCGTTTTTGACGTGGGCTGGCTGGTCATTTTGAAAAAGCTATTGGCTTAATTAAGATCCGAGTTCAGTCCCAGCCCGCAACATGAACAAGTGACCTGTTCGCTGCCCATCTTAAGGTCAATCTGATGGTGTGAGCTTAGTGTTTCATATGGTCCCTTCTCCTCCCTGTCACACTCCCCATTTCAAGACCTTGCCAGCGCACAAAATTTTGCCAGGCTCACGGAATTTGCTAAGTAACTGTTAGCAGGTTTGAATGAAGCGCATATGAAATCTTTGGATGCGATGAAACCCTCTTGAACAAACTCCAAACCTTTTGTGTTCATCCTGGTTGTTTTAAAAAGCTTCTGATCACCCCCACTGGGGTGCCAGGGGCTCTTTCAATATAAATGGTATCCCCACCCTTTGGAAAATATGTACTAGAAATTTCCTCTTTTATGTCAGTCTCTTTGTTTCTACTTTGCTCCTTTCCTTTCTGTAATCTCTTCCTTTCATTTTCTGCCATGCACGTCGATTTGCTCTTGTTGCGAGTTGAGTTAGTTTTAAAGTCCTACCACTCTTAGAGTATATGAGGACTAGCGAAAAAAATTTTTGAAAGCTTCAATAATTTTAATGCATTGTGAGAAACGATGCTTTATTCGGTTCTCCGACCCATCTGGATGGCAATCAAATGGGTGAATGAGTATTGTTGTGTTCGATAAAGCTTAAATGCATTCTCTAGAATTGATAGTTGGGTACAGTTATACAAAATGCATTTCGGTGTGCGGAAGCAAGTTTAGATAGTTTAGGCCCGTTTTTATATGTTATTTTTTAGTATCCTTAGTTACGTTTAAATTTGTATGCAGGTTTTGTTCTCTTAAACCCACTGTGCGATAAATTTGCCAGGGGCATGTCCTTAGATTATGTGGGCGAATGAAGTGCTATATGTACTTAATCTTCTTTTCCAGTTTTTCGCCAGGACAATGTTACAAAATGTTCTGAGTTGGTTATAGCCGTAATATGGCTGTGCACAGTCGGCTAGGCTTTAAACAAAAACAAAAATAACAATAACAGTAAGGGCTTCTGATCAGTCTTAATCATATGCTCGGACACTTATCAACACAAAATTTGGTTGGTTTATATTGACAGGACATTTATTGGTTTATATTGACTGGCGATTTTTCGTCAGTAAAATGAAACTTTGTCAAACGAAGTAATTTGAACATGTCTACTTCTGCAGATGTCTGAAATAAAATGGAACAGATAATAGAGTTGATATCAGCATTTTCCGATTATTTTCGCAATAAGAGACATTTTGATGTAGTTATGTTATCGACGTAAGAGAGAAGATGATGATGCATCCGGTCAAGCGAAGTGTTGTTTTTATTTATTGTTCGTATTTTAGGAATTTCTAGTTTGTCTTTCGTTTACCATCTATATAGTCAAGACCTGTGGCGATAAATGTGGCTTTTTTTCTTGTTTAATGCATGTGTGTGTTCTTTTCTTTTGTTTGATTTTACAGTTTTGTTCACTAGCAGAAACACGCAAACATAATTAAACAAAACATCAGCAGCAAGAAATCTGGGGACAGCTGGACAGCAGAAGTCCGCAGAGGAGAAGGTAACAACGTTGGGAACTTCCGACTGCTAACTGTTAAAATAAGACTTGCAAGGAGAAAGTCGCTGGCAGCTATGAGAGCTGGTGGCTGGGCGGGCTGCCCAAAAGAGAGATAAAGGTCCAGTGTGAGGTGAGAGATGGTTCTTCCATTCTGTCTTGGTCCTGGTTGTTGCGCGTTGTGATGGCTGTGTCCCGGGGTTTGTCATCTCCTCACCTTGCCATTCGGTTTGTATACAAGGTGACTGATGACTGGGTCCGGATGGGTCATGCAACGCGTGGACAGCCCCCTTTGCTTGATGAAATGACTGTCGAGTGGCGTCGGGAGCTTGGGAGGTGATTGTCCGGAGAGTGGTGAGGCATTGGTGCTCTGGGTCCCATCCAACACCTTCAGGTGTTTCTCGTTAACTGAATATTCATGTATGTGTTTCATTTACAACATCAGAACGAATTCCCATCATTTCTGATACAGTTTGCACCATGACAAAAAACCCTTTTCTGTAGTCACTTCTTCATATTCCTGCCTCTTTTGGAACTTTATCACTCAGTATTTGTTTGAAATACGGGCAGGCGTCTGTGTAGGAGAGGAGAAAATGTAGTGCGGACGCGCGCGTGTGTGTGTGGTAGGTTGTGGGATGGTGTGTGTGTGGGGGGGGGGGGGGGGTGCGTGAAAAAGGCAGAGAGCTGAGAAGTGTAAGCATGTCATATAAACTTCACCAAGACATCGGCTCTGACGAAAAGCACGTGAAACCATTACTGAGTTCACGAATGCACGGTATTCACAGAGGTCAAAGGTGGCAGTGACCCTGGCAGCTCACATGACCTGCTTGGTGAAGATATTAGCACGTCAGGGAAGCGTTGGACTGTTGACGAGGAGTTGTGAAACACAAAAAGAAGCAGGCTCAACACTAGCATGGAGCATGAACATAACTTTAAGCTGAAAAATCAGTGAGTCTGTCCCTCAGTCTGTCTGCCTGCATGTCTGTCTACCTGTCTGTCTGCCTGCATGTCTGTCTACCTGTCTGTCTGCCTGCATGTCTGTCTGTCTGTCTTGTCTTTTTTCTTTCTTGTTCTCCTTCCTCTTTCTTCTTCTCCTCCTCCACGTTGTTTTGTTTGTCTGGTGTCTGTTTTTGTTTTTTCATGTTCTCCTCTCTCTCTCTCTCTTCTCTCTCTCTCTCTCTCTCTCTCTCTCTCTCTCTCTCTCTCTCTCTCTCTCTCTCTCTTTCTCTCTCCTTTTCTGTCTTTTTTACATCATTATCTGGATCTGGATAATTACGCTGCAGGAGCCTTTTCAGGCTATCTTTCTCTTTTTCTTATTCTTCCTTCTTTCTTCTCCGTCAACAGGGAGGATTTTTGCAGTACACAAGAAGCAAGGTACTTGATCATCTTCTTGATCTTGACCATGACCATGACCCATTTATGATAAAGGTCCCGGTGGCTCCGTGTCGGGGGACTGATCCATGGGATGTTACGTATACTGAACTTGGGTTCCTGTGGACATTTGCAAGTGTGTTGCTTATATAAAAGTTCTACTTGAAATCGTTTGAGGTTTGTATGCCAAGATAGGAGTGAATTTCTGCCGTGGGAATGCCGGGGGCTTTTTCGGCATGAATAGTATTTCCACCTTTTGGGAATTCTGTGCTAGAAATTTCTTCTTTTCTATCACCCCGTTTCTGAATTGCTCCTTTCCTTTCCGTCATCTCTCCCACCAGTTTCTGCCTCGCTAGTCCATTCACCTGTCATCATCATCATCATCATCATGTGCCTTGCCGAATGGCGTTGGCGATCATGGTCCTCCATACCAATCTACCTCTTGTCGCTGTAAGTTCATCTCCCACCCTCTCTGTCTACAGCCAACTTGCAAGTCCGTCCAATATTTTCTCCGATTCTATTTGGTGTTCTCCCCCCCCCCCCCCCCCAGCTTTTCTGTTGTGACTAGGTGTTCAAATTTCTCTTGCTTCATGAAATGTTGCTTGTATTTTCCTATTCTTCTTTAATGTTCTTTTGTGTTTGTCTCTTTCAAGACTGCTTCGTTTGTTTTATTTGCTGTTGATGGAACTCTTAACATTCTTCTTAGAAACCACATTTCAGCTGCTTCCATCTTGGTTTGCGTGTTGACTGTCCACGCTTCACATCCGTACAACAATATCGGTTCCATATAACACTGAACTCACTTCCTGATGTTAATTGATATTCATTTGTTGATAAGAACACTTCATTTACTTGAATGCTGTTTTGGCTTGGCCAGTTCTGCTGGCTACTTCTAATGTGTATCCGCCGTCTGGTGAGATGACTGTACCCAGATATTTAAACTTATTAATTTGTCTCAATGTTATGCCATTTTCTGTTTTCGTCAAAAAGATCTTTAAGGTACTCTTCCCGTCTATTATTTTGTCTTTTTCCATAATAATTGTACCATCTTTAGATTCTAAGCAATCGTCTATTTCCTGTAGGCAATTTCTTCAATGTTTCTGTACATAATCTTATGGTCTGTTTTGTATTGGTCTTCTATTTCTTTGCACTTTGCTTCTAACCAAACTTCTTCAGCTTTATTGCAACTATTTCTGATTTCCTTATGTATCGGTTTTTTTTTGTTTTCTTGGTGTGTTTTTTTTCTCTTTTCCCTTTGCTTTCCTCTGTTCATCCATCAAGTCTAAAATTTCTTTTCTTTTGTCATCCAGTTCTTCTTTATTTTTCTTTCAACTCTGGGGATTTCTCCACATGCTTCATTTATCGAGTTTATCAGATTTGTCCATTGTTCCTCCCTGTCACCAACGTCCTCCAGAGCACTGAAGTTGTTTTGAACATACACGTTAAATTTTGCACGAGTCGGTTCATGTCTTTAAAGAGACCAAGATTTGAGTTTCAGCCTAAATCTTCTCATTACAGAATTGTGGTCACCGTTACGGTCTGCGACTGGTAATGTTTTTGCTATCAGTAAAGAATTTCTACATCTTTTGTTTATCAGGATTTAATCAATTTGATTTCTTATGTTGTCTCCTGGAGTCATCCATGCCCATTATTTTCTGTAAGGCTGCTCAAACCAAGGGTTTGTTTTCTGTTATGAATTCATTTACTTGTGCCCACTCAAGTTTCTCTCCCCTTTCATTTGTCTTGCACAGGCCATGAGATCCAGCTGTGTCATCTACATTTCCCTGTCGCATTTTAGCATTAAAATGTCCGATTATTATAGTAATGTCCAGTGATTTACCTGTCTTTACTTCTTCATAGAAGTTGTCAATCTCTTCCTCAGTACTTGCAAATGTTGGTGCTCATACTTGGATGTTGGCATCAAATGGCTTGACCTCCAATCAAATAATAAAACTTGGTCTGATTGTCATGTGCGCAGGGTGGTGCGTGCACGTTTTTTGTGTCGTGTGCATGGAGTGATGTATATACGAGTTTTTTATGTTGCGTGCGGAAGGAAATTTTGTGTGTGCATGTGAATGTAGTTTTGAAAACAGTTCACCCAAGCTGGGAACTTGCGGTGGACTAGGTTTGTTAGTCAGTCTCAAAAAAACGCCTTGAGAAAGGGTCTGGAGCTCCAGAAGAATAAGAAGAAAGCAAAGCAGAGGATAAGGAGAAGAGGAAGGAAAAGAAAGAGGAGAAGAAGAAAGAGGAGACGAGGAAGAAGGAGACGAGGAAGAAGGAGACGAAGAAGGAGGAGACGAAGAAGGAGGAGACGAAGAAGGAGACGAAGAAGGAGGAGACGAAGAAGGAAGAGACGAGGAAGAAGGAGACGAGGAAGAAGGAGACGAAGAAGGAGGAGACGAGGAAGAAGGAGACGAAGAAGGAGGAGACGAGGAAGAAGGAGACGAAGAAGGAGGAGACGAAGAAGGAGGAGAAAGAAAGAGGAGCAAGAGACGAAGAACGAGACGAAGTAGGGGAGGAGACGAAGGAGGAGGAGAGAAAGAGTTGATATAAAGGTGCGTGAATATGAATGTTGAATATGAATGTTTTATGTGTGTTTGAAAGTGGTTAGTAAAAAATGTATAAATTATCATTGCAATTTGTTTAGTGCCATTGGTTGGAAGGAGAGCGTGCGTTGCGTGACGGACGAATGCTTTTTGCATGTGTTGAGTGCGTGAACATGTGTAACAAAAGCATCACACTGATATGGCCCAATATCCTTTGACAGACTTTCACTTGTCATTGTCCGTTATTGTGCGTGCCCCTCTTTCGTGTGTGTCCCAAAGTTGCGGGCTGGGATTGAACTCAAGAGATCAAATCTTGAATTCATGGTTCAGTCAAAGAACCATCCAGTTCACGGAATAGAAGAACAACACAGACTAAATTGACCGTCCTGCTGGAATGACAGAGACCAAGCCTTAGAGAATAAAAGGTGTGGTTGTGCTGTTTGTTGTGAATGTGTTACCCAGTGTTTCTGCAAGAGATGAATAAAAAAAATGATATATACTACACGTCATTATTGAAGGGCCAGGAACGTTTTTGAGTCAATTTTTGAAAGGAGAAATAACCTATTTTCTCTTACTCTTTTCTCCAATTCGTTGCCGTAACTGAATGGATAAGAGCTCAGACAACATTGCAGTTTCCTTTTGGCACGTGTTTGGGGATTTGCCGATTTGCAATGGGCGGCCCAAGGAAGACAATTTCCACACGAAATTGTCGAATCTTCAGCAGGGTCTCTCTGACGACGCAGGCAAGGTAGCGACAAAATTCGCTTTGCACGTGCAAGTCAAGCCCTTTTTGAACACTACTCCAGCCAAAGTTGCCCGCAGACGAGGATAAAAAGGACCCGTTCTTGGTTCGTTTTAACCATGCTTGCAAGACGACGGATGACGGATGAGCAGCGGGGGAGAGCCCTCGCTCTGCTTGATGAAGGCCTAGCGCAGCGGGAAGTTGCTAGACGACTTGAAGTGTCGCATTCCACAATCCAGAGACTGCTGGAGCGCTTCAATGAGACTGGAGCAGTCCAGGAAAGGCGTCACACGGGTCGACCCAGAGTAACGATAAGACAGCAAGACCGCTACCTTGCCCTCTCCGTCCTGAGGGAAAGGGCATCCACTGCGGTGACCTTGAGGGGTCAGCTGAGGGACGCAACAGGTGCTAACATCAGCTGCAGCACGGTGAGAAGACGGCTACATGAGGCAAACTTGAGGTCACGGAGACCGGCCGTCCGACCCGTGCTGTCACCGGTCAACAGAGTGCGCCGCATGACCTGGGCCAGGGAGCACGTGACCTGGACAAGGCAACAGTGGGCCCGGGTCTTGTTTTCGGATGAGTCCAGGTTCACCCTGACCTTTAACGATGGCCGGGCTCGGGTGTGGCGACGTCAAGGGGAGAGGTTCGCTGACGCCACTGTCCAAGAGCATAACCGGTACGGCGGCGGGTCGGTGATGGTGTGGGGTGGCATGAGCCGTGGTACCCGGACCCCCCTGCTCCCCATTGACGGCATCCTGAACGGGGTCCGGTACCGGGACGAGGTTCTGGCGGCCGTGGCACTGCCTGCGCTTGTGGACCTTGGTCAAGGCGCCATCGTCCAGGACGACAATGCACCTGCGCATCGAGCACGCCTTGTGACCGACTTCCTGGAGCAGCATGAAGTCGTCCGTATGGCCTGGCCAGCGTGCTCACCTGACCTGAACCCAATTGAACACCTCTGGGATGTGCTCGGGAGGCGCATCAGGGACAACCACCCCCCACCGGGCACCCTGGCCAGGCTGGTCGACATCCTGCAGATCGAGTGGGCGGCCATCCCTCAGGACACACTCCGTACCCTTGTGGGGTCGATGCATCGGCGCTGTGAAGCATGCATCCAGGCTCGGGGCGGACACAAGCGCTATTGAAAACAGATTGGCCAAATCTGACACTTTCTGTTTTTTGAAAAGGGGGGGATGTTCCTTTAAATGCATGTGCTGTTCACTAATGGGTCATTGTGCTAATTTCTTTTTCCAAAACAGGTCTGGAAATGATGAAATAAAACATAGAATCAATTCTAAACATTGTCAATTATTTCAACTTAAAATTAGAGAGGAAGGAAGAAGTGGCCCTTAAATTATGATTAGGAGTATATAAATAAATTATGTTACAACAAGCCAGATCAGGAAACTCATCGAATGGCTAGAAAGACAAGAAAATGGACAAACCATTTTAGGTAAAATAATGCAGATTTGTTTCGAAGGCACATGAAGTGCACCTTTGTCTATGTGTGCACATGTATGAGTGCGCGCGTGCGCGTGCGTGCGTGCGTGTGTGTGTGTGTGTGTGTGTGTGTGTGTGTGTGTGTGTGTGTTGCAGACTGGTAACTGCTATCCTGACCAATGACCTGGCAGCCCTGAAGATAGCCCTGGACACAGTGTGTGACACGGACTGTAAGCGCTGTCGACTGAATATCTTCGAAAAATGTTCCCTGCGTTCCTTCTCTGACCTGGAACAGCATCATTTCCAGGCCTTGAGGCAGGTGATCAGAAAGCTGAAGCTTCCCACCATCAGGCAGGAGCAGGACCAGGGCAACAACGTCCTGGACGACCAGTGGGGGCTGATGCACTTGGCTGTGGCTCTGCGTCGTGTGCATATGGTTTCCCCCCTGATGAAGACTGGCTGCCGGGGTTCCTTGTCCATGCTGATAATCTTGATAGACACCTGTTACAAGAACACAGCCCTGGAGATGGCCGTGCAGCGGGACGACGTGCCAACGCTGAAGAAGATGCTACGTGTCCTGAGCACCTCCCTGGATGGAGACCACGCGGACATGTTCAGTTTCCTCAAACGGCAGGCTCTAAACAAATTCGCCTGTCGACTGTGCCTCACTGGACGACTGACGGAAAGCTTGAAGGTGTTGTTGGGCGCCTGTGGTGGACAGACTTGTGTCACCAACGCACGTCAACAACACCATGCTTTGATATGGCACGTGTTTTTCAGGGATCTCTGCAAGATAAAGGCTGTGGAGTCGGAATATAAACCTCACCCAGATATGTTTCACTATGCGGTGTGTCTCTACAGTAAAACTCATCTGGGGGAAAAAGAGTTCCAGATCTTGAACCATCTCCTCAGGACTGTGAATCCTAACGCCCTTTGCAGTCTGTATGTAGAGGGGAACAGAGAAATCAGTGGAACAGCGGCTCATTTTACTGTCAGCGGCTACCGTCCCCCACTTGTTGATCTGAGCACTGATGACCCACAGGCCGCTTTAGTTTCCATTCCTACTGTACAAGAGTCTGACAGAGGACCACGGGACAATATCTTACAGCAGCGTCTGCATCAGCAGCAGAGCATTGGTGTCGGACCCAGAGGGGTGGGCCCATTGATGCAGATGATCGTATATCTTGTGCACAAGGGGGTTGATTTATCCAGACCCAATCGTTTCCAGAAAACTCCCCTCGACTGCCTGTCCAACGATGCCGACTCATGCCTCATGGAGCTGTTGATCACACTGTCCAGCTAACTTGCTGAAGTGTCAAATTTATGGCGAATGTGCCCTCAGGCTTGGGCCTGTGACTTGCTGAATCATACTGTGGCTTGCTGTGTGGCTTGCTGAATCATACTGTGGCTTGCTGAATCATACTGTGGCTTGCTGAATCATACTGTGGCTTGCTGAATCATACTGTGACTTGCTGTGTGGCTTGCTGAATCATACTGTGGCTAGCTGTGTGGCTTGCTGAATCATACTGTGGACTTGCTGTGTGGCTTGCTGAATCATACTGTGGCTTGCTGAATCATACTGTGGCTTGCTGAATCATACTGTGGCTTGCTGAATCATACTTGGCTTGCTGAATCATACTGTGGCTTGCTGAATCATACTGTGGCTTGCTGAATCATACTGTGGCTTGCTGAATCATACTTGGCTTGCTGAATCATACTGTGGCTTGCTGTGTGGCTTGCTGAATCATACTGTGGCTTGCTGAATCATACTGTGGCTTGCTGAATCATACTGCGGCTTGCTGTGTGGCTTGCTGAATCATACTGTGGCTTGCTGTGTGGCTTGCTGAATCATACTGTGGCTTGCTGAATCATACTGTGGCTTGCTGAATCATACTGTGGCTTGCTGAATCATACTGTGGCTTGCTGTGTGGTTTGCTGTGTGGTTTGCTGAATCATACTGTGGCTTGCTGTGTGGCTTGCTGAATCATACTGTGGCTTGCTGTGTGGCTTGCTGAATCATACTGTGGCTTGCTGTGTGGTTTGCTGAATCATACTGTGGCTTGCTGTGTGGCTTGCTGAATCATACTGTGGCTTGCTGTGTGGCTTGCTGAATCATACTGTGGCTTGCTATGTGGTTTGCTGAATCATACTGTGGCTTGCTGTGTGGCTTGCTGAATCATACTGTGGCTTGCTGTGTGGCTTGCTGAATCATACTGTGGCTTGCTGTGTGGCTTGCTGAATCATACTGTGGCTTGCTGTGTGGCTTGCTGAATCATACTGTGGCTTGCTGTGTGGTTTGCTGAATCATACTGTGGCTTGCTGTGTGGTTTGCTGTGTGGTTTGCTGAATCATACTGTGGCTTGCTGTGTGGCTTGCTGAATCATACTGTGGCTTGCTGTGTGGCTTGCTGAATCATACTGTGGCTTGCTGTGTGGCTTGCTGAATCATACTGTGGCTTGCTGTGTGGCTTGCTGAATCATACTGTGGCTTGCTGTGTGGTTTGCTGAATCATACTGTGACTTGCTGTGTGGCTTGCTGAATCATACTGTGGCTTGCTGTGTGGTTTGCTGAATCATACTGTGACTTGCTGTGTGGCTTGCTGAATCATACTGTGGCTTGCTGTGTGGCTTGCTGAATCATACTGTGACTTGCTGTGTGGTTTGCTGAATCATACTGTGACTTGCTGTGTGGCTTGCTGAATCATACTGTGGCTTGCTGTGTGGCTTGCTGAATCATACTGTGGCTTGTTGAATCATACTGTGGCTTGCTGTGTGGCTTGCTGAATCATACTGTGGCTTGCTGTGTGGCTTGCTGAATCATACTGTGACTTGCTGTGTGGCTTGCTGAATCATACTGTGACTTTCTGTGTGGCTTGCTGAATCATACTGTGGCTTGCTGTGTGGCTTGCTGAATCATACTGTGGCTTGCTGTGTGGTTTGCTGAATCATACTGTGACTTGTGTGTGGCTTGCTGAATCATACTGTGGCTTGCTGAATCATACTGTGGCTTGCTGTGTGACTTGCTGAATCATACTGTGGCTTGCTGTGTGGTTTGCTGAATCATACTGTGGCTTGCTGTGTGGCTTGCTGAATCATACTGTGGCTTGCTGTGTGGCTTGCTGAATCATACTGTGGCTTGCTGTGTGGCTTGCTGAATCATACTGTGGCTTGCTGTGTGGTTTGCTGAATCATACTGTGGCTTGCTGTGTGGTTTGCTGAATCATACTGTGGCTTGCTGTGTGGTTTGCTGTGTGGTTTGCTGAATCATACTGTGGCTTGCTGTGTGGTTTGCTGTGTGGTTTGCTGAATCATACTGTGGCTTGCTGTGTGGCTTGCTGAATCATACTGTGGCTTGCTGTGTGGCTTGCTGAATCATACTGTGGCTTGCTGTGTGGCTTGCTGAATCATACTGTGGCTTGCTGTGTGGCTTGCTGAATCATACTGTGACTTGCTGTGTGGTTTGCTGAATCATACTGTGACTTTCTGTGTGGCTTGCTGAATCATACTGTGGCTTGCTGTGTGGCTTGCTGAATCATACTGTGGCTTGCTGTGTGGTTTGCTGAATCATACTGTGACTTGCTGTGTGGCTTGCTGAATCATACTGTGGCTTGCTGAATCATACTGTGGCTTGCTGTGTGACTTGCTGAATCATACTGTGCTTGCTGTGTGGTTTGCTGAATCATACTGTGGCTTGCTGTGTGGTTTGCTGAATCATACTGTGGCTTGCTGTGTGGTTTGCTGAATCATACTGTGGCTTGCTGTGTGGTTTGCTGAATCATACTGTGACTTGCTGTGTGGTTTGCTGAATCATACTGTGGCTTGCTGTGTGGCTTGCTGAATCATACTGTGGCTTGTTGTGTGGCTTGCTGAATCATACTGTGGCTTGCTGAATCATACTGTGGCTTGCTGAATCATACTGTGGCTTGCTGTGTGGCTTGCTGAATCATACTGTGGCTTTCTGAATCATACTGTGGCTTGCTGTGTGGCTTGCTGAATCATACTGTGGCTTGCTGTGTGGTTTGCTGAATCATACTGTGGCTTGCTGTGTGGTTTGCTGAATCATACTGTGGCTTGCTGTGTGGTTTGCTGAATCATACTCTGGCTTGCTGTGTGGTTTGCTGAATCATACTGTGGCTTGCTGTGTGGCTTGCTGAATCATACTGTGGCTTGCTGAATCATACTGTGGCTTGCTGAATCATACTTGGCTTGCTGATCATACTGTGACTTGCTGTGTGCCTTGCTGAATCATACTGTGGCTTGCTATGTGGTTTGCTGAATCATACTGTGGTTGCTGAATCATACTGGCTTGCTGAATCATACTGTGGCTTGCTGAATCATACTGTGGCTTGCTGATCATACTTGGCTTGCTGAATCATACTGTGGCTTGCTGAATCATACTGTGGCTTGCTGAATCATACTGTGGCTTGCTGAATCATACTGTGGCTTGCTGAATAATACTGTGGCTTGCTGAATCATACTGTGGCTTGCTGAATCATACTTGGCTTGCTGAATCATACTGTGGCTTGCTGAATCATACTTGGCTTGCTGAATCATACTGTGGCTTGCTGAATCATACTTGGCTTGCTGAATCATACTGTGGCTTGCTGAATCATACACATGTTTACTGATCTCAGGGTGATTAACAAGAAACACCATGAGGGTGTGGATGGGACCCAGGGCACCAATGCCTCACCACTCTCAGGACACTCACCTCTCAAGATCCCGACGCCAATCGGCAGTCATTTCTTCAAACAAAATCATTCTAGACAAAACGTAAATTAGTGTACACATGAAATATAAATCAATGTAAATATAAAATGTAAATCAATGTACACATGAAATATAAATCAATGTAAATATAAAATGTAAATCAATGTACACATGAAATATAAATCAATTAATATAAAATGTAAATCAATGTACACATAAAATGTAAATCAGTGTACACATAAAATGTAAATCAGTGTACACATAAAATGTAAATCAGTGTACACATAAAATGTAAATCAATGTACACATAAAATGTAAATCAGTGTACACATAAAATGTAAATCAATGTAAATATAAAATGTAAATCAATGTACACATAAAATGTAAATCAATGTACACATAAAATGTAAATCAATGTACACATAAAATGTAAATCAATGTACACATAAAATGTAAATCAATGTACACATAAAATGTAAATCAGTGTACACATAAAATGTAAATCAATGTACACATAAAATGTAAATCATGTACACATAAAATGTAAATCAATGTACACATAAAATGTAAATCAATGTACACATAAAATGTAAATCAGTGTACACATAAAATGTAAATCAATGTAAATATAAAATGTAAATCATGTACACATAAAATGTAAATCAATGTACACATAAAATGTAAATCAATGTACACATAAAATGTAAATCAGTGTACACATAAAATGTAAATCAGTGTACACATAAAATGTAAATCAATGTACACATAAAATGTAAATCAATCGATGAATCATAATTAATAAACATGTTGTGACATAGAAAAAAAAAGAAACAACTAGAAACAGGTGCTTACATATCCTTTGGATTGAAGCCATTCATGTGTAACATGATAAATCTTACACTACTATACAGGAGTCACACAGATTATAGCCAATTACTCTGTTAACCTGTGAATGCCGGACTCTTTCGTATACATATATCCAACTTTGAAATTCTGTGCTAGAAATTTCCTCTTCTGTCACTGTTTGTTTCTACCTTGTTCCTTTGTTTTTGTTTTTTTGTCATTTCTTCCTATATTTTTTCTGCCTTGCTGGTCCATTCACCTGTATGTGTTCGATAAAGTCTTACATACTCTTTCTTAGGATTGACAATTTGGTACATGTATTAAGTGCATTTTTTTGCTCTAAGGAGGTGAGATATGCGGAAGAAATTTTAGGTCTTTTATGCCCGTTTTTAGATATGTTTTGGTGTCCGTTCGGTATGCTTAAGTTTGTATTCAGGTGTGATTTTTTAAATCCCCAGTGCGATAAACTGGACGGAATGGTCAATGCCAGGGGCCTGTCCTTGGCTCAGGTGTGCAAAGGCATGTGTACTTAATTTTCTTTTTTTTTTTTCCTGTTGAAGTTTTGTATGTTTTGAACAGGTTTTAACCCTGATGTGGTTTCTAAGAAGAATGTTCCATGGACGGCAAAGAAAACAAACTAGACAGTCTTGAAGGAGGCAGACACAGAAAGATCATTCATAAAGAAGATTAGGAAAAGACAGGCAACATTTAGAGGCCATTTTATGAGGAAAGGGGAAGTGGAGCACCTGGTCACAACGGGAAAGCTGGAGGGAAAGAGAGCACCAGGTAGACCCAGGGAGAAGATATTGGACGGACTTCCAGAGTAGCTGAAGACAAAGAGGGTGGAGGAGGTGCTTGAGGCAACAAAAGATAGAAACAGATGGAAGGCCATGATCGCCAACGCCATGTGGCAAGGCACCTGATGATGATGATGATGATGGTGATGATGATATAGCCGTGATATGGCTTTACGCAGTCGGCTAGGTTTTACACAGCAATAACACGTAACACGTAACCGCAACACGTAAAGAGATAAGCATCTACTGTTGCTTGTCTTGTTATCATTATCATTGTCATTATCATCGTTATCATCATCATTGATGATTACCTTCATTATTTCTATTACTGTTACTGTTGTTGTCGTTATTGTTGTTGTTGTTGTTAATGGGTGACAATATTTACAATGAAAATATGGAGGTGGGTGTAATCAGGTTAGTCTGGGTAAAGTCATTGCAAGTCATGTGCATGCGTTACCATTTGAAATAAACTTGTACACACACCACACACACATACACACACACACACACACACACACTCTCTCTCTCTCTCTCTCTCTCTCTTTCTCTCTCTCTCTCTCTCTTTCTTTCTCTCTCCTCACTCACTCACCACACACACTCTCACACACACTCACACACACACACTCACACACACACCACACACACACACACACTCACACACACACACACACACACACACACACACTCACACACAACACCAACACACACACACACACACTCACACACACACACACTCACACATACACACACCACACACACACAACACACACACACACACACACACACACCACACACACACACACACACACACACACACACACACACACACACACACACACACACACACACACACACACACACACACGTTTGCGGTATCTGATTCCCACAGCCGTATGACACAACTAGTGAGAAAGACATTTTAAATCCGTTTCCTGAGTCGGCTAAAGTTTTAGTACAAGCTCTATAGCATGATTTTGTGCAGCGCCCATCGTACCAACCATTTTGTGTTTTAAACAGCCAGGTATGCCTGAATTTTAAAGGCCTTTACTTTCATAATAAACACAATGGTCTACGAAGACTTCTTTTTTGTCTGTCTTGTTTTGTATGACACTTTCATGGCCGCGGAAGCTGGGACAATGTTTGTTTTTTCATTGTAATGATGATGATGACGGTGAGGATGATAATCATAATGGAGTTCATCTCGTTCCAACCTGGTTATAGTCTATGAAATCTATTCATGTCGCTGTTCTTGAAGTCTCTGCATACACACGCAGTAGCCTGTACAGGATAACTGAAATCACTGCTTCCCTCTCCACCTCACCCACCCACCCCACTCTCCGCAAATACACTCTATGACGAAACAAATTCAGTGCCTTTTCTATCGCCCTGATGTGTTGTTTGAACTTTTAAACTGATAAAACGAACCCTAATCAAGCATTGTGAACATCTGTAAATTCTGGACTCGGGCAATAACTGTCATTTGTCCAGCAAAAAATATAATCGTAAGCTTTGCCGTTTGGCCTTATGGTCTGTTTGCATTTTTGCAATGTTCTCTCTCTGCGTCTCTCTCTGTGTCTCTCTGTCTCTGTCTCTATCTCTGTCTCTCTCTCTCTCTCTCACGGCGCACAAATCCGTGATACTTGGGTTGGCCGTAGTTCTGGTTCTGCCCTGCCGGCTATAAATAGCGCGCATCTTTCCCCTTCCCTTCCACTCCCCACACCCTTTTCACCCGTCCCGCTGCCGTATAGCGAGGCCACTCACAAAATGTATGTGAGCGCGCGCGTGCAGTTCTGCGCGATTGCGCACACGCACACGCACACGCACTCTCACACACACACACACACACACACACACACACGCACACAAACACAGAGTGGATTTATACATATAATATGGCCTGGATTTAACATGCATTTGAACACACACGCATGCACAGAGAGACAGAGAGAGAGAGAATATCAAATCAAAACACGCATATCACACACACACGCACACACACACACACATCTGATTCACATAATATGGTATGCATGTAACATGCATTTAACACACACACACACACACTCACTCTCTCTCTTTCTCTTGCTTTACATACTGTTATAATTATGATGTGGTGCATGTGACATGCATTTTGAGAATACATGCTTGAAAACTCTCTCTCTCTCTCTCTCTCTCTCTCTCTCTCTCTCTCTCTCTCTCTCTCTCTCTCTCTCTCTCTCTTACATTACATGTACATAGTGTTATATGATGTGCATGTACCATGCATTTTGAAAATACATGCTTGAAACACACACACACACACACACACACACTCACACACACACACACACACACACACACACACACTCTCTCTCTCTCTCTCTCTCTCTCTCTCTCTTGTTTTACATACTGTTAAATGATGTGCGTATAAAATGCATTTTGAGAATACATGCTTGAAAACACACACACACCTCTCTCTCTTTCTCTCTTGGTCTCTGTCTCTCTTACATTACATGTACATACTGTAGTGTTATATGATGTGCATGTACCGGCCACCGTGCATTTTGAAAATACATGCTTGAAAACACACACACACACACACACACACACACACACACACACACACACACACACACACACACACACACACACATCTGCATGCATGTACAAGCACAGACACACAGTCACACAATCCACAAGCAAGTTATCACTCACAAAACAAGTGTATACTCACAGGTATTGTTCAGAAAATGTTCCACACTCCAAAAAACCACACATTATGGAGGATACAGCTCTCTGTCTCTCTCTCTGTCTCTCTCTCTGTCTCTCTCTCTGTCTCTCTCTCTGTCTCTCTCTCTGTCTCTCTCTCTCTCTTTCTCTGTCTGTCTCTCTCTCTCTCTCTCTCTCTCCTCTCTCTCTCTCTCTCTCTGTCACTGATCGACTGACTGGACTAATCAAACAGCAAGAAGGGCCGGCCCCTGTCCCACACAATGACACTTCTGACAATCTTAATAAAGGGACAGAGCACCAGGGGTCTTGCCTCTGTTAAGACACAATTCAGCCTGGTAGGCCACAATTACTGCATCATAGCCTGCCAAAATGACACAGCGGTTAGTCCAAGCGTCTAAGGACATGAACGTTTTGGGTTTGAATCCACTCAGTCCAAACCATTAGGGACTGGTCTGAGCCTCAACCACCTCTTACCCAGAGTTGAGGCTGCCAGCCACGGACTCAGTGAGATGACTGTGGGAACCGCACTCAGTCGAATTGTACGGAGTCAGAAGCTTGTTCAAGATGGATTCATTGCAGTCAGACAATTCCATATGCGGTCGACCCAAATCATCCAGCAACTATCTGGCAGACTCCCTGTGCAAAACCCTACGCGCTGGCAAAATCTTGAAATAGGGAAGGAGGAAGGGACTATGAAACGTTCAGCTGACATCAACAGATCCATGTAAACATTACAATGTGCAATTCAAAACAAGTGTGACTGCCCGCTTTCAAGCAAACAGGAACCAGAAGAAAAAAAAAACACAAAAATAAGAACGCGTATTTAATACAACAAGATAAGATAGGCACAAATTTTCGGCCAGCTGGCCTTTGTCAAGCGTAAGATCACAAACAAACACCAGATGCAAAATTTAGGAGAAAAAGACTGAAACTTCCCTGCTGTTCTGCTAGTGTGAGAAAAGGAATAAACAGACTATAATGACATCATAATGTGTTTTTGAGTAAATATAATGTCAGAGCGGAAGTGAGATGAATTCTGCAATTCTGAAAAATGGTCATGCCATAGTAATATTGTTTTATCCTGAAGAGAGTCCAGGGCTAACATTTAAACTATGATGCACTAGCGAAGAGTAGTGTTTGGAATGTAAAGGATCCCACTATTAAGAAATGCATAAGAGAAAATATATGCATATGATCGACTGAATGGGAAAATATAAAATCAAGAGGTATGGCTGATGTAAATAGTGCTTAGTGCAACAAATCCGGTCTGACCTTGGAATAGGAAGAAAAACATCCTAAACCAACAGCCAAGGGGCTGAAGGGAAAACCGGAGTCCCCGGAGTAAAAAACCCTTAAGCCAGACGCAGCTAGGCCTGCCTTGTGAAAGGAGAATTAAAACAGATTGAATTTTTAAAATATAATAAAATGAAACAAAAATTAAATAAAAAATAATTTAAAAAAGGTATATGTGCAACCGCAAAGACATCACTGGGATGAGAAAAGGGTGATAATCTGATCTATTTCAGTAAATCATCATCGAGATAAAACATACATGGACTCAAAGGCAAGCTAAAAAAAAAAGATTGTACCGGTATGCATAAATTCACCCGAGCATTATAAACATAAGTTATACATGAAGGACAAGGAAGTTAATACCTATACATTCAAGCGAATACACACACACACATACACCACAAGGTAAAAGTACATGCACAAAGAGCCATGTCCAGTACATGAAGTGGCATAATACTGAGTTCTGTTGAGGAAATCTTTATGATTTGTCATTGAGGCCATGTGGCTTGCGCGTTCCAAGTTTATCTGTGAGATGGGATTCTCTGTCTTTCTTGTCTATGGTGTTGTTACTGTATAGAAGTCCACAGACCTTTCACTCGGGGGGTGTTGATTGAGTGGTCCGACTGGTTGAAATGATTTGAGATAGTTGTAGCTCTTTGATGTCGGATGTCAGCCAAGTGTTCCTTGAAACATGTATCAAGGGTACGTCCAGTTTCACCAATGTACAGTTGAAAACATTCAGAGCAGCTGATCAAATAGACAATGTTATAGGTTTGACAGTTAAAATGTTTTGTAATTTTCATGTGCGATTTGGGGCCTCTGACTTGTGGTGGCTGACCACATAAAAGGACATGTCCTGCTGCATTTAGGTTTGTTACATGGAGAGGTTCCTGGGTTGCTGCCCTGGTTTTCTGAGTCTTGAACGGACCAGCAAGTCACGGAGGTTCGTGTCTCTTTTGTAGACAATAAAGGAAGCTGGTCAAGGATTTGAGTTCAGTAGGACTGGATTGAAGAACGTCCGCAGTTGGACAAGATGATTTTTTCCCCACAGTACACAGAAGGGTGATAGACTAGACTGAGAACTGGACGATCGTCTGTGGCAGCTTTTGGCTCAGAATGGAGGGCGTTTGATCGAGAGACAGAGCTGACTTTTTTACGGGCTTCATTGATGGTACTCAGCCAACAGGCCAGTGTCTCATTCTGCAGATTGGGATTGAACTCGAGACGTCAAATCTGGAGTTAAATACTCTATCAACTGACGCAGCTAGCTCATATCGAATTTCTTGAGAATACATCTGGAGTTAACGAATCTCTCAACTGATCCAGCTAGTTCATGTCGAATTTCTTGAGAATACATCGTTGAGGGTGCTGCTCAAATTTCCTGACAGCACTAACAAGTGTCTTTATCTTTTGGTGTTAGTAGGTTAGCGTTAGGGTTTGTGTGTGCGAGGGAGAGATGAATCTGTGTTTGTGTCTGTCTGTGTGTCTGTCTGTCTGTTGTTGTTCTGTCTCTCTGTCTGCCTAATGTGTTTGTGTAGGTGTTGGTGTATCTGTGTATTTGTTTGCTTGTTTGTTTTCTTTGTGTGCCTCTGTATGTGTTTGTGTATATGTATGTGCGTGCCTGTGTCTGTTTTTGTGTGTATCTCTGCGCTCGCGTTGGGTGTGTGTGTGTGTGTGTGTGTGTGTGTGTGTGATGTGTGTGTGTGTTCATGTGTGTGTTTTGTGTGCTTCTATCTACATGTGTTTTGGTGTGTGTGTGTTTGCATGCATGCAAGCGTGTATGTATGCTTAAACCCAATCTGTATTCCTGTCTTATATTTGTAACATTCTGCAAAACGCACGCACTTACGGGGTTTTTATTCTTCCTTGTGTTTTCACATTTTCACAATAAGCCTGAGGCTGACCCTTCAGTCACGAGCTGTTCTGATGCCATTAGTTTGCTGCTTTGTCGAGTCACGGTGCTGAGAGAACAACCTGAATAATGCAACTTCATTTCTAGAATAAATGAATGAATGAATGAATG
>JAPXFY010000035.1:19238489-19270989 GCA_030674185.1 Monoplex corrugatus
CACCCATCACAATGCATATTTCCTTTTTGGGGATTTTGTCTCTGATAGTTTGGAGGTCATTGTAAAAATTTTCTATTTCTTCTTCTGAGCTAGTGGATGTTGGAGCATAGGCTTGAACTATGTTCAAAACAGCATATTTGGTATTTATTTTGACAGTGAGAAATCTGTCATTAATTGGATTATAGCTTTTCAGAGCTCCAGCATGCTTGTTGTCCAGCACAATTGCTACTCCTCTTGAGCCACCTTTTTCATTTCCACTATATACAACTGTATGCTCTCCTACAGTAAAAAGTCCCTGCCCACTCCATCTAACCTCACAGAGCCCTGTTATGTTCATCTTGCTCCTTTCTAATTCTTTGACTAGTAGGTAGAGCTTTCCTAATTCTAACATAGTCTGTACATTCCATGTCCCTATATTCAAATCCTTTTTTTGCATTTTTTTCTTTTTGTGATTTTGCATTTTTGAGGAGTTTCTACATGTCCGCTTCCAATAACCTCCGTCGGGTAATCCATTACCGTCATCACAGCTACCTTTCACAGACACGGACTCTCCCTCCCCAGTAGCCATTGAGTTCAGGTCCCCCCTGGGGGACTCAGAGGACACAGAACTATAACGTTTTCCATTTTGTAAGTTCATCATATGCAATAATTAGCAAAAGTACAAGCAAGTAGTTTGCGGGTGCCTTCTTGCCGCGCAGTGCACTTACAGTGCTGAGATCCTGACCATTGTTCCTTCGAAGAAATCATCTGCTCACGACATTGAAAAAGAAGCCATATATGAAAAGTGTATCTTCTTTACCCTCTTTTTCACCCATCCCCTGCTGCCAGGACTTGTTTGTATGCACCCCTTAGTCTGGCCCCTCCCCCAGCGACCTGTCCGGCTTGCTTGAAGCTGCCAGGGCCCACGAAGTCCCCGCCGGCATAGCTCCTGGGATCGTAAGGACACACAAGCTCCCCCGCCACAACAAGGCAGATGCAATTGGAGGGAGTTACTTACTCACATACAAACGCACATGGATACAAACTCACACATATATACACAAACACACACACACACACACACCAGATGGAAGATGCACATCAGAAATAGCCAGCAGAGTCAGCCAAGCCAAAACAGCATTCAAGAAGATAAAAAGCGTTCATATCAACAGATCCCTATCAGTTGACATCAGGAAGAGAGTTCTTGAATATGAAAAAAAAGAGGAGTTGTTCAGGATCCAGAAACTAAACATGAATTGTCAGATTGGGCGTAACCGATTCGGTTGTGAGGCGTGGACAGTCAATACGCAAAGTCAGAACAAAATTGAGGCAACTGAAATATGATTTCTAGAAAGAATGTTGAGAGTTCCTTGGACAGCAAAGAAAACAAACGAGACAGTCTTGAAGGAATCTGTTGTTTTTCGTGTTTTTTAAAGCGTAGCTAGCTTCATTCAATGTTTTTCCCTTCAAGAATATTTTCGTCTTCATCTGTTCAGGTTTTGTTGTTGTTAGTGTTGGTTTTGTTGTTTTGTTTTAATATCAGAGATTTCACAATCCTCCACCTCTCTCTTTTTACATTAATTCTCATAAAATGTTTTTGAGATCTTGATCATGAACAGTGTTTAACATACTTCATTGCCATTGCATATAGTAGATTTATTTATTTATTAGCTGATACAGTTTCTTTTTTCAAGGCTGCCGAAGTAGTTAGTTTATTTTCCCCATCCAACAAGCCATCTCGCCGTAGATCGAAGTAGTACTCCGTGCTTCTTTTTTGTAGCACGTAGTACACAACTGTTTTTATCGTTCTCTTAGTTTGCTTCCCCACCCTCACCCCACCCCCACCCCCAATCTGACAATTCATGTTTAGTTTCTAGATCCTGAACAACTTCTTTTCTTTTTCATTATTGCGTTTTAACATCGTTGCATGCGAGTTCGTTTTGGATAACATTTTCATCAAAAGTGCATATAAAAAAAGTTGATTTGAAACATCGAACCAGAAAAAAACATGAAAGAAGAATAAGAACGCGTATTTAATACAACAAGACAAAACAGGCGCAGATTTTCGGCCAACTGGCCTTTGTCAAGCGTAAGATCACAAACAACAAACACCATCTAATTTTTACTCTTTTCTCACACTGGACCGAGCAGCAGGGAAGTTTCAGTCTTTTTCTCCCAACTTTTGTATCTGGTGTTTGTTTGTTTGTTTGTGATCTTACGCTTGGCAAAGGCCAGTTGGCCGAAAATTTGCGCCTGTCTTGTCTTGTTATAGGCCTATTAAATACGCGTTCTTATTCTTCTTTCGTGCTTTTTCTGATTCCTGTTTGCTTAAACTCGGGCAGTCACACTTGTTTTGGATTTTGCAACATCGAACTGAATTTCTGACTTTTGGTATAGTGTACAGGTTTCTTTTCTGCAATATGGAAATGCTGCATAGTCTTCAACTTCGGTCTTAATTAAATATCAGTTTCATTTACAAATAATATAACATAGGCCTATTCATGAGTGGGCAGTGGATTCGCACAGTGATCGTCGGACCTTTTAGAAAGAGTTTAGCAGGATTTTGAAAGTGTGGAGTGAAGCTGCTCTCCATAGTTCGAAACCAAATATAACTAACTAGGCCTAGCTTCACTTCGGCCAGCGCGAGAATTTTTGACGTGCGAAGATGAGTCGGTCGCTTCGGTAAGTTGTCTAGGAAGAAATTATGATTTAAATTAGAAGTTTCGTCGTATGCATTTTGAGCTGTCTATGAAATTTGCCAATTTGAAGTGATGTCTCTTTTTTTTAATTATATCGTTTTTGCGTTTCTTTTAGTCATCGCATGTAAGTAGTCGCCAAGGACGCTCTTTAGTTTTAGTTCTGCCTTTCATGATCATGTCCATGCCTGTGTCTTGTCGATCTTCATGCAGACGACAGTCAGAAGAGGACATTTTACCCCCTGATCCTGCTGTATCAACATATGAAAGTGAAAATGAACAGGATTATATGTGTTAAATGAATATGTACATTGAAGGCCTATTCGACTGCCCCAACTAGATTCTATGTCAGGACTTAACATTGTAAAGCGTACTTTTCAGGCCTCAGTCTGGAAACGTGTCTGGCATTCTATTGACAAACATGTGTTAGAGTAAGATATACGTGATCAGTCTGAATTTGTGTGCAGTTTTGTTGAAATCTGTTTTCCCAGTCAGAATCCTTTTGAATCTGATGTTAAACCTAATTCTTTTTGATAGAAAATGTCGAGTGGGTTTGACAAAAGACAACTTCTGTATGAAGTTGGAAGCAGAACTCAGGGCCAAGGACTCCTTCCCATGCAGTGCCTGTGGAAGAACATGTGCCCCCAGCATTGGTCTTCTATCCTACGTAAAGACCCACACCAGGTGTTTGAAGACCAGTATGCCATCTCATCCCGTAGTATCTGTGGGAGAGTCCAATAACAACTGCAAACAAAAATATGTTGGTTTCATTTCTAGTTTTCTATTATCTATTTCAGTATTTGTGACTGAAATATAACGTTTGAGTATATGTGCTAGATATTGGACTTAAGACATTGGCTGTTATTGTGTTAAAGACGGATTGGGTGAGAAGAGCAAGCTCCCAGATTTTCATCCCAGCATGCGCGCTGTGCTGGTGTAAATGCAGACCAGGATACTATAAGGGTTCCCACGTACATTCACACATGTACATGGAGAAACTTGGTAGGCCCTACAATTGTAGTTTGGTCAAACTGAAAGTGATATGCATGCAACCCTATTGCGGCCCCAGAAACAGTGCCACAGACCTAAGCATTTAATTTATGTTTTAAAAGTCTGTGGTGCCAGGTGGGACGCACATGCCAGACACTAGCTCCAACCATGATAGTTTAAATCTGTACAGATTTGAAATGTTTCATGGCATTTTCCATTAATGCAACATTATATTGAACGAAGTATGAGGACGTAATAATAGCTATCATTCTACCAAATATGAAGGTTTGTTATTGCTTCTGCATCAAACTACTTGAGAAAACATTGGAGAGATGTGATGTCTGCTGTTACAAGGGTTAGAAATGAAGCTGATATCTTGGGCACACGGTGTTTTATATCGTCATGCTGTGGCTTTGAATATTATTGGTTGAGACACGAATATCAAATTGTTCAAAGTCTCTGACAAGATAAAGCCAGACTGTCCATGATCATAGACTACATGCTCATTTTCATACAAAGCTGACAAGTCTCCATTTGATTTGAGTTGAAAAGTTCCAGCATGGTCTAAAGATTTTTGACAGCAAAGCCTTTTTATGACTTGGCTATGTGCACATGCACACACACACACACACACACACACACACACACACACACACACACACACACACACACACACACACACACACACACACACACACACACACACACACACACACACACATAAGAGCAGTAGGTAAGTGGAGTGTGTAGCCTAATGGTTAAAGAATGTACCTATTATGTGAGAAATCCGGGTTAGAACCAGGGATTGGACTTTGATTTTTGAAGCACCCCCTCCGCTAGATTTTAAGTGGTGATCTTTTGGATGAAACAGTAAACAGAGATCCCACCTGCAGCGGCTGCATGTTAAAGATTCCATGCCACTAAGAGATTTGTCCCTGGTGAACTTTTCTTCTCTTTTTTTAAGGAATAATAATCATGATATTACGAGGTTCCATGTAAGGTAGAAACTACATGACAGACCGGTACTCTATGCTTGCTGTCATGATATATCCTGGTATCAACCATGCCCAAGAGATACAGACACCTGTGTGCTGTTCTGGAGATTTGAGCAACACCCTCAATGATGCATTCATGAAATGGATTAAACTTGACTGTGTGGTCCTAGTTTTTCCAACGAGTCAGTAGCATGCTTAACTCTGACTAGTAACCAGTTGGGGCCAAAATATCCAACAATGATTTTGACAGGACTGGTGGGGATTAGAACCGACAAACTTCTGATCAATAGTCTGTTACAGTACCAACTGCACCACAGAGACTGGTTCAGACCTGGCAAACCTGTAATTAGTGTAAAGAAATCCACTTTCAAAGGTGAATAGCAGTACACACACAGAAAAAAAGAAGGAAAAAATAAGTGGTGCTGTACATTGGTGATGCACCTTCCACAAGGAAAGTACCCAGAATTTCACATGGTAAATCCATTGTGACAACAAGGAAATAATACAGGTGAAATGAATGAATCCTTATACACTCTCTTGTGATCAGGCTTGCACAACTGTACACACACACATGAACACACACACACACACACACACACACACACACACACACACACACACACACACACACACACACATACACACACACCACACACACACACACACACACACACACACACACACACACACACACACAAGCTCACACACACACCCACACATGCACACACACACACATACATTCTGAATCAGTGAATGTGTTCCCTGTTTAAATACCTGATTGGCCAGTGTATTGTATTGATCATGTCCATCATATGTTGCAATACACACGTTCTATAACATTAGTGGGGTCATTGTATCATGTCCTATTGATTCTTTCTGTCCAAGATAATTTGTCCTATCGGCTTTGACACCTGGACACAGCACTGTGATCACTCATGCAATATATTTGTGGTTATATTGACAGAGCCGAGTTTGCTTTAGACAAGAACAAGAAGAAGAAGAAACGTGAGCTGGCAGATGAACAGAAACAGGAAATCAAAGAGGCCTTTGACCTGTTTGACACAGACAAGGATCGCTATATTGATTACCATGAACTGAAGGTTAGTATAATAGTAAAATAAAAACTTAAGGTTTTTCTGTGTCATGAGTGATCATTAAGAAATGGGGTGTTTCTTCTCTTGAAGCCATCATTATGATGGAATTGTCCATCTTACTGCTGTACCTTTCCCATCCCTAAGTACAGACTTGTACCCACTTATATTTTCCAGACTATGGATGCATGAATGAAAAAGAAATTGAATGAAGAAAATAAAAGAAAACGTGTGTATGACTTCCAGTCTACGTGACTTTTAAGTGAGTACTGAGTGTTCATGGGAGGGGTAAAAGAAGGACTGGGAAAGGTAAAGCAAGAAGAGGGAGAGGGGGCAATGACTTGAAAAGTTGGCCTAAGAAACGGTCTGTGTCAGGGTTTGACTGTGGTAAAATAAGCACTTGTTTTCCATTTCCACAGTGAATGTCAACATTTTCCTATTGGTGTCTTGATTTGAATGCACATGAATATTCTAAAACATGATATGCACTCACAAACGCATACACTCGTAAGTTATATGTATGCATGCTTCATGTCTCTTCTAGTCATGCCTTTAAATCTTGAGACCTCTCATCTCACATGTTGTGAGCTTTCAAAGGTTTTGTTTGAAATGCAAGTGTGGTAGTGGGAAGTCAGAGTTGGTATAAAAATTGTATTCATAAGCCTGGCTTTAGTTTGCTTTTCTCTCTTCAATCAGAGAAGGTCCCCCCATGGGGATGCCAGGGATTCTTTTCGTATAAGTAGTATCCTCTTTTTCTGGAAATTCTGTGCTATTAATTTCTTCTTTTCTATCACTCTCTTTGTTTCTGTCTTGTTCCTTTGCTTTCTGTCATTTCTTGCTATCATTTTCTGTCTTGCTGGTCCATTCAGCTGTATGTATTCAATGAAGTCTTACATATTTTTTCTTAGAATTGATAATTGCATACATGTGTTAAGTTCATTTTTGGCTCTGGGGAAATAAGATATGTGAAAGCAGTTTTAGATAATTTAGGCGCATTTTTATATATGTTCTAATGTCCTTAGTTATGCTTAAATTTATATTCAGGTATTCTTTTTTTAAATCCCCTGTGTGATAAACTGGACGGTGCAATCAACCTGTTGAAGTATTGTGTGTGATTTGAAATGGTTATAGTCCTGATATAGCTCTTTGCAGTCAGCTGGGCTTTAAACAAAAATAACAGTAACAATAACAGTAACAGTAACAATCAGAGAAGGGAAGCCAAGAGCTTGATGCTAGCTGAGTTCAGGCGTTTAACAGATCATCCCATGAAGTAGAAGTTGAGTGATCTTTCCAGGAATCACCTGAATCAGAAAAGCTATGTCCATTAGAGCAGCCGCTACTTGGGCAACATCAGCAAGCCCTGCCAAAGGAAACCATGGATGCCAGAACAGCTTGATAATGAAATCCATGCTAATATCCCCCATATCACCTCAGCAGATTACAAGATGAGATAGCACACAGGGCTGTCAAGTCCACCATGTTAGAAACATTTTACCGACGGTAGGCATATGAAGACATGTATCCACCAATGGGTCAGCCACTGTTGTTGTGACCAACATGGGAGCTGATATCCTCATCAGCTTCCCAGAGGTTCAAACCACAACTGCTAGTCTTCTTTCAACAACGACCAAGCAGAAAGAGAGGCACTCATGCTTAGCAGCTTCCATGATTCAGACTACAGATGACATATGCTAACAAGTGGCTTTCCTCTCAGATGCCCTAGTACAGAAAGAGACAACTAACATCATCTGTCCACAGAGCAACATCCATATAAACCACAGGTTCAGACTGATGCCATCACTATCCTGGCCCTGTGGTCAAGAAGACCAAAGAACTGAACATGTATTGCAGCGATGTTGCCTCTGTCAAGTGACAGGAGACATGGCGAGCTACAACTCCTCTGACCATGAAAAAAAACTCCATGGCAGCTGACAGGAACTGGAAAACATTGTCACATTCATTGCCAAATGTGGCCTGACTATGTAGACGGTTAACAAAAAACTTTTCCACAGGCATGCTTGATTAGCTTAGAAGGGATTAAAGTTGGTATAAGACGAGTGGTGGTCCTGTTGTTTATGGAAGGAAATCTCTACCAAGCGCAGCATGAAGATCCACAAGATGAAAAAGGGCTGTGTAAACATTGATGAATGAACAGCAGCGCGCTGCACCAGCAGGTCAGAAGTCGGAAAACCAAGGCCGGGAAGCAAACCACAGTGCCATGGACATCCATGCTGATGGCTCAGATGAGGAATTTGTACAGGCTGTTGATGCTAAGCACCAGAAACTGAACTTGAAACCTTTAAGCGCAATAGAGGAATGGGAGAAGCTGGATAGAGAAGTAGTCCTAAAACTGGATGTGGTAATAGGAAGAAGCACTGTAGAGTTACAACACAAATTGGCTCTTTTGGAAATATTGTGCTCGTATATATGCAACATGTAGGGATGCCTATGGAGTAGAGCAACCAAAAATGAAAACTCCTAAAAAATCCAGATGGTAGCTTCAAATGGAGGATACCAGAAAGAAGAAAAGGATGCTGAGGGAACAAATGAAGGCTGCTTTAGGATTTTAGAAACAAGGGTTTGAGAATCAAAGCGAAACATAGCTCCCTTAGCAGAGCAGAATCAGCAAGGAGGAGAATGGGCAAAAAGAAGTTCCAAGATTGCTTCTTCAGAGACCTCTTCCAGTTCACCAGAACCTGTTTGAGCTGCCGAAATGTAGGACATTCATAGTGGACAAAGAAGCTCTGGAACAGTGTTCCAGGAAAACATTCCGATTTTCAGAGAAAATGTTTAATAACAAGCCACCAACACTGGAAAGTGGTGGAGAAAGCCAGAACCAAATCATCACCCAGGCCTAACTTAATATTAAACCTTGTCTGTTGTGTAAGAAATGTCCCAGAAACTGATAAGATCACCGTGGAGGAACATCTGTGTATGATCTCCTGCCCTCAAATGCTAATCTGGTTAAATGGAGTAAAACAGATGACGCTGCTTGCCCGCTCTGCCAGGGCAAACAGAAATGAAACATATCCTGAACTCATGCAAGATAGTGCTAATCCAAGGAAGATACACATGGAGGCACAGCACAAGTGATCAGTATTACCAGGGGAAAAAAAACTTGCCACTAGAAGTTCCAACAACCTTCTACACGGCAGGAGGCAAGAAAATATGGCCTGACAAAGATCTGACACCCAGAGCATGGAAGCATGGTCTGCTAGATGGAGCGGATGACTGGGAGTTCACAGCAGATCTCCCACAATGGAAAAAACACTCAGAAATCATCAGCAGGAGTGGCAGGAGACTGGACATAGTTCTCCACTCATTCATCCAAACAAATGATTCTGATCAAGCTAACTGTATCATACAAAAGTAGGAAGGAGGAAACCCATATCTACAGAACTGAAAAAATATGCCAACCTAGCCAGCAACTTGAGAACATCTGGCTTTCAAGCGGAAATCTTTGTCATAGAGGGGGTTGATAGGCACATCAGCCTGTGACCTCATGAAATAGCTCTCAGTTTCTGGGAGAGAGAAGGCTAGAACCCTAAAGGCAATGGCAGAAGCAGCAGAAAAGAATTCCAGCTGGATCTTGATCCTGGAGGAACAAAAGTGAACTTCATAAAGATTAAAATTCCTCCATATGTTGCTGTCCGATAGTTGAGTGGTTTAACATATCCAACGCAAGGGTGACTTGGCCTTGAGATGCCTGACCACCTTTGATACACAGGTTCAATTCCAGGACAAATTACTGTTAAAAAAATGGCAACAGCAGAAGGGCATCCAGGAGTCATGACCTCCATGTGGCCGGGCCCCCTTAGAGTGTGAGGGGTTAAGGGCCGAAACACTTGCTTGACCAGGATTTCTCTTCTGAGGACCTTCTGCTGCCGGTAGCTCAGATCATTTGCCTTTCAGACTCTGGTTTCAATTTCTCTGGCCATTTTGCAATTGCCATCTTTGGTAAATGAGCTTAGGATGTTTGTCCTTCTGAGATAACTTCTGTCTTGCTTTTGCTGATTTTCATACCATGGTTTTCACAGCTGTTGTTTTAATTGTTCAAATGTTTTTGCAGCTGTGTTTTGTCATAGTTCATTATCCCTTGATCATAAATGAATAGTAGTTCATTTATAGCGTCAGGATCAGTATTTCAATCTTGGGTAAGTTTGTGGAGATGATGAAGGGGAGAAGGGAGTGATGATAGAATGCTCATGCATCCTTGTCAGACTCTAAATGTTACTTGGAACCAATTAAATCCATTTTGTTTTTGTTTTGTTTTGTTTTTTTTGTTAATATCAGCAGGCAGTAACTGAATGAGCATCACCATATATTTTTGTTGCTTTGATTGGTTGCCTCTATGTTTCTGCCGGTAAAGGGATAAAATATAAACTGATTGCAGGTTGCTATGAGGGCACTTGGCTTTGATGTGAAAAAAGCAGACGTACTTAAAATTTTGCGAGACTATGACAGAGATGGCACTGGCAAAATCAGCTTTGATGACTTTAATGAAACAAGTAAGTTTGTTTTTTTTGTTTCATGTTATGAAGTGTTGTGGTGTTTCATGATATGTTTCATTCCACTGGCTTATGCTGCACTGCGTTGTTTGTTCATAGAGATATCTACAGATTTTTTTTAACATCATTTTGTAGGTTAACATTTTATGCACACAAGACTGTAACTCACTCGCTATGCACAGTTATACCCCTTGCCGTTCCCCTGAAATGCATCATTTGTATAGGTCATGAGAAAAATTCTCATATAAACAAATGAAAACAGAGAACTTTGAAACTTGGCAGGTTATATATTAAAAGATTGGTGTACAACTTGCTGAAATTTCAATTGTCTAACTCTCATGGTTGCTGAGTAATGGTACAAGTAAAGTTAGAGAACTTTTTTTCAGGTGAAAAATGTCTTTAAAAATATACAGTTTGGTCAGTATATCAGTTCCTACAGTCACATTTTGAATGAAATTTCGTAAAATCCAACTTGCACACACTCCAAGTACACTAAAGAAAGAAATCATGTCCAAAATAAGTCCGATTGTTGTGAGTATGTGACCTTTATCATCTTCAGAGGATCAGTCTTGGGGTGAGGACATGAACAGCTTCTTGTTGACCCACTGCTACTCTGGACTGCAAGACTCCCTGCAACAAATTCAATAAGTGCAGTTCAGTTTAACATCAATTCAATTTATTATCATGTTATTTGTGTATGAATGCTAAGCTTTTGTTGACTCAATTATAGTCTTTCCCATGCATCATACTCATTTCTTTTATTGATGGAGTTATTTATTTTGGAGTTCAGTTGTTGCTGTTCTTTTCTCTCACCATTATCTAATAAATTTCCACCACATGCATGTATACACACAAGACATATGCACACATATCTGCACACACACATATGTATATGAGACAGTGACAAAAGGTCGTGCAAAAAACGGGACACAGGTCATACAAATTCAAAACTGGAATAAGACAAAAACAAACTTTATTCTTAAAAGTTCAGTCATTTGTTTGCATGAAAACAGACA
Source organism: Monoplex corrugatus (assembly GCA_030674185.1). NCBI lineage: Eukaryota > Metazoa > Mollusca > Gastropoda > Littorinimorpha > Ranellidae > Monoplex > Monoplex corrugatus. Next base: position 19,249,765 of record JAPXFY010000035.1, read on the forward strand.
TAAAAAGATAACTTGAACAACACTTTATCTGGTGATTTGGAAAATGTCAGATCACCCAGAGGAAAGTCAGTTGTGATGCTGGACATGAAAAATGGCTAGAACTGAACAGTTACTGAAGAGTGAGGGTCATAAAACTGGAGCTTTCATGAAAGATGGATGATGTAACAAAGACAACAAAGAAACAAAGTGATTATTTTATTTTATAAATGAAGAATGAGGTACAATTTCATGTCCACCATCACGTCCGACACCACATCAAGTTTGTACTTACTGAGAAATCATGCAAATGTACATTATAGTTGATAAAGAGAATAAAACATATAACCCAGCCCATTTTAAACAAAAATAACTATATACAAGCAAACAGTTGATCTTTTTTATTTCATTCCCCCCCCCCAAAAAAAAAAGACCAAGTGTCAGTTGTGACAATTTTCAGTATGGACATGACAAAAACAATTAAATCAAGTTTTGTGCATCAGTTGACATAAATACAATAAAAACACAAATTAAAGTAGTTCTTCTGGCCAACAAAATGGTGTAACCATGCTTTTTTCTTCATCAAATATATGCAATTTTTTTAAAGTAATCTAAACAACTATGTAATTTTAACAGAGAATTTGGCACGGTAGCATTGATTCATTTGCACCTCCTCATTGGAGTAACGGGTAATATCTAAATTTTGTAAAAGCTACTTCAAGAACAGTCAAGAAAGTCTGGCACAATGTTTACTTACAGTGAGACTAACACACAAGTTGTGTCAAGATACTCTCGGATACAATCCCCATTTTTGAAAGCGAATCATGAAGTGACCACATGCGTCATGAGTGCGTATATATAAATAGTGCTTATAAGCATTTATGACGTGCGTATTCAAGTATTGTGATTTTAGTTATTTTGCGTACGAATTACATATTCAATACTAGGTGCTTAGAATATTCTTAGAAAAAGGAAAAGGGTGTGACAACATGACAGCTATAGTGTCATAGTATAACTTATACTGAGGAAAACAGGATTAAGTGTCACAGGTAGAATCTCATGCAGTTCAATTTTTTCCATTTTATATAATGCAGTATATTTGTCTCCTCTGTGTGCTGTTGCTTGGATCTAGTTCCAGGGAAACTTTCCTTTTCACTGTTGAAAGAGGCGCACAAGATGTGTCGTCTCTTTGTGGCCAGAAGTAGTGGCCACTGTTGTGACAGGTTTCAGCCATGAAGTTAAGCCACACCATGTCAGTATGAGTGACAGCATCAACATATGTGCCCTCAATCTTGGCCACATATTCTTTCCCATGCCAGACAACAACATAGAATTCATCAACCTCTATGTCCTCCAGTCTGAGAGATTTAGAGGTGAAGTTGTCAAACAGCATACTGTCTTGTTTTGAAGCAGGGCATTTAGAGTCTGAGGCAGACTGATCCTCACTAACAGATACCTGTCTTCTTGGATCTGTCATGGGCAGCATTGGTACAAAGTGATTTGAGGTCCAATGACTGGGATGCATGTCATCTCTATTGCTTGTCCAGAGGATGTAGACAGGCATTCTAGATGTTGGTGTGAACAGGATTGAGTGTTCTATTGTTCATGTGTTGAACAATTTCCCATCCCATCTTGGGATATATGGAGCAGACTGGATTTGACAGAACATTGGCACAATTATACGTACACACACATACTTCTGAGATGGCCCCTCAATTACGATGGGCAAAATTGGTATGCACAGCTAAAGAGTGAGTAATGATTTATCGTCTTCTGATTGCTACTGTTCCTTTCGTGAACAAAGAAAGTGTCGGTTGTGATTTCGGACATGTCTTTCGAGGGGTCAGTTGTGACGGCGGAATCTAAGGAAAACTGACTCAAGTAATGCGAAACAAAGTCTGTGTCAGTATCTAGGCAAAGTGCCTACGTGACGATCAGCTCGTTGCCATCAACAATGTTTCGCACATGTTTTTAAGCCAAATTACCCTTCGCCACAGTGTTAATTGAAAGTGTTTTTCATTATCTTTCAGTCAGATGTGACCCCAAGGGTCGGTTGTGATGACGTTACAAAGTGATGGACATGATATAACACTTACCTATTGTTCTCCGGTCTCGCATCGTCTGCTCTTGGTTTCGTTTCTGAGAAAGAGCACGTGACCTGGCTGCGGGGTAGGCAATTTTAAATGGCGGATACACACGGTGCATTGTATTTTTATCGCGTGAAGGTCGGTTGTGACGATCGGACATTAATACAGTGCATGTTAGATTTGTTCTGCTTTTGAAAATATAGCTTTACCAAAGCTTAAAATCATATGTTCAGTGCATCGGTAACACACTGAGATTTGCAGAACTGAAAACGCTGATCGTTTCTGGCAAAATAAAAAGCAGCAGTGAACAAGTTCCGCGGTGCATCTCCAGGACATGGTGAATCACATTCGACCATGTTCACTTTCGAATTCGATTCAAATCAAACCAAAAAGTGTGCGCATATGCTTTGGGGACGAAAATGTTCGCAAAGGTATAGTGTAGTCATCTGATATGTTTCAGTTTTCATTTCGATCTTAAAGCAACTTTTCAATCCTGATGTGTGTGGCATGTCAGTAGATGTCCCATTTTGGAATGGCCGATTTCACCATTTTCTTTTAACAAAAATCGGTTTTGACTCACTCAGTTCAATGTAGCAACCTGATTTTGTTGCATTTATCTCTTTAGAATATCATATAATTAAAAAATGCAACCAGTCAAACAAAATCATGTTTCTAGATAGTTTATTTCTCAAATCAGACACAAAGGGGACATCATCAAGACCTTTTGTCACGCTCTCATATGTATATAAATACACACCTACAGAAATATGTTTCATTTGTATAGCGCACACGCACACACACACACACACACACACACACATACACACACACACACACACACACACACACACACACACACACACACACACACACACACACACACACACACACACACACACACTTCATAGTCACACACACACTTTTGGAATCACACACAAACACACACATACACACACACATATATATATCAGTGATTTGTGTGTGTGTGTGTGTGTGTGTGCACACGCGCACAGTAATGTGAACAAAGTAGTCACTTACCTTTCTTTAGTGCAAGCACTTCACCACGATCTGGCATTCCCTTGCAGTCAAAAAATAATGTGAAGAAATCCAAGGAGGCGTGGCTCGCCATTTGCACACATAGGCCTGGTCAATCAGTGAATGGGGTGGTGAGAGGGAAAAACCTTGTGCCATCAGACCTATCACTGCAGAAAACATCACTAAATTCATCTCCCTCCGACTCGCTACCACCAGCAGAACTAAACGTTTCGCTCTCGCTCTCTCTCGATTTACCAAGTGCAATGCGTCCAGTTGCATATTGTGCTGACTTGCCCGACTGGTCACTGAATTCTTCACGGCGAGATTGTCTTGAGGAGCGCTGAGATGTCAAGTGTTGTTGTTCAGCCATTTTCCTTTCCGTCCTCTGCTTTGCTGCAGAGTTAGTGGGTCGTGAACTTTGCACTGTCTTACACACAACTGCAGAGTTCAGTGACCTAATGGCCTGAAATGAGGCTAGGAATGACCGAAGAATCTATTTCTGGCCATTAGTTTCAATAACGGAAATATTGAAAGCCCCACGAATTTTCAAAACCTCAAGTTGGATTTCTCCGACGCCCGTACACAAGCGTTGTTGAGACATGATCGGGAAATCCTGATGCTGGTAGCGAGAAAGTTAAACAACAATAACAACAACATGTATGTATCGTGTGTTATCAGTCTGATGTTGGAACTGTTCTTTTCCATTGACTGCATGTGTGTACATCTAGGTAGTGTCCTTGTTGGTAGTATGTGTTCATGTACATGTTTGCATGATTATGCAACATGCATGTATGTACTTGTGTGGTTATGTATATATGCACACATGTGTTCAGATTTTTATGACTAAGGAGAGGTGCTACAAGTGTACTCTGTTCATGTTATTCTTTCAGTGACTGATATGATGCTTGAAAGGGATCCACAGGAGGAGATTCTCAAAGCCTTCAAACTATTTGATGATGACACGTCCGGCAAAATCAGTCTACGTAATTTGCGACGAGTGGCCAGGTATGATTCAGCGCTGAAACTTTTTTTCTTTAGTTGTCAAACATCTGAGCTACCTTGGTGGCATTGATCTAATGTCATATGGAATTTGTTCTAAATGCAGAGATGTCATCTTGAGAAACTGAAACTGGTAGCTCATTTTTACAAATGTGTCAGTGCTTTAACTTGTCTGAGCTATTTCTTGGGGAAGAAAAACTGTTAATAATTGTTTGTTTAACAAGACTATAATGCGTGCAAAGCAGTTGTAATTTGTATTCTTTCTAATGCAGAGATCAAACGACTGTGTCATATCACAGCCACACATCTTTGCAAATAGCGATTTCCTTTGATAGGGTTTTGTTCTATATGAAAAGAAATGAATGGTGATTTCTCAGCATAAAATGCTGTCATACTTTCCTTCTCTTTTTTTTTTTTTTTTTTTTTTTTCTTGTTTTCTGATTGATTTATCTTTCAAAACTCACGTGTATAAAAAAAAAAAATTTTAAATAAAAAAAAAAAGCAATGAAAGAAAACAACAACAACAACAACAATCAAACATAGAAACACACACAAAACCTTTCATATCTATCTTTCCATTTTCCTTCCTGAATTTTAAAAAAGTGGGAGGGAGGCAGTAGGTTGTTTCTTCACACATCTGGTTTGTTTACATTTGTATGTATGTATGTGTGTGTGTGTGTGTTTGTGTGTGTGTGTGTGTGTGTGTGTGTGTGTGTGTGTGTGTGCGTGTGTGTGTGTGTGTGTGTTTGTGTGTGTGTGTGTGTGTTTGTGTGTGTGTGTGTGTGTGCGTGTGTGTGTGTGTGTGTGTGTGTGTGTGTGTGTGTGTGTGTGTTTGTGTGTGTGTGTGTGTGTGTGTGTGTGTGTGTGCGTGTGTGTGTGTGTGTGTGTTGTTTGCTTTATTCTTACTATTTGTAAAGGGAACTTGGAGAAAACATGACTGATGAAGAACTGCGAGCCATGATCGATGAATTTGACAGAGACGGAGATGGTGAAAGTAAGTGACTTAGGTTTGTCCAAATAAGCTGCTTTTGTTTCTCTTATGGTAACCCCTTAACCCTTTCGCTGCTATGCCCTTTTTTAGCTCCGAAAACACTATTTGCCAGGCCATATTACATCACGGAGGGTAATAATTTTAAAAAAATTCTGACACAAAAACTACTCAATAAAAGTCCATAAAACTAATACTTTTCTGAAAGGTAATTGAATCCTCTATACACTGATCACAATTACACATCCATTCAACAGGACAGATGAAAGTTTATGTCCAATGAAACAGGATTTATTCTTTTTACACTATTCTAGACATGATATCATATAAGTATAAAAAAAAAGGGAAAAACAGTGAATAATAAAACTGAATTATTGTCAGAAAGCAAAAGAATGATAATGAAAAATGTATTTCCATACCTTCTGTCCAAGAAGAATCACAATCACCAAATACATGTTCATATCTACACACACACACTTTGCGACTCGAAAGAATTTTCAGTGTCACTGTTGTTTTTTCTTTCTTTTTCTTTTTTTTTTTTTTTACAAATTTTGCAATAGCACATCACACAACACACAGATGAAAAATACATACACACACTGTGTCCACATAGGGCATCAGTCAGCAACTAGTAGTTTTTCTTGGTGTGGTACGCCACGAAGCAAGGCTGCACACAAAGAGATGGGTTCGAAGGACAATATCCACACACAAAGTTGGTTTCTTTCCTGATGCCCCTCTTGCTGTACACCTTGCACCTCCTGCCAGAGGAAAGCTTTCTGACAGTCTTCTCCAGGGTGATAGGGAAGTTTGTCAAGCATCTCATTGTTGAGGAAGAGCCGGTAGTAGTCCACAGGTCTGTCCCCATCAGGCTGAATCTTCAGGCCAGGTTCCCCTGTGAACTGTGGAATATCTGGCTGGGTGTTGTTAGGTGGCACAAGGGGCTGGTCTAATACTGCACCTCTCCCTCTCCCTCTCTGCTGAGAAGCTCCCTGTCCCCTGCCTCTGGTCTCACAGTCTCTGGTACCACCTGTGGATATAAAAAAAAATCAGGTTCACATCCTTGTGCTTGGAAACAACACACACACTCACACACACACACACACACACACACACACACACACACACACACACACACACAACACACACACTCTCTCTCTCTCTCTCTCTCTCTCTCACAACATACAACTACATTGACACATGCACCACTGCAACACTAGTTCTCACTCAGTCTTGTTTCAAGCACACACACACACACACACACACACACACACACACACACACACACACACACACACACACACAAACTACACACAACCATATAGACACACATACACACACAGCTACACACACACACACACACACACATAAGTACAGTGATGACACAAACACACTCAGTGCCACGCCCACACACCCATTCAGCAAAGTCTTCTCTTTTGCAGTCACAGCTCCGTGATAACACTCCATTTATCAACACACTGACACAAGACAAACAATGGGTCTTACCTGTACTTCTGCCAATGGCCTGCCCTCGCGGTAGACGCGTGGTGGCTTGACCACGAGCAAGCTGCTCCACCGTGTCAGTTCCGGTGTAAGCTGTAGCAGACGACGCTTGTACTGTGTCCAGTTTCACTCTCCCCCATCTGAGCCATTGTTCTCCTGACTGGCCTTCACCCTCTTCAAAATCTGGGTCAGTTACAGCCTCCAACTCGGGCTCTCTCTCCTCTTGCTGGACTATTCTCGTAATTGCGATGTTGACACACCCCCTCCACTCCTCTGGAAAGTTGGTTCGACTCCAGCTAGCCATTTGACATAGCAGTTTCGTCATAACGACTAAATTCGTCGTCCTCTATCAATTGTAGAACTTTCTTATCATCAGTGGTAACAAAGTCACTGTAATCTTTTGCTGTTCGCTTTCGTTTCACCCGCTTCGGCCAGGTTGAGTTTCTTTGTCCGCCATGATGATCAGTGAGCTCGAAAGTTGCAGGGGGTGGTTTAGGTAACAGCCAAGACTGACCCCTTTTAATCTCATTGGATCCTTCGCTTTATAAATATTAATAGCAGACACACTAAGCTTTGTGATTGGAGTGAATTGGGAACCCCTGGTCTTAAAATAGAGCTTGGAAAAGTCTTACTATGACGCACACGGAATATCCCGTGACGGGGCCATATTCGGGGTAGGCGGAACTTCACGGGAATTGCCGTGATGGGGCGGTCTAGTGGTTAAGTGCCAAAATATAGATAAAGAGGCAAATTGCCTTTTCCAAGGAATTTTAAACATTTTGAATTAAAATTTGAAAAAAAATTCATATCTTCATCTAGTCAAGAATTCTTTCCCCCCCCCCCCCAATAAAAAAACTATATATATATATTTTTTGTTCGGTATACCTTACAATACACCAGGAGCAGCAGCATTTTCAGTTTGAGGATCACCAATGCCAGTAATGTCACACTCTTGACTCTTATCTAGGTCAAGTCCAACTTGGGACATCAACATCAAAATATCGCCTGCATGCACCAGATTATTGTCCCTTTTACTCTCATCGAGTGAATCAGCAGACCCCAAATCAGAATCACCTCAAATAATGATTTCTGCATCTTCTTCTGCTGTATAAGTTGTTTTTCATGCCTGGGTGTGGTTTGAAATTGGTTTGTCTGCCATTGTTTACAGTCGCTGAATGGTAATCAGCTGTAGGGTCACCTTTTCAGCTGCTCGGGCAGAAAAGACCATGAATCATCACTGTATACATAATTAGCATCTATTTATGGAGGGAATCCTGAAGTTTTGGTTGATGCCTCATATGTCGCTGAAAATGTTGGGGTTTTCCAGCTGAAAATAGGGCAAGGTCATCGACCGAATATTCGGTGAAAAGGCACTGGAGGTGTATGTTTCTTCCGAACGAATATTCAGTCGGAAACAGTTAACAGGTTAAAAATATGTATATCCTTGGGATGTTTTGACTTTGAGTTTGAGTCTACATAGCATTTGTGAATTTCTGCCCATAATAGACCTATAGTGTGTGCTATGTCAAACACTGGCAGCAAATCTTGTGGGGGGGGGGGGGGGGGGGGGCAGAATTGGGAGGGGAGTGTTAGACCAAATGGTACAATAGCTGATGATGAAACCTTTGCCTGTTACTTTAGTACACAGGTCTTTTTTCAGCTGTTAGATCTTGAATTCTAGTAAGGTTGAAAAATGTTAATTATGATGTGTGCAAACACACTTGCATGCTGCTCTCTCTCTCTCTCTCTCTCTCTCTCTCTCTCTCTCTCTCTCCTTCCACACACACACACACACACACACACACACACACACACATGCGGTCACATACACTGCAGTCACACATGCACACAGTCTCACACACACACACATGTACACACATACTCATCTTTCATACATTTTGAATGGATATTTACACCTGCCTTGTAATTAATACTTTAATTGAATTGTTTCCTTGCAGACATATATAAACATGTTTATAAACATGGTGTGCATTTTTTCTGTAGAGCCCTGGTTGATATAGACATAGAACTCTTGTCTTCTATCCCACAGCACATGTTGGAACTTAGCTCACAAAACTTTGGTTTAATCGCACATGCTCAATCTTGTCTTACAAGTACTGATCAGCAATAATTAGTCAGGGTTGTCTGTCTGCAAAATAATATCCTTGTGGTTGAGACAAATACAGAATATCGTATTGTATCTTCTGTTGGATAGGTAGTATCTGGTCTGTGAGAACTTATTATCTCCCCTCTCATTTGGCAGCTGTGTTAAAAAAAAATTTCTCAGCAGCTTGTATTGTGTTTGTGTGTGTGTTGTGTGTGTGTGTGTGTCTGCGCGCTGTATGCGTGTGTGTGACGGGAAAAATGGATGACAACTTGAGTCAAGGTTCACGTGCCTGAACAGTGTGTGTACTGTACCTTAGGATCCTCTGTGTGGTGTGTGTGTGTGTGTGTGTGTGTGTGTGTGTGTGTGTGTGTGTGTGCACATGCACATTGTTTTTGTGTCTTTAAGTTAAGTATGTTTTCATTTATATTCCGTTACACTTCTTTTTGGTATTGTTCTTAGTGCTTATGTTGCTGTGGTTCCTTGTTCTTGTTTTGATTTCAGGTTTTGTCAGTATCTGTTTTTGCTTGCTTGAAAACTTGATAATCTGTTTCTGAAAAGTGTACTGAATGTACTTTTGACTTGGACCGTTTGGGGTATGCATGTCAAATTATCATATAAGTGAAATTATTATTGACAAGGCTTTATGTCCCTACAGTGTATTATTTTGGTGAAATTTGCTGCTGTCAACTGGTGGTCTAGTAAGATCAACTTGTTTCTTCCTCTAGTTGGTCTCAGATAAGGCTTCTGGCTGTGTTTTCCCCTGTGGGGATGCTGGGGACTCTTTCAGTATAAATATTATCCCCACCTTCTGGAAATTATGCGCTAGAAATTTCCTCTTTTCTGGCACTCTTGTTTCTACCTTGTCCCTTTCCTTTCTGTTATTTCTTCCTATCATTTTGTGTTTTTATGTGTTTGATAAAGTCGTACATACTTTTTCTTAGGATTGATAATTGGGTACATGTATTAAATGCATATTTGGCTCTAGGAAGTGAGATATGCAGAAGCAATTTCAGGTAATTTATGCCCCAGCTATATGTATATTTTGGTGTCCTTACGTATGTTTGATTTTGTATTCAGGTATTTTATTAAATCCCCTGTGTGATAAATTGGATGGAGTGGTCAACACCGGGGCATCTCCATAGATTATGTGCACGAATGCATTGATATGTCTACTTAATTTTTTTTTCACCTGTTGAAGTTTTTTATGTGCTTTGAAATGGTAATAGCCCTGATACGGCTCTATGCTGTGGCTGGGCTTTAAACAACAAAAATGATAAAACAGTCTGGCTGTTTTTGGTCACCAGTTTTCATCCAGCTCTCAATGGGCTGAAACTCATGTTGGTGGTTGGGGAGAGTAAAGTGGCGAGGAGGAAGAGTGGGACCCCTGTTTAAAAAGTTGAGAGTAGTGAGTCTCTTCCATGGCATTGCCTGCCTAGTGACTTGAGAGTTGTTAGGGGACTAGGTTTTCCAGTTGGAAGGTTTGGGTACAAATTTGTTTGGAAACCACCTCACAAGTAAAGGGTGGAGATTTTCCCCAACCTCCCAGGTGAAAATATGTGCAGACTGGTTGGGTCTGAAGCCCCCTTCTGTGTTAATGAGTGCTAATCATCAGATTCACCCATAAAGATCCTGTAAGCCGGATCTGTGGAAACATGAAAGCACCCAGCATACACACCCCTGAAAGTGGAATATGGCTGCCTTTATGATGGGATGACAAATACATGTAAAAGCCCACTCTTATATTTGAATACATGTAAGGAAAAATGAGAAAGGAAAAAAGACACTCTTCATTGTTTTACTCTAACATTTTATGTTTTTCTGTGTTGTGTTGTTACTGTTGTTTGCTTCTTAACATGATTATTCTGTTGGGTTGTCTTGCAGTTAACGAGGATGAGTTCATCGCAATCATGACGGGTGACACATGATAAGATCCACCAGCGCCACACCACCCTCCTTTATATATGAAAAATTAAAGTTATATAGTCTTACCACATAGTAACACAAGTCTGCTGACCTCCATCTCAACCACCGGTGTGTGTGTGCGTGTATGTTGTGTGTGCAGGCAGTGTGTGTGTGTGTGTTGTGTGAGTGGATGTGATGTGTATGGTCACAGCTGTATCCACAGTCATAACTGTCCTAATCTCAGGTTGTAGTTCTTTTGTCATCACAGAAATATTGTAGCTTATATGTCCATTGAATTATAATGTTGCTGATTAAGATTTCGCATTTTTTATGTTTTGGGAATATCAGTCATATTCTCTTATTATTGAAATTGGACAACTAGATTTGCCAGTGTCTGTACTGGAAACTATCTTGACAGTTTTTCTGAATGGTATTACAGATACACATAACCCTTCAGATACCAATACTGTGGAATCCTGATTCCAGTATGACTTGGAGGAGGGTGTGAGTGAGCGGTGCTAGACCATACTCCTTCATGTATTCATATTTGCACAAATCTTGCATCAAATGGATAAACTTCTTCAACGCTTTAAGTATATGAGATCATTTTATATGAATATTTGCCTCTAGTAAAAGTGCTGTACATACTGAAATTTTTCAGTTTCAGTTTGGTTCTTTCTTTCTCGTCCCCCCCCCCCCCCCCCCCCCAAGATAACATCTCTGTGGTTGGAATAAAATCCATATGCACCAATGCCACAAATATCCTGTGTAAACCATAAGCCAGCACGTAAACCCTGTGTGCTGACCAGGTCTTGAAGTTCTATCTAACGTATGGATTCTGTGATTGGGCCATTCCTTATGCTATTGTCTTTGCTAAGGTGTATGTGTGACTTTGTACTGTTTTTGTTAGCGTTCCTGTGTGACTTTGTACTTTTTTGTTAGCGTTCCTGTGTGACTTTGTACTGTTTTTGTTAGCGTTCCTGTGTGACTTTGTACTGTTTTTGTTAGCGTTCCTGACCTGCTCATGCCAGTGTTTGTAAAATCACTAAATCATTTAGTTTTCTCTGTGAATGTGCATGATAGCATATTTTGTGTGCGATCATTGAGCAAGTTATCAATGAAAAAATTGACTGCATTTGTTTGACACAAAAGATATACATGTGTGTATGTTGCTGGTGGGGTGGGCAGGGGGGTGATGGGGGTATGTGAACAGAAGAGAATATTTGTACTAAACACCAGCTTATAAAAGAGAGGTGTTGTGTGATTGATTTGATTAGAACCCATATTACTATTGTTTGTATTTTTTAACCTATTTTAGATGTGTATTCTCATTGTGTGTGATGAAAGATGGCTTTTGGAGAAACTGTCATTGATTTTCTGTTTAACTGCATTCCTCTATCTCTGTAATTTGATCTTTCACAGTAAGTCAGGGTTTTTATCTGTTCTCTTTAAAACGGACAGAAGTTGAAACAATAAAGTGATTGGGAAAAGAAGAAGAAGAAGAAAACAGAAGGGAAAAAAATGATAATTAAAACAAATCCCTGAAGTTTTGTTCAGTTACTAGTATGGTTGTACGGACTGGACAAGATGACCTTCAGTTAGCCTCTTTGGCACAAAGTGACAGAACAGATTTTTGCAAACTTTCCTGTCGTGGGTTTTGACTGTGGATACTTTTAGAGGGGGCTCGTTTGTTTATGTTTAAAACTAATGTATTCTCATCTTTTTTATCCAAAGATGTCACTGCTCAGTCAGAACTTGACATGCGTATGGATTGTTTTGACTAAAAGCTAGAAACAAACATTTTAACACGGTGACCGTTTTTCCTTTTGAATTAAAGGTCTATTCCCCATCCACACTCCCCCCCCCCCCCCCCCTTCTTCCAGTTTTGATTATTAGTTTGCAATGCTGTGTAAAGAATTATTCTGAATAAAAAAAGAAGTGCTTAGTGTGGTATGTGTATGATCTTATGTTTGTGTGTGTATGTTTGTGTTGGTTGATGGTGATTGCAATGTGTGGAAGCTTGACCTTTGGGCTGTCTGTTACTGTCCACCAGGAATGTATGTTCATACATGTGCCTTTCTGACTATACATTCAGATGCTTATTACATTCATGCAGGGGCTGGACACTGTAAGTTCATAGTCTGACTACTTATCAGATAATGTGGTGTTGGTGTTTTTTTCTCACTTTTATTTTCAGCTGTTGTTCAGTATGGTCTCCTCCTCTGACATGCATGCATGCACTTACACACACACACTCACACGCACACACACCACACACTCACACACACACACATACACACACACACACACACATTTAAACCACACACATTAAACACACACACTTACAATGAAAAAGACGTTAAATCAAAAGAACAAACGAACAACGGACACACTTAATCACACACACACACACTCACACGCACACAGACACTCATGCGCATGGCTGTGAAATTTTGATTTGTGCAACCTCTTTGTTTCATGGTATCATCTGAAAGACATATCGACTAACACAGTGGTCACCGCTCAAGATCTGCTGGAGGATGGGGAGGACAGTATCCGTCAGATCAGGAATTGAACCTGGGACCTCTTGCTTCCTGATCGGGCATTTTGACTATTAGACCACTGGGCTGTCTCTCCACTTACAAACTAGTACATTATTCTAAAAGCACATGCATGAATAGAGGTCAAAAGAAATAACGAGTGAAACTAGTACATAAGTAAAAAAAAAAAAAAAAAGATAATGAATGAGGAAAGAAAGAAACATAAACAAATGTTGCAAAATAGACCCTAGGTAAGTGAAACTATACAGGAGTTTGCAATTTCCACGCTAAGGAAAGTTCTTGCCAGCACATTATCTCCACAGACAGGCAGACAGACAGACAGACAAGCAACCACAGTAGCAGTGTGACCTAGTGGTTAAAACATTCACCTTGGACAACTAGGTTTGCTAGTGTCTGTACTGAAAACCAATCGTAGACTGAAATTAACCTTAAATTTAAATTTCTGTTTAAAACTGTCTCAGCACCAGAAAACCAGCCTGCGACTGTCTTCAACCTGTGTTCAAATTGAGGTTTAGGCAGGGATTTTCTTCCCCCTCGCTCCTCCACCAGATCATAAGTGATGGTCTAGATGCCAGTCTTTTGGATGAGACAATACGCGCTCTGCACACGTTGAAGATCCTTGAGAACAAAGGAATTGTCCAGGATAAAATTCTGTAGAAAAATCGACTTTCGTAGGGTAAACTGAAATACACACATAGGATGGAAAAATAGTTGCTGTTACATAGCGGCCATTGTTACTGTTGTTTAAAGCCCAGCTGACTGTACAGAGCCATATCAAATTGCGGCAGTGCACTCTCACCAGGGACAGCTGCGTGAATTTCACATGGCAGGGTCATGACAAAAGGGAAATTATCAAACATGAATATATACATAAGATGGTAACAAGTGGTTAAAATTCCTTTTTTTCCCAAAGAAAATATACCAACCAAAGAGAGGTTCTGTGTGTGTATGCATGTCTGTGACAAAAGTGTGTGAACAAGATGTTATCTCTTTATGGTTACCCCTTGGGGAGGTCAGGGACTTTCAGTATAAACAGTATCCCCACTTTCTGGAAATTCTGTGCTAGAAATTTCCTTTTTCTGTCACCCTCTTCGTTTCTGCTTGTTCCTTTGCTTTCTCTCATTTCTTCCTATCAATTTTTGTCTCGCTGGTCCATTTACCTGTATGTGTTTGATAAAGTCTTACATATTTTCTCTTAGGATTGATAATCAGGTACGCGTAGTAAGTGCCTTTTTAGCTCTAGGGATATGACATCTGTGGAAGCAATTTTAGGTAATTTAGGCCCGTTTTTATATATGTTCTAGTGTTCTTAGTTATGTTTGAATTTGTATTCAGGGATGTTTTCAAAATTCCCTGTGTTGGATGGAGTGGTCAGTGCCAGGGGCATTTCCATAAATTATGTGCACAAATGCATTAATATGTATGCTTACTTTTCTTTTCCCTTTTTCCCTGTTGAAGTATTGTGTATGTTTTGAAACGGTTATAGCCCTGATATGGCTCTATGCAGTCGGCTGGGCTTTAAACAATAATGACAAAAATGAGCTCTTTACATATAGATCTTCACATAGTAGTCAAAGTTGTGTAGCAGGCGTTGTTATTGCATCAATTCAGAATGTAAAGCAGTATGGTCACACGAACAAAAAATGGCCTAAAACGGACACCTTTTTGAGGAAAACGGCGTGTACAGCACGTTCTGTGGAACTTAAGAGAATATTTGAAATGTGTTTTCACTGTTGTGACATTTATCGTCATCTTTGGTGCTTGTCAGTTTTGATTTTCATGAGAGCTTCTTCAAAATCACAGTGAATCTGAGAAGTGCAATGGGTTTTGTTTTTGTGTATCCACCTTCCATTCTGTCTCTTGTTTCACTGCCCTCATGCTTCTAATTTTCTATTTTTGACCACTCGTAAGTAAAGAGACAGTGTATTGTAGGTTATACAAGTGTCACACATCCCACACTCTTCCTATCTTTTAAAAAATGAGTAAGCTCCATCTTGTAATGCGAAGATTTAGGTTGAAACTAAAGAAAAGAAAACAGACCAAAAGTAACATCAAACTGAATATTGGACAATTAAAGGACAAAGGAATCGACTCGTGAAAAATTTAACATACATGTTAAAAAAAAATTCAGTACTCTGGAGGACGTTGGTGACGTGAGGAACAATAGACAAAGTTGAGAAACACGATAAATGAAGCTTGTGAAGAAATCACTGGAGCTGAAAGAAAAACACAAAAAGAACTGGATAACAAAAAAAATTTAGGCTTGATGGAAGAACGGAGGCACGAAAAAAAAAGGGGGATGAAGAATACAAAAAGATACACAAGAAATCAGGAAGACAAAATATTACATGTTATAGCTTGGCCGATTCGGCTGGCTATTTCTAATGTGCATCTGCCATCTGGTGCGATGACCGTTCCCAGATATTTAAACTTATCAACTGTCTCAATATTATGCCATTTGCTGTTATTTTGCAGGAGGGAATTTCTACAAACTGATTACCATGAGTTAAGTCTTCTTGCTATTTAGTTCAAGCTGTTTATTTTTGCTTTCTATATCTATTGTATTCACAAGATTTTGTAGATCTTTTTCATTTTCTGCAATTAGAACGGTGTCATCTGCATAACGAAGATTGTTGATCATTTTCCTCCAACCTTTATCCCAGAGCATTCTTCTAGGTTTCTCATGATGGTTTGGCTGTAAAGTGAAAACAAATCTGATGACAGAACACATCCCTGCGTAACCCTTTTTTTGATATTTTGGAAAGAGCTTATATCGTTTTCTATTGTCATTGCTGCTGTTTGTTCACAATACATATTTCTGACTATTCTTAGATCTTTTCCTCAGTATTGAGCATTTCTAGTTGGTTGATCATTCTTTATGTTTTACCAATCAAAAGCCATGGTATAACCGTCAAAGCATAAATATAAATCCTTATTCAACTCGACTAACCTCTCCTAGGATGTATATGGCATTAACATTTCATTTCCCTTCCACAAATCCAATTGTTCTTCTGCTATTTCTCTTTTGATTTTGTTCCTTGTCCTCATCATGATTATTCTTAATAGAATTTTTGTTACTAGACGCATCGAGCTGATTGTACGATGGAGTTCGCATTCTATCGTCCCTGTTTTTTTTGGAAGTGCAATGACAACTGATTTTGACATTATCTTTAAGGATTTTACCGATGTCATAATCATTTTCTTTTGTCATCTTCATTAGGAAGACTGTTATTTGTATCAATTATTTTCATCAAATTCATCTAGGGCCTAAAAGATGTCATAAATTCTTGCTAAAGACTAGTGGTCACTGTTATTTGTTCAATACCAAATTCATCTAGGGCCTCAATCATTTCTGTAGTAGTGGTCCTGGTTTTTATCCCAGTTTCATCTTTCTCAATGTTGGTCTAATTTCATTGTTCATAATGGGTGGTCCTTCAACTTTCTTTCTAATGATATATTCTTTGTTTCTGACATCGTCAAAAAGGTCTTTAATCTACTTCTCCATCTGTCTACTGTTTTGACTTTTTCCATAATAGATTTTAAGCAACCAGCTGATGTGCACGTCTTTTTCCTGTGGGCAATGTCTTCTATATTTCGGTACATAAACTTAGGAACTATTTTGTGTCAGTCTTCTAATCCTTTGCACTTCGGTTCCAGACAAGCTTCCTTAGTTTCATGGCGCCTATTCCTGATTTCTTTATGTATCTTTTTGTATTCTTGCTCTTCTCCTTTTGCCCTCCTCCATTCTTCCATCAAGTCTAAGATTTCTTTTGTCATCCAGTTCTTCTTTGCTTATCTTGCACCTTTATGTTGGTGCATTCAGAAACAACTCCTGTCTATAAATCATATGCAAAGGCAGGGAAGCCCTCCCTGACCAATCGTAGACTGAAATTAACCTTAAATTTCTGTTTAAAACTGTCTCAGCACCGGAAAACCAGGCTGCGACTGTGTCTTCAACCCCAGATTTCAAAGCGAATTTGAAAAACGTCCAAAAGTCAGTCCTCCTTTAGGAATCTGTATCCATCCTCATAAGGAAAACGTAGATATCGATTTAGCAATTGTTTCCGACTTCTCCAAGTAGTCCACCATGGATTTTGACAACAACGAAGGTCTGTTTTGCTCTTTCTTCCTTCCGTAAAGACTGTAGTCTACCAGATCTGTAAATCTTCACAGAACTTGTCAATCCCTACCTCAGTATTTGCGGAGCCTGGTGCATATACTTGGATGATGTTGATATCAAATGGCTTGCCATCCAGTCTAACTAATAAAACTCGACCTGATATAGCCCAGTATCCTTTGATAGATTTTGACTTGTCACCAAAATATGGAACGCTTCAAGACTGTCCATGTTATCCTTGCGCCAGGGGCCATGCTAATCGTTCCAGTGTCATTACATGTATATGGAAAGTGGTGTTCAGCACCACAAAACTCTTCATGGGACTCCCTGAAAGATCATCACTTTCTCCTGTTCTCTACAACATATATACATATGGACTTGCTGACCTAAACAACAACAGACCAGCCTGTAGACTCACCTTTGCTGACGACGGACTCATCTAAAAGACAGGCTAAAATGAACTAGAAAGAAACAAAGCAGCTCAAGAACAGTTGAACAGTGTAGATTAGTAGTGTCAAGAAATCGGATCGGCAATCAGCCCTCTGAATGAACTATAAATTTGAGTCCACAGGACACAGCAAGAGAGAGAGAGAGGGGGGGGGGGAGCAGGGCAAGGGAGGGAGAGAGTAGAGGGGAGAGAGAGAAGACAGAGACAAAGAGAGTGAGTAGAGGAGAGAAAGTAGAGGAGAGAGAAGAGAGTCCAGGAGAAAGACAGAGTGAAGAGAGAGACAGAGTAGAATAGAGGAGAGAGAGAGAGTAGAAGAGAGAGTGGAGGAGAGAGAGAGTAGAAGAGAGAGTGGAGGAGAGAGATCGAGAAAGAGGAGAGGAAGGGACATAAAGAGAGATGAATAGAGGAAAGGGGTAGACAGAGAAAAAGCGAGAAGGAAGGGAAAACACTCTTACCCACAGTATATACCAATGGCTCTATCGTACAGCTAGGCCTTGCTACTTACACAAAAATACGAGCATAAAATGTGTACAGAAGAGAGAGAGAGAGAGAAGAGAGAGAGAGAGGACATAAAAGTCACTACTGAATAAACACAGTGTTCACATTTCAAGGGGCAAAAACAGGATAATCATACAGATATATGTATGCATCTAACTTGTCCATTACTGTCCGTACCTTTATATAGGCCTACACTTAACCCTGTCAGTGAAAGTACGAAATTCACATAATACATTGAACTTTGTCGCGGATTTTGATCTGTCTTACATCGATTTCCTACCAGTCCTTTCACTCTGTTCACTGGACCATTATTGTAAACATCCCAATACTGTGTACACAAGCACGGCTTGACTACATTACTTTTCTATGCCCTTTCCATTCGTTTTTGGAAGATTGTATAAAAAAAAGGTCAGATTCAGGTTCAAACTGTTGAAAGCCCAGCCGACTAATAGAGCCAGATCAGGACTAACACCACGTCAAAAGCCACTCCGAAGTTTAAGTAAAAAGACAACACTTCAAAACCAAGCTCACCATTATCTTTCAAGTCTTAAATGCGTTTAAAAATCTTTCCCATACGTAAAATCATATCTAATGAAATCTGATTATCACTTGTAAAAACTTGAATACTGATCCAGAGGAACATCTCTGATGAGGTTCCTTAAGGAGTCCATTGTATAATGCTTATGTCTGACATTATGTAAGTCCCAGCACTCAGTAAAGTGTCTGAGTGATTCGTTACATGATCTACACCATAGTGCTTTTTTTTTTTTTCTTTTCATTTTTTAAAACCATAGTAACTTACAGTCATATCATTTTGACATGACATGACACACTTTCATTTGCTATTCACCACTGCCAAAGCATTACAATCAAAATTAACACGAGGCTTGTTTTCTAACGCTGCTTAACCAGAGGACGCAGCAAACATCTTGGCACCACAGCCTTTCTTTGCCCACATGTGTCCACACGGACAGGCAAGATGCCAAATCTGTATTTTATGAACGCCTCTTTTGTGACTTTTCGAACTGTTGTCATCCAGATACTTTTCAGTTTGTGTGTGGTGCGTGTTTGAAAACGTTCGACTGTGTGGTCCCAGTCTTCCCAATGAGCCCACAGCACGCCCAACTGTGGGTAGGAGCCGGTTTGGGCCAAGAAATCCCACAACGATTTTTAAAGGGACTGATGGGGATTCGAACCCACAACTTTCCAGTTGGTAGTCCGTTGTGCGAACCACCACACCACTGTGACTGGTGAATCTTTGGAGTCTTTGCCAGAACAGAAAAAAGAAAAGTAGCCTATTCATGTCATCTACGTATTGTAATAGCCAACATCTCCAAATCCACTGATACATAGTAGGCCTACCTATCGAACATGGAGTGTTCTTGTAGATGATTTAAGATACCGTGTTTGTATGCTTTCCTGGGTAATCTGTCCTTTGACCTGTGGCATACTCTGATCCAGTATCGAATACATTTCTTTCCACTGCTAACACAAACTCTGGGCACGATATATACACACATAATACATAGAGACAGAGACTGTGTGCACAAAACAACATTAATTATGAACGTCTGTGTTCGCCTGTGGTGCAATTTATAAGCAGCCATGTTCGCGGTGAACTGCAGGCAGACAGAATGTACCTGCGGAAACACTCGTTCGTTTGTCAAAGCAGACTGCTGGAGATGGATTGATCGTGATTTTATGTTAGAAACCTAACTTACCCAGGACTGCGCGCACATATACACACCTACACAACGCCCTGGAAACCCAACCCATGTCACGTGGTTTCATTAAAAAAGTTTTGTTAAAAATCACCACTACCACCACCACCACCACCACCGAGGAACGATGTTAGCATCTCTTTTGTTGTAAAGAGTCACATGTTCCATTTTTTAACTGCTGAAACGGTATGTGTTGCATACAAAATTATTTATCCATGTGGAGATTTCTTCTAACTGAATTTTCCACTGATTGTCCAACGTCGAGTACCTTGTTGAACATTTAGAACTTCCACTGAAGCTGACCCGTCCCCCTTTCCCCAAACAGAAAAGAAAAAATCCTGCCGCTAGAAGAACACAAGCGTTTGCTTTGAAACTCTTTTAAATTAACATTTCTCATGATCTCTAATTGTCTTCGTTTATCTGGAGTTTTCTGTCGGGGGGTGGGGGGTGGAGTCCCCAGGGCGCTCTGTAGCAAAGCGCGCTGAAAGTGTGTCTATGCCGGCCTAACGTATCGATCTGTGTGAGCAAACCACAGCCACAGTTGAGGGAGACTAAGTTGGTGGCTGACGACGAGAGACACAAAGAGAGAGAGAGTTGAATTTACTGGGACAGTTGAATGATCTGTGTTCAGACGCAGGCCTGCACGCGTGTCGATGTCACACACAAACATCTGCCTCAAGCGAAACATCTACAACATGTTGCCACTGGTGTCGGAGTGAACGAGTGTCGGTAGGACTCAAAAAGCTCGGTCGGTTAGCGTACTTGCGTTAGCTTGTTCGGTGTCTGCTCATGTAGGCATACATGCTTGTGCAACATTACGCGGAATAAGTAAAAGGCTATATCATATGCATAGGCCCGCAGCATGTCAGGTGGCAGGCCGATTTTGCCATACGGACAGAGTGCGAAAAGGTCGCACTTTTCGGCATGGTCACAGCACATATGTTGATAAACAGGACAGTCAGTAAGTAGTGCTACACGTACAATAACATTACTGTGGTGAAGGATGTTTTCTAAAGCCTTGGTTAAAGATACCTATGCACAAACAACTGCAAAACACAGTTCCTAACCGAGAATGATGTGCAAAGTGTTGTTCTTACGTCAGTGAACCTGATTCATGCCAATCTGATGTCAACCTGACTCATGCCAATCTGATGTCAGACCTAAAATGTCAGAATTCTGTGCTCGTATTCTTGGTTGAGGTTGATTCAGACAGACAGCTGGTCCCTGTCTTCATCTGACGTTGTTGTCAGACTGGGTGAGACATGATGACATTCCTTGTGTCAGGT
>JAPXFY010000035.1:19275989-19278489 GCA_030674185.1 Monoplex corrugatus
CTTCATCCGTTTGGCACACAATCTTTCCATTCGATGCCCAACATCTTGTGTAAGCACTTTAGGTCACAGGAGTTACGCCTTTTCACCTTTCAGTAAAAAGATCTATGAAAGCTGTGACCTGTATGTAACTTATTTAACATTATTTCTTCCCTTCAGTTTCCCATGAAATCAAAATGTTCTGAGAGACACACATATCTCTTTGGGTATGCCATTATTCTTGCCAGAGACATTTTACATTTAAACGTGTGTTTTACATTTTTTAAAGTCCGTGAAATGAACATTTGGGAATTCATGGGGCGACCGTCCCCGACCCAATGCGTCCCCAGGTAGTGGCTAGGGGAATGACCCTCAGATATGGGGGTTAGCTGCCAATACCCAATAAGCAGTCGCGGACCAAACTGTGTCAGTATTATAGGGGAGGTTGGGGTATAGGGTGGTACCTATACTTCTATAAAGTGGTCTCACAACCCTACAACGAATGCTGTCAGGCGAGAAGGGGTGCCATAACTCCAAACACTGAAGTCCTGGAAGCAGGGGATGGATGAATTAGAAGGCTGAGTACTGCACAACAATCGGCTTCTACTTCACGGTCATGGGCAGAGGATTTCCAAGGAAACAATGGCCAGGACACCTGCATGGTATGTGTACTGCACTTCAGGGAAGCAATGGCAACCTACCTGATGTAGTTTTTGCCTAAAACTGCACAGAATGACGTAGAAACAACATAGTTCTATGTCTTCTGAGACCCCAGGGAAGTGCAAAACTTATTGGCTACTGGGGAGAGAGGATCCAAAGATGTGAAAGGCAGCTATGATGACGATACGAATGTATCTAACTGCAGCTGCTCGAAGCAAACTTGTAGAGACTCTCCTATGAATATTAACAAAAAGAAAAGGCTCATCAACATTGGTACGTAGAATGTTCAAACTAGGCTAGAACAGGGAAAGCTTCATCTCCTCTTACCAGAACTTGAAAAAAAAAAGGCATGAACATCAGAGGAGACCAGGTGGAGTGGTGATTGTGTTGGGGGAATGAAGAGATAGAACAATTTTATAACGACCTTCGAACTGCATAGGACAAAATACCCACAGAAAAGTTTGCATGATAACGGGGGACATGAATGCTAAAGTGGGCAAAACTGAGGGTAGAGCGTGTGGAACAGGACCTTATGGGCCGGATAAACGCAGTGAAAGAGGCGATATGTTACCATCTTTCTGCCGGGACAACGAATTGGACATCACTAACACCCTCTTTAGACAGCAATATCGCAGATGATATACCTGGAAACTTGTAAAAAAAACATTAAAATAAAAAACACACACAAAAAAACAGACAATGATGATAAGAAAATAAAAATCAGAAATCATTAGATTACATCATGATAGACAGAACATGCAGAACTATTGTTCTAAGTTCCAAAACAAAACCAGAAGCTGATTGTGACAGTGATCACCACATAGTCGCAGCAAAAATTCGACTCAAAGTCTATAAACAAAACAGAGCCAAGCCGGCCCCTAAGTTCGACAGAGAGAAATTGAAAAATCAAGACATTGCATCTGATTCTGAGCTCGAAGTCAACAATCGTTTTGATGCTTTAATCCAGGAATGGACATTAAATGACCGGTATTCAAAAGAAATGTGGGCAGATATGAAGAAGACCTACAATGAAGTAGCATAAGAAAAGTTAGGCAGGAAAAAAAGAAAACCAACTAAGCCCTACATCAACGAGGAAGTTATGCATCTAGCCAAACAGAAAAGCCAAGCTTGCTAATCAATCCACCAAATTCCCACCCAGAAATGAGTGCTTCAGCAGCAACGAAGACACTACACTGACTGAACCAGAGCATATTATGAACAGATGGAATGAATATGGAGCGTCACGTTTTAGCGACAATAGCCCCCAAGACACACTATACCCTGACCTGAACTATCCAGCAGAATCAGAACCAGAACCACTTTTAAGTAAACAGGAGGCAGCTACCAAGCAGTTACAATAAAAAAAATCCCTAGGATTTGACAGTGTTCCAGGAGAATTGTTAAAACATGCTGGAAAAGAAGGCCTAAAAGCAGTGGACCATCTTTGTTGTAAAATCTGAAAACACTCATCAGTGGCCAACAGATTGGAAACTTCAAGAATTTGTGATGCTTTATAACAGTGGCAGTGTCAAAGATTATAACAACTACAGAATCATTGCCCTGATCAGCCATGCCAGTAAGATTTTGCTCATAATTTTTCTAAACAGATTGAAGCCCAAGATAGAAAAAGAACTATCTGACTGCCAGGCAGGCTGCAGATCCAACAGAGGCACAACTGACATGATATTTCTGTTACAAATACTCATAGAGAAAATAAAAGGCACTGATGAAGAAGCTTTTGTCGCTTTCATAGGCTATAGCAAAGCATTTGATAGCGTCATTCATCTCCACCTATTCAACGCAATGGTCAAAATGGGCTGTCCTACACATCTCATTTCATTAATTGTCTCATTATACAAAGATC
>JAPXFY010000035.1:19285989-19295989 GCA_030674185.1 Monoplex corrugatus
ATGGAAACGCAATACAAATCAGACGTCAAAGTTACACTGAGTGTAAAGGAAACATTGTCAGTCCTGACGCCTGTACCTGTCTTCACTGTAAGCATCAGAAAGACAACGAAACTGATGCTCAGCATTAGAGTGTGAGCAGTGTTGAACACAGCACCGCCACAAGTACTACTGAAGAAACAGACAGGATAAAAGATTTGGGTTTGGAAAAAAAGGCAATCAGGATGTTAACAACACTGCATTTCACCATACTTGCGTCAAGTTTCAGGTGGGAGAAAAAGGAAAGGCTCTGCTTTGTGGTCCAGATAATGTGAATGACCGTGTGATATGTGAAACCGTTGGGAGTATCAAACAGTGTGGAATAAGAGACTGCTGCGCCAGACATATTAGAAGTGCAAGTCCCAGACTCGGAGAATTTGGACATAGGAGACAGTGAGGGCACCGGGATGGACGCTATATTGGAGACTGTAGACATGGAGGTCACAGCTGATGGAGCCGTACAAAAAGAGACAGCAGTCATGGGTGTTTCGGAAGGTGGGGTGCCAGGCTCTTTAGATTCTGGTCTCAAAATAAATATTCATGATGTGTTTAAGGAAATGACTTGTGCTGCACTTACTGCTGAAATCTCTCCCACAGAAGACGAGATCAACACATTACCTGGTGAAAAATGTACCACAGCACGGGTTATTGAAAATAATGACATGGAATCTAAACCGCACATACAAACAGCTGAAATTGAAGCCAAATCTGCTTTCTTCACAAAAAGGGCTTATTTTGATGACGAAATGGTTGATGTTGAGAGTGTCAGCACACACGATAAGCACACCAACTCGAATGTGGAAAACCCACATGAAGAAGAAGAGTATTTATCCAGACTGAACGAGACGAGTCTCAGAGAATCTAATCAAGCCTGTAACTGGAAGATGGAACCGGGAATCTTTGATGATGTTGAAAGCGAGTCGGCGTTTGTGGATGTAGAAACGGTGTCAGATGACAACATATCTGTGGAGGACGTCACTGAAGAAATACAATCACCAGATCTTCTCCACCCCTTCATGACAGAGGACCACCCCTTCATGACAGAGGACCACAATTCTGAATCAGATTTTCTACCACAGAGTACTCTGCACTCTGTTATCCCAGATAAAGTGCTCACTGAAACTCCCAGGACACAGTCCACTTTTTCCGATAAAATACAGTTAAAAGACAAGTTCCGTTTCACTGATTACAAGGAACCCCATGGAAATTATCTGACACTGGCTCTGGAAACTGAGTCTCCCAGCTCAAAGAACAGCTCAAACAGATTTTCCGTTGAAAGTCAAAAAAACGACTGAAAAAAGTAAACCACTGAACTGGACTAATGGTGTCCACACACTGACTTTACCTGTCCAAGGTAATGGGTCAACTGCTGCTGCCCAAGGAGAATGCCAAGACAGAAGTGCCTTCACCACCATCCAACCTTCTCAGCATCAGAGTGTAGCTTCACTGTCTGCTGACACAGACAACAACAATCGTGTAGACGTCTCTGTGAAAGACTTCAACAGCCGTACTGAACACACCCGTGTGACTCCATCAGACCTCTTAAAGCCTTCAGCACAATCCTCTTACTGTGAAATGTCTTCAGAAGAACTTGGAGTTGTGATTTCAGACAGTGCTTTTGCAAACACTGAAAGTCCGCTTCAAAGAACAGCATCCGTACAGAAAACAGAAGCTGAGTACAGCAGAAAGGAACGCAAACCTCCAGAAGTGACTTCGGCCCTGGGTGAAACCCCATCTCTGAACAACCCTGCAAGTGCCTATGACACACTCAGCACAGATATCGGGATTACATATTGCATAGACAACAGTTCCAGTCTGAAGGAATATGCTGATGCTAATAACTCAGATGGTGTTGGTGGTAGACTGAGTGATGTCCCATCTACACTGTCACCTGTGCAGAACAGTTCTGCCTCTGAAACAGAAAATATTGATCATAATAAACTGACTGATATCCAGACAACAACATTGAACACAATTCTGCCATCACAATCTGTTGGTCCAGTTGTTCGTGGTGCAGCACTTGAACTTGAAGCCAAACATGTAGCTGAAAAACACAGACACGACGTAGAAACACCAGCAGGGACAAATACTTTCGAACAGGAAACAGAAAATGTTGCAATCGGAGGAGAAGGAACAGACACTCCTGAAGAACACATCAGCGCAGAATTAACTGTAACAGAAACAGCGACTATAGATCCGGAAGTACGAACATTAGAGTCTGGAGCAGAAAAGAAAGGTTTTGCCGAAACAGAAACAGACAAAACAGAAACTGCAGCACAGAGAAGCAAAGAAGACGTTGAAAAACATGAAGTGATGTTAGAAGAGAGGTCTGCTGGTGAACAAGAAGTACAAGCCAGTCAGATGGCAACTGAATGGGGAAACAGTGCTGGTGAACAAGAAGTACAAGCCAGTCAGATGGCAACTGAATGGGGAAACAGTGCTGGTGAACAAGAAGTACAAGCCAGTCAGATGGCAACTGAATGGGGAAACAGTGCTGAAGAAGAAGCACAGTCACAAGAGAATGTAGTAGAAGCATTCAGTGATGACCAAGAGGTAGAAGAACGAAAGACAGTTGTAGAAAACAGGAATATTGATGGACAACAGATGGAGACAACAAATGATGCAACAGAAACGGGTATTGCTCAACCACAACTAGAAACTGTAGAAGTACTTGGAAATGTTCCAGAACAAAAAACGCACATTGTAAAAACTACAATAAATGCTTTGAATAGTGAAGAAAATGTAGACAAACCAGGGCGTGTTGCAAGAGAAGAGATTTGCAAACAAGAATCACAGACAGAAGAGACTGCAGAAAAAAATGATTGTGATAAACGAGACAAAGAAAATTCAAATACTGTAATAACAGGAACGGACCACATCACTGATCAACATGCAGAATATTTTCCAAACACACATGACGGTTATCAACAAGCAGAACATTTTCCAAACACACATGACGGTTATCAAAGCAGAACAATTACAGACAATCTCTGAAGGAAATGAAGCAGACACGGCAACGAGAGAGACAATGTCAGAACAGAGAAATACTGCTGAACAAAACATACATACAAAAGACATGACAACAGCCACAAATGCAAAACAGCAGGCTGAAAGTCTACAGATTCTGACAGAAAGTAACATGAATGATCAACAGACAGAGACAAGTACTGCCAAACCAGACTTGGAAACATCCAGGTGTGCAGTAGATAGAAGCGTTACAAAACAATACGTGGACGAAGTCAAAACTACACAGGCACCTGGTCATCATAAACACACTGTTGGAAGTCCTGAAGGTGTAGCGGCAACAGGTATCAGTGAACAGACAGTGCAAAGAGAAACTGCAAAAGCAAAAAGTTTTGGTCAACCAAAGAGAGAAAATACAGACATTGTTGATGAAAGGACAGCTACTGCCGATCAATATGTAGACATTGCAGCTTACATCACTGGTTCTGGACAAGGACAGAATCTGGAAAATGTTGTGACAGAGAAAGAACTTGATACAGAAAGCAAAATGGTTGCAACACAGCCAGCTTCAGAACTAGACAATGTTATTGAACAGGACACAGATGATGTGGAGACTGCAGAACAAGACAGCACAACCGGACAGGAAACTGACGCAGAAGACAGTACAGAAGACACAGGCGTGAAACAGTGTTCAACAGAAAGCCATCTTGCTGAGAAAGGGGTCTGGGAAAGCTTCCGACATATGGATCAGAAAACCAACTTGTTTCCAAACAACAACCAGAAACAGCAACAGAAATACCAGACATTGCACTAGAATACAGATTACTTACTGAACATAAGACAGAAAAAATAAAAATTGTTGCAGAAACAGGTTCTGAGAGAGGAGAAAAACAAGAGGCTGTAAACAGGTGGAAAAGTATTGGTGAGCAACGCATGGAGACAGTGAACATTGCATCAGTGACACGTCTTGCTGCTGATCGACAAACATTACAGTCAGACACTGCAGAGAAAGAAGAACACGTTGCTGAACACAAAATGAAAACCTCACATATGGTAACAGACTGGAATGATATTCCTGGGAGAGAAGTAGATGCAGTAGAAACTACAGCAGAGAGTGATGGTGATGAACGACACGTTGAAGACCCGGAAACTGTCACAGATCAAAGAGAAACAGCAAAAGAAGAAACAGATCAAAGAGAAACACCATCAGAAGACACAGATCAAAGAGGAACACCAGCAGAAGAAACAGACCAAAGAGAAACATCCGAAGAAGAAAGAGATCAAAAAGGAACACCAGCAGAAGACACAGATCAAAGAGATACATCAGAAGAAGAAAGAGATCAAAGAGGAACACCAGCAGAAGACACAGATCAAAGAGATACATCAGAAGAAGAAAGAGATCAAAGAGGAACACCAGCAGAAGACACAGATCAAAGAGATACATCAGAAGAAGAAAGAGATCAAAGAGGAACACCAGCAGAAGACACAGATCAAAGAGATACATCAGAAGAAGAAAGAGATCAAATAGAAAACTCAACGGAAGAAGAAAGAGATCAAATAGAAAACTCAACGGAAGAAGAAAGAGATCAAATAGAAAACTCAACGGAAGAAGAAAGAGATCAAATAGAAAACTCAAAGAAGAAGAAAGAGATCAAATGGAAAACTCAACGAAGAACAAAGAGATCAAACAGAAAACTCAACAGAAGAAGAAAGAGATCAAATGGAAAACTCAACGGAAGAAGAAAGAGATCAAATGGAAAACTCAACAGAAGAACAAAGAGATCAAAAGAAAACTCAACGGAAGAAGAAAGAGATCAAATAGAAAACTCAACAGAAGAAGAAAGAGATCAAATAGAAAACTCAACGAAAGAAGAAAGAGATCAAATGGAAAACTCAACGGAAGAAGAAAGAGATCAAATGGAAAGCTCAACGGAAGAAGAAAGAGATCATATGGAAAACTCAACGAAAGAAGAAAGAGATCAAATGGAAAACTCAACGGAAGAAGAAAGAGATCAAATGGAAAACTCAACAGAAGAAGAAAGAGATCAAATGGAAAACTCAACGGAAGAAGAAAGAGATCAAATGGAAAACTCAACGGAAGAAGAACGAGATCAAATGGAAAACTCAACGAAGAAGAAAGAGATCAGAAGAAACTAAAAGAAGAAGAAAGAGATCAAATGGAAAACTCAACGGAAGAAGAAAGAGATCAAATGGAAAACTCAACAGAAAAAGAAAGAGATCAGACAGTAAACTCAATAGAAGAAGAAAGAGATCAAATGGAAAACTCAACAGAAAAGAAAGAGATCAGACAGTAAACTCAACAGAAGAAGAAAGAGATCAGACAGTAAACTCAATAGAAGAAGAAAGAGATCAAATGGAAAACTCAACAGAAGAAGAAAGAGATCAGACAGTAAACTCAAAAAAAAAATAGAAGAAGAAAGAGATCAAAGAAAACTCAACAGAAGAAGAAAGAGATCAGACAGTAAACTCAAAGAAGAAGAAAGAGATCAAATGGAAAACTCAACAGAAGAAGAAAGAGATCAACAGTGAAACTCAATGAAGAAGAAAGAGATCAAATGGAAAACTCAACAGAAAAGAAAGAGATCAGGACAAACTCAAAGAAGAAGAAAGAGATCAAATGGAAAACTCAACAGAAGAAGAAAGAGATCAGACAGAAAACTCAAAGAAGAAGAAAGAGATCAAATGGAAAACTCAACGAAGAAGAAAGAGATCAGACAGAAACTCAATAGAAGAAGAAAGAGATCAGAGAAAACTCAACGGAAGAAGAAAGAGATCAGACAGAAACTCAACAGAGAAGAAAGAGATGATCAAGAAGAGAAAACTCAGACTAAAGAAGAAGAAAGAGATCAGACAGAAAACTCAACAGAAGAAGAAAGAGATCAAGAAAACTCAATAGAAGAAGAAAGAGATCAGACAGTAAACTCAATAGAAGAAGAAAGAGATCAGACAGAAAACTCAACAGAAGAAGAAAGAGATCAAAGAAAAACTCAACAGAAGAAGAAAGAGATCAGACAGAAAACTCAACAGAAGAAGAAAGAGATCAGACAGTAAAACTCAATAGAAGAAGAAAGAGATCAACATGGAAAACTCAACGGAAGAAGAAAGAGATCAAATGGAAAACTCAACAGAAGAAGAAAGAGATCAGACAGTAAACTCAATAGAAGAAGAAAGAGATCAAATGAAAACTCAACAGAAGAAGAAAGAGATCAGACAGAAAACTCAATAGAAGAAGAAAGAGATCAGACAGAAAACTCAACAGAAGAAGAAAGAGATCAACATGAAAACTCAATGAGAGAAGAAAGAGATCAGACAGAAAACTCAACGAAGAAGAAAGAGATCAGACAGTAAACTCAATAGAAGAAGAAAGAGATCAGACAGAAAACTCAACAGAAGAAGAAAGAGATCAGACAGGAAAACTCAACAGAAGAAGAAAGAGATCAGACAGAAAACTCAACAGAAGAAGAAAGAGATCAAGACGAAAACCAACAGAAGAACAGAAGAAGCAGACAACTGGCAAGAAGAAAGAGATCCAATAGAGACCTCAGCCGCAGAAGAAACAGATGAAACCGAAAATTCATCAATGGAAGAAACAGACCACACAGACCTATCAACAGAAGCAGGAAAAGACAAACAGAAACTTTAACAGAACCAAGCAGAGACAAAGAAGACTGCCCAAAACACGACACCGTCCACCCAAAAAGGGTTGCTGTTCAACACATAGGGAGGCTGACATTGCAGCAGAAACAAAGAAGCCTGAAGACGGGCCAGAAACGTCTCTGACTGTGGCAGAAAGTACAAATATTACTGAGGGAGAAACCGAAATGGCCGTGGTGAAGGCAGTGTGGAGTTGTGCTGAACAAAAAGGCGGACAGTGTGGGGAGCATAGCAGAGACAAGTTCCGGTCCACAACGGGGAGAAAAAACCCTGTTTGCGGCAGAAAGCGGAAGAGATGCTCAACAGCAATAGAGACCGCATCAGAGACACAGTCTGATGAACGACAAGCAGAAACAGAGGAGACTGAGTCAGAAAAGAGTAGAGCCAAACAGCAAACAGAAGCCACAGAAACAAAATGGAACTAATGTGGAAAATGAACAACGGGACAACGCAACAGAATGGACAAGGGCGTCTGAACCAGAAACAGACAGCGCAGAAACATGGGACAAACAAGAAGAAACAGGAAAGCCAGAGAGTGCAGCAAGAACACAAAGTACTGGTGAACACACGACAGAAATGCAGATACACTCGGAGACGCTGCTGCACAAGAACCAGACGTAGCAGAAACGGATTCCAACACAAGTTGACAGAACCTGAAGCAGAACATATAAAGCTACAGAAGAAATAAGGGTCTCTGAGGAAAAAATTAGTACTGTACAAACTCAGACAGAAACATACAATGGTGAACTAGAAGTAGACAAACAAGAGATAGCAGTAACAACAAATACTGATCTACAACAAATGGAGATGACAGACGAGACATTTGATGGAAAACAAGAAGGGGAGAAACTAGAGCCTGTGGGAAAATTCAAAGACATCACCAAACAACACGTAGTGATAGCGCAGGCTACACCAGAGGCAGGCATTGCCAAGCTGCGGACAGACATGTCAGAGGCCTCATTAGATATTAACAGTGATTTTGAACAAGAAATAGGCAGTGTACAATCTAGAATGAAAACATATGCATGCAGACGAATGTCGAAGAAAACGAAACTGTTATAAAGAAAGTACTGCTCAACAAGTGATGGGCACAGCAGAGGTTGCAGGCGTTGTCCAACAGACAATGGAGAAGGCAGAAGTGTGTCTAAGGAAGAAACAATACAAGTCGTGACAGACTGGGCACACGGTGCAGAAGAAGTAGCTAACACAAAAGACGCCGCAGGTAAAACCAGCAGGAATGAGCTAGGAGCAGAGATTGTCACCAGAAATGCAAGCATTGCTCAACACGAAACAGATCCAGGAAAGATGGCCGCAGAGAAAAACAGCGCAGCTGATCAAGAAATACTAAGCAGAGAAATGGCGACATGGTGGATAAACGTTGACAAACAAGAAACCGAGGAACAAACAGCAGAAAAGTCACAGGCTACAACAGAAATGGGATGTGTTGCTGAACAACAGATGGAGATGGCAGACAGTGCACCAGAGGCCAGTGGTCCTGAACAAGACGCAGGAGAACCAGACATTTCTGCAAAAACAACGTGCGTTCCCATACAACGTATAGACATTGCAGACAACTCAGCAGACACGGGTAGTTCGGTACCAGCAGCAGAAGCATTGAAGTCTGTGGCAGAAGGGGGAGATATTCCTGAACAAGAAACAGATACACCAGAAAGTGCTGCAGAAGCAAGCAGTCAGGAGCTAAGATTAGAAGTACCTGAATCTGCAACAGAAAGGACAGTTGCTGCTGAGCAAGACACGGAAGAAGTAAGAAGGAAAATCATTTTTGAACAAGAAACAGAAACAACGGAGACAGAGATGGACTGGAGACGTCTTTCTGATCAAGAAACAAAAACAACTGACTTGGTGACAGCAGAAAATGGATATGTTACAAAAACGGAAATGATGTCAGAGGAAAGAGATGTTGAACAAGACACGACAAGCAATGAGCATGCAGCAAATACTGAACAAATGCTGGACGTAGAACACGATGTGATCAGCAGGAACAGAATCATTGGTATGGAAAACAAAATAAATGTGACCGAAATTGTGCATGAGCAGCAAAATGATAACGCAGAAGACACAGAATCATATAAAACTGAAAAAATGAATGAAATGGGTTTGGAAAGCAAAGGCAATGGCTGCACTACATCAGAAAGTACCGATGATGACTGCTTGGAGATGAGAGGGAATACTTTCACAAGCTGCGACAGTGTCTTCACCAATAATGACTTCATCAGGCAGAATGAGAAAGGCAGGCTGGGTGGTCAAAGCACGTTCGAACAACGTGATGACAGCCGTAAGACTGCGGCTGATATGTATGCTGAAACTGTTGAAGATACATGTAACACAGATAACGAGAACATTAAGGCAAAAGACACGAGAAACGACATTCCGGACACTGTGGTGACAGCTGTTGGGTCAGATCACGGACACAGTTCAACAATGTCACAGTCACAAGCCGATGGTGTTGACGGGGACGCAAGTTACTGTGATGGCCGTCATGGACAGTTACATGACAAGGAGACAGACGTTGAAAAAGGTCAACGGGATGATCACTGTTGCATGTTGACCATGGTCAAAGAAATGGAAGAAGTGATTGGTAAATTCCATATGAATAATTCTGACAGAGAATCGATGAATGCTCATGGAATGAAGAACAGTGATGAAGGTGTCACTTTGGACAAAGAAAAATACATAGTGGATGAGTCAGAAAATGACAAGAACATTGAATGCTATATGGAAAACAAGAACAGGGACATAACAGGTGTGAAGGACATTGATGAAAAAAAGGACCATGGTGAAGTAGAAAGCAGTAAAAACAATGCACATAACGACAAATGTCATATTAAGAACAAAACGTTATGTACTGGTAACACTTGTGACCGGTCCAGCAAGGAAAAAGAGAAAGTTTCAAAGTCTGACGCAAATAACGAGGAAAACAGTAAACGTTTTGAGAGGATCACAGACAATGTGTCAACGACGGTTGATGAAAAATATGAAGGTGATGATGACTGTGATGTGCAGACCAGCAAGAAAGACTCAGCATCTGCCCAGCATAAGTTTGAACAGAAGAGTGACAACAGTGATAACAACACAGATGCAGAGACAATGAGTAATGCTCAAATGGATGAAAAGACAAACTTGTCTAATAACGAACTAAACAAGCCTACATGGGCGAACTGGGATGAAAGCCCAAAAATCACATCTCCACCAGAAGACAACACAACCAGCACTGCTGTTTCTCTGGACAGAGAGTCTGACAGCGACTATGATGATGACAACACCGACTTTTACGCTAAAGATATCAGTTTTACTGACAACGAAG
>JAPXFY010000035.1:19303489-19380989 GCA_030674185.1 Monoplex corrugatus
CTTGCCAAATGGTTCTGAGAGTGAATCCAATGGTGTTATTGGTTCTATATGACTGCAAAATGATTTGCCTTAAACGCGTCTTTCCAAAACAAGTTATCACTGGCTTTATCTAAAAATTGAAATTCATACTTTTGATAAACCACACAGCAATATTTTGAATCATTGAGGGTTTAATTTATATTCAGATGCTGCAATTATTTGATTGTCGCCTTTTTTTTCACCGTCAAGCAGTTTGGGTTTCCGCAGCATTTGAAGAAAAAAGAAAGAAAAAGAAGAAAAGGAAGAAGGGGAGGAGAAAGGAAAAAAGCCGTGGAAATTGTCTAAATTCTAGACCGAGATGAAAATATTTCTCAAAAGATAGTTTATCTCCAGGACTGATTAGCTGGACATCATCTGCAAACTGAGAGATTCGGTTGTTTGCTATTGGTCACAATGCCTTCAATGTCTTTATCTTCTCTGACCATAACTGCCAATATTTCGACAACATAATTACAAATAAGTACGGAGAAAGTGAGTCACCTTGTCTGCAGCATCTTTCGACATGAAACCACTTTCACACCTGACCATACATGTTAACTGTTTTTCGTGTTTTTTTTTCTGGTTCCTGTTTTGTTTGTTTGTTTCTTTGTTTGTTTGTTTGTTTGTGTGTTTGTTTGTGCATGCATGTGCATGTGTGTGTGTTATCAGTTATGTCTGCTGAAGCCATGCTGGTTTTTCTTTCTGATGACTTATTGTACGTAGGTCATTTGCTCAGACATGACTGTGTATGATTATATTTGAAATGACTACTCTTTCGCGACTTGTTATTATTGCTTAAAGCCCAGCTGACTGTGGCTATAAACATGGTTTGCCACTTGATTAGTTCGTAGCTCGATTGGTTGACTGGTTGGTAGCTGGATGATTTACTGGTTCTCATTTTGTATTTTTCTATTTCTCTACCTTCACCCCCTCCCCTCCCTCTTACCAGTCTCTTGTCTACGAGTGCCAATCCTGTTCAGTTGGATAAGACTGATAGCTATTTTGGTTTGTTTGCAGGTTTGTGGTCTAACAGCCAGGTCTGAAAGCCACTATCAGCATCATTTGCAACAACACCAGAAAGGATTCAGCATCTGCTGTTTGGCCTGTGGCAAGCTGTTCCCTTCCAGACAGCAGCTGGACAAGCACACACCTGTCCACTCCACTCTGTCTTCTGTGGCCACACACCCAGTCCGTGCCACCGGCACTTCCACACCCTCCAGTGACACTCCCACTCACATCACGCTGCCCACAGATTCCCACACACTCACCACCCTCTCTGGTGACGCGTCTACCTGTGAGCCCAACATATGGCCTCCAGACACCTACAGCCTCAAGCTCTCCAACGCGCCGTCACAGAGGACGGCAAAGAAACGGTCAGCCAGTTCAGATGATGACAGTCATCAGCCGGAGACTAAACGTTCTGATCTCACCCTTGCCTTGAAGAAAACGTCTGGTTATTATGGACAAGCAAAGGCAGAGTGTGACATGGTCAGCAGAAAGGCCCGGTCTTCAGACAGGGTGTCAGCTCAGCAGGATAGCGAAAGTACTCTCCCTACACAGATCGTGACTGCTGGTCATACTGCAGGGCTAACTTCGCCATCAGTTGGAGTGACAATGCGAAAGTCTCACAGAAAAAGGTTTCTCTCCCGAAAACGTTGCAACTGTTGCCCCGACTATTTCAGCCCTGCGTCGTCTCCCTTCTACCTGTCCTCCAGAAAGCCATACCATAGCTCTCCTGAAGGACGCAGTGTCAGCATGTTGAAGGGGTGTGTGACAGAGGCCTCTGCATCCGGCCACAACCAAAACAACAGCAGTGACAAACTGAGGGTGTCGAAGAAGGCGAGTGATGTAGAATCATCGTTTCCATCCAGCTATAACAGCAGTGTCGGCAGGAAAAGGAGTCACAGGAGTTCAGCCAGGAATCCAGAGGCCAGGTTGCCCAACAAGATTGTTGGGGATTTTCATTTGAAGGACTGCACGGTGCAGGTCCAGCGGTTGTCTGATAACACGAGTTCTGACAGTGGCTTGACAGTGTTAGGACAATCAAGGTGCTGCAAAGTGTCATCTGATGATAATCTGTCAGAAACATTGTGGCACTCTGATGCATATTCTGACGGTGAGTCGACTATGCTAAACAAAAAATGCACTGTCCAGATCAAGCGGTTGCCCGACTCATGGCGTTACAGTTCATCTTCAGATGATGCACAAACAGCGTCATACAGACATAACTGGACTGGATCATCGTACCATGAATATCAGCTGCCTTTGTCTTCATCACAAATGAAATGTGCTACAAAGAATACGCACTCTCTGCCAGTACAACAAACACCCTCAAATCTCATACATGCAATAGAAACGTTTACTTTGAAACCCAACCAGACCTCCACACTCAAGACAGACAAAAGACATGCTGCTAAACACAACTCGTACCGTCCAGTCAAGATACACAGAACAGCCTCAGAGAAAATGCTTCCAAAAAATCTGGCACTCTCCAGGGTTCAAAATCGTCAATTTCTGGAAGAGAAACGGAGTAAAAAGTCCACCAAAGAGAGTGGCAAATCCTTGAGACAAAAAGGGCAGCGGAATTCTAATCTGAATCGATCTAGGATGCAACCGGGCCAGTGTTACAACTGCCCCATTTGTGACAGCCATTTCCGAAACAGTAATGAGATGAAGATCCACGTGAACAAACACTTGAGGAACCCATCTGCACGAGCTTCAAACGAGCCATGTAGTGCACCCTTGTCTGGGGCCACAGACGCTCTATCGTGTGTATGTCACCGTTGTGGACACACGGCTCAGGACGTTGCTGAGTTGTCCAGACACATGAGACTTCACCCGACCAAGACATACACCTGCCAGGCGTGCTGGATGACCTTCCACACAGTCAACACATTCCGACGACACCTCAGGGGTCATGGCACCTCCCAGAGAACGCCGTCAGTGCCGTTCACCCCACGTGGTTCTAGAAGGACGAAGAGAAGGAAAGTAAAGACGTAGATTGTTTCACCATGCTAAGGATACCTCCGTCTGTCCTGCTACACAACGGATAACCCATATTCTTCAATTCTTGGGGCTCGAACAGTGTCTGCCCGCAACGTCAGAATGCAAGTCTCTGCTGCAGGCCAGATAGCACCAAGTCTTCACCAACCGAGAATGACACATAACCCCTAATTGTGACCCTCTGTACTGGGTCCAAGATTGGGAGGACCAAAACAAGTGTCCTGCCCATGGCACAAGCCCGGGCATGTATGTAATGGGAAGACTGAGGGTTGCCCAATCGTCAGGGTCCTCTTCTTACCCCGATGATGCCATCCACAGGACAGCACGGCAAGACAACTGTCAGCAGTCCAGCTGTAAGGCAGTGCCAGACAAATGTCAGTGTGGGCATCCATCTGCTTTGGGAGGTCCATTCAGAATATTTCTTTTGTGTGTTAGTTAGTTTTTTGTTTTGTGGGGTGTTGTTTTCGCGTTTACTCCATAGTTTGATTGTTGTTGTTTTTATCCAGAAGATGACTTATAAGGTGATGAGATCGTTCACAAGTAGGGATAATTGTGTGTATTACCTGAGAACTGCGCAGCTAACGTTTATCACCGTTTGTCTGGATCAGACCTGGTGGTGAGGAGGTACAGTTCCCTGCCTTCTGATCCAATAGCACAAGTGCCAATCGTGCTGATACAAAGCTTCGTGTGCGTGACCGTCAGTCCACCTTGCTGTCAGTGGATGCCACCTCTGTTCAGGGTTGGGGAAAGTAATGCAGCGAGGGAGATGAGATTGGCACCATCTCCATAATGCTGGCCCACAAAGAAGTTAAGGTCTCTATCGCCTCACTCCCCTACGACTTTCGGGTTGTGAAAGAGCCTGTGCCTTTACTCCAGAAAATGAAAGAAAAAATAATAAGCTTCGCGTTGTGTCACTGACTGAACTGCTGGTTTCTTCTTCACTGCCAAGCTGTGCACCATTATGGACTTGTTGAACACATCCCCTTAGTTTAGTATTGTACTGCATTGTGTTGTATTGTAAGTACTGTATAGTACTGCATTGTGTTGTATTGTAAATACTGTATTGTACTGCATTGTGTTGTATTGTAAGTACTGTATTGTACTGCTTTGTGTTGTATGTATTGTAAGTACTGTATAATACTGCAGTGTGTTGTATTGTAAGTACTGTATAGTACTGCATTGTGTTGTATTATAATAATAATAATAATTACAATATTTATATAGCGCAAAATCTTGATAAAATCAAATCTAAGCGCTGTGTGTTGTATTGTAAATACTGTATGATACTGCACTCTATTGTAAGTACTGTATAATACTGCATTGTGTTGTATTGTAAGTACAGTATTGTACTGCAGTGTGTTTTACTGTATTCTACTACTTTGCATTGTACTGTTTGTGTTTATTGCATTGTACTTTATTGCACGGTAATTGTTGCATTGCGGTATTGTATTACAATGTATTGCCTTGTATTACATTGCATTGTATTCTACTGAATTTCATTACATTGTTGCATTTCAATGTAACATTTTCTATGCAGTGTATTACATTATAGGCCCAGTATTACACGGCGTCTTACTGCATTGATTTACTGTTTGAACTTGCCGGGAGCCGAGTTTCACTGTACTGTGTTGCCTTGTGTTCTGCAGGACTCCTTCCCATCAAGTGCCTGTGGAAGAACATGTGCCTCCAGGACAGGTTTTCTGTGCCACATGAAGACCCACACCTGATGCTGGAGACCAGTATGCCTGCCCATCTGTCGAATCAGTAGGAATGTCCAACAAAAACAGTACTGCCTTGAGTTGCGTAGTAGTGCACTGTCTGATAGCACTGCACTGCATAGTGCTGTAGTGACTGCTGTTCACGTGTCTCGTCTTCTGTTGTATGTATTGCAATGCACTTTATTGTTATCTTATGTGGTGTTATCGTATTATACTGTTTTCTTGTGTCGTTATTATCTTATACTGTGGCTTGTGTTATTGTAGCATATGACATTGAATTGTACTGAATGTCATGTTTGTGTATTTTATTGTACTGTGTGCTGTATATATTACATCGCAGCGTCCTACAATACTGAAATGTTTCATCGTGTTGCATTGTGTAGAATTGTATAGTATTGCCGTGTATTACATTGCATTGTATGAATGTACTATCTTGTATTATATTGCATTGTATGAATGTACTATCTTGTATTACATTGCATTGTATGAATTCACTATCTTGTATTACATTGCATTGTATGAATTCACTATCTTGTATTACATTGCATCGTATGAATTCACTATCTTGTATTATATTACATAGTATGAATTCACTATCTTGTATTATATTACATTGTATGAATTCACTATCTTGTATTATATTACATTGTATGAATTCACTATCTTGTATTATATTGCATTGTATGAATTCACTATCTTGTATTACATTGCATTGTATGAATTCACTATCTTGTATTATATTGCATTGTATGAATTCACTATCTTGTATTATATTACATTGTATGAATTCACTATCTTGTATTATATTGCATTGTATGAATTCACTATCTTGTATTACATTGCATTGTATGAATTCACTATCTTGTATTACATTGCATTGTATGAATTCACTATCTTGTATTATATTGCATTGTATGAATTCACTATCTTGTATTATATTGCATTGTATGAATTCACTATCTTGTATTACTTTGCATTGTATGAATTTACTATCTTGTATTACATTGCATTGTATGAATTCACTATCTTGTATTACATTGCATTGTATGAATTAACTAGCCTGGCACGGCGGACGTTGTGAGTGACCTGTGTGCTGTTCTCCTTAGGTATTGCATGGAGGCTTTTAGGTCTGTTTCGTCACAACAATTATCATGTCAAATTCAAGTTGATCTCCCTCCCCTAATTTTTTTGTCGTCCTTTTTTTCAAACTTTTTTTTATTTACCTCTGAGGGAATCTGTGACGTGACAGAACTGTGCCAAGGACAACTCTTCCACAGATGTAGATGAATGGCGTGTTGCACTCGGGGTTTATCGTCTCATCCTACGGGCTAACACCCTCAGCACCAGTCAAGGTGTAAGGGGGGGGGGGGAGGGAGACAAATGCCTTTGATGGGGGAGAGAACGCCCTTTGCTGTGCAGAACGCCTATCATCAACTCTTCTTGGTCTGTGGATCAGAGACAATCCATGTTTTTCGCTGTCACAAGGAAGGTTCTTGCCTTTCCAGAGTGTCCACTGAACGACATCAAATACAGGTGACACAAGGCATCATAGTTTTGCAGAGACAGACAGACAAGTAGGGATATATGATGGCGATGATGTTGATGATGATGATGATGTTGATGATGTTGATGATGATGATGACGTGATGATGATGACGATGATGGTGATGATGATGATGATGATGGTGATGATGATGATGATGGTGATGATGATGATGATGATGATTTCACTTTCTGCCTCCCAGAAGTTCGTCAGGATTCTGGATCAAGCGAGAGAACACGAGAGTTGGTCATTCACACACGAGTTCCAGTCAGTGTCACAACTATCCACCTGACAGAGCCTTTGCCCAGTTACCTACCTACAAGCATACCGCAAGCGCTCAGAAGCATTACAAGGATCGGAAACCAAACTTTTTAATCACCTGGGGGGACCCTCATAAAGGCATCTCCAGTCTCCAGAGACATAGTAAGACGTTGGATGAAGATTTGCTTGTCCAAAGCTGGCATAGACACGACTATTTTCACATCACATTCTACCCGCTCTGCAGCCGCATCAAAAGCAGTAGGAAATGTTCCATTAAAAACAATTCTGAAGTTCTTTTGCTGCATATTACCACAAGCCTATACTCATACAAGGTCATTTTGGCGAACGCTGCCCTTCAAGGAAATAAGGGCAAATAGACGCAGGTCTCTCAAATCTCGCTTAATCCAGAATCCTGACTGAATTCTAGGAGGCAAAACTCCACAACCAAACGAATTCACCTTGTGACATCTGAGTGGGCTTTGGTGCCTCTCCCTTAATCTCTGTGAATGCTTCCTGTTTTCAATCAAGATAGAATCTGTCAACTCTCTTGAGTCTCTATGCGCCATTTGCACATTCAGTCGACGAACCTCCGTTCTCTCGCCTGATCCCATCCTGACTTCATACTGGTCTGCAAACCCATCACATGTCACATGAGTGTGTCTGATTATAATATAATAATATATTTATTATATAGCGAAATCTTGTAAATAAATCTAAGCGCTGATTGTGGAGATTACTATCACCATAATTATTGTAACATCATCGTTGTTAGTTTTTAAGACCCAGCCGACTGCACACAGCCATTTCACGGTTATTATCATTTTAAAATGTACACAACGCCTCACTAACCCCCACCCCCCCTCAAAAAAAAAATCTGGAAAAGAAAATTTAATATACATATCAATGCATTCGCACATATAATTTAAAGATATTCCCCTGGTGTTGACCACTGTAGCCCAATTCAACACCAGGGGTATAAAAACTAACACGAATACAAATGAAAACATAACTAAGGACGCTAAAACAAATTAAAAACGGGCTTATATTACCTAAAACTGCTTCTGCACATCATATTTTCCTAGAGCCCAAAATGTATTCAATGCATGTGCTCAGTTATCAATCCTACGAGAAAGTATGTAAGGCTTAAAGAACACACACAGGTGAATGGACCAGCAAGGCAGAAAATGATGGGAAGAGAAAACAGAGAGCAAGGAAGCAAGGCAGAAACAAAGTGAATGGTTAAAAAATAATAAAATTACTAGAACAGAATGTCCAGAAGGTGGGGATATAATTAAACTGAGAGTCCCTGGCATCCTTAAAGATGAGAAGGTAAACAAATAGGGTAGACAGAAAACAGATAGGTAGAATGGACAGACAGACAGGTAGGTAGGTACAATGCACTTATGTAACTTCATCTAACAAACAAACAAACTACAATCTGACTTCATTTTACACGTGGAGTGACAGTTACTGAGGCAACACAAAGATAACATTCTTCAAATAAGAAAGAAAGAACGACCACTTTGAGTATCCGCCTCCTCCACCTTCAGTTTCTCTCTTTACATGCAAACCTAACCATTGACTTAACACAGAAGCACTGGCCATCGAAACCACAGACACTATACATATGGTTGTTTAAAGCCAAGCCGACTGCGTAAAGCCTTTTCGGGGCTATAGCCGTTTCAAAACCATACACGATACTTCAATAGGAAAAAAAGGAAAAGAAAATAAAGTAGGCCTACACACATCAATCCATCCATGCACACGTTGACCACTCGGTCCAATTTATCACTCAAGGGATTTAAAAAACATACCGGATTACAAATTCAAACATAACTAAGAACTCTAAAGCATATCTAAGAATGGGCCCAAATTACCCAAAATTGGGTCCGCATATCTCACTTGCCTAGAGCCAAAAAAGGACTTAATACATGTACCCAATTATCAATCCTAAGAGAAAGTATGTAAGACTTTATCGAACACATACAGTGAATGGACCAGCAAGGCAGAAAATGATAAGAAATGACAGAAAGCAAAGGAACTAGGCAGAAACAAAGAGAGTGACACAAAAGAGGAGATTTCTAACACAGAACTTCCAGAAGGTGGGGATACTTTTATACTGAAAGAGCCCCCGGCATTCCCATGGGGGGGGGGGGGGCACATAGAAGTAGTACAGAAGCAGGCAGGCGATAGGTAGGGAGATAGGTAGATAGACATTCTGATCTGTCCTACCTATCTGCCTGTCTGCCTACCTACCTGTCTGTCTGCTTTTTTTTTTAATCCAATATATCCAATATGAAGGCAACTAGGCATTTCTCAGGGACGTGTTATATTTCCACTACCAGTCAATCCAGTCAAACATGTGTCATTCATAACCCAGCAGGGCCTGCTTGTTAAGGCAGAATCATTCAGTAGTTTTCAAAAGCACCAAGGAATATGTAACCTACAACCATTGGAAAATCGTGTTACAGCCACACATGTCAACTCATAAATGCCCCAACACTGGTCACATGATAAAACGTCACTTTGTATGCTGGCTTGGCTGTGATATAGCAGACAATCATATGGCATACTGGCTTGCCCTGTGATATAGACAGACAATCATATGCATACTGGCTTGCCTTGATATAGCCAGACAATCATATGACATACTGGCTTGCCTGTGATATAGACAGACAATCATATGACATACTGGCTTGCCCTGTGATATAGACAGACAATCATATGACATACTGGCTTGCCCTGTGATATAGCCAGACAATCATATGACATACTGGCTTGCCCTGTGATATAGACAGACAATCATATGACATACTGGCTTGCCCTATGATATAGACAGACAATCATATGGCATACTGGCTTGGCCTGTGATATAGACAGACAATCATATGGCATACTGGCTTGCCCTGTGATATAGACAGACAATCATATGACATACTGGCTTGCCCTGTGATATAGACAGACAATCATATGACATACTGGCTTGCCCTGTGATATAGCCAGACAATCATATGACATACTGGCTTGCCCTGTGATATAGACAGACAATCATATGGCATACTGGCTTGCCCTGTGATATAGACAGACAATCATATGCATACTGGCTTGCCCTGTGATATAGACAGACAATCATGACATACTGGCATGCTGTGATATGACAGACAATCTATACATATGGCTTGCCCTGTGATATAGACAGACAATCATATGACATACTGGCTATGCCCTGTGATATAGACAGACAATCATATGCATACTGGCTTGCCCTGTGATATAGACAGACAATCATATGACATACTGGCTTGCCCTGTGATATAGACAGACAATCATATGCATACTGGCTTGCCCTGTGATATAGACAGACAATCATATGACATACTGGCTTGCCCTGTGATATAGCCAGACAATCATATGACATACTGGCTTGCCCTGTGATATAGACAGACAATCATATGACATACTGGCTTGCCCTGTGATATAGACAGACAATCATATGACATACTGGCTTGCCCTGTGATATAGACAGACAATCATATGACATACTGGCTTGCCCTGTGATATAGACAGACAATCATATGACATACTGGCTTGGCCTGTGATATAGACAGACAATCATATGACATACTGGCTTGGCCTGTGATATAGACAGACAATCATATGCATACTGGCTTGCCCTGTGATATAGACAGACAATCATATGACATACTGGCTTGCCCTGTGATATAGACAGACAATCATATGACATACTGGCTTGCCCTGTGATATAGACAGACAATCATATGACATACTGGCTTGCCCTGTGATATAGACAGACAATCATATGACATACTGGCTTGCCCTGTGATATAGACCAGACAATCATATGACATACTGGCTTGCCTGTGATATAGACAGACAATCATATGACATACTGGCTTGGCCTGTGATATAGACAGACAATCATATGACATACTGGCTGCTTATAGACAATGATACTGGCTTGCCTGTGATATAGACAGACAATCATATGACATACTGGCTTGGCCTGTGATATAGACAGACAATCATATGACATACTGGCTTGCCCTGTGATATAGACAGACAATCATATGACATACTGGCTTGCCTGTGATATAGACAGACAATCATATGACATACTGGCTTGCCCTGTGATATAGACAGACAATCATATGGCATACTGGCTTGCCCTGTGATATAGACAGACAATCATATGACATACTGGCTTGGCCTGTGATATAGACAGACAATCATATGGCATACTGGCTTGCCCTGTGATATAGACAGACAATCATATGACATACTGGCTTGGCCCTGTGATATAGACAGACAATCATATGGCATACTGGCTTGCCCTGTGATATAGACAGACAATCATATGACATACTGGCTTGCCTGTGATATAGACAGACAATCATATGACATACTGGCTTGGCCTGTGATATAGACAGACAATCATATGACATACTGGCTTGGCCTGTGATATAGACAGACAATCATATGACATACTGGCTTGGCCTGTGATATAGACA
Source organism: Monoplex corrugatus (assembly GCA_030674185.1). Taxonomy (NCBI): domain Eukaryota; kingdom Metazoa; phylum Mollusca; class Gastropoda; order Littorinimorpha; family Ranellidae; genus Monoplex; species Monoplex corrugatus. The sequence continues at coordinate 19,314,562 of JAPXFY010000035.1, forward strand.
GACAATCATATGACATACTGGCTTGCCCTGTGATATAGACAGACAATCATATGACATACTGGCTTGGCCTGTGATATAGACAGACAATCTATCATATGACATACTGGCATTCCCTGTGATATAGACAGACAATCATATGACATACTGGCTTGGCCTGTGATATAGACAGACAATCATATGACATACTGGCTTGGCCTGTGATATAGACAGACAATCATATGACATACTGGCTTGCCTGTGATATAGACAGACAATCATATGACATACTGGCTTGGCCTGTGATATAGACAGACAATCATATGACATACTGGCTTGCCCTGTGATATAGACAGACAATCATATGACATACTGGCATTGGCCCTGTGATATAGACAGACAATCATATGACATACTGGCTTGCCTGTGATATAGACAGACAATCATATGACATACTGGCTTGCCCTGTGATATAGACAGACAATCATATGACATACTGGCTTGCCCTGTGATATAGACAGACAATCATATGACATACTGGCTGCCCTGTGATATAGACAGACAATCATATGACATACTGGCATTGCCCTGTGATATAGACAGACAATCATATGACATACTGGCTTGCCCTGTGATATAGCAGACAATCATATGACATACTGGCTTGCCCTGTGTATAGACAGACAAAAAAGTAGACATACTGCTTGCCTGTGATATAGCAGACAATCAATATAGACTTACTGGCATGCCAGTGATATAAATGGACATTCTATGAAAATTTATAGATCATTGACTGATGTGTGAATGAAATGAGTGACTGATAATGCTTAGGCTGTGTTGTGCTTGATGCTACGCTGGCGCGGCGCGGAAAAATAATGATGACAAACATTTTAGCTTGTTACATTTGTGTCAAAGGTGTGGCACCCTGGGTACCTAAAGCATAGTTTTCTGACAGATAGTTCCAAGGTCAAGGTACGTGACCCAAAAAATTGGATCTTCACCATCACAATGGTCAGTGGCGCCAGTGATATACGTAAATCATTCTGAGCGCTGAGACGCCATGTTGGGAAACTGAAACTGCAGGTGACTGGATCAACAGCTTTAAGGCTGGTTTAGCTATCTTTACTTCATCGCCTACATCAGATGGTAACTAAGCTTTGTTGCTGTGAGAGAGCTTAACCTGACGAGAGGGATACAAACCTCACTGTTATTGTTATTGTTGTTTATAGCCCAACCCACTGCGTGGAGCCATATCAGGGCTATAACCGTTTCAAAAATACAAAACTTCAACAGAAAAAAAAAGAGAAAAAAATTATGTACGCATATCAATGCATTCGCGCACTAAGGAAATGCCCCTGGCGTTGACCACTCCATCCAATTGATCACACAGGGAGTTTAAAACACACACCTGAATACAAATTTAAGCATACCTAAGGACACCAAAACATATATAAAAACGGGCATAAATTACCTAAAATTGCTTCCGCGTATCTAACCTCCCTAGAGCAAAAAATGCACTTAATACACGTACCCAATTATCAATCCCAAGGAAAAGTACGTAAGACTTTATCCAACACACAGAGGTGAATGGATCAGCAAGGCAGAAAATGACAGGAAGAAATGACAGAAAGCAAAGAGCAAGGCAGAAACAAAGAGAGTGACAGAAAAGAGGAAACTTCTAGCCCAGAATTTCCAGAATGGGGAGGGGGGGGGGTACTATTTATACTAAAAGAGCCCCCAGCATCTCCACGGGAGGACAGTAGCGTGGTCTGAGTGGTCTAGTGGAGCCTGGGTCCCGCATAGTTACACAGGGAATGCTGATAGGAGGTCTAGCCTGCCTAGGCATACGACTATGAGGAATGTCGTCTCACTCAACCACAGGCAATGCATTGAACACAACCGTCTACCTTCTCCCTGCCGCTGCTTTCTCTTTGTTAGGAGTCAGGCGTTGGCACATGCTGTCACTTGCATTGATTTTGCCTGTACGCTACTTGACAGTGGCGTGCTGTCAGCACTAAGTCCTGTATCAACGCGTTTGCTATGTATATTGTGTACATTCAACGTGTGGCCCTGTGACGTTTGGCGCTGATCAATATATTACCTGAGGAAAAGGCAACGGCAGTCTCATAACGGCAAGATGGCAGGAGGGGAGTCAGGAGGCGTGCGTGTTACTACTCAAAACCCAGGATATCATAACTGAAACAATATTTAAAAACAACCGGGATGCTACTAAATGACAACATTAGCTATGCCTCGACTGTCCTTTGTGCTTCTAATCTTTCTATGAATGTACGGAAGAAAAGCAAAACTCGTTTTGAATTACCTCGGTTCATACACACACTTGATGACACTAAACCCAGTTATTGCCAAAACTGATCTGGGAAGCTAAATGTTGATGTTTCCTGGGAAAGCTTAGTGTTATTGTTATTTTTCTTTCAAGCCCAGCCGACTGCGTAGAGCCATATCAGGGCTGTAACCGTTTCAGTACATGTACATACACAATACTTCAACAGGGAAAAAAAGGAAAACAAAATTAAGTAGGCCTACACACATCATTGCATTCGCGCACATAATCTAAGGATATGCCCCTGGCGTTGTTCACCCCGTCCAATTCATCACACAGGGGATTTAAAAAACATATCCTAGTACAAATGTAAACATCACAAAGAACACTAAAACATATATAAAAACGGGCCTAAATTACCTGAAATTGTTTCCACGTATCTGATTTCCCTACAGCTAAAAATGCACTTAACACATGTATCCAATTATCGATCCTAAGAGAAAGTACTTGTAGCAACAAAGGATACATTTGTATGGAGAGCCATGGTCGTAAACGCCATGCGGCAGGGCACATGATGATGATGAAAAGAGAGTACGTAAGACTTTATCAAAGACATACATGTACAGGTGAATGGACCAGCAAAGCAGAAAATGACAGGAAGAAATGACAGAAAGCAAAGGAGCAAGGCAGAAACAAAGAGAGTGACAGAAAAGAGGAAATGTCTAGCACAGAATTTCCAGAAGGTGGGGATACTATTTATACTGAAAAAGCCCCCGCATCCCCACGGGGAGTCCTGGGAAAGGTGTTTGCAAACTTTTATCAAATCAAAGGAGATAAGAATCGTTCATAAATTATTGCTACAAATATTGTATTGAATGCAATGGGTATGGTAATTATGACGTGGAAGTTTCTGGAACAATTGTTCAATAAATATTGTGAAAATACTCAGTGTAAAAGAATCACAAAGTGATGTCTCTTTTATATACATGTAATATACATATATCTTTTAAGTGTAGATAAAAATGATAAAACGGGTGGATAAAATATTTGATCCCATTTTAATGCTTGCACAATCATACATGTTCAAATGCAAAATTGACAGGCCTTATCCGAATATATCCGTTTTTCAAAAGCAGTTAGATAAGAGATTCAAAATGAAACATTTAAATGCCAAATCAAACATTTGCTTGTGAAAATGGAAGATGGATTGGCACAGTTGTAAATCAATGTTTAATAACAGAATCAACTGTGACCTTCTTCATATTGCTTTTTTTGTGTGCTTTCATAATTGTATATATTAGTGATTCTGTCGTTTTCATTGTAATTTCATGATGTTCAATGTTTACAAAACGTGATATAAAACAGCAACAACAACAACAACAGCAGCAAACAACAACAAACATCAACAGCAACACAACAACAAGGAAAACTGATAATGCCTGACACGTTAGGCATTCACCCTTTGGCTCCTGCACCCAGTCCACCAGCATCCTGCATTGTCAATCACGCTAGCAAAGCAAAACCTTAACCCTTTGATTCCTTCACCCTATCCACCACTGCAGGAAGCTGGTGGATATAGTAAGGGAGTCAAAGGTTCAAGTTTTTGCGATTGGTAGATAGGATGCGGGAGTCAAAAGGTTAAAGGAGAAGGCGTGTGTTCCCGTTGTGACTGTCAGACACTGCAGCTTTTCTCGTGACCAGCACCATGAGGACAGTGCCCATCGCCAATCACTCGATGCAGTACTTTTCTGCAGCTCCCAATAGGGTCAGGTACCTATTCACAGCTGGATAGACAAGACACTTCAGGCACAAAGCCTTTCTGGAGCCAGACTACAACCCTTCCCCCGTGGGAATGCCGGGGACTCTTTCAGTATAAGTAGTATCCCACATTCTTGAAATTCTGCGCCAGAAATTTCCTCTTTTCTGTCACTCTCTTTGTTTCTTTCTTCCTCCTTTGCTTTCTGCCATTTCTTCCTATCATTTTCTGCCTTGCTCATTCATTCACCTCTATGTGTTCGATAAAGTCTTACGTACTTTTCTTAGGATTGATAACTGCGTACAATGTATTAAATGCATTTTTCGCTCTAAGGATATGCGAAAACAATTTCAGGTAATTTAGGCCCTTTTTGTTTATGTTTCAATGGCCTTATTTATGTTTAAATTTGTATTCAGATGTTGTTTTTTTTAAAATCCCCGTGTGCGATAAATTGGACAGAGTGGTCAACGCCACGAAAGATGAAATCTACAGAAGGACTGTAGAGAGAAGGGGATGGAGACAGCTGACGGGGCATACATCAGTGGCTACCATCAATAATGATGTCGCCTACAGGTGAACAGGTCAACGCCAGGGCATGTCCTTAGACTATGTGCGCGAATGCACTGATATGTGTACTAAATTTTCTTTTCCTTTTTTTTTTCTGTTGAAGTATTGTGTATGTTTTGAACTGGTTATAGCCCTGATATGGCTCTATGCAGTCGGCTGGGCTACATACAACAATAACAATAACAACAGTAAGACTGCAACCTGTGCGCAGTGGACAGACAGGAACACAACTGGCTGGTCAAGGGGGCTGGCTGGTCAAGGGGGCTGGCTGGATCTGCAGCCCACACGCGCGTTTGCCTCACCAGGCAGACCATGTCCTTAGTATCCAGTTGGGCAGCCTGTATGTTACTGCGCGAACACTCAAACCCATCTTCCACCCACTTCCACCTTATGAAATGAATCTATGCGCCAGGTTTAACCCTATGACTCACGCACCTTGTCCATTAACTGCAAAATCTGAACCCTTTGACTCCTTCACCCTATCCAAGATGCTGGTGGATTGGGTGAGGGAGTCAAAGGGTTCAGTTTTTGCTTTGCTAGCATGGTTCACAGAGCAGAATACTTGTGGACAGGGTGCGGGAGTCAAAGGGTAAAATTACCTATGTCAAAAGTTTTATCAATAAGCTATTCATTCTTTCACTCATCATTCTCCCTCCCCCCCCCCCCTCTCCACCTCCTCTTTTACACACACACACTCTCTCTCTTCGTCTAATATCACTCATAGTGAAAAGACGTTAAATCAAAGAACGACACACAACACACACACACACACACACTCTCTCTCTCTCACACACTCACTCTGTCTCTCTCTCTTTTACACACACACACACTGTCTCTCTCTCTACACACACACACACATACACACTGTCTCTCTCTCTTTTACACACACACACACTCTCTTTGTCTCTTACACACACATACATCTCTTTCTCTCTCTTTTAAATACACACACACACACTCTCTCTTCTCTTTTACAAACACACACACTGTCTCTCTCTCTTTTAAACACACACACACAACACACTCTCTCTCTTTCTCTCTTTTAAACACACGCACACACACACTCTCATTCTCTTTTACACACACACTCTCTCTGTCTCTTACACACACACACACACTCTCTCTCTCTCTTTTAAACACACGCACGCACACACACACTCTCTCATTCTCTTTTACACACACACACAACACACTCTCTCTCTCTCTTACACACACACACTCTCTCTCTCTTTTTTAAACATACGCACACACACTCTCTCTCTTTCTCTTTCGCACACACACTCTCTCTCTTACACACACACACTCTCTCTCTCTTTTTAAACATACGCACACACACTCTCTCTCTTTCTCTTTCGCACACACACTCTCTCTCTCTTACACACACACACTCTCTCTGTGTCTCTTACACACACACACACTCTCTCTCTCTCTGTGTCTCTTACACACACACACTCTCTCTGTGTCTCTTACACACACACACTCTCTCTGTGTCTCTTACACACACACACTCTCTCTCTCTCTGTGTCTCTTACACACACACACTCTCTCTCTCTCTGTGTCTCTTACACACACACACTCTCTCTGTGTCTCTTACACACACACACTCTCTCTCTCTCTGTGTCTCTTACACACACACACACTCTCTCTCTCTCTGTGTCTCTTACACACACACACACACACTCTCTCTCTGTGTCTCTTACACACACACACTCTCTCTGTGTCTCTTACACACACACACTCTCTCTGTGTCTCTTACACACACACACTCTCTCTGTGTCTCTTACACACACACACTCTCTCTGTGTCTCTTACACACACCATCTCTTGTGTCCTACTCTCTTGACCTACACACACACACTCTCTCTGTGTCTCTTACACCACACACACTCTCTCTCTGTGTCTCTTACACACACACACTCTTCTCTACACTCTCTGTGTCTCTTACACCACACACACTTCTCTCTCTGTGTCCTTACACACACACACTCTCTCTGTGTCTCTTACACACACACACTCTCTCTGTGTCTCTTACACACACAACTCTGTGTCATCTTACACACACACTCTCTCTCTCTGTGTCTCTTACACACACACCCCAAACACACTCTCTCTGTGTCTCTTACACACACACACTCTCTTCTGTGTCTCTTACACACACACACTCTCTTCTCTCCCACATTCTCCTTCTTACAAACACTCTCTCTCTGTGTCTTACACACACACTCTCTCTGTGTCTCTTACACACACACACTCTCTCTCTCTACATCACCTCTCTTGTGTCTCTTAACACACACACACATCTCTCTCTGTGTCTCTTACACACACAACACTCTCTCTGTGTCTCTTACACACACACACTCTCTCTGTGTCTCTTACACACACACACTCTCTCTGTGTCTCTTACACCACACCCCCTCAACAACTCTCTCTGTGTCTCTTACACACACACACTCTCTCTGTGTCTCTACACACCACACTCTCTCTGTGTCTCTTACACACACACTCTCTCTCTGTGTCTCTTACACACACACACTCTCTCTGTGTCTCTTACACACACACACTCTCTCTCTGTGTGTCTCTTACACACACACACTCTCTCTGTGTCTCTTACACACACACACACTCTCTTCCTCTCTGTGTCTCTTACACACACACACTCTCTCGTGTCTCTTACACACACACACACTCTCTCTCTGTGTGTCTCTTACACACACACACCTCTCTCCTCTCTCTGTGTCTCTTACACACACACACACTCTCTCTCTCTTTTCTCTCTCTTTTAATTAAACACACGCACACACACTCTCTCTTTCTCTTTTACACACACACACACACACACACACACACACACACAAACACACACACGCATGTACGCACGCATGCACGTTAGTCACTACTTTCATACCAAGGTCTGTCCATCTCCCTGAAATACAACAAATGCCAGTAGGCCTACTCTTTGATTTCCACATGCTGTGTTTTCAACACTTTGCCAAAGCACAGGGTTTTATGCAGGCTCACAAAGTCAATCAGATAATTGCTGGCAGATTTGGGTGAAGCTCATGTGGAATCGCCCGAGTGTGGCAAATCCCTCATGAACAAACTCCAAACTCATTATGCGTTACTACGTCGTGTGCTACTGATACATTTCCCTTTCAGCATTTTGTGTGTGTGAGTTCTAGCCAGATATTGCCTGCACAGTGTGTACAGAACGGCGCGCGATCAACAGATTATTCCTGGCAAATTCCGATACAGCGCATATGGTATTGTCCCAATGTGATGAGCCCCCTCCTGAAATAACTGTTAAAACTCCCTCCCTGTCCATGCATCTTTTACATGGTGCTCTCTTTCGGACGTGCTCATTCAGCGAGAGGCATTGTTTGTGTTGATATGTGGTTATGTGGAGGAGGCATTGTTTGTGTTGATATGTGGAGGAGGCATTGTTTGTGTTGATATGTGGTTATGTGGAGGAGGCATTGTTTGTGTTGATATGTGGAGGAGGCATTGTTTGTGTTGATATGTGGTTATGTGGAGGAGGCATTGTTTGTGTTGATATGTGGAGGAGGCATTGTTTGTGTTGATATGTGGTTATGTGGAGGAGGCATTGTTTGTGTTGATATGTGGTTATGTGGAGGAGGCATTGTGTTGATATGTGGTTGAGGAGGCATTGTTTGTGTTGATATGTGGTTATGTGGAGGAGGCATTGTTTGTGTTGATATGTGGTTATGTGGAGGAGGCATTGTTTGTGTTGATATGTGGTTATGTGGAGGAGGCATTGTTTGTGTTGTATGTGGTTATGTGGAGGAGGCATTGTTTGTGTTGATATGTGGTTATGTGGAGGAGGCATTGTTTGTGTTGATATGTGGTTATGTGGAGGAGGCATTGTTTGTGTTGATATGTGGAGGAGCATTGTTTGTGTTGATATTGGTTATGTGGGGAGGCATGTTTGTGTTGATATGTGGTTATGTGGAGGAGGCATTGTTTGTTGATATGATTATGTGGAGGAGGCGTTTGTGTTGATATGTGGTTATATGGAGGAGGCATTGTTTGTGTTGTTGTATGTGTAGGAGGTAATGTTTGTGTTGATATTGAGGAGGCATTGTTTGTGTTGATATGTGGTGGCATTGTGTTATGTGGTTATGTGGAGGAGACATCGTTTGTTGATATGTGGTTATGTGGAGGAGGCATCGTTTGTGTTGATATGTGGTTATGTGAGGAGGCTAGTTGTGTTATGTGGTTATGTGGAGGAGGCATCGTTGTATATGTGGTTATGTAGAGAGGCACTGTTTAGGTTGATATGTGTTATGTGAAGGAGGCATTGTTGTGTCATATGTGGTTTTGTGGAGGAGGCATTGTTTTGGTTGTGTGTATGTGGAGGACATTGGGTTGATATGTGGTTATGTGGAGGACATTGGGTTGATATGTGGCTATGTGGTGGGCACTGAGTTTATGTTATGTGGAGAAGGCTCTGGGTTATGTGGTTATGTGTGGACACTGCGTTGATATGTGGTTATGTGGATTAGGCTGTTGGGTTGATATATGGTTATGTGGTGGATACTGGGTTGATATGTGGCTATGTGGTGTACACTAGGTTGGTATGTGGCTATGTGGAGGAGGCATTGTTTGGGTTGATATGTGGAGGTGGTACCGTTTGGCTGATGTGTGGTTATGCAGAGGAGGCATCATCTGGGTTGATATGTGGTTATGTGGAGGCATTGTTTGGGATATGTGGAGGTTGTATTGGCGATGTGGTTATGGGATGAGGCATTGTTGATGTGTTATGTGGGGAGGCATTGTTTGGGATGTGTGGTGAGCATTGTTTGGGCTGTGTTATGGGAGGAGGCATGTTTGGTGTGTTATGTGGAGGAGGCATGTTTGGGTGTGGTTATGAGGAGGCATTGTTTGGGATATGTGGTTTGTGTGGGAGGCATTGTTTGGGGTATATGGTTATGTGGAGGAAGCAGTTTGGGTTGATATGTGGTTATGTGGGGGACACTGGGTTGATATATGGTTATGTGGAGAGGCATTGAGTTGATATGTGGATGAGATACTGTTTGGGTTGATATATGGCTATGTGTTTGTGGGGACACTGGATATGTGGTTGTCTGGGGAACACTGGATATGTGTTGTGGGGACACTGGATATGTGGTTGTCTGGGGAACACTGGATATGTGTTTGTGGGGGACACTGGATATGGTTGTCTGGGGAACACTGGATATGTGGTTGTCTGGGAACACTGGATATGTGGTTGTCTGGGGGACATCGATGATATGTGGTTGTGTGTGTGTGTGTGTGTGTGTGTGTGGGAGTTGTGTGGTGTGTGTGTGTGTGGAGTGTGTGTGAGTGTGTGTGTGTGCGCGAGTGTGTGTGTGAGTGTGTGTGTGTGCGAGTGTGTGTGTGTGTGTGTGTGTGTGTGTGTGTGTGTGAGTGTGTGTGTGTGAACAGTGGGATGATACAGGCAACCCTCCATCTTGAACATGGGACAGGCTGACGCTTAATCCATCATGGTTGACATCCGTTTCCAGTATAAAGGGTTTGGTGAAGTCGGCAATACTGGAACTGTGGCTATCGCCGTCTTCAGTGCATCAAAGGCTGTTCGATGAATGAAGCCTCACAGGTTTAAAATGTCCACAGTTTGCTTGTTAGAATCTTCGCTACCATCGGTAACCAGATCGTGAAGTGGTCCTGCTATTTTACACAAACAGTGGATAAAGCGACGATAGTAGCTAGCAAACCCCAGAAAGCTTCGCAGGCCATTGTTGTGGCGGGTCTTGGCCAGTCTTTCACCACCTCAGGACTTCCTGCTGTCTTTGCTGAGATGATATGGCCCAGTCATTCACCTCTCGATGAAGGAACTGGCACTTGTTCACGTGCAGTTTCATGTCCATAGCAGTGATGAGTCCCAATAATTGATTACGATATCCTGGAATGTTTTCGAATATACCAGAAGGTCGTCCAAGGAGAAACTGAAATATGAAGTCCAACACTGTTGACTGCACCAGACGTTGGAATGTTGCTGCCACCGAGATTCAACCTATGGGCATTCTTGTGTATTCAAAAAGACCCGTTGGAATGATAAACGCTGTCTTGTGTGGTGTCTGGGTGCATCGCAATTTGGTGATAACCACTGGCCAGGCCAAGGGTTGAAAAGTACTGGACACCAACGAGGCATCAAAAGACTTGTATCCGTGGTAAACGATGAGCATCACAAAGTCTTTTTGTTAAGGTGGCGGTAGTCCACGCAGAGTCGGAGGCTGCCATCTTCCTTTCTGTTGACTACTATGGGGACAGCATATGAGCAACAGCTCTCAACGACGACTTTCTGTACAAGAAGTCCTTTGATATGTTTATGTACCACTTTCAGCTGGTGTAGGGGGATGGCTCAGTACGTTTGGGCAACAGATGTAGGGTCTGTTGAGTGGTGGTAAACTGCTTCCGTGCGGCCCACGTCGTTATCATCCTTGGTCAAACTTGCTGTATGTTTGGACAGCAGCATTTGCAGTTGTTTTCGCTGTTCAGCAGTGCCATCAAACTTGAGACAAGGATGTTCTGACTTGGTGCAGAGGGTGATTTAAGTAGGACTGGAGGTTGGGCTTCATGGAGATTACGGGCTGATTTATAGTTGTTGAAAACGACTTTCCTTGGGCTCTTAATGGCTGTGATGGAATTTAGAAGTGTCATAGGGGTTCTGGCAGGGAGAAAGATACCTTCCTGTGACAGATGTACGTACCTGGAGTTGCAGTCAACGTCCAGAAAAGTGGGTACCAACATGAGACCCCTGGGTAGTGGTTGGGCCAGAGGTGATGCAAGGAATTGATGGGCAACTTGATTACCCATCACTCAGATGGTCGCCATGGAGTTAGCAGGGATCCTGTAATGCTGAGTGGTTCATGCCATCCCTCGGTTAGAGGCGTTTTCTGTGGGAATCTCTCCTGCTATGGCTCGGAGGGATGAAGGGAGATTTGGAGCTTGGTAAGGGCAGTGGCCAAAGACATTCATGCTCAGCAGAACTAGCAGATGCTTTTTGCATTGCTTCATAGACGGCTCTGTGGGCTCTTTAACAACTAGGACTGGGACACTTGGGCAGCATGGACCAGAGTTTGATGTCATTGACGTAGATACCGGAGTATGGAACTTCTGTACCGTTGGCCGCCATTAGGGTAACATGGCAGTCCTGAAAAGAAAGGTTTTTCTGGAGGTGGGCATCCCATGCCTCAGTCACTGTATTTACTTCGCTGCCAGTATCCTCTTATTGTTGACAGTGATATCTGCAATAAGACATTGGCCGGTGAGTCGTAAATGTACTTTATCCCCCGTTGCCCATTCGTTGCTGGCAACGGGAATTATAAGTTTCCCTGCTGCTGTTGGGTATGCTGGCCTTGCTTGCTGTAGGCAGTCACGCTGTCGCTGCTGGCGTTGTGGATGGGTGTTTTGGTATTGCTGCTGTTGTTGCTGCCAGGTATGTTGACCTGTTTCCCTCAGGTAGGACTGTTTTGCATGGCACTGTTCTTCAGTGTGACTGAAGCGTCGGCACCAAATACAGTATTCGCGCTTCCTGTTCTGGTTCCTACTGTAGCTTGGTGAAGGTCTGGTAGTAGCAGGATGTGATTGGGATATGCTGGTCATGTTCTGCTGTCTTTCTTCTAAGTTGGTGCTGAGGTCTGTTAGTAGTGCTTCTAAGCGTGCCAGGAAGGCACTGTTTTCTATTGCCAACACTTCCCACACCCAGCGTTGAGCTTCTCTCTTGGTTTCTTCAAAGCAGACATGGCCACATTCACGCATACACCATTTGATCTCCCTCTTGAGGGCTGCTGGATGTAGACCACTGGCAAAGGTGTCCATCACTTCAGTGTCAAAGAGAGGGCTGTCGGTCTGGACTTGATTCACCTTGCTCCATTGTGTCAGTCTCTGGCATTTTGTGGATGGACTCACCAAGACCCTGATGAGTCCTACGAAATGTTGCAGCCGATGTTGGGGCATCCCTCTGTTCACCCCAATTCTCATTGATGATTGTCATGATTTTGTCTGGTGTATTATTTTAGATGCTGGCATATGACTGATTAGTCATCTGGCAGAGCAGATAGGATACATCCTGCTGTATTTTCTATGGGTTGTAGATGGAGGGCCAGCCTGGCTTCACGAATGAAGTCTTCAGCATCCAGGGTGCCGACTTTTCCAGAAAATATAGGTAATTTCTGGGGGCAAAGAACTGGAGTGTTTACTCTAGCCGTATCTTGGAAGTGCTGTCGATCAGTTGGTCAGCCTTCAGCATTATCTTCCACTATTTCTTGTGTCCTTTCCAGATTCTGGATCCTGCTCGTGAGCGCCAAGTGGGATGGAACAAGCGGCTAAGGACGGGGCATTGCTGTGGTGGTGTCATTTGTGTCTAGAGGCAGAAAGGGAAGTCTCTCAGTCAAAAGACACCAGAATCCATGGATAGAGCTTGACATGTTCTGCTCTTGACATCAAGGGCGGTTCAGAGAAAGTCTCTGCTCAAGCTGCATTTGTCACGCCACTCACGACTTCAGAGGACAAGACTGGTTCACCTGCTACTGAGGATCCCCCAACATCAATGACGACGACATTCCCTGCAGCAAGTTCTGCAGAGCCGTCAACATCATCACCGCCATCCCCTGCAAGAGATCCTCCTGTCAACTCGCTCTGGCCGTATTTTATGCTGCCACCAAGATTTCGATCACTCTGACTTCAGTTTTGTTCTTCTCAAGAACAATTCGCTACGTAGTTGTACTTCGCTGGGATTGGAGTGATGTAGCAACGTCCTGTGGTCTAAGAGTTATTTTCCCTTTGTTGTTTTCAGTAACCAGGAACCAAGTTATGTCCCTTTGAGGAGTTTTGGTCGCCGTTGTTTGTGAAGATCATTGTAGAGATAAAGAGGTCTCAGACGCTGCACTTCGGTCTGTGTCTTTCTTTGGAGTTGCGTGCAACTGATTGTTGCCACTCTACAGTAGGAATGAGTGTAGGATGAGTGACCTGTGTTAACCTACATAACAGTCTCTTTCCTACGGTTCCCAGGGAACAGATAAGAGAATCTCTTTAAGGTTGGTGTGGATTTGGAAAAGTTCGTTGTGTTTCTGCTTTCTCCAATCCTTCTCCCACAGATATCTCACGTGAGTTTGTATTTTGGCTTTCAGATCTGTATCAGAAATGAAAATCTTTATGCTTGGATTGGGGACACAGTTTTTAGTGCCAAAACCAGAGCAGTTAGTTCAGCAGTATAAACAGAACTGTCAGAGGCAATATGTTTTAAAAATGAAGCATTGGGAATAATAGCTGAACAGAAAGCAGCTCTTGCTAGAAGACGAGACGAACTATCAAAAATATGTTGCATGGGAATCATCATCAAGAAGATAAAAAAGTTGATGGCCAGCCACAACTCCACCATCACTATTGATAACTGTCCATGAGGTGATTGTGCCTGAAATCAGTAAGAACATTCATGATTTTTTTCCCACCCCCCAAAGAAGTTGACCAATGCCTCGAACTTTAACATTGTGCTGCCTGCAATGTAACATTTACATACATGTGAAATACTGACATGGAAATCTGTTTAATAACATGTACAAACATATGTTTACTTGTTTGTCTATCTGTTTGTTCATTAGTCTGTCTGTTTAACTTATTTCTTTTATTTGTCATAAAATGTGGAAAATATCCGATCTCTCTCATACCCACACACATCTTCATTGATTACAATCATTCTTTTCATAAAAGCAAAACAAAAACCAATCCATATTAATAAATGATCAAGCGTGTATTTCACATCAAATGACCAATGACATTCCCCACAGTATATGCACTCAAACAGCCATTTCACACTAAATTTAAAAAACCCAAGTTATTGCAGTATTTCTTCATCTGCAGACCTTCTTGCAGAATAATTCCACACAGGAGGTAAATCTACGTGCTCATTTTTGGCTGGATCATTGAAGCGAAGGATTATTCTCCCCTTGACTGTAACTGACTTGACACTGTTTATCTGCAAATAAAAGACCTTTTTTATTATTACTGGAAACTGCAATGTTGTTTACAATCTTCAAACTTTATTTCTTCCAAAGCAACAATGGTGTATACCATGGAAATGATTTTTCAAGCTGAGCAAAGATTCCAATCATTACCTGATATGGGAGGGGCTTACATGGTCTGACTCCATACGGTGATTATTGGCATGTGTAGGGAGCGTAGCAGGCTTGGTATTTTTACTTGTCAGTTTTGTTTAAAGCCCAGCCAGATGTACAGAGCCCTATCAGGGCTATAACTGTTTCAAAACATACAATATTTAAACAGGACAAAAACTAAAGGAAAAGAAAAAAAAGTACACACATCAATGCATTTGCGCACATAATCTAAGGAGATGCCCCTGGCGCTGACCACTCTGTCCAATTTATCACACTGGAGATTTACTGTTGTTGTTATTGTCGTTTAAATCCCAGCCAACTGCATAGAGCCATATCAGGGCTATAACACCGCTTCAAAAGATACAAAACTTCAACAGAAAAAAAAGAAAAGAAAATTAAGTAGGCTACACATATCAATGCATTTACGCACATAATCTTTGGACATACCCATGGCGTTGACCACTCCGTCCAATTTATTGCACACATGATTTAAACACACCTGAATACAAATATAAGCATACCTAAGGGCAATTTATCGCACTGGGGATTTAAAAAACACACGAATACAAATATAAGCATACTTAACCCTACCAGACCGAGTTCCCGCTATTGCGGGAATGACGAAAATGACTATATACCGAGTTCCCGCTATAGCGGGAATAGCACACTCACACGATCGTCACTTTATCAAGAGCTAAAAATAGCTACCGGACCGTTGCTAAGCGTCGCGTGAGCGTGTGTTCAGCCTATTGCAACTGTCTGCCTTTGTGTTGATGGTATTTTGAGGTGATTTGGGTGCAAAATTGACCATGAAGCGAGCTAGTGATGAACCAAGCACTTCAACAGCTAAACGGGCGAGGCCAACTCGCTTCACAGTTCAACAAGTGGTGGACATTTTGCAGATTGGAGAATTTGATCAGGAATACGTTTCCGATTCAAGTGACGATGATTATGTTGATGAAGCATTGAGTGAAAGTGATGATTCTGACAATGAAAGAAGTAGGTCGAGACAGTGTGTTGGAAGAAGGGGGCGTGCCCGTACCCCCCAACCAAGTGATAGGGGAGATGCTTGTGTGATTGAGAGTTGGACTGGCGTTAGATGAAAGATAGGCCTATTTTCTACAATCTCTCCACGTTTCATATAATTATAACCATTGGTGTGCATGATATGAACAGTTTTCTAACGTATATACATTTATTTCAAAATTTTGCTCAGGAGGCCAGGCAGGGGGCACAATTACGCTCAGGGGCTAAGGTCTGGTAGGGTTAAGGACAATAAAACATAACAGGTCTAAATTACCTAAAATTGATTCTGTATATCTCACTTCCCTAGAGCCAAAAATGCACTTAAAACATGTACTCAATTATTAATCCTAAAAGGAAGTATTAAGACTTTATCGAACACATACAGGTGAATGGACCATTAAGGCAGAAAATGATAGGAAGAAATGACAGAAAGCAAAGGAAGAATGAAGAAACAAAGAGAGTGACAGCAAACAGGAAATTTCTGGCAGAGAATTTCCAGAAGATGATGACACTATTTATACTGAAAGAGAAGGATAAATGAAAGAGAGAGAAAACAACAAAGACAGACAGAGGAGCAAGACAGAGATGTCTACTAACAGTGATGGAGAAACTGAATTCCTCTGGCCCGATGATAGGTTGTTGGGGCAGCAGAATACAGTGTTCTTTGACTTCCACTCCCTGTGTATAAACACACATAATAATGCACACACACACACACACACACACACACACACACACACACACACACACACACACACACACACACACACACACACACACACACACACACCACACACACACCACACACACACACACACACACACACACACAATCTTGTGAATAACGATACTACTGCTACTACTAACAAGAATAATTATCGTCACAGTAATACTACTACTACTAACTACTAATAATAATAATAATAACAACAATAATAATAAAATGATATGATAATAATAATAATAATAACAACAACAACAACGCTTAATCTTAAAAAAGCCCTAAGTGCCTACAATAATGAAAGAATGTATAAAGAAAAACAAAAATGCACAAGCCACACAACACTGACATCACACATTTACCAACACACACACACACACACACACACACACACACACACAAACAAACAAACAAACACACAGAGCAAGATGACAAGACAGGGGGATAAATGGTTATCACAATGTGAAAAGAGTAGTTTCCAGAGGAATGTGATCGATGACACAGAATCAGAAGTGCATAGTGACAGAAGAAGTCTGTTCTATGCAGACGGGACCTGGAAGGAGAATGAACACTGGCCAGTGACCTTGGTATGAAAGCAAAAAATAAGAGCAGATGAGCATCAGAAGAGGAGTGCAACTGTTGTGATGGAGTGTAAAGGTGAACAAATTCAGCAAAATAGGAAGGAGCCAGACCATTCCAAAATCTATAGCTCAGCAGAGAATATTTAACGTTAGCCCCTTTGACTCCAACACCCTATCCACCCACTGCAAAAACTTAACCCTTTGACTCCTTCACCCTATCCACCAGCTTCCTTTGCTAGCATGGTTGACAATGCAGGATGGTGGTGGACAGGGTGCAGGAGTCAAAGGGTTAATTCACTCTTCTATGGAGACACAGGGAGAGAAAGGAGCAAGGGAGTGATGTGAGTGGACTTAGAGCATCTGCAGATTTGTCCAGCAGTACTGTTTTCTACTTTCTGAAGCTGGAGAAGAACACTACGTGGACAGCCAGCATGAGGAGAATTACAGTAATCCAGTGTTGAGAGGACAAAAGCAGAATTAACAGTTCTGGTGGCATTCTCAGAGAGGAGATCACAAACAAAACCAATAGACAAATCCAAAACAAGTGTGACTAACTGTTTCAGAGAACAGGAACCAGAAGAAAACACGAAAAAAAGAACCAGAACGAATATCTAATACAATCAGACAAGACAGGCACTACAAAGCAACAAGTAGTATGCACCACAGGCAGAGGAAAAATAACACTGAAAAGAATATGTCTGATCAATTGTGCACGCTCACAGAGGTCTGAAAGACAAGTTATCTAGCTGGGCAGAAGTGGGGACAGAGTGAGGACAAAAAAGTTTTAGATGCAATCAAAATCATTTCAGTTTTATCACTGTTCAACAGAAGTTTGTTGTTAGTCATCCATTCTTCTACATCTGACATACATCACAATGCTTGATAAGTAACAGAAGGAAGCTGAGAAATATCAGCACACATGTAGAATTTACTGTCAGGGAAAAAGAAAAAGCATTGAGAAAGGCTGTGATGAGCAACAATATCAGAGATTGGGTGTGTACAAAGAACAAAGAGAATGGAACCCAACACAGATTCCTGAAGGCAGCTCTAGGAGAAGAAAGACCATTAACAGTAATAACTTGAATAAAGGCAGAACAGCCTTAGACTTTAATCTGACTCCTGCACCCTATCTGTCAACTGCAAAAACTAAACCCTTTGACTCCATGAGGGTGAGAAAGTCAAAGGGTTAAGTTAAGCTGGTGGATAGGGTGAAGGAGTCAAAGGGTTAAGTTTTTGCTTTGTTAGCATAGCTGATGATGCAGGATGCTGGTGGGAAGAGTGCAGGAGTCAAACGGTTAAACCAGCAGCCTGTCACTTTGTGAGCAGCATATCCTGTGAATATATTTCATACCTGCTCTCATGAACATACGCCACAGCAAAAAAAAAAGATCAGAATCAAGGAAAAGCAATCCATGGGATGATTTCTATTTAGTGCTGAACTGAGAGGGTGAAGTCATCATTAATGCACTCTCCAGCAGTTCAAACTGGTTATTCAGGTACTCACCATTTTCCTGAGAGCAACACGCACATGTTTAGGGCTCAGTACCCAGGGGTTGTCTCCTGACATGGGCACTCTCAAGTACAGCCCTGACAGCTGTTTTAGTGTCTGCACAAGGCATAATCCACATGAAAAACCTGCACACATCGTGTGTGTGTGTGTGTGTGTGTGTGTGTGTGTGTGTGTGTGTGTGTGTGTGTGTGTGTGTGTGTGTGTGTGTGTGCATGTGCGTGTGCGTGTGCGTGTGCGTGTGTGTGTGTGTGTGCGTGCGTGCGTGCGTGCGTGTGTGTACATGTCTGTATTTCCTCTGTCTGTTTGTCTCTTGTAACAGTCATTGTCCTTGCTGTACTTCAAGTTTAATTACATCTAGAGTTTCTTCAAAGTCACAGTGACTGATATACAAGCTGATGTGTATGTTCATAATTACATAGTATGAAACAAACAAATGCTAAAAAATAAACAATGATGTAAGCTTAAGAACAAAAGTTGTTACTGTCATTTCAATTTTTCTTCTTCAATATGTGTCTATTAAAAAGTGCAACATTTTGGCCTCAATGACCATGAGAATACCATCAAAACACATAAAAAATGAGGCTTTGAATGTTTTCTACCTCCTTCAGGAGCTTGTTGTGACATCTGCTGCAGCAGCTACCATTGAACTCAATGATGCTGACAGGTGACAGGAGCTTAACTTGTACTGTTAGAAACACACTGAACTCTATGTGTGTGTGTGTATGTGTGTGTGTGTGTTTGTGTGTTTGTGTGTGTGTGTGTGTGTGTGTGTGTGTTGTGTGTGTGTGTGTGTGTGTGTGTGTGTGTGTGTGTGTGGTGAGTGAGTGAGTGAGTGAGTGGTGTGTGTGTGTGTGTGTGTGTGTGTGTGTGTGAGTGTGTGAGTGAGTGAGTGAGTGAGTGGTGTGTGTGTGTGTGTGTGTGTGTGTGTGTGTGTGTGTGTGTGTGTGTGTGTGTGGTGTGAGAGTGAGTGTGACATAAGGGTGCAAGTGACCAGATATTCAAAATCCTGAAACCTTTTTCAAACAAAAGACAATCCTGAAGAGTCATATAAGCCAACATTCTGACATGTCGACTAATCTTCAAACTCACAGAATTCAAAGGAAAAAATGTATGAAAGCAAAATCATATCTATAGAGTAAAATCATATATGTGGCATGTTATTTATTGCAGTACTTTTATAATTATAAAATACTATAATTACACACACACACACACCAACACGAATGAACTTACTTTTTCAGCAAACACCCCAAGAAGTTGCTCTTTGTCTGCCTCTCCTCTCTCCTGAAAAAAAAAAACAAAGAAAAGGACTCAAGATAGGGTCAAACAAAAACAGCAATCAACTGGGCACAACAGTACAACTGCACACTGACATTCGCCCTGATCAAGTTCAAGTGCATGCTGCTTATACTACTAGTCATATCAGAGCTAACACCACATCAAACATGACAACCAGTCATATCAAGGCTAACACCACATCAAAAACGACAACCAGGTTAAGATAAAAGACAACAGTTAAAAAACATGCTCACTGTTAACCTTGCAAGTCTAACCCAAGAAACATACACAAACCAAGTTCTTAGAGTGATTCAACGAACGGTACTTCAAGGAGAAAAATCACACCACCAGAAGCTCCTGCAGCCTTCTACATAGAGGCAGGAGGCAGCAAACTGTGGCCTGAAAAAGATGTGGCATTTGGAGTATGGAAATGGGGTGTACTGGATGGGGCAGATGACTAGGAGTGTACAGCAGATCTCCCAAAATTCAATTCTAGTCAACCACTAGAGCCATATCAGGGCTAACACCACGTCAAAAAGAAAAGAACAACCTGTTAAGAAAAAAAAACAGATAAAAACCATGCTCACCATCAACCTTGCAAATCTAAAATGCCATTAAAGAAAAACATGTAAAGTTACATCTAGTGAAATCTATTGATCTCTTGTAAAAACTGGAAAATTGCATCAGGAGGGATGTCTCGGAAGAGCTCCTTTAAGGAATCTGCCGTGTAGTGCTTTTGACTCACATCGTACAAGTCCCAGCAATCGAGGAGGAGGTGTTGGATGCTCAACGGCTCATCACATGGTATACGCCATGGTGCTTCTTCATTTTTCAAAAGGTACGAGTGAGCGAAGGATGTGTCACCTGTGCGTAACGTACATAACACTGTCTCTTTCTTATGGTTTCCTGCAGCAGATGGAAAATTTCTGTCAGGTTAGGGCGGATTTGGAAAAGTTTGTTATCTGTCTCTTCATTCCAATTCTCCTGCCACAGATTTCTTACATAACTGTGTACTTTCGATTTGACATCTGTGTAAGGAATCAAGGACTTACACATCTTTGTCATTGTAGCCTTCTTGGCCAGGTAGTCAGCCTTTTCATTGCCTCCAATACCAACATGGCCAGGAATCCAGGCAAAAACAATCTTGTAACCTTCATTTGCAAGAGTAGAATACAGTTCAAAGAACTTCACAAGTTCAGGGTGACTAATGTTTCGGCAAGCGATTGCCTGCAAAGCAGAAAAGGAGTCAGAAAAAATAAGAAAATCTTTATGTTTGGATTGGGACACCATTTTTAGTGCTAAAACCAGAGCAGTCAGTTCAGCAGCAACACCTTCATCACACTTGGACCCATCAGTGAAGGTTCTGCGGGATGATGGAGATTTTTCACACAATTCCACGTAAAACGATTTGTACGCCAGTGCACTGGTATTGTCTTTACGGAAAGAAGAGATCAAAACAAACCTTCGGTGTTTTCAACGTCCATGGTGGACTATCTGGAAACTTGGAGAAGTTGTTAACAACTGCTAAATTTATATCTGCCTTTTCCAAACGGGGACGGATACGCCGCCCCAAAGGAGTCACTTTTGGATGTTTTTCAAAGTCACTTTCAAATCTGGGGTTGAAGACACAGTCGTAGGCTGGGTTTTCCGGTTCAGAGAACAGTTTCAAACAGAAATTTAAACTTAGTTTCAGTTACGGTTGCTCAGGAAGGCTCCCCTGCCTCTACATACAAACTATACACAGGAGTTGTTCTGAATGCACCAAGATATAGACGCAACCCTTGATGGTGAATGGGATCAAGTGCCTTTAGGTACGACGCTCTCACAGACCCATATATTACGCAGCCAGTCCAGTTTAGAGCGAATTAAAGCTATGTACAGGTGTAGCAGCATTTTCTTGTCGGCACCCCAGTCTGTATGAGCTTCAACTGAAAAATATTCAGAGCTTTCTGGCATGATGTTTTTAGATGGATATGACGAGAAAGTTCAACTTTTCATCAAAAATCAAGCCCAGAATTTCAGCTTCTTTTACAGCTGGAATGATGCACTGTCCCAGACGAATTTCTGGAGCAGCAAAGAATTCTTGCAGGTTATGAAAGTGAATACACCGTGTTTTGGTTGCGAAAAAGTAAACGCCGTTTGTCTCTACCCACTGCTGGATCTTATCTACACACAACAGCAGCCGTCGCTGAACGCCTGCATAGAAGCTTCTACTTGCGTAAACTGCAAAATCGTCCACAAACAGGAGCAGTCCGAGCTCTGCTGTACGGATTTGACTGGTACAAAAAACCCAGCTCTTGCTCATGAATATCTGAGACTGAAGAAAAAGAAGGGGGGGGGGGGTGAACAAACAAGACTTACCTGCTTTTCCTTGATAAACTTTTCCACATTTTCAGGTGTAGCATAGACGGCCAGGCCTGCAGGGTAAAGTTTGCCACGGAACAATCTGCTTTTGACTGTCACAGTGTCGCCACGTTTCCCAACCCCTGTAGGGTACAGAGCACAACAAAATCAAATATGAATACTTTATTTCATGACTGAAAGACCTGCAAACAAAGGTTGAGCTGACATTCATTCGTTATAAACAGCAAAACACATCCTACCTCACAGATCATTTATAACATGCACACACAATTGCTTACATGCATCCATGTACACGTACACACTCATACACACATATGCATGCATGCATGTACATGTGCACACGCATATGCATACGCACGCGCATACACACACACACAATTACCATAATGAGCAACCATTTATAACAATGCCTGGTGAAAACAATGGAGGTTTGTATGTTTTCAATAAGAAGAGAATAAAATGCAAAAAACAAATATATTTGAGTTGCTGGGTCTTCCACAACTCAACCTATGGAAAATCCACCACAAAACCTGGTAATACTCGCACAGCTGTACTACTTCTGAAAAAAAGGGCCAATAAAACAACCATTTCATTACAGATGTACTCTCTGCTGGAGAATGTAATATGATGCAGGACACCTCTCAATACTGCTGTCTTTTTGGTCTGGTGTTTTTTCTCAGAGAAGCTCACTCCCAGGGCCACCAAATCAGCTATGGAAATTGTATGCAGTATCATAATTGGATGACCTGAGTTATTCTCCTGGTCACAAGATAACTGAAAGAAGATTGTTTTCTTTACACACTAGATTATACTGAGCAAAAATTATGCAGTAACACACACACACACACATGCAGCATGCGCGCGCACACACACACACACACACCAAACACATAGTAACTCCTCTCCCCATGAACACATTTAGACTTTCGCATCTAGCAGAGTACATAAAAAAAAAAAACCACACACACCATCCACAAAGTCGGTCAGAATACAGGTGATATTCGGGGTTCTCTGGTTGTGAACCCGATCCACCACTCTCAACACACAGTTCTTCTGCTTCACCTTGGGCAGGTAACCTTTTGGAGCTAGCCTGGCCGAGTACACTTGCTCCACTCTCACTGTCGTCTGCAACAACAGCAATGATGATTATATAATAAAACCTGTGACGAGGGGACATTCTTGGTACAAGCATGAAAAGACCATCTTTGAAAACATCCTTGGAACAAGCATGACAAAGACCGTCTTTGAAAACATCCTTGGGACAAGCATGACAAAGACCATCTTTGAAAACATCCTTGGAACACGCATGACAAAGACCGTCTTTGAAAACATCCTTGGAACACGCATGACAATGACCATCTTTGAAAACATCCTTGGAACAAGCATGACAAAGACCGTCTTTGAAAACATCGTCTTTGAAAACATCCTTGGAACAAGCATGACAAAGACCGTCTTTGAAAACATCGTCTTTGAAAACACCTTGGAACAAGCATGACAAAGACCGTCTTTGAAAACATCCTTGGGACAAGCATGACAAAGACCGTCTGTCATGTGCGCAGGGTGGTGCATGCACATGTTTTTTGTATCGTGTGCATGGGGGATGTATGCATGAGTTTTTTATGTTGCGTGCGAAATGGAATTTTGTGTGTGCATGTGGATGTAGTTTAGAAAACAGCTCACCCAAGTTGGGAACTTGGTGTGGACTGGGTTTGTTAGTCAGTATCCAAAAAAACGCCTTGAGAAGAGGAAGAAAGAAAAGAGGAAGGAGAAGAAGAAGGTGAAAAGGAACTGAAGAAGAAAAAGGAGAAGGAAAAGAAAAAGAAAACGAAAAAAAAAAAAAAAAAGACAGAAGGCAAGAAAGAAAAGGAAAAAAAAGAAGAAAATGGTGAGAAAGAAAAAGGTAAAAAAGAAGGTGAAAAGGAGAAGAAGAAAAAAGAAGGCGAGAAAGAAAAAGGAAGAGAAGAAAAAAGAAGTCGAAGTAGAAGAGAAAGGAGAAGAAAAAGAAGAAAGAGAAGAAGAAGAAAGAAAAAAAGTAGAAAAAGGAGAAGAAGGAGAAGAACAGGAAGAAGAAGACGAAGAAGGAGGAAACGAAGAAGGAGACGAGGAATAAGGAGACGAAGAAGAAGGAGACGAGGAATAAGGAGACGAAGAAGAAGGAGACGAGGAAGCAGGAGACGAAGAAGGAGGAGGATACAAAGAAAAAGGAGATGAAGAGGGAATAGGAGACGAAGAAGGAGAAGGAAAAGAAAGAGGAGCAGGAGACGAAGAAGGAGACAAAGAAGGAGGAGAAAAACGAAGGAGGAGAGAAAGTTAATATCAAGGTGTGTGGGTGTGAATGTTCTATGTTGTATGTGTAATGTGTGAAAGTTTGTAGAAATAAATGTAAAACAAAATATCGCAATCTGTTTAGTGCCATTGGTTGAAAGGAGAGCGTGCCGTTGCGTGACAGACGAGTGCTGTATATATGTTCTGACTGCGTGAGCATATATGTACAAAGCATGACACCGTCTTTGAAAACGTCCTTGGGACAAGCATGACAAAGACCATCTTTGAAAACATCGTCTTTGAAAACATCCATGGGACAAGCATGACAAAGATCATCTTTGAAAACATCCTTGGGACAAGCATGACAAAGATCATCTTTGAAAACATCCATGGGACAAGCATGACAAAGATCATCTTTGAAAACATCCTTGGAACAAGCATGACAAAGACTGTCTTTGAAAACACCTTGGAACAAGCATGACAAAGACCGTCTTTGAAAACATCCTTGGGACAAGCATGACAAAGACTGTCTTTGAAAACATCCTTGGGACAAGCATGACAAAGACTGTCTTTGAAAACATCCTTGGGACAAGCATGACAAAGACCGTCTTTGAAAACATCCTTGGGACAAGCATGACAAAGACCGTCTTTGAAAACATCCTTGGGACAAGCATGACAAAGACTGTCTTTGAAAACATCCTTGGGACAAGCATGACAATGACCGTCTTTGAAAACATCCTTGAGACAAGCATGACAAAGACCGTCTTTGAAAACATCCTTGGGACAAGCATGACAAAGACCGTCTTTGAAAACATCCTTGGGACACGCATGACAAAGACCGTCTTTGAAAACATCCTTGGGACAAGCATGACAAAGACTGTCTGAAAACACAACCAGATCCCACACATCATGACCAACACAGCAGATAGTGAATAAATCCTGTCACTAGTGTCAGTTTATTAATTTCAAAACTATATATGTTTATTCTTAACAGATATATCGCTCATGTACTTTTTCAAAACCTGTAAGGAACGTACTGATAAAATCCGGACAAGTACATTGATTAAATGTATTATCATTATGCTAATACATTATTACATTAAATTCACATGAACCAAAAGATTGTTAACATGTGTTAGGACATTCTGACATAGCAACTGATGGTCATGTGGGTGATGCATCCAAAAGGAGCAATCGTTGTATTCAACATGTTACGGCAAATGACAAAATTGTTTTACAAATTTAAATCAACAATGAACCATGTCACATTGGTAAGCAAGCATAGAACTTGTGCAGGCCTCTATTAAAAGTTGCACATGGAACCCTCTTCCATTTCTGGCTTGTCCTACCACATTTGAAGCTTTTTCTAAGACGTAAAAACAGGCAACTGGATGCAGTTGTGCTGTGTCATACTAAACAATATTCAATTGATTATACTACAAATGACTTCTACCTCTCTGTTCATGATGAAGCATACGTGAAACTTTCAGAGAAAAGGCTTTCCATACCCGCATTTGACAGGTAAGATCACTGTTGAAAGAAGTTCCATGCCAAGTTAAAGTGTGTGTAAACAGAAGACATCATGACAGGTTTCACTGAAGGCATCTTTTACTGTAAATTAGTGTAATATTAACGAAGTATTTTTTGAATACACACCTTTCATAATATCAAAGTTCTGCATGCTATGCAATACGAATTGACAGAAATATACAACATACCCAAATGAAACAGAATTAAAGCAGATAAAATCAACACGCATACAAATGCATATCTCATCTCATCTCATCTCATCTCATCTCAGTGCTTCACCAGGATTGGCAGTATAAGCCTCGCTCAATGTCACAAGTTTTCTCCAGGTCACACAATTCAGACATCTGTGGGCATCTTCCTGGATCCCCAGACCACAGACATCAGCGATGTTGTTGAAGTAAGAGGTGTGCAGTCATCCCTTTCTTCTCCTCGCCTCTACTTTCCCCTGCAGGACCGTTGATATCAAACCTGTTTTGGTGATTCTGATCACATGGCCTCATACTTCAGCCTTCTTTCATTGATCTCTATTAGCAGTTGGCACTTAACTTTCAGTTCCTTTAATCTGCTATCGTTTGTTCTTCTGTTTGTCTATTTGACTCTGAGCAGCTGTCTATACAGCCACATTTCTATTGCACTGATTTTTATGTTTTGTTGTCATTTTTTTGTGTGGTCTTTTCAGTTTTCTTAGTGTCCAGAAATCGCAACCACTAAAACAGGCCAAATCAAAATTTTCAGAATTCCTAATTTTAAATCTTTGGAAAGCCCTCTGTATTTCTATACAATATTCAACTGGACCTTTTTTTGTTTGTTTTGTTTTGCCATGCCAATTCTTGTTTTCACATCTTGAGTGCAGGAGCCGTCATTTGCTTTTACTGATCCCAGATACTTGAAATGGTGGACATTTTCGAAGTTTTAGTTGCCTCAGTTTTATTTACTTGAATGTTTGGATCTTCCTGACTTTCTTTGCTACGTGTATGACTAGTTTTTTAGCATTCAGTTTCAATCCTGCCCTGCTACCTGCTGCATCTACTCAGTAGAGAATTCTCTTCAAGCTTGAGATGTTATCTGCCATTAATCCAGTGTCATCTGCATATTTCAAGTTGGTGATGTTTCTTCCTCTGATCTTTATTCCCATCTCTTCTAAATCTACCTCTCTAAATCTAATGAACTGCTCTGTATATAAGTTAAAAAAATGAGGTGAAAAGATGCAGCCCTGCCTGAGTCCTTTTTTAATGCCAAAATATTCGCAATGTGCACCATTCCATTTGATGGTTGCATTTTGGTCTACGTATAAAGCAGCTACAAGTGACACCAAGAACGTGGGGGAACCCATCTTTGCCACTGTGTTAAAGTTGATGGTATATGACACTGTCAAACTCAAAAGCCCTGTGGTAATCAATGAAGTTAATGAAACTTGAAAGCTTTATGTTCACTGTTCCTTACTTTTTCTGTTTGTGTGTGTATGTATGTATGCACACACACGTTCATTCGTCTTTTCACTATAAGAGTGAGTGTGCGTGCGTGCGTGCGTGCGTGTGTGCGCGCGTGTGTGTGCGCGTGCGTAACCTTATGTATGTATGTCACTATGTGCACATAACTCAAGGCGCTTATGTGTAAGTGCACATACAGGTATGTGTGTTCGTGTGTGTGTACATGCATATGCATCCATGACTGCAGTGCACATTTGTACTTGTCTGTATTTCTGGGTGTGTCCATGAACAAATTGTGTATCGCTATAATTAGTATAAATACATCACTGCATTCAAGATTGTCTACACACAAATGTTTTGTTGCTGACATTTCATTTATCATTACATTATCATTTTATGATTATCATCCTGTGTCTTTCTCAATTTAAGGGATATGTGTGTGAATGTGTGTGTGTGTGTGTGTGTGTGTGTGTGTGTGTGTGTGTGTGTGTGTGTGTGTGTGTGTGTGTGTGTGTGTGTGTGTGTGTCTGGCTGTATGTCTCTATGTGTCTGTGTCAGAGTGTGTGAGAGATTGAGAGTGTGTGAAAGTGTGTAAGTATGTGAGAGAGCATGTTAGTGTGTGTGGTTGGAAGTGTGAGTGATGTTAGAAGAGTGAGTGTGAGTGAGTGAGTGAATGAGTGAGTGAATGTGTGTGTATGCATGTGTGTGTGTGGTTGTGTGTGTGTGTGCAAGTGTATACACAAAATGTGTGTGTGTGTGTCTGTGTGTGTGTTTGTGTGTGTCTGTGTGTGTGTGCAAGTGTATGTGTGTGTCTGTGTGTGTGTAACTTGTAAGTGGCCATGTGAGAAAGAGTGAAACGATGGAATCTGTCCTTTACAACCTATTAATGACGACATGTTCAGATGCTGTAACCACACCCACACCCCCAACCGGACACACACACACACACACACAAATCTGTCATTTTGTCATTGCTCCCTGTGGAAGAAACAAATCTGTTTTGACTTAACTCACCCTGACTTGTTCCATATTCACCAGTGGGGCATCCATGGAAGACCCTAGCAGACGTTTGGTGCAATGTCGCACCGACTGCACAGCGCTCCTCAGCATTTCACCGTCTTCAATCAGCAGCCTCCACTCACTCTCAGTTCAAAGCAGGGCCTGAAAGTGAAACAAAACAACCATCTTAACAAACTGATGATCAGAGCATGAAGGGTCTTTCCCCAAACTTTTCCATACAATAGCCTACATTGTAAAGCCTGAAATGAGGAGACAGCCTGGGGACATTCCAAAAGTGTTCCTACCTGAAAGGGGATGCTAACACACCACTGTGACCATATGCAACATATGATGTACACTACTGTATATGTAATAAAATCTACCAGTTTATTATTTTAAATTTCAACAGCAATATTTCAATCATACCTCAATAACACATCACAAATTTGTTTACCAAAATTGCTTTTGCTAATCATGCATGAATAGCTAGTCTTTGTACAAAAGACTACAGTTGCCCAAAGCAAAAGTGACAGCAAACAGGTCATATCTCTTGCAATAACCCAATTCCTGCAAGACATATCAACTTCCTTCACTGAAGGAAATAGCCAGTGAAACAAAGGTCCCTAAGGTGTTTGGAGTCTGGGTAGGAATTAAGTCAAATAGGAGGGCTGATCCTTAAGTCTTGTCGCTTACTTTGCAAAATAAAATGGGAGTCCAACGTACATGAAATTTTCAGGGTCCTTCATAGTACTCTCCTCCTCTCTTCACACAGTTCTAACCTCTTAAGCCAAGAGTTAAGTTAAATGTTTTGATAGTATGACTGGAATATAGCAACAAGCTGTGATTTCACGGCTTTTCCCCAATCCTGGACTCTTGAAAATTTCTTGCAAGCCAGGTCTTGCTTTAGAAAGGGAAAGAATCTGACGTTGCAGAAATCTGTATCATATGCTGATGATATTGCATTGTCTGACAATTTCACCTGCATGAAAAGAATTCTGTACAGAATAAATGCAACAGAGAAGAGGACAGGTCTAAATCTAAATGCCAAGAAGACAAAGTAATAATAAAACAAAACTAATATGCACATGTTTGGAAAGATAAGAAAGTCAGGCATATCCGGATATTCAAATCGACACAAGACTGTAGTAAAAATATGAGCGATTTCAAATATTTTGATTCAGTCAAAGCTCATGGTGGCACCTGTACTAGCTAAAGACATCAACATTTAATAGGAATGGCAAAATAAAAAATGATCCTACTCAACATTTGTTAAGACAGAAACATACCATCAGTCCTTAAATTTGAAATTCTAAAATGTCTGATCTGGCCAGTAATACTATGGCTGTGATGCCTGGACATGCACAAAAGCAGATGAAAATAAAATCAAAGCAACAGTGATGTGGTTTGAGTAGAACTATAATAATAATAATTACAACATTTATATAGCGCAAAATCTTGATAAAATCAAATCTAAGCGCTGAAACACACACACACGCACGCACACACACGCACGCACGCACGCACACACACGCACACACAACACGGCTATAAATGGGGAGAAAGAATAAAAACAATCGAAAATTATAGAGCATATTATATACAATTATATATTGCAATGTGATTCCCCTCCGAGCGGAGACAGGCTGCAGAGGGGATTGAGTGAGGTCAGGATTTTATGCAGAGGAGAAAAGGTGAGTTTTGAGAGCGGACTTGAAGGAGACAAAAGTAGGTTGCTGACGGACTGAGAGAGGAAGTTTGTTCCAGGAGAGCGGACCAGAAACAGAGAAGGCTCGTGGATCATAGGTATTGAGCTTAGTGCGTGGAAAGCGAAAAGTCAGAGGATCGGAGGCAGAGCGGAGGGTACGTGAGGGAACATAGATCTCAAGTAGGCTTGACAGGTAATCGGGGGCTGCGTTATTGAGGCTTTTGTAGCACATGATGTCTAGTTTGTACAGCATGTGCTTTGATACAGGGAGCCAGTGAAGTTGTGCCAGGAGAGGAGATATGTGGTCAGTTTTTTCTTTTTGAGTACAGTGCGTGCAGCATTGTTTTGAATGCGCTGTAGGATGTGAGTGGTGGAGGCAGGAAGACCGGACAGGAGTGAATTGCAATAGTTAGTGCGAGACATTATGAAGGAGAGAACGAGTTTTGCAGTTGTTTCCACAGAGAGATACTTCCTGATCAGGCTTATACGATGGAGGTGATAGTAGCAAGATCTGGCAGTTTGAGAAACAAAGTTGTTCATGGAGAGGGTAGAGTCAATGCAGACACCAAGGTTTTTAGCTGAATCAGAAATTGGGACTGATGTGTTACATAATGGGAGAGAAACAGGAGGCAGCTGAGAAAGTTTCTGACGGGTGCCAATGAGGATAGCTTCTGTCTTGTCATCATTTAGCTGGTTTGTTGTATGTCATCCAATTTTTGATGTCTGAGTAACACTCAGTGGTGCGAATCAGGAGGCGCTGTATATTGTCAGGTGAGTCACTGTCTTGAAGTTGGGTGTCATCAGCATAGAAGTGGTGTTTTATAGAGTGGGAGTTGATGATGGTGGACAGGGGGGAGGTGTAAAGAGTGAAAAAAACAGGGCCAAGGACAGATCCTTGTGGAACACCACAGGTCAGGTATGCAGGTTGAGAGTAAGTGCCGTTGATGAAAACAGTTTGTTTTCTGTTTGATAGATAAGAAGTGAACCAGGAGAGAGCAATGTCAGAGATGCCAAAAGTATGATGAAGTCTAGAAAGGAGAATACCATGATCAATGGTATCAAAGGCTGCAGACAGATCAAGGAGTGTGAGGAGAGAGACTTTGCCAGTATCAGTTGCAAGGAGGAGATTGTTGAGAATGTGTAGCAAGGCAATTTCAGTGCTATGGCACTGGCGGTAGGCTGACTGGAAAGGATTGAGGAGATTGTTGGCAGACAGGTGAGAGTTCAGTTGGTTGAGGACAACTTTTTCAAGCAGTTTTGACAAGAAAGAGAGATTAGAGATAGGCTGGTAATTTTTCAGTTCATTTGGGTCTAAATTGTATTTCTTGAGGTGAACAATAGCAGACTTGAAAGAATCTGGGACAGTTCCAGTTTGGAGAGAAGTGTTGATGATGTCAGTGATGAATGGGAGGAGCGTAGGGAGACAGAGTAGAAAGAACCTGGAAGAGGATCCAGTTCGCAGGTTTTGAACGACACGGATCTGATTGTGTTGAGAATTTCTTCTTGTGAGACTGGGGTTAGAGTAGTAAGAGGTGTGCCAGAGAAGGAAGGGTCAGGTGGGCATGGTTGACAGGGTGTCCTGTCGAGCCTGTCACGAAGAGTTTGTATTTTGGTGGTGAAATACTTGGAGAATACAGATGGGAGTTCTTCATTTGTGTGTTTTGTTGGGAGAGGTAAATCTTTTCGTATGCCAAGGAGATGATTCATGGTTGTAAAGAGTTCTTTTGAAGAAGAGGCATTCAGGATTTTGATTTGGAAATAGTTTGTTTTTGCAGATGCAATGAGGGTGGATACTTTTGTTTTAGAGGCTTGGAAAAGTTGCCTATGTACAGTGAGTTTGGATTTGCGCCAGCGGCGCTCTGCTCTGCGGCGGGCACGTCTTGCACAGGCAATCTCATGAGTGAGCCAGGGGGTAGGGGGGCGGTCAGGTAAAAGACGGGTTGTGGCTGGAGCATGAGTGTCCAGAAGATGGTGGAGAGTAGTGTAGAATTCATCGGCAAGGTTATGTGACTTTTCAGAAAGGAGACGGAAAGCATCAGACGAAAATCAGGAGAGGTCGATAGATTTGAGATTGCGTCGAGTCACTGTGCGCATGGTACGGGAAGGAGGAATGTCAAGAGAACAGAGAATTGCAGAGTGGTCAGATGGAAGGGCTGAAGTTAGACGGGTAGAAAGAACTAAGCAGTTATCAGTAGCTGAATTGTGGTGATCACGAGAAAATGATCCAGTCAAGAATGTGACTACAAGCAGCTGCTCAGACTAGTCAGAGTCAAATGGATGGAAGGGGGGGGAGGGGGGGAGAACAAAGGCATTTAGGGTCATTTCACATAGAAATTTGAATCACCCTCAGTGCTCTACATTCAAAACAGAGGATGTTTTCGAGAAACTGGAGCTTTTGCCAAGCAGAGAAGGGGAATATAATTTATAAACCAGTTCTCTGCATTTCATTTGGGAAGTCTGCCTTTTGATTTAATGTTAACAAGTATTTGTGTATCATCTGTTCCTACCTATGTTTTTGTTGAGATAATGTGTAAAATTTCCGTCTAATTTTTTTCAATGAAAGATTCATGAACATTAAAAAAAACTTAAGCATGAACAAAACTATAAAAAATGCAGTCATTCTGATGATATTCAATTCACACAAAAACAGCAAGAGCATTGGGCGCTGGGAGTTTCTGCGTTCCAGAACGTCTGGAGGTGAAAGGGTTGACGTCACCAACATCAGCGGTTTGAGCGTCTACGAGGTATCACGAAGCGAAAGTTCATCACTGAATCAGTGAATACTGAATGGAGGAGAGTTGTTCACATAATAATTAAACTGTAAAACTCTGGACTCTTATCTCTCATATAATCAAACAGACAAGTTTATTTACACGTTTAGGCACTACCTGGAGAAAAGCCTAAACCGTAGAATCACAAGCAATTTAGTATGAAGTCTTATCTCTTGGAATGGCAATGGCAAGATGAAGATACACACCACAGAACTGCCGCCGACCTTCCAATAAGTTATTTTGTGGGTAACTTCCTGTGTGTTATTATAACACACAGGAAGTTACCCACAAAGTAGCCTATATACACAGCAAAGACTTTTTTTTTTCCTCACTAAAGTGGCTGCCGAGATGTTTCGCAAATGGACATTTCAAAAATCACATCTTCTTAGTCTATAAGAACAAGAATGTATTTTATTTACTAAAATAACAAATTAAACAGACAAATCCTTTGAATCACAAACAGGAATGGTTAATTTTAAAAATAGATTTAAAATATTTTTACCTTGTGTATAAGTAGACGAGAATATCATCCTTTGATCAAGTATAGATCTGTGTGCCCGTGTGCTACCGTGGTAGCCTGTGTTTTCAAAAGGAATTGCTTTCCACCGTTTAGTAAAAAGGTGAATGGGCGGATTTGCAGACTGTTATGAATTTTAAGGTATTTAATATGTCGGACTTAAAGAGGCAAATTATTCGTCGCACAGTGGGAGAATCTAGATATGTCCCAGGAACTTGAGGAAGTCATTGATGCCTGAACCACGGCACATCATCATGATCATGATTATCGATGGCCACGAAACTTTAGTAAATAAAACTTTTTTTTAAAAATTAAATCAGACCCCCCCCCCTCCCGCCCCTTACGATAGGTAGAATAATCGACATAATGATTGCTGTCACTTAATTAACAGGAAGAACAATTTTGAGAATGCCTATGATTGTGCAGATCATCATCATGTATGATGATGATAATGATGTAGGCCTAATTCATAAGGCCTAATGACATTCATTTTTATGTCAATCAACGGGCACACAAGTCAGATGAAAACGCCTGTCTTGCAAATAAGAATCAGAAGTAAACATAAAAATAGAATTAGAACACGTATTGAATGAAACGAAACTGACACATCTAATGATCTACCATTTTCTCCTACCAAATGCAACGTTTGGGAACAAATCTCCAGATTTGTGTGTGTGTGTGTGCGCGCGCGCGCGCGTGTGTGGGGTGTGCGTGTGTGTGTGCGTGTGTGTGTGTTTATACCATTTTGTCATTTGTATATGCTTGACAAGTGCCAGTTGGCTGAAAGTCTGCACTTGTCTTATTTTGTCATAATATGATAATATTAAGAATTTTCCTATCTCCGTTGTTAAGCTTGGGAATCCCAATTCACAAGAACCAGAAACTGCTGTCCATCTACATGAATTATACATGAGGTCAGCAGCCGATCACATTTTGCTATGGTCACATCACTGCAGCTTTTGCAGCTAGCCCCCTCAGAGATTTTGACCTTCCTTTCAAATTAACGACAAAGCTTTGACTGGGCCAAGCGCCGTGAGAAAGGCAGCGTGTTGCCGAAGGTTTTAGTTATTTCATCACAGCAGATATTGAGACAAGCTTCACATGAACTCTGACTCACACACACTTCAGACTGGATGACTGCTAGTCCACAGTAAGGGGCCATAGTGGGAGAAAGTGATTAGGGAATGGAGGTATTGTTTACAGCTTTCAACTATTGGCAATGTGTGCCAGTACATATAGTCAGTGAAGATAATTGCAAACATGTTGTACATAGGTCAACTCAATTACAAGAGTCCAGTGCAATATGGTGTGTCAAATGGCTGATGTGATGCGTCTAGTGTGTTGGCTAGTGACTGCATGCTTGTCACCTCTCGCTTTCAGCCTGCACTGCTGGCTAGCACTGCTGCTTGTCACTATGGAGAGCAGAATGTGTAAGTCTCTCTCTGTCAGTACATAGCCTGTCCATCAGCAAGCCTACGCTGTGCCTCCTCGTGGCGACATGTGGTAACTGAGCACCTCACAGACTCAGGCTAAAACTTGTGGGACTCGGAGGAGGTCTTGCTCCCAGACATGTGGCACGCAGGCCTATCGGATTTTGGTATATATATGCCTTGGTGCCCACGAACCAGACCCCCCAGTTATGGGTAAATAGCTCCACTGCCTTATGATTATCTTGGGAGAGAATAAGGCAAAGAGAGTAAACCCTGACAGAAAAATCACCTCTAGTGCCTTGTAGGTTGTCGTGGGAATGACAAAAGCTAGCGGAAAGTCACTACACAGACGATGGAAGGCAATGGGAAACCACCATCGTACTTTCCCAAGAATATTCTTACCGACAACTAAATGCCTATCAATTAACATCAGGAAGAGAGTTCTTTAATGTTATATAGAACCGATAATGTTATACGGTTGTGAGGCATGGACAGTCAACATGCAAAGCCAGAACAAGATTGAGGCAGCCGAGATGTGGTTTTTGGAAGAATGTTGAGAGTTCCATGGACAGCAAAGAAAACAAATGAGACAGGCTTGATGGAGGCAGACACAAGAAGATCATTGATAAAGAAGATTAGGAGAAGATAGGCAACATTTATATGCCATTTTATGAGGAAAGCAGAATTACAGCACCTGGTCACAGCAGGAAAAACTGGAGGGAAAGAAAGCACCAGGTAGACCCAGGGATAAAATATTGGACGGATTTGCAGGGTGGCTGAGGACAGAGAGGGTGGAAGATGTGCTTGTGGCAACAAGGGCTAGAGATACATATGGAGGGCCATGATTGCCAACACCATGCGGCAGGGCACATGTTGATGATGATGAGTGCAGTATGTGGTTATGAAAACTGCTCAGTGTTCTGTATTCTGTCAGTGTTTCTGGCTGTTGGGAGGAAATGGCAGTGAGAGAGTGAGTGTATGTGTGTTTCTGTGTGTGTTACTATACAGTATTTGTATGCACATAGGGTTTGGAGACATATATGTCTTGTGAGTTATATGTATCCTGTGGCTTCTGGAAACATAAAAACACCAAGCATGCACACTTACCAAGCATGGAGTATGCAGACTATGCAGTGACATACCGTCTGTCCAGTGTGTGCAAAACTATGCATACATATACATCCGAGAGAGAAAAACAAGCAAAAAAAAAACAAAACCCTATAAGCTTAGAAAAAAATTAATCATGGAAAAAAAAATCATTCCATGTCACCCTGTCACTGCTTGTGTGGATGTGAATGTTTGTTGTATGAATCATTGAATGTGTGTTTTTGTGTGTATATGTGTGTGTGTGTATGTGTGTGTGTGTGTATGTGTACAAGCACTGTGTCCATGTTAATGTTTATGTTTATAAAATGAATACTTGCTTGTGCATCCATGCTTATGTCATATCTGTATCATTTGTAATTGTATGTGCAGTCACTTGAAAGGCAACACCGTAATCTGCAGCTGCTATGAGTATGAAGGGGAAGAACAAACATTCTGAAAATGTACAGCACCAAGTACCAGACACACCAATAGAGACAGCACCCAATGGAACATGCAGACAATTTGTTGACTTGTTCACCTTTCTGTCACACTATCACTGGATCCATGATGTGCAGCTGACCAAGTTCTTGGAAAGTGAAGTTTGGAACCATGTGCCAGCTGAAGTGAGTGACTAGAAAATTGAATTCTTTGAAGCTGTAAATGAAATATATATATTGGTTGGACTATCATAGTCGAAAAAGTCCAACCTCGCACTTTATTTGCATATTCTCATGTAGGATCTCAGGCCAAAGTCTGATGCACACAGGCGGCCGCATTCTGGACACTCAGCGGAATGCTCTGCAGAGTTGGTTCTGGCCTGTATTGCTGCACGCTTTTCCATTTAGCTGCTTTGTCTTTTGTTTCCCTTGCGAATAGATTGCCTCCATTCAGACCTGTTTTGTGGCCATGATTTCCCATTGTTCTTCAGCATTGTCACATTTCTGGAGGGATTTTTTCAGGGTGTCTTTGTAGCAAAGCTTTGGCTGTGTCCATCATGTTTGTGAGGGGGGGTTGGCACTAGGTGCCATGTGCATATATATATTGCTGTTGTTTGTTCAGAGCCTCAGCAACTCTCTCCACCTGCTTCCACAAGCCCAGGGTAAACCGAGATAAGACACTTAGACAGCTGTTCTCATGGGAGACATGGCCAAAACCACAAGCAGTGCTCTGTGGGCAATGCCCTTTATGCAGTATGGGGCTGCAGGATATTCTGTCAGGGTCTACTCCCATAGCCTTTCCCTACCCAAGGGGTAACCCACAAGGCAGTGGAGACAAGCGCAGGTCGTACAGTCTACTGTCATACTGTGGCAGAGACTTCACTATGACTTGACATGTTCATGTTGTAAATGGAATAGTAATGATGGAAATGTCTTCATTGGATTTATCATTATGAATATGATTCTGTGTTCCTTTGATTTTTGTCTTTCTTACTCTTAGAATATCATTATGATTCTGTGTCCTTTTATACTTCTTGTTGTTGTTGTTATCATCATTATCATCATAATCATTGATGTTGTTATTATCATGGTTATTATTATCACTATTAGTATTAGTTTTAATAATGTTGTTGTTGCTATATAATTCTGTCTGCATGCCCTTTGATGTGTCATGACACCTTCATGAGGTCTATAAATAGTTGATTCTGTCTCAGTGTCTGTGTCCTTTGCTTTAGTCAGTTTATTCATTTTCTCACATTGGACCCAGCAGTAGGGAAGTTTCAGTCTTTTTCTCATAATTTTTGTGTCTGGTGTTTGTTTGTTTGTTTGTAACCTACGCTTGACAAAGGCCAGTTGGCTGAAAATTTGCGCCTGTCTTGTCTTGTATTAAATACGCGTTCTTATTCTTCTTTCGTGTTTTTTCCGGTTCCTGTTTGCTTGAACGCGGGCAGTCACACTTGTTTTGGATTTTTATCAAATGATTGTTATATTTGATTCTGACAGTGTGTTTCTTGATTCTTCATGATGCTTTCACTGTCCTCTTTACCATTATCATTCTTTATATGTTCTTTTTCATCATTATAATTCTGTCTTCATGTCTTTTGATTTATCGTTATGAGAAGTGTGTCCTTTGATAATATCAGTGTTAACCTCTTGAGTGCTGAAGTTTTTTGACATCCGGTGTTTTCCATGTGCTGGGGAAAAACGTTGCATCACAGCCCAAGTACATTAAAACAACAGTTGCTTACATATTTATGGGAATCTATGCATGACATTACACAGAATGATGCATTAGGCATGAATAAATTTATGTATTTTCAGATGATTAATGTGGTAATTTCTTGAAATTACTACACATTTGTAATATTTTATGGAGACTCCCATAAATAACTCATAACCGCTCATGATAGAAACAAAAAAAAAAAAAAACAAAGGAAAAAATAGAAGATTTATGGCCCTCCTGATGAAATCTAAAAGTATTTAGACTTTGGCTGACTACCTACTGACAGATCACTGACAGCTGATGAGCTACAAAGAGCTGCAGTGCACTAGTGCACTAAGTGGCTTGACATGGTCAAGTTGTGCGCTGCCGCCACTCCCCCCACCAGGAACCAGTGAACTCGTCACACGGTGAAGTCATCACATGCCTCCAGTGATCTCGTCACAGTGATCTCGTCACAATAGAATAAAACTGACCCTCTTGTGAAAAGGGCCCTGTATGCAATAAAACTGACCCTCTTGTGAAAAGGGCCCTGTATGCAATAAAACAAAGAATCATGAGTTGTTCTGAAATCTAAAATGGTATAAGATGGCTGGCAGCTCTCAGAACCTGGCGGGCTGTCCTCTCCCTGGTCACCAGGCGATCCCAGATCCTGAAGAGCTTGGCATTGGTGGACCTGGCATCAGCTGTTTGGCGCCTGATGATTGTTGACTCCTTCAGAAGCTGGCATCCCCTGGTCACAAGCCTGGATTCTTCTGCCAGTAGCTGCAGCATCAGATACAGGTTCAGGTTTCCTGCACTGGAAGCCTTGGAGTTCAGCCGGCGATGCCATCCCTCCACGTCATTGTTGGTCCGTATGCTTCTGTAGAAGCAGGACCAGCTGGAAGGTGGCCAAACTGCTGACTCAATCCATGTCTGGTGTATGTAGGTGCAGAGGCGGTGCTGCCCTTCTGTTGTAGCCTCCCCTTCCAACTCTGCCAGACTGCCGTCTATCTTCTCCCAAGGAAGGTATGGCAGTGCCAGGAGCTGTCGGCAATAAGTGTGGAATGCTGGGTCGTTTTGGTAGGCATGTTGCATCCCCAGCTCCTGCATGTGACGCCATACTGCTTGCCCCCAATGGAAGGAGCATCCACGAACATCAACCTCTGGAAATGCTGCACGGAAGGCAGCCCATGCAGCAGCTTCAAAGTCCTTGGTGACGCATTCCAAGTTCCAGGAAAGATCCCTGTGTCGAAGCTCCTGTTTCAAGGCCAACAGCACAGCCAGATAATCCCGCCGACGTTTCCCGGACATAACTGCAAAGGCGAGTGGCAGCTGCTTTGTCTGGTCCTCCACACGGACAAAAGCGTGAATACTCCACAACTGTGCGAAGGGTGCCCTGACCACCTTAAATGTTCCGTCAGCATACCACCGCTTGGCCTGGCTGAGTAGAGTCAGCTGTTGCTCTGAGAAGAACAACACATGACGCTTGTTGCCCACAGTGATATCCACTGGATCTTCAAACTGGTCAGGCCAATGGCGCATATCCAGTTCAAAGTCGAGGTCCTGGGGATGGCATGGGCGACTGTGCTGGCGGTGATAATTGGCAATACAGCCGAGATAGTCGGTGCTGCGCTGGTTGGGAATGGGCCGTGACTCCTGGAGCAAATGCTCAGCAATGGTGTATGCTGACTGGTATGGTGCAGCTGCAGCTGTCTCCTTGACGTTTCTGACCAGCTTTGCTTTCACCGCCGCTCAGATTCTGCTGCATGTAGATGCTCCTGTGTGCCTCTGGTGAAGATGTCTCCTTCTTGACGGACCATCACCTGGCACTTACAGGCAGCCCGACGCCTGGTGCATCTCCAGTGTGTTGCACCATCCTTGGATTGCCTGTGGATGCCATAGGTAAAGCCCTCAGAATCAACAAGCAAGGGCTGACCTCGTTGTGTGCCTCTGGCGATGATTTCAAACATCAATGGCTGGTCCTCCATGATCGGTTCTGTTGTTACAGGATCGTCAGCCAGTGAAATCTCCTGCACTTCCACGGGGACCTGGAAACTGGCACTGCTCGTGCTGGCATTCATGAGTTCTTCCTCTACACTGACGTCCATAGACGTGGTTTCTTCTGGAAACGTAGGGTTCCTCTCCAAAAATGCTTCTGCCAGGGCAGTGGCCTCACAGTCTTTGCATTTCCACTCCAACTCTGTCTCTCCTCTGACAGCTTGTCTGTACACTCTTCGGTCAATGCCAGTGCCGCAAATACGATGCTGCCATCTTCTGCATGCCCCATCACACAACAGGGCCTCTTGTCGTGGTGTAATCTCATGCTGGCAAACGATGCAGATAGCAACTTCCATGATGACTCTGAAGTGACTTGCTGAAACTGTTGGAAGGAGGCTTTTATACAGGTAGCTGGTCGAATTGTGAGTAATTTGCTCAGTGCTGAGAACTCCTGTTATAACTAGTCAACGCTGTGTGTGTGTGTGTGCGTGCGTAGGTGCGTGCGTGACGACTTCACAGTGATCACGGTGAACTCACCACACGTTTTTCAGCTGTGACGACTTCACCGTGTGACGAGTTCACTGGTATCCCCCCCACCCCCACCCCACTCCATCACCCAAGTCCTCCTCTTGCCACTTCTAATACAACTCACTGAAATTGTTGGGTTATTCTATAATGTCCGTCCTGTGTGTCTGAACAGTGTGAAGGTGTTGGCTAGCTGCCAGTATTGCCTGGGGCCAACCTGATCGTAAAATCAATACGTTTCGTGTTGGGTCTGTCTGGTGTACAATTCATACCAACAGCGAGTAATTACTGCTGTTTTCAACCTCGTGCACAATTCATACCAACAGCGAGTAATTACTGTTGTTTTCAACCTCTTCTTGTGTCAGAATTGTATTGTGAATCATCCTACAGTCATTTATAAGTTCTTGACTCAACTGGTATGTTTTCAAAGGTTGAAGACATGCAACATTGCAACTTATGCAAGACAGTCCTGGTGTCAGCATTTTGCTGAAAACCAGTTTCTCTTTTCTGATACATAAAACCAATCTAGTAAGGGTTGCATTGGTCAAAAAGTCATGTAAGGGAAGCCAGTCGCTTTTATGAACCCTCTCTGAGACTGACATAGTGACAACATCAGTCAGTGCTTCTCTCCCATTTACATTAGGCTGAAACGTGTGTCAAACATACCTCCGTAAATTTTACATTTGTATGCACCGCAGAAGGCTCCAAGAGCTTGGTAAATTTTACGTTGACGGCATGTATGGGGTTAAACTTCTGTGTCCTTTGATTTATAAATATAATGAATCAGTCTGTGAATGTGGCTGTTTTTCTTTTCCATCTCTGTGACTGTCTCTGCCTCCACGTCTGTGTCTGGCCATGATGTTTTCTCTTATTTTGGTGGATTTTTTTAATTTCCTATTTTAAAGCTTTTTGTACACAGTGGATGAAAAACCACCCCACATTTTTTTTAATGTAAAAGGCCATGACTCAATCATGTTTTGCACTATCTCCATGAAATTTTGTAACATCACTAATAAATTGATGCCCCTGACTCATGCAACCAGACATGTTTTAAATGAAAATGAAATAGTGAAGCAACAAAAAATTACCCTGGCTGTATGTTGTGGATGTTAGCACACTCATACCCTGACAGAACAACATCTGCAAGCGGTACGTCATGGGTGTGAAATCACCCGCTGGTTTTATTAAGGCAGACTAGGTTTCTTGGACTTGGATGTAGAATCACATTTTGTTTTTATGGAGACAGACTGGGCGAATGTCAAAAGAGGAGCAAATTTGTCGTATCCAACTGCAATGACATGAGAGCATTCGTCAGGCACATCTTATTCTTGGGCAACATGAAACAAAGTATGATGGCAGCCAGTATTATATTTGATTCAGTGTATGATCAGGGGTTCATGGAGGCTACGATGAGCAGAAATTGTCTTTATGGTATTCTTGCACTTTGATGATAACAACACATGTACTGCTATTCAAGCTCAGGATGTCTTTGCCTCGTTCAAATATTTCTGGGATTGGTTCACAAAGAACCTCACTAAAACACTGTAGTTCTGGGTTATTCATTACAAATGATGAATAGCTCATCCCTTTCCATGGCAGATGCTCCTTTTCACAGAACCTTCCCTCTAATCCAGACAGGTATGGCTTTAAGGTTTTCTGGGCAGCTGATGCAGAGAGTAATTTTCCTCTTGTAGCCATAGCAAGGAAAACCACTTTGATTGTGATCATGCTAGTGGGTGGGATTGGAGGCTTTCTTCAATCCCCTCATACATGCCTTGTGTGTTGCCACTTTCAGCGCAGGATTGACTGTTGTCACAGGGTCTGCCAATAGTCATTTGACAGCACCTAGCTGTCTGGCGTTATTTCTTACTGTTCTCAAAGCAGCGAGCTTTTTTTTTTTATCTGGTGGGTCTGTTTTGTAGTTATCAGAGCTTCTCGCTTGGCATTGATGACAGATTCCAACCCAGACAGATGAACTTTAAACCAGTCTTGGATTTTTATCCCCTTTTGCACAAGAATGACATAGTGTTGTTAGATGGTGTCACAAATGAATTGCCACCTCTCCTCTATGGTTGTGGGAAGTATTTACTTTGAAAACCTGTTCCATTTGGTCTTTGAGTTCTGTGCAAAGCTGTGGTTTGGCTACCCTAATAGTATTGAGGCATGGACACCCTTTCTGCTTGATGTGGTGGATCGACTTTTATTTTGTTGTGATGTTACTGCACTCTGTAGAATGGTCTGTGTCACAGTTGGCACTGTATAAGCAGCATTTGAGAAGCACAGCGTTGATATCTGCTCTTATGGTGATGGTCATGACCAGCTGGTGCCAGTGTCGGTACTTTGTGTGTCTCCAGGACTTTATACTTTATAGTGAGACTTTGTCTTGAGTGTGGAGTTTGTTCAGAGGGATTTATTACACTCAGATATTTCCACGTACGTTTCACCCAGATACGCTTCACCCATATAATATGCTTCACCCATATAATATGCTTCACCATATATGCTTCACCCAGATACGCTTCACCCATATATGCTTCACCCAGATCTGCCAGTTATTATCACAATATCAGGCAGACCCCCAGAGTCTGCAAAAACCCCTGTGCTCTGGTAAGGTCTTGAAATGGGGAAGGTGATAGGGACCTATGAAATACTAAGCTGACACAACCAGAATGACAGATTCATTTTGACAGGCAGCAGACAGGACGGTTTTTTAATGTTAACTAACTAGGCCTACAATTGAACTCGAGATAACAGATCTGGTGGAGTCCTTGGCTTTGTGAAAAGAACCAAGCAACCTGCATTGAAGAATGTGTTGGTTGTTGGTAATGCATAGCTTGCAGTAGGATCAGAGCTCTGGCAGTCTCTGGCTGTTGTCGTTCATCTGTCTTGGCTAAGGTGTCTGAGACGATCTGAACATTGAAATCGCCAAGCAGAATGGTGTGCTCAGATTCTGGAGTCTTGCTGATGGTAGTGTCAAGGTCCGCACAAAAATGATCTTTTGTTTGAGGTGAGCACAGCATTGGACTGTCAATCTTTTACTTAGGATGTCACTTTGCAGGATAATGTTGAAAGGCTGTTGGAAAGGACTATGAATAGATTTATGGATGTTGTTTTGTTTATGTGTGTGTGTTCATAGGCAAGCTAGAATACATGTTCAAGATTTTGTGACTGATCACAGTTCAGTTTTCTATAACATCATCAGGTA
The DNA here is from genome assembly GCA_030674185.1 of Monoplex corrugatus. Lineage (NCBI taxonomy): Eukaryota > Metazoa > Mollusca > Gastropoda > Littorinimorpha > Ranellidae > Monoplex > Monoplex corrugatus. The sequence goes on from JAPXFY010000035.1 coordinate 19,358,357, forward strand.
GCGTGTCTTGTAAAATCAATGGTCAGAATACTCTGAAATGGTCATTTAGCCAAAATATTGAATATCAAGACTATGAAACTGATTTGTTGTTTAGTTTTGCCATTTGACTTTCTCTCTCTAAGTACTAGTTTTGTTTACAAGTGCATTTATTTGTTTGTCTTTATTTTCCTGTATTGAGATGAAGCATTTTTGGATTGGAATATTTTAGTTTCATTAGCCTACATGATATTTTTGTTTCAGTGGATGAGAGTGTTGTCTGCAATGTCAGTGGAAGAGCTAAACAATCTCCCCTTCCAGGCTGATTCGTCTGTTGGATCTCCCATAGAATGTACTACAGGATTTCCCATAAATACCTCAGTAGGATCTCCCACAGGAGCTCCTGTAATGCCTTCCAGTGGATGTGTGTTAGGTTCTGCAACAGGATCAGTAACAATAGCTAGAACAGGACCATTTACAGGATCCCCCACTGGATCTCTAAGGGGATTCACCATGGACTCTCCTTCTGGTGACAGCTCTGACAGCCTCATGTCATTCATCCACACTGCTTCACGTCTCAGCCGACTCCGTGAGCAGACTGACTATGGTGTCCCACCTCCACCCCCAGCTCACATCAGTAGTGACCTGAGAAAGGGATGTCACCCAAGAAACTTCATGAGGTAGAGAGGATGGCCTCCCTTGTGCATCAAGTGGTGCAAGAATCAAGATGTAATATCGTGGTGGATGTTGGTTCAGGGTTGGTAAGTTTGGATGTGTGCAGAATGTTGTTTTTGTAATAATAATTATGAATAATAATAGACAAGGTCAGTAAGTCTTTTGGCTGTTTGGGAATTTTGACGTCATTGAAAGTTAGAATTGTTTTTGCTTCAATTTGACTAATGATTTACAACTGTAGCTTTTTCCAAACATGGTTTACGAACATTTTTAGAAAAAAATTTAGGTCAGCCATTTTTAAAGAAATGGCTTTCATGGTCAATAGGCTATATCAGAAGTAAACTTATATCTTTAACAACAGGCTTCCAAGTCCATGTTATTTGTTAGGAACAAAAAATTGATAGTCTTACTCTTTACTCTCTGTTTTATCATTCAGATAGGCCTACTGAGAGGAAGGAAAGTAAAGAAACAGGGAAAAACTTGTAGACTATCTCTACCTCTCTCCTTTATCATTGTCTCTCCTCTCTGTAAGCTTCAAAATGAGTGATGTACCATGCTGTATAGGGGAGACATTTCTCAGTGTTTTATCTTCTTTCAGTGCCAGACTCTGTGAAAATGACAGCTGGGTAATTGGGGGTTAGGGACAGTGCAGCAGAAGTGACAGCTGGGTGTTTGGGGGTTAGGTACAGAGCAGCAGAAGTGACAGCTGGGTGTTTGGGGGTTAGGTACAGTGCAGCAGAAGTGACAGCTGGGTGATTGGGGGGTTAGGTACAGTGCAGCAGAAGTGACAGCTGGGTGACTGGGGGTTAGGTACAGTGCAGCAGAAGTTACAGCTGGGTGACTGGGGGTTAGGGACAGTGCAGCAGAAGTGACAGCTGGGTGTTTGGGGTTTAGGTACAGTGCAGCAGAAGTGACAGCTGGGTGATTGGGGGGTTAGGTAAGCCTACAGTGCAGCAGAAGTGACAGCTTGGTGATTGGGGGGTTAGGTACAGTGCAGCAGAAGTGACAGCTGGGTGACTGGGGGTTAGGGACAGTGCAGCAGAAGTGACAGCTGGGTGATTGGGGGTTAGGTACAGTGCAGCAAAAGTGACAGCTGGTGATTGGGGGTTAGGGACAGTGCAGCAGAAGTGACAGCTGGGTTAGGTACAGTGCAGCAGAAGTGACAGCTGGGTGACTGGGGGTTAGGGACAGTGCAGCAGAAGTGACAGCTGGGTGACTGGGGTTAGGGACAGTGCAGCAGAAGTGACAGCTGGGTGATTGGGGGTTAGGAAGCCTACAGTGCAGCAGAAGTGACAGCTGGGTGATTGGGGGGTTAGGTACAGTGCAGCAGAAGTGACAGCTGGGTGACTGGGGGTTAGGGACAGTGCAGCAGAAGTGACAGCTGGGTGACTGGGGGTTAGGGACAGTGCAGCAGAAGTGACAGCTGGGTGACTGGGGGTTAGGGACAGTGCAGCAGAAGTGACAGCTGGGTGATTGGGGGTTAGGAAGCCTACAGTGCAGCAGAAGTGACAGCTGGGGGATTGGGGGGTTAGGTACAGTGCAGCAGAAGTGACAGCTGGGTGACTGGGGGTTAGGGACAGTGCAGCAGAAGTGACAGCTGGGTGATTGGGGGTTAGGTACAGTGCAGCAGAAGTGACAGCTGGGTGATTGGGGGTTAGGTACAGTGCAGCAGAAAGGACAGCTGGGTGACTGGGGGTTAGGTACAGTGCAGCAGAAGTGACAGCTGGGTGTTTGGGGGTTAGGGACAGTGTAGCAGAAGTGACAGCTGGGTGATTGGGGGTTAGGGACAGTGCAGCAGAAGTGACAGCTGGGTGATTGGGGGTTAGGGACAGTGCAGCAGAAGTGATAGCTGGGTGATTGGGGGTTAGGGACAGTGCAGCAGAAGTGACAGCTGGGTGATTGGGGGTTAGGTACAGTGCAGCAGAAGTGACAGCTAAGTGGTTTGGATGTTGGACTTCTTCCTCTCTGAACAGCTTAGGCATGACCTGAATTAGAAAACTATGAGCATGAAATGATGAATCTCTGCTGTTTTGAGTATGTTTTGAAATTGTTTTCTTTTTTTTTTAAATAAGCAGACATTTCTTTGCTTTGTCTTAAAGATGATGGGACGAAACTGCATGTTGTTGGACCAAAAGTAGAGGATTTTTTCTACAGGTACTGGGTAGTTTGAATCAAGGTCCTGTCAACAGAGAAAGTCTTTGAGACCAAAGTGCTTTGGAAGGTTTGTGGGGCAGGAAAAGTTGTGACATGTATTTTGGCATGGTATTTAGAAATAGGCTTTGGAAGTAGAACATGGTAACTTTATACTCAATTCATGCTTTAAGTAGTAGCCAGCATAGTAGGCCTGTTTAGTGCATGAGGCTATCTTTTGTCTCCGATGGGAGTTCTGCAGGCTGTAGATGTTTTTCCTTTTTTTTTTTTAACCGAAAGAGATTTACTTAAGAAAATCTGGTAAAATCATGCCAGTCTAGTGAAACCTGTATATGGTGCTAATGTTGCAGGGCTATTTGGGTCAAGTCTTACACAAAATGTATGGTCTGTCAGTCATTGGTCTCGAGAGCAGTGCTGGACACAGTGAGGGTGCTGAGAAACGAGCTGCCAAGCAGGGTAACTTCCAGTGTACACGTATAAGTGTTAGCTTAACTCTCTCGCTACGAGCATCGGGATTTCCCGATCATGTCTCAACAACGCGGTGTCTACGATCGTCTGAGAAATCCGACTTGAGTTTTAAAAATTCGCGGGGCTTTCAGTAGTTCCGTAGTCATCATTATCATCATCATCATCATCATCATCAGGTGCCTTGCCGCATGGCGTTGACGATTATGAACTTCCATCTGTCTCTATCTCTTGTTGCCTCAAGCATCTCTTCCACCCTCCTTGTCTTCAGCCACTCTGCATGTCATTCTAGTATCTTCTCCCTGGGTCTACCTTGGTGCTCTCTTTCCCTCCAGCTTTCCCATTGTGACCAGGTGTTCCAATTCCCCTTTCCTCCTAAAATGGCCTATGAATGTTGCCTGCCTTTTCCTAATCTTCCTTATCCCTTTGCCACCTGCACCCTATCTACCAACTGCAAAAACTTAACCCTTTGACTCCCTCATCCTATCCACCAACTTCCTGCAGGAAGCTGGTGGATAGGGTGAGGGAGTCAAAGGGTTAAGTTTTTGCTCTTCCAGTATGGTTGACAAAGAAGGTGATGTTGGACAGGCTGCAGGAGTCAAAGTGTTAAGAGTGATCTACTTGTGTCTGCCTCCATCAAGACAAGTTCTGTAGTAGTTCATGTAAAAAATGCCTCTAATTTTACTCGTACCGTTACTCAGCAACCATGAGGGTTAGACAGTTGAAATTTCAGCATGTTGTACACCAATCTTTCATTATATGACCCGCCAAATTTCAAAACTCTGTTTTCATTTATTTTTATGAGAATTTTTCTCATGACCTAAACAAATGGTGCGTATCAGGGGAACGGGAAGGGGCATAATTGTTTGTAGCGAGTGAGTTAAAGAGTGTGTGTGTGTCTATGCAAGACTGTATGTGAAGAGTGGATGGGGCATTCTGACATAGGCCTACTTAAGGTGTTTGATAAAGGGGTGCATTGTGTGCAAATGTATTATTACATGGGTGTTGTGGGGGGGGGGGGGGGGGGAGGAGGGAAGATATGCACATAATATGTAGTTTGTGTATATGTGTGTTTATGTTGTTGTGTAGGCATTGTTATATTGTGTTTTTAACATTTACTTGTTAAACATTTCTCTTCACAATTCACACATTTAATTGTTCTTGAAGCAGCAGTTCAAATGGTCTACATGTTGTTTTATAGTCCCTTGATTTATAGGGCTTTGATGAATTCTGTTCTGTGTGATGCTTACAGTTTCTGTAGTCTTCCATAATATATTCACATTTTGTTTCGTAAGTTTTTGATAATAGGACTTTGATATATTTTTTATTGGAGTTTTATTCTGTTTCTTTCTGTCAGTTTTTTTTCCTTCTTCTTCTGTCCATCTTTTGCGTATTCAGTTGTGTAATGCTGTGTTTGCAGGTTTGTGTTGTTCGGGAGTCAGAAGTATTCCTTTTATGATCAAGGAAGATAAAGATAACGCACAAGCATTCTGTGATCTCATCCATGACATCGCATCGTCCATTCAACCTTGTCACCATTCTTCAGCTGCAAAGCACTACAGTGATGCGTTGACATGGGGTCCGACGCGTCAGCATTGTAATACAGAAAATCAAGCTAACTGCGATACAGTGACTTGCGGTCAAGAGTCATTTATTTCTTGTGTATCAAATTCTAGAACAGTTAGCGACAGTTGTTTATCAAGACAGACTTGTGACTGCGTGGTGTCTTGTAAAGAACGTGCTTTGAATTCAGGGGATGCTGCTTGCTGTGACCAGGAGGCAGTGAGTTTGTCTGATGTACATCACAGGTCACCTGTTCAGGAAAGTCGGAGAACTCCAGTGTCTGGTCAGCCAGATCTGTCAACATCCTCGGTATATCCAGTTCAGGCGCATGCCAAACTAGATATGTGTTGTGAGGTAACAAATGAGCCGGGTTTGTCAGAAATCAAATTAGGACACATTGCAAGGTTACAAAACAGCAACAGGAATGTGCAAGCGGTAGCAGAATTAGGCCTATGCAGTGCACACAGGGGAGAATGTACTGATGAGGTCAAAGATGAGAGGAAAAGAGATGGCAAAAATGAAGGGGAACAGAGTAGATTGTCTGACGAGTCTGAACATAAGAGGCAAGGGGGACATGAGGGCTTGCGTATTTGCTTGATTGGCCTGCACTGCTGTGGTGACCTGACGCCGGCCATGCTGCGACTGTATCACAGTGTGCAGTTTGTCTGTGCCTTATGCTGTGTGAGCTGTTGCTACCACAAGATGAAGCTGGTGCCTGGTGAGGATTTGTACTGTTTTGGGAGTGTAGTTTGTGTGTGTGTCTCAAGAGGAAGAAGAAAACATTGCTTCAGTGTAAATTGATAGTGATAACTGTGTGTGTGTGTGTGTGTGTGTGTGTGTGTGTGTGTGTGTGTGTGTGTGTGTGTGTGAGTGTGAGTGAGTGAGTGAGTACCTGCTTGTCTGCTTGTGTGTTCACATTACTGTGTGACCATAAACCATGGGCTGTCATTAAGAGTTTGTGTGTTGTGTGTGTGGTGTGTGTGGTGTGTGTGTGGAGCACATAAACTGGCCTTCAGAAAAGGAACTACAGGACCTGTTTTGACAAAAGGATTAAAATAAGAATCGTCAGTCTTTTTATCACTGTAGGTCCCAAACACAACTTTTCTTGGGAATCATGACCTGGATTTTCCACTTGAAAACATTTTTGTTATCTACAAGTTAGAGCCATTACCTCCCGTTCGGATTGCTGGGGGCTCTTACAGTGTAAATAGCTTCCCCACCTTCTGGAAATTCTATGCTAGAAATTTACTCTTTTCTGTCACTCTCTTTGTTTCTTTCTTCCTCCGTTGCTTTCTGTCATTTCTTCCTATCATTTTCTTTCTGCCTTGCTGGCCCATTCACCTGACTGTGTTCAATAAAGTCTTACATACTTTCTCTTAAGATTGATAGTTCGGCATGCATTAAGCGCATTTTTGACTCTATGGAAATGAGATATGTGAAATCAATTTTAGGCAATTCAGGCCCGTTTTTATATATGTTTTGGTGTCCTTAGTTATGTTTAAATTTGTATTCAGGTGTGTTCTTTAAATCCCCTGTGTGATAAATTGGACAGAGTGGTCAGTGCCAGGGGCATCTCTTTGGATCATATGTGCAAATGCATTGATAATATGTGTAGGCTACTTAATCTTTTCTTTTTTTTTTTTCCTGTTGAAGTATTGTGTATGCTTTGAAATGGCTGTAGCCCTGATATGGCTCTACGCAGTTGGCTGGGCTTTAAACAACAACAACAATTAGAACCATTAGAACCATTTTTCTGTCATGTGTGATAAGCTTTTTGTCTTTAGCACTCAGATATATGAATACACACAACACACACACACACATACACACAAGGGTACACACAGACACACAAACACACACGTGCGCGCGCGCGCGTGCGCACACACACACACACACACACACACACACACACACACACACACACAAACACACACACATGAGTAAAGTGCATGATTGTCAAATTTCTGCTCATAAAATGGACTCTAAAGCCTGTTGCTTAGAGGATTTGTTCATTTCTGATTGCCCAACTTTGAAAGTCATTTTCTCAGAATGCCCCCACCCCCCACTCCCAACAGTCCCAACCTTGAAAATCACTGTAAATCATGTCTACTTAAAGCTATAATGTTGTCTTATTGTGCAGATTATGAAAGGAAAATTAAGAAACTGTAGTTTATAATGATGTCAGAATCATTGAGTTTCTGACTCTTCTAACAGAGCAGGTCACTATATATAGTAGAGCACACTTATAACGAACACGCTTGAAACGAATTGACGGGAATAACGAACGCATTTCTGTGCCCCGCTTATTTGTCTCTTTATTTCAATTAAATTTTCACGCATTTAGCGAACAAGCGTTAACGAACTGACGGCTGTAACGAACTCATGTTTTTGCCCACCAAGGTCTTATTTTTCTTTGTTCACGACTGAAGTAACGAACTAGCCCACGTGGGCCTGAAAACACGTGGCCAGCCCCCTGGCCACATTTGCCTGGTCACGGACGGTGGTCACTATCGCACAATGCCTCGCTTGCCCGCGCCTATTCATGACGGCGATCTAAAAATAGATTATCGATCGATGGCATTTGGACCAGGAAATTGTGGACCAAGTCAAAGCTGCTGGTTCCAGTTCTGTGCCTCCTGAAGAAGAGGACGAGGCACCTGCGGAGAAACCTTTTTTGACACTTTAGGGGACATGGAGAAATTCATTCTTGAATCGAGCGAAAAGGGAAAAAAACAACTGACATTACATCATTTTTTTCACCCGTGGGCAAGAAATTAGGACTCTAGATGAATGTATAATGGCTTTGGGGACGTGGATAAACAGTGGGAAGGGAGGGGGGGGGGGGGTTGTGTGAGGGATAAAATGTGTGTGTAAAGGTTTGACTGAAATAAAGAACTGATATAAAGAACTATTTTTTTTGCCTGGGGTTGTTCTTTATATCAGTGTTCTACTGTATGTTTGAAAGTTTTTCTCATTTCACTATGCAACCATGAGTTGTACTTGTGGGATGAGTTCAAGGGTTAGTTTTATTAAATCATCATTTGGGAATTCAGGGGTAAAATGTATGCAAATGTCAGTGTGGTAGGATCAGGAATTTGAAGGGTGAATTTTATTTATACTATCAATGCTCTATGAACTATCCTAGTTAAAAAAAAAGCGCAATATTATTTCTAATGTAACTGTTGGTTTCTACCATTTACTGTTTCAGGTTCTGAGCATTTCATCAATTTTCCTTTGAGTGCTGCTGCTAGTACAGCTTACACTGAAGTGTGTACTCGAAGAAAGCAATTCCTGTCATCTTCAGCTTCACCTGTGTCTTCATCATCTGTAAAATCAGCATCATCGTCATCGAAAAGATCAGTGGAAAATGAGCACTTTTTGACACCATGTAGTTTGAGACTTGCTGCTCAAGAGACAAGGTGATTCTGAGGGTTTGTATCGGTTTGTTTGTCTATGTGTCTGGCAAGCACACTTGCATATATATATAATGCATGCGTGCACACTTTATATATGTGTGGGCACACACGCACACACTCCCCTGTGGGGATACCGGGGGCTCTTTCAGTATAAATAGTATCCCCACCTTCTGGAAATATCTGTGTTAGAAAGTTTCCTCTTTTCTGTCACTCGTTGTTTCTGTCTTCCTCCTTTGCTCTCTGTCATTTCTTCCTTTCATTTTCTGCCTTGCTGGTCCATTCACTGTATGTGTTTGATAAAGTCTTATGTACTTTCTCTTAGGATTGATAAGTGGGTAGGCCCTACATGTATTAAGTGCATTTTTGGCTTTAGGGAAATGAGATGTGCGAAAATAGTTTTAGGTAATTTAGGCCGGTTTTGCTTTAGTGTCCTAATTTATGCTTAATTTTGTATTCAGGTATGTTTTTTGAATCTGTTGTGTGATAAATTGGAGGGAGTGGTCAACGCCAGGGCATCTCTTTAGTTTAGATTATGTGCGCGAATGCATTGACATGTGTAGGCCCTACTTAATTTTCTTTTCCTTTCTTCTGCTGTTGAAGTATAGTGTGTATGTTGAAATGGTTATTGCCCTGATATGGCTCTACACAGTCGGCTGGCCTTTAAACAAAAATAACAGTAACAATAAACACACACACACACACATACACATATTCACCAACAATGTATGTAGGCCTACATATTGTGTACACACACTGACATAGGCCCTACTGTAGATGGCTTTTTGTATGTTCAGGGACTTGTTTTATGACTATGTAGGATTGGTTGGTTGGTTTATTTGTCACACTTTGTGTCATACAGGAACGACAACTTCAAAACTTTAATTAACCCTTTGACTTCCACACCCTGTCCTCTGGCATCCTGCATTGCCAACCATGATAGCAAAGCAAAAACTTAACCCTTTGATTCCTTCATCCTATCCACTAGCTTCCTGCAAGAAGCTGGTGGACAGGATGAGGGATTCAAAGGGTTAAGTTTTTGCAGTTTGTGGACAGGGTGCAGGAGTCAAAGTGTTAATTTCTCTTTCGAGAGATAATAAATTTGTCCAAGTCTGAATGATAAGCTTGGATGTGTTGTCCAGCTCTCGGTGGGCAGCCCAGTGTGCAGAGGACCATGACAACCATGTCAGACATGTGGCATACAGAGCCATCTTGGAGATTTACTTGAGTGAGTCATTTATCTGTGTGCATAGTGCATGCATGTGTGTATATCTTTGTGTGTGTGTGTGTGTGTGTTGACTTTTTCTTAATTTGCACATGATAGTGGGCATGTTCAGTGACAGCAAAAACATAATTTTCAGAGTTAATTTCCAAACGTAGATTGATAACGGAGTATTGTATTGAATGGAATTGGTGCTGTACAAAAGCCTTAGACAATACATTGCAATCCTTTGAAAACAAAGGCCTCAAGAAGATCTTAGGCGTTATGTGGGATGAGTTTAAATCCAGCCAAAAAGTAAGAGAAATTGCTCAACAGCCGTAGGCCTACATGTCAAACGTCTTCAGAAAGAAAAGATAGAAATACCATGGCCATGTATTGAGAATGGACAATAAAAGACTACCAAAGGCAGTGCTGTTCTGGAGGCCAAAGGGACAAAGAAGAAGAGGAAGACCAAAACCAACCCTCAAAAAGAACGCTCCAGTCTGAAGAAGAGCGGTAAACATCAACGACCTGAAAGCGGCTGAACAGACAGCAGCCAGTAAAAAAAGATGGAGAGCCCTGGTCCCCTGCCATGTTTGACACTGGAGGATAAGAACCAGTTGGTTGTTTTAAAATGACCTGTGTGGTGCTTGTGAAACTAATATGTCCGGAGGCCTGTTCCAACACAAGCTGGGAAATCAAGATTGTGGACCAAAATGGCCGTTTTTCACTGAACAGACCTGTTACTTTTCAGTGAGGTACACCACTTTGAAATCTGTTGAACTGCATGTTGTGGACAGATTTTGTCGTGATATTCCAGTATCTATTAATTCTAAAAGATCATGGAAAGGTGATGGTCATGAAGGTCAGGAGAAACTTGAAAATCATTTGTATTCAGCAGAACACCATTTTGTTGGGGGTTTTGTTTTTTGTTTTTGAAATTTATTGAAATGCATGTTGTGAACAAATTTCGCCATATTTAGGTATCTGATATTCAAAAAGATCATGGAAAGATGATGGTATTGAAGTTCAGCAAAAATCTGAAAATCACATTATTCTGCTGAACACCGTTTTGTTGCTTTTCTTGTTTTGTTTTGTTTTTGTTCAGACTCATTTTGGCAAAGCACAATTTTGGACTTTTTTTTATGAGATCAGGTCACATATTAGTCAGTGAATCTCCTCTCACTTCCCCTCCCTGTTACATGTAAAATGGCAGTATTCTCTTTCCATTCCAGGGAATACTGATCAAGCAAATCTTGAGAGAAAAACTGTGCGCAAGCTGGACTACAGCAATTTTGACAAATTCCTGCAGTCATTCCTCACTGCTGCCAGCATAAAGGATGGTAATGGAAGTTGCAATAGCAGTAACAATGATTATGATAATAATAATAGATTAATTGATTGATTTGTTTGGGTGTGTAAAGAAAAGAAAGATTGCAGTCCAAATGTGTGTGTGTGTGTGTGTGTGTGTATGTGTGTGTGTGTATTGACTCATTCAGCGACAAGTACAAATATACTGCCTGCCAACCTGTGCCTGCCCCCTCCCCCCCCCCCTTTTTTTTTTTTTCAAAGACATCACACTCACAGAGGTTACCTTTGTGCTCACCTTTTTTTTCGTCCTATTTTCTACTCCACCTTAATGGCCACAGAAGCGAGCACAGTTTTTACAGTGCGATAATGATGATGTCGATGAGGCTGATAATCATGATGCTATGGAGTTCCATCTAGGATTGAGACTGTGTGACAAGGCTGTACTGTACGCTTACTGTCATAATATATCCTGGTGTCAACCAGGCCTGAGAGATACAGACACTTGTGGTGCTGGTCAGAAGATTAGAGCAGCACCCTCAGTGACTTATTCATGAAGTGGATGAGACTTGACTTGTGTGGTTCCAGTCTTCCCAATGAGCCCATAGCACCCCTAACTATGGGTAGGAGTGAGTCAGAGCTGAAAATTCCCACATTGATTTATGAAGGGACTGATGTGGATTCGAACTCACAACTTTCCAGTCGGTAGTCCATTGTGCTAACCACTACACCACATGCCTACCCCGTCTGTTGGGTTTTGATTATTGGCTGGCTCTGGCTGGATTGAATGCTTAACTCTTCGTAGACGTGACAGCGGATAATCCGCTGCAGCCAGCAAGGCTGTTAGAGACGTGACAGCGGACATTCCACTGCAGCTGGCCAAAACATTAGAGACGTGACAGCGGATATTCCGCTGCGGTTTTTAAAAATAGATGCAAGCCGGTCGCTGGTCTAAGGGAACTAACTACACATATAGGAACACTCTTTGGTATCTTCTGAAGTGTTTGTTACTTCCCTTGCATCGATTTTATCCCGATTAGTCACAGTTTCTTGCCTTTATCCAAACCAACCAGAGTGACTGTCCTTGCACCAAAATGGCAACATTTAGGCCATCTTCATCTTCTTCTTCAAAGGATCGTCATAATCACTTTGCTGCTTCACCTGTGTGAAAACAAAGCTGTGTTTGTTCTTTTATATCTTCTGGTCATACCAAGGACTTGTGATTACCTGGATTTCTGGATTACCTGGTCAAGAATGGGTGTTTCACTGACTTTATGTGTTGGATTACTGTCGTCGGCTGCAATCAAAAACTTTTTTCCCAGAGCCAAAACCCTACCCCATTTCACCTTCTAGGAAGGTAAGTAGAATAGATGTATTGTCCTTGTATGTAACTTCAGCTCAAAGAGCGTAAACTGAATTATATTTTGATACAAAATATGTTCTTGTGCTATAAAATCTGTATTTTTGAGAATTTTTTTGAAAACCCCCCAAAATTGTGCGTCACCAAGGGTTGTGGCAGGTCCTGTTGATTGCGTCCACAGTGGTTGTGCAAGGCCACTATATTACGTCTTCAGAGAGTTAAGGGTCACACTAAAAAATCAAGCTGAATTCAAAGCATTACAAGCTGATAAGTGATGTGGATAACATGCATTATGTCCAAATCATTTTTCAGTTGAACAAGTGCGGGTGACAGAAAGCAAGCTCAGAATGCTGTATGACCATTATGAAGAAAGCTTTTCCACTATCCAACCTTATACTGTAAGTATGCATGCATGTTTGCGTATGAGTGAGCACATGCTTGGATATGTGTGTGTGCATAAGTGCGTAGTTGTAGTGTATGTATATCTTCTCTGTGTGTGTGTATGGGAGGGGATTGTAGATACATGTATATTTTTTTGTTACATGTGTGTGTGTGTGTGTGTGTGTGTGTGTGTGTGTGTGTGTGTGTGTGTGTGTGTATGTATGGGAGGGGATTGTAGATACATGTATATTTTCTGTGTTAAATGTGTGTGTGTGTGTGTGTGGGAGGGGATTGTAGATACATGTATATTTTCTGTGTTACATGTGTGTGTGTGTGTGTGTGTGTGTGTGTGTGTGTGTGTGTGTGTGTGTGTGTGTGTGTGTGTGTGTGTGTGTGAGGGGATTGTGCATACACTAAATATATTTGAAAAATGTAGAAATTTCTCTCTGTTTAGAATGAACAGAACATCAATTCAGAGCCACAACCATGTATCTCTATATTCAAAATGACAACCATATATCTCTACTAAATAGTTATATATGAGATACATGGTTGTGGCTATGAGTATATTGCACAGATATATGGTTTGTGGCTCTGAATAAACAGTTAATTAATTGCAGGTCCTTATGTAGCCTACTAGAGCATTATTGTTGAATGAAAGTAACCTAATTTTATTTGTCACAATGAACCAGTCTGTGAAAATGTGTAAACAATTTGTTACTTTGACAGGGTAGGCCTGTCCACATTTGAAGCTAAGGTCCAGCTCATTCAGAAATAGGTTTCAGGAGGCAAGTCCCAATTTGTTGGTCATAGGTCACAGTTCATGTGCAAGGCCACTATATTACGTCTTCAGAGAGTTAGTGAATCAGTGAAAAGCATGAAATCCTCTCATGCAAAATAACAGCAAATGGCACTAGGCCTACATTGAGACAGGTTGATAAGTTTAAATATCTGGGAATGGTCATCTCACCAGACAGTAGATGCACATCACAAATAGCCAGCAGAATCGGCCAGCCAAAACAGCATTCAAGAAGATGAAAAGCGTTCTTACCAACAAATGCCTCAGTTAACATCTTTATTGCCAATCACAGTACAAATAATAATATAGCAACTAGGAGTGGGACAGGGGAACAGGGTGAATTTCAAAACATGTGTAAAGATCATAGGAAATTAGGACTCATTTATTATTTCTGGATATGAATTTAATTTGGAAATCATTTCCCTGAGGAGATGTCAAAGCATTTTAATTTTCCCCTCCAAATAATGAGAAAATGTGTCAGATTTTATTTAGTTTAATCTGATTATGTACATAAAGATAAGGTTAAACACTTCTTTTTCACAAGTTTTGTTTTCATATTCAGTGCTGAATCATTTGATATCTGCATTTTGGATGTAGCATGGCTAGTCCCTGAGTTATGAACCATTACGCAGCGTTAACGTGTGTTTGCCACAGAATGACAAGTGGAGAAATTGGCATTTTTGCCATTTTTGAAGACAAATAGCACAGAGGAAAATAATTCTAGAGTTTAAAAAAAAAATCAGGCTTAATTTGCGTATAGAATACAATAACTGTATCAATTTTTATACATACGAGATGCATACTTCTGAAGAAATGTGGGTACAAATATGGCCAATTCACCTAACTGCGAAAAACGCCCATTTTTACAGTATTTCAAACAGCAGTATCTCAAAAACCATTAGAGCTATGAGTGAGATATTTTGCATTTATATTAACTTTATTGTTACCATTTAGAAAATTTGAAAATACTAAATATATTTTCAAATTACAAAAATGGCTGGACCTACCTAGATGAGGTCACACTGACAGAATAGATTTTCAAGGGCTTCTTACCTGATGCATCATGAAAGGAATAATGATGGCAGATGCACTAACTGGGCTGGAAACCTACTAATTCATTAATAGAAACATAAATAGATAAATTGATCAATCAGTACATAAATAAATACACAAACACACACTCTAAATATGTTTACAAAGCAAAAAGGAAAAAATACTGGATACATAATAGATGAATAATCATATGAATAAATAGATTTGATTCCAAGTTTCTCTACTACGAAGATTGCAGTTGATGTCATTTTCCTAGCAAGTGGGAATGTCCATTTTCTTCCTTGGTAGACCTCATGTTCAAAAAAGAAATTTCATTTTGACCAGTTAATATTTGGTGTGCATGAATATGCATATGTGTGTGCCTGCACATTTGTTATCCCTCTCTTGACACCTCCATTTCTCATGCTTGGTGTGTGTGTGTGTGTATCAGTGTCTGCAGGTGATTCTGCAGCGAGTTTTGGAATGGGCGGTGTTATGGGACCGGCAGCAGTGGCTGAAGGAACAGGGAATGGCCTGCAGCATTCTGCCTGTATTTGATCAGCATATCTCTCCACGACACCTAGCTCTTGTGTCCATCAAAAAACATCAGCCTGTCTCCAAGGATACATAAAAGCAGATTTTGAAGTGAGATAATGAACAGTTAGCAAACCCCTGTATTTGTCTCTGATTAAATCTTGGTTTTGATTATGGCTAGACTATTACTTCATGTGGATGTACTGTGAAGACTTGTTACTTCATCCTGACTGACTGGTAGGCTCAGTCCTGCACCTTAGACTGCCACATTGGTTCAGTTGGTCAGAGCACTGTGTTGATAATGCATTCGATCCCAGCATCTCAACTGTCTCACCTGTCAGTGTCATGGGGTTCAGTGCTGACCGCTGCACTCTGTGACACAGCTTCCTGCTATTGTGGGAGTACAGAATAACCCTTTAAAACCCTATGGTGGAGTCAGAGTAAACCCTTTGACTCACACCCCCACCCTCTCCCCTTATTCTTTCCCTACCCAGCAGCTTCCTGCAAGACTGGATATGTTCAGTTATTATCCTGCCATTGACTCTTCTCCCATTTCCTGCAGCAAGGTGGTGGATAGTATGATGGAATGAAGGTGTTTATGGCAGGACGTTGATGGCTAAACTGAAAATGTTTGGATTAAATCTGCTCATACACCCTTTTGCTGCTGCCGTTTTGAGAATTTGTGGTTTCATTTGTAGCAGAGCAACTAACTCCACTTGAAGAGAGATTGTGCTGCTCTTGGTTAATCCCCCCGTGGGGATGCCGAGGGTTCTTTCAGTATATAATAGTATCCCCCCACATTCCAGAAATGCTGTCAGTCTCTTTCTTTGTGCCTTGCTCCATTGCTGTCTGTGTCTTCCATTGATTTTCTGACTTGCTGGTCCATTCTCTTGTATGTGTTTCATATCTGTGTCTACCTTTGATTTTCTGACTTGCTGGTCCATTCTCCTGTATGTGTTTCATACAGTTTCACATACTTTCTATTAGGATTGATAATTGAATGCATGTATAAAGTACACTTGTCATTCTAACAAGGAAATGTGAAGTGCAGAAGCAATTTTAGGTTTAAACCAGTTTACATACATACATACATACATATATATATATATATATATATATATATATATATATATATATATATATGTAGGCCTACATGTCTATATATATATATATATATATATATGCCTATATATATATATATATATATATATATATATATATATATATATATATATATATATGCCTATATATACATATACATACTTATATATATATATAGATATACACGCGCACACACACACACACACACCACGCATATTTATATATATATATATATATAAATATATATATTTATATTTATATATATATATATATATACATATATATGACATACATACATACAATACATACATACATACATACAGTAAAACTGTATAAAGAACAACCCAGGCAAAATATAGTTCTTTATTCAGTAGTTCTTTATTTCAGTCAAACCTTTACACACAATTTAATCCCTCACAACAACCCCCCCCCCCCTTCCCACTGTTTATCCATGTCCCCAAAGCCATTATACATTCATCTAGAGTCCTAATTTCTTGCCCACGCGGGGAAAAAAATGATGTAATGTCAGTTTGTTTTTTTCCCTTTTCGCTCGATTCAAGAATGAATTTCTCCATGTCCCTAAAGTGTCAAAAAGGTTTCTCCGCCATTCACAATACAAAAGTCCTAAGAGTTTTCAAACACTGTTTGGCTTCTGCAGAGCTCACGCCTTGAGCTGCTCTGCAGGTGCCTCGTCCTCTTCTTCAGGAGGCACAGAACTGGAACCAGCAGCTTTGACTTGGTCCACAATTTCCTGGTCCAAATGCCATCGATCGATAATCTATTTTTAGATCGCCGTCATGAATAGGCGCGGCAAGGAGGCATTGTGCGATAGTGACCACCGTCCGTGACCAGCGATGTGGCCAGGGGCCGCCACGTTTTTCAGGCCCACGTGGGCTAGTTCGTTACTTCATCGTGAACAAAGAAAAATAAGACCTTGGTGGGCAAAAACATGAGTTCATTACAGCCGTCAGTTCGTTAACGCTTGTTCGCTAAATGCGTGAAAATTTAATTGAAATAAAGAGACAAATAAGCGGGGCACAGAAATGCGTTCGTTATTCCCGTCAATTCGTTTCAAGCATGTTCGTTATAAGTGTGCTCTACTGTATGTATACATATATGCATTGTGTATTACTGTTGTAATTTATCATCTGTGTGTACTGTTGTGATTTATTTATCATTTTTCTGTCTCTGTTTTTGGTTTCTACTTTCAAACAAATTTCAGTTTTACTGGTTTCTTACCCCATCACCTATCATCGTCATCGAGTTTGTCGGTAGCCACTGCAGCAGATGTTACAACTCTCCTCCACTTGCTCCAGTCTTGACTTTCCTGCGCTACTTGTAGACTATCAATCGCTGATGTTGGTCATATTGTTCATACAGGAGGTGGACGATCCACCTGATTTCTTTGGCTTCAACTTTACCTTGTAAAACTGTTGTCATTAGGGTTGTGTTGGTGTTGCAGAGAAGGAAAATCTGATTTCAAACCTCCGCTGCCTTGCGGCCGTACCCACTCATAGGAAAGGCTTTGGGAGTCAACCCTGAGGAAAAATCCGGAGTCAGAGTCCCTAAGGCAGTTCGCCGTTGTCTACAACCTCGTTCTGGCAACTCCTGCGTCGCCCCTGGTACCAGGCGTACAGGCCTCCGTCTTTCCCCTGGATTCTACTAGTGGCGAGGAGAGGGGGGATCTGCTGCATGGGCAACAGCTAGTCCTCCATATTCACTTGCCCAGGCCTGCACCTGGAGAGGTCACTCCAGCTTCGCTGGTAATTGCACGTCATGACCACAACGCCTCCTGGTGCAGACTATCATCTCCTGAGATGTAAAGAGGCCAACGACGACGACGGTGTTGCAGATTCAAGGCCGATGCATTTCATTTTTCTTTTGTTGATTTCTGCCAGTAGTTGATGTTGGACTGGGAGTTTGTTGAAGATGCTTTCATTTGTTCTTTTATCAGTTCATTTGACTCTAAGAAGCCACAAGTAGAACCACATCTGTGTTGCTTTGATTTTATTTTCATCTGCTTTTCTGCATGTTCAAGCTTCACAGGCATATAATAGCATTACTGACCAGATCATGACATTTTGGAATTTTGATTTTGATTATGCTTTTGTCTTTCCAGATTATTTGGGAAATATCTTGGCTGTGTAAAAACCATTGATGGAACCTGCTCTAAAGACATCAAAATAAGAATTGGAATGGCAAAACAAAAAATGGTCCAGCTCAACAACATCTGGAAAGACACGCGAGATATACCAAATGGCCTGAAAGTTAGACTTTTAACCTTTACTGCACGCCGTGGGGATAAAATGACCCACAGTCGTGATTTTCGCTTGATAACTGAGTCAGTTTTTAAGCTACCTTCACAAAATTTCATGACTTTGTCAATAAAATATTGCCCCACATCTGTACCAAAAATTATTTGTTTGTGTTGAAAAATAAAGGAGTAAATAAACAACAAATGTCCCAGTACGCGGTGGGTCAGAAAATCCCCATGCTCGCAAAGAACAGCCTTCCGTGTTGTACCTCGTGTGGCCTGGAGTGACCCATACATTTCAAGGACTCGACGCTGCGAGTGTCTGGTATCACAGATTTAAAAATAGATCTGTCCGTCCGTGGTCTGCAGAGCACCACCCGGTCTTATCAGCAAACTAGGCTATTTCCTCTCTCGTGCTAAGCATTCCAGTCATCCTGGGAGTATAGGCCTACTGACCGGTCTCTGTAGTCTCTTGCATTTCCTTTGTTACGAGTCTTGCCGGCTTTTCAGTTTGAGGTTAGATGCTTATTGTTCACAAACGTAGTACTTTTTCAAATTAGCCAGTATTCTTTATTGTTCTGATTATAGGCTGTGGAATCTGTCTGTCTTCCTGTCTCTGTATATATTGAAATGTCTGTCTGTCTACCTGTCTGTCTCCGCATATATCTGACGATGTTCGTTCATTCGTTATTTCTTTTAACGGCTGTTCATATATGTGCTTTTAGAAGGAAAAATAATAATAAAAATGAAATAAATAAGATAAAATAAAAACAAAATAAAATGAATGGACAAGAGTTAGATAGATAAATAAATAAATATTGAAATAGATAAATAAAGAATATGGAGAGGTGACTATGGGATGGATGAATCCATGAAGTCATATTGGCATTGTACCATATAGGGTATCACCATATAGAAAAGCATTGAGAACGTTAGAACAGCCAGGCTGCATTAGTTTGTACAGGGCGGTGTGTGTGTGTATGTAAGCGTTTGTGTGTGCGTGTATATAGGCCTACATATGCGGGCGTGTGTGTGTGTGTGTGTGTGTGTGCGTGTGTGCTACGAGCATGTAGGAGTCTGTGCTGGCGTATGATAAACCATCTGTTATTGTTTGATTGGATAAAATGGAGAAGAGGAATTTCCAATCAAGTTAAAAACGTTGTGTCAGTCAAGGAATAAGGAAAAACCTAAGAAACAAATAAACAGGGATAGGTGGGAGTTACACTTACAGGTATAAAACAATCGGGCTTAATCAAAGGAAACGACCTACGGGACTGAGTAGTAAATGCCTAGCAATGTGTGTGTAAATACAGAGTGAAATCAGTATGTTTCTGTTTTAAATTTGTAACTGATGCAGGGAAGTAATGTAGCATCTGCTGACAACACAAAAGATGATTAACTGTTATAAAATCACTACAGATACATTTGATGGTTTTACTGAATTTAGTTCGGAGTGAGTTGAGACATAATCTGTAAGCTAACGTTATTTCCTGTCTTGTAAAACCCTGGTAGTTCACGATGAAAGGGCGAATTTTACATTGCGCTTTTACTTTGTCTAATATAGCATTGATTTCATGGTCAGAGAGTTGTAAATCAAGTTTTGTACTGCCAGCTCTATTCATTGCTGCACATTTAGCTATTCTGTCAACCCAATCATTACATTTGATACCACTATGGGATGGGATCCAACAAAAAGTAATTTGTGTATTGTTTGTTATTAAACAGTGAATTAAAAATTTAATCTCAAATGCTAAGGCACTATTTTCTTTATATTCGCAACTTTTTAGAGACTGTAATGCAGATTTCGAATCTACACATAATAAGATACTAAATGAAGGTAAACATAGATCCACTATATATTTCAGTGCCATTAGGATGGCAACTAATTCGGAAGTGAAGATTGAATGTCCCTGTCCTAAAGAGTAAGACTTTTCTACTTTAAATTTTGGAATTACAAAGCCAGCGCCGGCTGCACATCATCTAGAACAGAGCCATCAGTAAATATTTTCAAGTGATGAAAATATTTTTTATGTAGATGTGACAGAACGTCAATTGCTCACAAGTGTGGATTAATATCTTTCCTCAAGTCATTATCAGTGTAGTTGATATCAAAAGTAGCAGTGGACAATTCCCAGGGGGGTAGAGGACAACATGCCAATTTATGTACAACCTTTGTAGGTACTACGCTGGAGATTTCGAATAGCTCATTTGTGTAAGTGGATATTGTTTCTTGAGCCTTTATTGTTCGTGCTCTCTTGGGGAAATGGATGTCGGACCGAATTTTAAGTTCCGTATCGGTATAATTAGCAACTGCATTTGCTCTAACTGTATACTTAGCAGCTGATAACTTCCTCCATTCTCATGTGTTTCCAGTATCAGCTGAACGTAATAATTTTTATCTACTCAGTGATCTCAAGTGAATGCAAATATGTAAATAAAATTGGTGTGAAAATGGCATTCGCTGTTTGTTGTCACTGTTGAATTGCTGAATGAAAGATGTCTTTAGTTGCTTAGTTGCTAGATCAGCTTGCTTTGTGTAAACGCTTTTTTGAAGGCTGTTTGTACTCCCATGTTCATGCACTCAAACGTTCATACTTTTTTTCTGCACTGCATTACATTGAAATGTTCATGCACATAACACATGAGTTTTATGCCAACATGCATTCATAACTATCTCTCCCTCTCTTACTCTTTTATAATGCCCACGCAATGATGCATAGTCCTTTGATTTTTTTCAAGGATTGATCCCCAAATATTGTAATGGTCTAATTTACCAATTATAGATAATACAGTTATGAAATCATCTTGTATCATAAGAAATCCAGTATCAATAATTCTCAGATCCGCCAGGTATCACTGAGTGGTAAGACGTTAAATTCAAAGGAAGAACAACACACACACACACACACACACACACACACACACACACACACACACACACACACACACACACACACACACACACACTCGGACACGTGCACACACACACGCACACATTCCACTCACTCAACACAACAATAAGCGTACATTTAGCCTACATCACATGCTTCACTCATAAAAACTGATGACAGTACACACGACGCTCCAAGTGGATGAGCGATTTCTGCTTCCGAAAATTTGTTGGGTCAGATTGTAGACCCACATACGTCATTTAATGACGACATTACGTGGAGTGCGACTTTTTTTTAAACATCATGTATACGTCAGATTTCTCACTATAAGCTTAAAAAATCATTCCCCCCCCCCCCCAAATATATCACAGATCTAGATCTACACCAATTAGCCTACAACATTGAAAGCCAGTCCCAACTACTACTACTACTAAGAAGGAAAAAAAAAGCCACGCTGCTTTCAAAATCGTGTCACAAGGAGTAGGTCCCCACTTCACTACGACTATTCCCTTCACGGACATACCCTCGACACCGTAACATCTACAAAATACCTTGGTGTCACCGTGGCCAAAGACATGAGTTGGGACGAACACATAAATAACCTGTGTTTCAAAGGAAACAGAATGCTCAAATTCCTCCCACGGAATCTGAAAATCAGCTCCTCAGAGATCAAGGAACGAGCCTACAAAGCGCTAGTTCGCCCCCATCTGGGACCCCCATACAGAGAAAAACATAACTAAAATAGAGGAGGTTCAAAGACGAGCTGCACGCTTCGTCCTCAACAGATATAGGAACACTTCTAGTGTTAGCAGCATGCTGGTCACACTGGGCTGGCCCTCATTGGAGAAACGACGGTAAGTAGCAAGACTCTCTATGCTATTCAAAGTACACCAAGGCCTTGTTCACTGTCCCAGCCTAAAACCAAAACTAGTCCCTCTACCTGACCGTAAGCGACGTGGCCATGACAGACAGTTCCACTTGATCACATCAAGGACCCAGTATAGAGCTGCTTCATTTCTGCCAAGAACTGGAACAGTCTCCAACAAGGGACAGTTGAGGCCACAACACTTGACACATTCGTGTCAAGGGCCTCCAAAATCCCAGACTAGGCCGACCCCCCTTCCCTCCCCCCCCCACTTCCACTCAGAGCCCCAGCCTCACCCACCTTGCTGCCCTCTTCACCCACCCCACCCCTCATGCCCTCTTCACCCCCCTTCCCCCTCCTACCTCCTCACCCCACCACCCTCATTTCCCCCCACCCCCCTCCCCACCATCATCATGATTAAAACTGAACTCTTAAGACATGTCCACTGCCCCAGATTTATCTGCTGCAAACCGCCCAGTTATAGGCGCCAGAATAATCAAGTTTGATTGTGGGCCCTCAACTCAAGAAGAGAAGAAGAAATGTATCACACATTTGAGCATTTCTAAAGAAAATGGGTGGTGCTTACACAGCCACAAGAGAGGGAGGGAGAGAGAGAGAATGCGAATAGATGGAGACCAACAGCTACGGTAACACTTTATTCCTT
>JAPXFY010000035.1:19385989-19410989 GCA_030674185.1 Monoplex corrugatus
GGCTCAGCGTTTTTAATACCTGCTCTCAAAATTGAAAAAAAATCTTTCTATATAGGACTTGATGAATCTGTCTTTACAGCTGAACTCTTTGCAATATTAATGGTTTTAAACTTTGTGATAAGCCTTCCTAGGACAATTTTTCAGATAATTTTTTGCGTTGATTCAAAATCATTACTTCAGGCTCTTGAATGATCAAAATTACATACGAGATCTGAAATGTTTCTGGGAATTAGTTACTTTATTCATAGTTTATCCTTAAGAGGCACTGATATTACTTTCTGCTGGATACCTTCTCATAGTTCCTTTTGTTATAATGATGAAGTTGACAGGGCTGCCAAACGGGGAGCAAAGAACTCACCAGATTCAAACAATATCCAGCTTTCTCTCTCGTTGCACGAGTATTACACTTTAGTGGACAACTACCTCTGGAAGCAGTTCCAAGGAAAACAGAAAAACTATGATAAATGTCACATGAACTTTGAAGTTAGAAAAATACGCAAGCAGTTTCCTGCCAGCAGAATTATACAATCCTTTATGTATAGATGGAAACTTAATGCATTCAAAACAAAACAAACCAAGAACATAGTATGTCTGTGTGGAAAGAAGATAACACATAGTCATATTCTTTCTTGCGTTAGGGTAAAACGACATATTCCTACGCTATCTATGAAGACAGTTTCTGACATATTTGCCTCATCATCATTATATATGAAATTTTGTTAGCCTGTCAAAAAGTCCTATAGCGAATTACCTTTAAAATGTTATTTCACTTGTTCACTGTTATGGTTAGTCAATTCTTAGTTTTATTCTTATTTATTTCTTCTAGATATTTATCGGTTTTGTTTGTTAGTTTGTTTGTTTAATTCGTTAATTATGGTAACGTTATTTGTTAGTTTTACTTCCCCTCCTCGAAACTGTTGTTTTCTGGATAATCTTTTCTCAAGATCAAAATTGACAATTTTCAAATATCCTCTTCACTCCTTCTCTATCACCCCCCCCCCCCCCCGTTTTGTTTGTTTGTTTGTTTTTTCTAAAATCACTTTAGTGAATAGACATTAAATCAAAGACCACCAGAGAGAGAGAGAGAGAGAGATCTTGCCTCATCTGTGGCAAACAGCGCTGTGTGATATTGCCTTCATTGTTTGTAGGGGGCAGTTGTATTTGATCTTTTGTGGCTGTACAAAAAAGGCAGGGATGGAAGGACTGCGCTCCAGATAATCCGTAAACTTTCAGCAGAAAACAATAGTCCCCAAAAACAAAAACTTTGAAGGATTTGTTTTTCCATTGCAGGTTTTCTAGCTCTGTGATTTCTCTACTGAGGGGATCCAAAATGCGCCTTAAATTGTCAGGGTTGTCTTTGCAGTCTACAATGGCCAAGAGACAGGTGTTATGTTTGGAATTCGCATTGCGCAGATTGGCAATCTGACTCATGAATTTGAATTACCCTCCCCCATGGTTCCCCCCCCCCCCCCCCAAATTTGAGCCATATTTCGTTTTCTGGTATGGTGCCGTTATGCCATGTCGGCAGTTTTTTTCTCATCATACTGATTCAGTAGTTTTTCAATTATTTTTGGCAGATCTTTTATTTTTCCTACCAGGGTTTCTTTCTTTTGTTCTCTGTTCTTATCATTTGTGAAAAAAAAATTTGTCTTTTCAACAACGACATCCCCAAACAGTGCTTTCTTTTGTTGTTCCCTTTCTTTCCGTTCACTAGCAAACTTAAATCCAAATTTCCGAAAAATTTGCTTCTGACGCCTGTATAAAGCCCATGGAAGTCCTAGCTGGGTCCTGATGGCTGAGTGTGACATGCTAACAATCCCACACCCTGCCTCTTTTATCAGTTTAGGTTTTGTTTCTTTTTTGGTCTTTTTTTTATTTCTGTCACTTGTAATTTCAGTGCATCATCAGCATCACCACCTGATATGTTCAATCTAATTTGTTGAATGGCTTTCGCTCGTTTCTTTTTCAGTGGGGAAGACGCAATGCTGATTTTTTAAAGTGGTTTTGTTATTTTTTTAAAATGATGGGCTGCCCTCCGGTTTTGCACCTCACAGTCATTTTGTCCTTTGATATTTTCAGCTTTCTCCGACACAAGTGTGTCAGAGTGGCTTCTTTTTTTGACAGTTCTGATTCAGTCTCGAATATTGCTGCTTTTTTCGGCGAACTCAGGGATGGTTTTGGAAAATGCAAAGGCCGTTTTAATTAAAGGCGATACTGACGTGGAAGCATGGGCAACATATTTTTCTGTGCATTTGCGGGGCGTACGGATGATGGGGGACGTTTGGGTCTGCACTGTCTTTGATTTTTTTGACAGGGGTAGAAGAAGCACAAGGTCTTCTAGATCTAGAGATGCATTCTCCGAAGTTTCGCTTCTTTCTGCAGATATTTCAGACAGTGTACGTTTTGGTGTACACGTTTTTGTTTTTTGGGGTCTCCCCCCTTTCTGCTAACTGTCTAACTGTCAAAGAGTGCACACGATGTACATTGATCTACTGACAGTGTGCCGTCGAACTCAGCCCAGATCTGCGATAGATTTCTGATCTTTTCGGTTGCATTTTGTAAAACAGCATTTTTTCGAGCTTCGGAATATTTTTTGCAGTGAGTCAGTGCATGATAGCACTTACCTTTCGGATGCTTGCTTTCCAAGTCCTGGCTGACGTCTATGTCATGAAGTAGAGAATAAGAGATGAATTCCCAGCGTAATTGGCACCCAGTTTCACCTTACATTGTTTATCTTTCACTTGTCTTTTCACTCTTTCACCACACAATCGACACAAACAATTTAAATGGTCGATATGCTCGTTGTAAGAATGAGTGAGCATCGTCTCCATGATAACAAAATCAAAGAAAACACTTAGCACAGAAATAAAACAAATCACACCTTACAAATTCTGTCCCTTCTTCTTCTTCTTCTTTAGTGTTGAGGGCCCACAATCAAACTTGATTAAATAACAACCATAGAACTAGATCTAGATACACACTTTTTCCTACAAGCTATGCGTAACAGTTATTCAGACAAAAGTAGCAGTTATAGTGGTAGGAACAATTCTAGTGAGAACAAAGAAGGAATGCGGAAGGCCTGCAGCGGTTACGCAGCCTAACCCACAGAACACTAAAACAACTTATTTGTCTTCTGTGGCCTAACCTAAGAAATGAGGTCAGACGCCAAGCGAGGTCAGCCAGTGCAGTCAAGATGCTGACGTCGCGCGTTACTAAATAGGAAGAAACAGCGCCGATTTGCCGTGTCAGATAGGCCCACATACAATGCAAACTTCGGAAAATACGTACAATGCAAACTTCGGAATTTTGCCGAGTGATTATTAGCGGAACAGTTTTACGTCATTTACGCAAATACGTCATACCTGACTAGTTCCCGTTCCGTCTACAAACAAACAGGTAACAGTGTTTTGTGTCGTCTTCAAAATATGTGTTCTGCTAGTAGCAAACAGCTTTGGAAACGAATGTTTTCATGTTCTGCATGGTCCTTTTGAACCACGGCACAACTGGCTGTTTCACTTGAAAACAAAAGACTTGAACAACAACCAAAGAAGAGTTTTTTTTATTTTTGAGGAGTGTTCTGAGCTTACTGTTTTTGTACTTTGTATCTGCTTCTATGCTAGCTGAATGGGTAGGACAAACTGTGTTAGATTTGAGAAGTTCTATACAACATGGGAGATAATTCTCAAGAGTCGTGTCCTTTGATTATATTAACCAAAGAAGTGTTTCAAGCGACTAATCGCTCACCAGGCTCCGGTAGATTTTACTGGAGATGGGCAGCTGATACCAACTTGAACTGTTTGGTGGTAAACCGGGAGTCTGCAGTTTAAGTGTCTGGCGCCAGCACAGGTATGTCGGCCACTGCAGGGCTTCACGACTTCTGGCAACAACTGAGACTAGCCCAATCCCAAGTGCCGAACCCTTAACGTAACACTTGGAGTTGGCTATCTACTCGAGAGAATAACGAATTAGGAGAGGGTTTTGATGATGACGACGAGGATTAGTGTGTATTATTATTATTATTATTGTTATTATTATCATTATTATTGTCATTATTATTATTAGCCTTATCCCAAGTGCCAGACAGGTAGCTGTGTCACGCTATGTGATGTATGGATATGGAGACAGACAGCTAACTCTGTCACGCTGTGTGATAAATGGATAGGCCTTTGGAGACAGGTAGCTAACTCTGTCA
Organism: Monoplex corrugatus; assembly: GCA_030674185.1. Taxonomy (NCBI): domain Eukaryota; kingdom Metazoa; phylum Mollusca; class Gastropoda; order Littorinimorpha; family Ranellidae; genus Monoplex; species Monoplex corrugatus. The sequence continues at coordinate 19,390,182 of JAPXFY010000035.1, forward strand.
CGCTGTGTGATAAATGGATATGGAGACAGGTAGCTGTGTCACGCTATGTGATGTATGGATATGGAGACAGACAGCTAACTCTGTCACGCTATGTGATGTATGGATATAGAGACAGACAGCTAACTCTGTCACTCTATGTGATGTATGGATATGGAGACAGACAGCTAACTCTGTCACGCTATGTGATGTATGGATATGGAGACAGCTAACTCTGTCACACTATGTGATGTATGGATATGGAGACAGACAGCTAACTGTCACACTATGTGATGTATGGATATGGAGACAGACAGCTAACTCTGTCACACTATGTGATGTATGGATATGGAGACAGACAGCTAGTTAACTCTGTCACGCTATGTGGTGTATGGATATGGAGACAGACAGCTAACTCTGTCACACTATGTGATGTATGGATATGGAGACAGACAGGTAGCTGTGTCACACTATGTGATGTATGGATATGGAGACAGACAGGTAGCTGTGTCACACTATGTGATGTATGGATATGGAGACAGACAGCTAGCTAACTCTGTCACGCTATGTGATGTATGGATATGGAGACAGACAGCTAGCTGTGTCACGCTGTGTGATGTATGGATATGGAGACAGACAGGTAGCTGTGTCACGCTGTGTAATGTATGGATATGGAGACAGACAGGTAGCTGTGTCACATTATGTGATGTATGGATATGGAGACAGACAGGTAGCTGTGTCACATTATGTGATGTATGGATATGGAGACAGACAGGTAGCTGTGTCACATTATGTGGTGTATGGATATGGAGACAGACAGGTAGCTGTGTCACACTATGTGATGTATGGATATGGAGACAGACAGCTAGCTGTGTCACGCTGTGTGATGTATGGATATGGAGACAGACAGCTAGCTGTGTCACGCTGTGTGATGTATGGATATGGAGACAGACAGGTAGCTGTGTCACGCTGTGTGATGTATGGATATGGAGACAGACAGGTAGCTGTGTCACGCTGTGTGATGTATGGATATGGAGACAGACAGCTAGCTGTGTCACACTATGTGATGTATGGATATGGAGACAGACAGCTAGCTGTGTCACGCTGTGTGATGTATGGATATGGAGACAGACAGCTAGCTGTGTCACGCTGTGTGATGTATGGATATGGAGACAGACAGCTAGCTGTGTCACACTATGTGATGTATGGATATGGAGACAGACAGGTAGCTGTGTCACGCTGTGTGATGTATGGATATGGAGACAGACAGCTAGCTGTGTCACGCTGTGTGATGTATGGATATGGAGACAGACAGGTAGCTGTGTCACGCTGTGTGATGTATGGATATGGAGACAGCTAGTTCTGTCACGTTATATGATGTATTGAGGGCCGTAACGACGAAGCTGAGGGGCATTCCAGAAGAATCCTTCCAGCAGTGCATAGAAGCGTGGTAGAGAAGGATGGAAAAGTGCATTAGACTTGAGGGGAATTACTTTGAAGATGAAACCATGTAAATTGTTGTTTGGAATTGAAATAAATTGTTTATGACACCAGTCCTGTTATTTTTCAGACACACTTCGTATATATGTATGTATGTATGTATGTATGTATGTATGTATGTATGTATGTATGTATGTATGTATGATTGTATGTATGTGTGTATGCATGTATGTATGTATGTATGCATGTATGTATGTATGCATGTATGTATGTATGTATGTAGGCCTGTGTATATGTGTGTATGTATGTATGTGTGTGTATGTATGTATGTATGTGCGTATGTATGTGTATGTGTTTTCATTCGTTATTTCTTTTAACGTGTATTCACATATGTGCGTGTAGACGGGTGTATGTGAATATGTATTGGCTACATGTATGTATGTATGCGTGCATGCATGCATGTATAGACGTATAGATGTATGTATGTATAATGTGTATGTGTGTATGCATGCATGTACGTACGTACGTATTTATGTATGCCTATGTATGAATGTAATGTATGTATGAATGTAATGTATTATGTATGTATGGATGTATGTATATAAAATACTTGTGACAAATCATCATCTTATCCCTTTTCCAGAAATGAAACTATAACGTCTACACACTGAGACCTGACAAGAGTTCCCATCGCAGCCACATCCACAAAACCAGACCGTCAATCCCCCGCACAGACCTGGGGTCTGCCTGCCTGATCCACTTGGTTGCCAGTGGCGTCTGCAAAACGGCTGACGTCCCGTCAACTGACCCACTTTCACCGTGTGGCTGCCAGCTTCGGGACTCTCTCAGTGTCACGCGTTCCTACCACAATAATGGCAGAATCCTCCAAATTTGGCACTAAAAACTTTGGCTTTGGGCTCACCGGGTTGAAACGCTACCCTGAGGTCTGCACACACACACACACACACACACACACACACACACACCACACACGCACGCACACACACACACACACACACACACACACATACACACACATACACACACATAAATATACATATTATATATATACATACACACACACACACACACACACACACACACACACACACACACACACACATATATATATATATATATATATATATATATTTTACAGTGAAACTCTGTTATAGCGAGAGCGGACGGCCCAGGCACATTTTCTCGCTATTGCCGAGTTCTCGTTATTCCCAAATGACGAATTTACCAAGGGAAACAAAGGGAAATAATCTTGGCACCGGCACCGTCGGTGTGTTCATAATTAATCGATAGTGTCCCTTGATTACACACCGCACAAGGACGCGCCTTTCGTTGTTTTTCTTTGTTACCGGCCACCACGAGATGTGCCCTACCGGGAACTTGACGACGAGGTGGGGGTGGGGCGAGTGGCGAGAACTTTTGTGACCAGGAAGGATAGAAAATCTCTCGTTATTACCGAGATGATTATCCACTAACTCTCGTTAAACCAATGGTTTATTCTTAAAGATTAAGAAGGATAAAAAACGGGATTGAAAAATGTCTCGTTACTACAGTGTTCTCGTTATTACAGTTGTCGTTATGAATGGACTCCACTGTATATTATGTGTGTGTGTGTGTGGAGAGAGAGAGAGAAAGAGTCTTTTATGCCAGTTCATTTTTATAACTTACTTCACACAGCAGTTTTTAAATATGCTTACAATTATTGTCCCCTGTGGGGATGCCGGGGCTCTTTCAGTAATAATAATAACAAACCACTTTTATATAGCGCTATTCTCTTACAATAGGTAAAGACTCACTGCGCTTTACATTAATTAGTTCATTTTTTCCCAATCAGCCTATGCCTAGTGGTCAATTATACTAACTCCCATTCCTAGTCCCCCCCCCCCCCCCCCAACATACACACTAGCACATCTGTTGCAAGTAAGTACTAATATACATTACTGAATCAGAAAGATCAAAAATCATGTTTTATTACTGGTAGTATTTATCAAAAAGATGAGTTTTGAGGTCCGCCTTGAAAGAAGAGAAAGATGATGAACAGTGGAGAGAAAAAGCAGATCGTTCCAGACAAGTGGGGCCTGGCAACGGAAGGCTCGGTGTCCTATGGTTTTGTTTTTTGATTTTGATTTTGCCAGAAGCTTCTGGTTGCTTGACCTGAGGACTGCGTTCAGGCCTGTATGTTTTAAGCACAGAAGAGAGGTAGATAGGCAAGGTACCATCAAAATGCCGATAAGCCAGAGTAGCTAGTTTATATTCTACTCTTGCTTCCACAGTAAGCCAGTGGACCTGCTTCAATAGGCTGGTTGCTGAGGTGATCTTTCGCTTTCTGAAAACCAGCCTAGCTGCACTATTTTGTACCCTCTGAAGGCGCTTAATAGGAAAGGATGGGAGACCTGCAAATATTGCATTACAATAGTCCAGTCTTGACAGTACAAAGGACACGACAAGTCAGTGCTGTGTCGTTTATAGAAAGATATGATCGAATTTAACTGATTCTTCTGAGATGATAAAAAGCAGACTGGCAGACAGAAGAAATGTGCTTGTCCAAAGATAGTGTCTCATTAAGATGGACACCCAAGTAGGCTACTTTGCTGAGGATTGAAAAGGCACCGATTCAGAAGAGAGAGTTAGAGGATCAGGCCTTATCTCAGAAAGATGAACATGATCACCGATGGCAGGAAATTCAGTCTTATTCTCATTTAACTTACGTCTGTTTTGTTCATCCATGATTTTATCTCACTGATACACAGCACAGTTTGCTGAGAAATGTACTGGAAATTGGAAGGGACTGCAGCTGTCTGTAGTTCTGTATCATCAGCAAATTTGTGATAGTCAAAGTGATGTTTCTGAATGATGTAGGAGAGTGGCTGAGTGTACAAAGTGAAAAGAATGGGATCTAAAACAGATCCCTGTGGAACACCCAAAAGTAAGGGAGATGGCTTTGAGTAGAGACCTTGAACAGTAATAGACTGTGTACGTCCACTAAGGTATGACTGAACCACTGGAGAACATTTGATCTGATACCAAAGGAAGTGGAAAGACGTTCAAGAAGAATGTCATGATCAATAGTATCAAAAGCAGAAGACAGGTCTAAAAAGGTAGCAATGGAAACAAAATTTTGATCCATGTCAGTCAAGAGTATGTCAGTTACAGCAAGCAAAGCAGTTTCAGTACTGTGATACATGTGGTAAGGCGATTAGTTTGTCTCCAGCAGACCATTTTCATTCAGATGCTTTAGAAGCTGTGACAGAACAACCTTTTCCAACAGTTTTGAGATAAATGGACGGTTGGAAACTGGTCTGTAGTTTTAAGAGAGTTTGGATCAAGATGACTTTTTTTTAAGAAGAGGAGTGACAATAGCATGCTTGAGAGAATTGTCAGCCTTACCAGTGAGAAGACTGTGATTGATGATATTGGTGATGAGGTGGAGAAGATCATTTTTGCACAGTTTAACAAATTCTGTACAAACAGTATTCCCACTTTCTGGAAATTCTGTGCTGAAAGTTTCCTCTTTTCTGTCACCCTCTTTGTTTCTGCCTTGTTCCTTCGCTTTCTGCAATTTCTTCCTGTCATTTTCTGCCTAGCTGGTCCATTCACCTGTGTCTTCGATAAAGTCTTACGTACTGTCTCTTAGGATTGATAATTGGTTACATGTATTCGGTGCAGTTTTGGCTTCAGGGAAATGTGATATGAGGAAGCAACTTTACCTAATTTAGGCCCATTTTTATATGTTTTAGTTCCTTAGTTTTGTCAAAGGGCTGATGTGACGCGTCTAGTGTGTTGGCTAGTGACTGCGTGCTTGTCACCTCTCACTTTCAGCCTGCACCATGGATAGCACTGCTGCTTGCAGCTATGCGAAAAGGAGAGCAGAATGTGTGAGTCTTTCTCTGTCAGTACATAGCCTGTCCATCAGCAAGCCCTACGTTATGCTTCCTCATGGCGACATGTGGTAACTGAGCTCATCACGGACTCAGGCTAAAACTCTAGGGACTCGGAGGAGGTCTGGCTCCCAGACGTGCGGCACGCAGGCCCATCGGCGTGTGGATATGCCTTGGAGCCGACGAACCAGACTCCCAGCTGTGGGTAAATAGCACCACTGCCTTATGGTTATCTCGGGAGAGAATAAGTCTAAGGGAGTAAACCCTGAAAAAAAATCACCCCTACTGCCTTGTACTGTTGTAGGTTGTCGTGGGAACAAGAAAGGCTAGCGGAGAAGACCGTACACAAACTGTTGGAAGGCAATGCGAAACCACCATCGTACTTTCCCAAGTATAATCATGGCCGGACAAAACAAGACAAATGAGGATAACGACGTAAACAGGGGCTCCTATGGAGCACCTTTGTCTGGTAGTGACCGTCATGCTGTGCAGGTGACATCCCAGACCGTCAGCAAGCTACTGCGTTCAATCTAAAAAAATCGCAAGATGGAATGTGAAGATATTGCTGCAAAAGGGAAAATTAGAGAATGTCAAAATGGAGATGAAAAAGCTTAACATTAGTACTTTAGGACAAGGGGAAGTGAGATGATAATATCAGGAGAGCATACAATGATATATATTCTGGTGGAAACACACATGAAACAGGAGTACGCATCATAATTGACAGGGGCAAATCAAAAGTAATTAAGGGATACTGGGCTGTGTCAACAGAGTTTTGCTGTTTAAATTGGATGGCAAGCCAATTCAAATCAACATCATTCAGGTTATGCACCAACATCTGCAAGTACTCAGGACGAAATTGACAACTTCTACGAGGTATTAGAGATGGCCAAACTCAATGTAAATAACAAAGGTTACAATAATAATGGGAGATTTTAACGCTAAAGTGGGATAGGAGAGGGTGGAGGATATAGTTGGACCTCATGGCCTTTGTACACAAAATGAAAGAGGGAAACTCGTGGAAGAAAATGGACAGGGATGAGTCCAGGAGATAATACCAAACATCAAATTGACTACATCCTGATCAATAAATGATTTAGAAATTCTTTGCTGACAATGACAGCAAAAACACTACCAGGCGCAAACTGCGACAGTGACCACAATCCTGTAATGGGAAGATTTAGGCTGAAATTAAGAAAAAGGAAGCAGACCAAAAGCAACATCAAACTAAATCTTGGACTCTTAAAGACAGATGAAGCGATACGTAAAGAAATTTAACGTTTATGTTCAAAACAAGTTCAGTGCTCTGGAAGACGTTGGTGACAGTGAGGAACAATGGACAAAAATGAGAAATTCGATAAATGAAGATTGTGAAGAAATCCCTAGAGTAGATAGAAAAGCAAAAAAGAACTCAATGACAAAAGAAAGTTAGCTTGATGGGGGAACGGAGGAAGGCAAAGGGAAAGGAGGAAAGATACAGGAAAATAAACAAAGAAATCAGGAATACATGCAATGAAGCTAAGGAAGCTTGGCTGAAAACAACGTGCAAAGAAATAGAGACCGACACAAAACAGATCCTCAGGGTATGTACAGAAGAATTGAAGAAAATGTCCACAGGAAAAAGACATACACATCAACTGTTTGCTTAAAATCGAAAGATGGTACGCTTATCATGGAAAAAGACAAAATACTAGATAGATGGGGAGAGTACATTAAAGACCTTTTTGAAGATGACAGAAACGAAGAACACATTATAAGAAAGAACGTTGAAGGACCACCCTTAATGAAAGATGAAGTTAGAGCAGCATTGAAAAAGATGAAACCAGGAAAAGCCCCAAGACCAGACAACATTACTGCTGAGATGATTGAAGGAATTTGGTATTGAAAAAATAACAGTCCTCCTAAATGAAATTTATGACGCTGGAAAAATCCCCAAAGATATGTTGAAATCAATTTTCATTGCTGTTCCAAAGAAAACAGGGGCTATAGATTGCGAACTACATCGCACAATCAGCTTGATGAGTCATGTAACGAATATCCTACTAAGAATAATCATGATGAGGACAAGGAATAGAATCAGACGAGAAATAGCAGAAGAACAGTGTGGATTTGTGGAAGGGAAAGGAACTGTTAATGCTATAAACATTATAAGAACTATCATAGAGAGGTCAATCAATTTGAATAAGGACTTACATTTATGCTTTGTTGATTATACCAAGGCTTTCGATCTGGTAAGACATGAAGAATTGATCAACCAACCAGAAAGACTCAATATTGATAGAAAAGATCTACGAATAATCAGAAATATGCATTGGGAACAAACAGCTGCAATGAGAATACAAAACGGCATAAGCTCTTTCCAAAATATTAAAAGAGGAGTCAGGCAAGGTTGTTAAACATTCTGTCACCAGATCTGTTTTCACTTTACAGCGAAAACATCATGAGAAACCTAGAAGAATACCCTGGATTAAAGGTTGGAGGAAAAATGATAACATTCGTTACGCAGATGACACCGTGCTAATTGCAGAAAATGAAAGGGACCTACAAAACCTTGTGAATATAATAGAAATAGAAAGCAAAAATAAAGGGTTGGGGCTAAATAGCAAGAAGACTGAAGTCATGGTAATCAGTAAAAAACATGAAATCCTCTCATGCAAAATAACAGCAAACGGCACAACTTTGAGACAGGTTGATAAATTTAAATATCTGGAAACGATCATCTCACCAGACAGCAGATGCACATCAGAAATAGCCAGCAGAATCGGCCAAGCCAAAACAACATTCAAGAAGATGAAAAGCATTCTTACCAACAAATGCCTATCAATTAACATCAGGAAGAGAGTTCTTGAATGTTGTATTATAGAAACGATAATGTTATACGGTTGTGAGGCTTGGACAGTCAACAAGCAAAGCCAGAACAAGATTGAGGCAACGGATATGTTGTATCTAAGAAGAATGTTGAGAGTTCCATGGACAGCAAAGAAAACAAACGAGACGGTCTTGATGGAGGCAAACACAAGAAGATCATTGATAAGGAAGACAAGGAAAAATCAGGCAACATTTATAAGCCATTTTATGAGGAAAGGGGAATTAGAGCACCTGGTCACAATGGGAAAGATGGAGGGAAAGAGAGTGCCAGGTAGACCCAGGGAGAAAATATTGGACGGACTTGCAGGGTGGCTGAGCACAAAGAGGACGGAAGAGTTGCTTGCGGAAACAAGGGATAGATACATATGGAGGGCCATGATTGCCAACGCCATGTAGCAGGGCACTTAATGATGATGATGAGTTCTATTTCTATTCAGGGATTTATTTTTAAATCCACTGTGTGATAAATTGGACGGAGTGATCAACACCAGGGGCATCTTCTTAGATTATGTGCGCGAATACGTTGATATGTGTACTTAATTTTCTTTTCCGTTTTGTTTGTTTGTTTGTTTTCATGTTGAAGTGTTGTGTGTGTTTAAAACGATTATACCCCCGATATAACCCTACGCACATGGCTGGGCTTTAAACAAAAATAACAACAACAATTATTGTGTGTAAAGTAGCAAAGTTTAGCTGTAAAGTTTGTGGGACCTAATGGTACCATCCTTGAGTTCCGAATAAACTCTCTCTGTCTGTCTGTCTGTCTGTCTGTCTGCCTGTCTGTCTGTCTGTCTCTCTCTCTCTGTCACATGCACATACACACACACATATATATGTACACATACATACATACATACATACATACGTTCTGAATAAACTATCTCTCTGTCATACACACACACACGCACGCACATACATACACACATACATACGTGCATGCACGCATATGTCATACATACATACATACATACATACATACATACCACACACATACATACATACATACGTGCGTACATACATACATGCATACATACATACATACATACATACATACATACATACATCTACATACATACATACAAACATACATACATATATACATACACACACAGACACACACACACAGATTGTGTGTGTGTGTGTGTGTGTGTGTGTGTGTGTGTGTGTGTGTGTGTGTGTGTGTGTGTGTGTGTGTAAAACTAAACAACCAAATATTTAGAAAACGTCATGGGAATGTTAGTCCTTATGAACATTGTGGTGTTGACTGTACATCTGATGATGATTTGACCAAACGCTGCTTCTCTAAGTTCACATATGACATAATGTTGTCAGTGTCTGAACTGGTAGTTAGAGAGTAACAAACAGCCTTTGGTGTTCTTTGTCCAAGAACTGATGAATGGAAATATCCACGGGCCATGTGTGAGAAAGAGAGATCATCATCATCATCATCATCAGTATCATCATCGTCATTATTATTACTGTCATTAATTTATCCCATCATTATTTATGTATAAAGCCCGGCCGACTGCGCAGAGCCACATCAGGAATATAACTATTAACCATTGCAAAACACAAACGACATCTCATTGACCATGAAAAAGATAATACTTGGAAAAGAAATTCAGTAAACATATCAATGCATTCATGCACATAATCTAAGGATATGCCCCTGGCGTTGGTCATTTCGCCCAGTTTATCACCAGAAAGTTAAAAAACAACAACCTGAGTACAACTGTATAAAGATAATTTAAGATTCGTAACACACACACACACACACACACACACACACACACACACACACACACACACACACACACAACACACACACACCACAATATATATATATATATATATATATATAAAGAGAGAGGAGAGAGAGAGAGAGAGAGAAGACAAACAGACAGACAGAGAGATAGATAGATATACATATATGCTTAAATTATACCTAAAAATTGCATCTGCGGATCACATTTTGGGGGGCTTGTACCCAGTTATCAATCCTTAGAGAAAGTACATAAGACTTTATAGAACACACATAAATGAATGGATCAGCAAGGCAGAAAATGATAGGAAGAGATGACAGAAAGCAAAGGAGCAAAGTTGAAGCATAGAGAGTGACAGAAAAGAGAAACTTTCTAGCATATTTCCAAAAGGTGGGAATACCATCTATACTAATAGAGCCCTGAACATCCCCACAGGGAAAACTAACCAACAAACTAACATACTAGCTGAGAAGGTTTATCATCATCTGTTCCCACCTTGTTTGTTCATGTCAGTTTTTGAAATGATTCACAATGAAGCGTTAAAAAACCAAATTAGGGCCTAACTATTTTGTTTCAGTTGATCCCAGTAGTGTTTTTCGTCAGCTGTGCCGTCCTCGGGGGGATGTCGTTCATGGTCTACAGTCTTTTCAAGAAGCCTGATGTCAGGTATGTAGTATAGTTTAGAGACTCAAAGACTCCAAGGACTTTGATGACACAGTCCAACGGCTCCTAGCACAAAAGACTATGACTCCAAGGACTTTATAATGCCCAGGCCAACAGCCCCAAGCACAAGACTATGACTCCAAGGACTTTATAATGCCCAGGCCAACAGCCCCTAGCACAAGACTATGACTCCAAGGACTTTATAATGCCCAGGCCAACAGCCCCTAGCACAAGACTGACTCCAAGGACTTTATAATGCCCAGGCCAACAGCCCCTAGCACAAGACTATGACTCCAAGGACTTTATAATGCCCAGGCCAACAGCCCCTTGCACAAGACTATGACTCCAAGGACTTTATAATGCCCAGGCCAACAGCCCCTAGCACAAGACTATGACTCCAAGGACTTTATAATGCCCAGGCCAACAGCCCCTAGCACAAGACTATGACTCCAAGGACTTTATAATGCCCAGGCCAACAGCCCCTAGCACAAGACTGACTCCAAGGACTTTATAATGCCCAGGCCAACAGCCCCTAGCACAAGACTATGACTCCAAGGACTTTATAATGCCCAGGCCAACAGCCCCTAGCACAAGACTGACTCCAAGGACTTTATAATGCCCAGGCCAACAGCCCCTAGCACAAGACTATGACTCCAAGGACTTTATAATTCCCAGGCCAACAGCCCCTAGCACAAGACTATGACTCCAAGGACTTTATAATGCCCAGGCCAACAGCCCCTAGCACAAGACTGACTCCAAGGACTTTATAATGCCCAGGCCAACAGCCCCTAGCACAAGACTATGACTCCAAGGACTTTATAATGCCCAGGCCAACAGCCCCTAGCACAAGACTATGACTCCAAGGACTTTATAATGCCCAGGCCAACAGCCCCTAGCACAAGACTATGACTCCAAGGACTTTATAATGCCCAGGCCAACAGCCCCTAGCACAAGACTATGACTCCAAGGACTTTATAATGCCCAGGCCAACAGCCCCTAGCACAAGACTATGACTCCAAGGACTTTATAATGCCCAGGCCAACAGCCCCTAGCACAAGACTATGACTCCAAGGACTTTATAATGCCCAGGCCAACAGCCCCTAGCACAAGACTATGACTCCAAGGACTTTATAATGCCCAGGCCAACAGCCCCTAGCACAAGACTGACTCCAAGGACTTTATAATGCCCAGGCCAACAGCCCCTAGCACAAGACTATGACTCCAAGAACTTTATAATGCCCAGGCCAACAGCCCCTAGCACAAGACTGACTCCAAGGACTTTATAATGCCCAGGCCAACAGCCCCTAGCACAAGACTATGACTCCAAGGACTTTATAATGCCCAGGCCAACAGCCCCTAGCACAAGACTATGACTCCAAGGACTTTATAATGCCCAGGCCAACAGCCCCTAGCACAAGACTGACACCAAGGACTTTATAATGCCCAGGCCAACAGCCCCTAGCACAAGACTATGACTCCAAGGACTTTATAATGCCCAGGCCAACAGCCCCTAGCACAAGACTATGACTCCAAGGACTTTATAATGCCCAGGCCAACAGCCCCTAGCACAAGACTGACTCCAAGGACTTTATAATGCCCAGGCCAACAGCCCCTAGCACAAGACTATGACTCCAAGGACTTTATAATGCCCAGGCCAACAGCCCCTAGCACAAGACTATGACTCCAAGGACTTTATAATGCCCAGGCCAACAGCCCCTAGCACAAGACTATGACTCCAAGGACTTTATAATGCCCAGGCCAACAGCCCCTAGCACAAGACTATGACTCCAAGGACTTTATAATGCCCAGGCCAACAGCCCCTAGCACAAGACTATGACTCCAAGGACTTTATAATGCCCAGGCCAACAGCCCCTAGCACAAAAGACTATGACTCCAAGGACTTTATAATGCCCAGGCCAACAGCCCCTAGCACAAGACTGACTCCAAGGACTTTATAATGCCCAGGCCAACAGCCCCTAGCACAAGACTGACTCCAAGGACTTTATAATGCCCAGGCCAACAGCCCCTAGCACAAAAGACTATGACTCCAAGGACTTTATAATGCCCAGGCCAACAGCCCCTAGCACAAGACTATGACTCCAAGGACTTTATAATGCCCAGGCCAACAGCCCCTAGCACAAAACTATGACTCCAAGGACTTTATAATGCCCAGGCCAACAGCCCCTAGCACAAAAGACTAAGACTCCAAGGACTTTATAATGCCCAGGCCAACAGCCCCTAGCACAAGACTATGACACCAAGGACTTTATAATGCCCAGTCCAACAGCCCCTAGCACAAGACTATGACTCCAAGGACTTTATAATGCCCAGGCCAACAGCCCCTAGCACAAGACTATGACTCCAAGGACTTTATAATGCCCAGGCCAACAGCCCCTAGCACAAGACTATGACTCCAAGGACTTTATAATGCCCAGGCCAACAGCCCCTAACAAAAGACTATGACTCCAAGGACTTTATAATGCCCAGGCCAACAGCCCCTAGCACAAGACTATGACTCCAAGGACTTTATAATGCCCAGGCCAACAGCCCCTAGCACAAGACTATACTCCAAGGACTTTATAAATGCCCAGGCCAACAGCCCCTAGCACAAGACTATGACTCCAAGGACTTTATAATGCCCAGGCCAACAGCCCCTAGCACAAGACTATGACTCCAAGGACTTTATAATGCCCAGGCCAACAGCCCCTAGCACAAGACTATGACACCAAGGACTTTATAATGCCCAGGCCAACAGCCCCTAGCACAAGACTATGACTCCAAGGACTTTATAATGCCCAGGCCAACAGCCCCTAGCACAAGACTATGACACCAAGGACTTTATAATGCCCAGGCCAACAGCCCCTAGCACAAGACTATGACTCCAAGGACTTTATAATGCCCAGGCCAACAGCCCCTAACAAAAGACTATGACTCCAAGGACTTTAATGACCCAGACCAATGACCCCAAGCATAAAAGACTGACTCCAAGGACATTAATGCCTGGGCCAACAGCCCCCAGCACAAAAGACTATGTCGGCCATTAATTGTGTTGTAGCTTTTCAGCGCTGCAGCATGTTGTTTATCCAATATAATGGCGACCCTATGCGGGTCTTTTTTCCCACTTTAAATGATTGTGTGTTCGCCAATGGTCAACTTTCCCTCACCACTCCACCTGGCCTCGCACAATCCTGTGATGTTCTTACCTATTTTATCAAGTTCTGGCAGGAAGAGATGAAGCTTTCCCTGTTCTAGCATAGTTTGAACATTCCCTGTACCAATGTTGATGAGCCTTTTCTTTTCTTTTTGTTAATTTTTATTGGAGAGTCTCTACATGTTTGCTTCCGATAGTTGCGGTCTGATACTTCTTCTTCCTTCATATGGCCAACATCATTTTACTGATGGTTTTGTCGTAGTTTGGGGAGATTGCCGAAGATTGCGTTGTTTTGAGGATGAGCCAGTCTGATTTCCCTGGAGGTACTCCAAGGAAGCCCCCACCAGCAGTGCCTCAGCCGTCACCGCCACTACTTGGCTAGATCCGAAAGAGGATGAGGGGGGTGGGGGTGATGGCGAAGAAGTAGCAGGGGGAGGGGGGCAGGGGTGGAAAAGTGACTGGGAGGGATGGTATGGGGGAGGAGGGGGTTTTAGGGAGTAGTGGTCAGGAGGAGGGTAAGGGGGAGGGTAGGGGGTGATGGGGATGGGGGGGGGGTGATTGTTTCAGGTTCTAGAGATGGGAGGCCAGCCTGGACTTGAAGCAGTCCAGTGACTCAGCCGTCACAACTTCCTGAGGCAACTTGTTCCATTCTGGTATGGTCCTTCATTGCTTGGTCACCTGATTTAAGGAGGCCTTCGTTGCTTGGTCACCTGATGTAAGGAGGCCTTCATTGCTTGGTAACCTGATGTAAGGAGGCCATCGTTGCTTGGTCACCTGATGTAAGGAGGCCTTCGTTGCTTGGTCATCTGATATGAAGAGGCCTTTGTTGCTTGGTCACCTGATGTAAAGAGGCCTTCGTTGCTTGGTCACCTCATGTAAGGTCTTCGTTGCTTGGTCACCTGATGTAACGAGGCCTTCGTTGCTTTGTCATCTGATGTAAACAGGCCTTCGTTTGCTCAGTCCAGTCACCTGACGTAAAGAGGCCTTCGTTGCTTGGTCACCGGATGTAAAGAGGCCTTCGTTGCTTGGTCACCGGATGTACAGAAGCCTTCGTTGCTTGGTCACCTGATCTAAAAAGGCCTTCGTTGCTCCATGAAATTTCACACAGACCAGTTATGATTATTTAATGTTCCTTAAGCTCTTGAAGTAGCAGTTCAAGTTTGCACAATTCTTTCACGGTCCTTTATGTTCCAAGTTCCAACATTTATGTCACCTCTATTACTTTTTAAGATTTAATGTAGGGACTTGATGAACTGCTTCTTACCACTTCTAACGGATACATTTGCACTGATTTTGATTGTGTTGTCGTAATTACAGTAAATAATATCGGGACATCTGCTTTGACCAAAACGAAATGAGACATGTACAAGATAGGTTTTATGCAGAATTTGAAGTAGCCAGTGATCATATCTACCATGCTAGCTGCTATAACGTGACCCATCTGCTCCATAATGCGTGTTGACATATTGCATGTGCTTTCGAATCCTAGACAAACGCATCGGTGTGTGTGTGTGTGTGTGTTGTGTGTGTGTGTGTGTGTGTGTGTGTGTGTGTGTGTGTGTGTGTGTGTGTGTGCGCGCGCGCGCGCGCGCGCGGTGTGTGTGTGTGTGTGTGTGTGGTGTGTGTGTGTGTGTGTGTGTGTTGTGTGTGTGTATGTGGTGTGTGTGTGTGTGTGTGTGTGTGTGTGTGCGCGCGCACACACACACGTGTGTGCACGCCTGTGTATGTGTGTGTCTTTTTCCCACTAGAATTTTACGTGGGAACGGCAACATTAAAACGGAGTGGGAAGATGTGAAACCCACAGAAACACGAAAGGTAGGTCGTACTTCTTTTACTTTCAGTTTCAGTTTCTCAACATGACGTCCCGTGCTCAGAATGAATTCCATATACACTAACGTCACAGGTGCCATGTGTATGATGATCATAGCACAAGCCTTAAGCCTGCACATAAACCCATCAGCTAGCTAGGTTCTGAGATCCTACCTAGCCTATCTTTTACCTAGTTTATACTTTTGTGCAAGTATTGTATCAGTCTATCATAGGAACAATCTTGGTTACATATAAATGACATGTGTACCTGTGTATCTTATCTTCAAAGAAAAGAACAGCTATACACAGTAAATTATAAATAATTAGAGGTCTGAATCACAACACAACTAGCCACTCAGTATAAACTCGTCTCACATCACAGAAAGCCCCCTAGTCAGTGCACAAAGCCTCAGCTGTCTATCAACTAGATGAAGACAATATTTCCTTAATCATAGCCCCCCGCCAGTCTGTCGTCCAGTTCCGAGGAAAGAAAAGAGGAAATGGATAGGTAAGTAAGGAAGTAAGTATGTAAATAAGTAAGTAAATAAATAGATAGAAAAAGAAATAAAAGATAAAGGAGTATGTACATAAATAAACAAGTAAGAAATAAATAACAGCATACACACATATATACACACGCCCGCTCATAAACACACACATAAATACACACTCATATTCACACAGCATAATGGCGGACAACAACAACAACAACAACAGCAACAGCAAAGAGGAAACACAAATATACAAGTGCTCAATATACATCAATCAACCGATGCAACAGATGACCAAACAAAGCAAAAGACAGACAAATATCATGACAAACAAACATACATACATACAGACAACAATCAACAGTTTGCAAAAACATGTAGAGACGGTTTGCTAAACTTGCCCCTTTCTCCAGTTGTCTTTTCCCTTTTTCCACTTTTTCTTTATCTCTGTTTCAGGAAAAGCCCAAACATTTCCCATTCCATGTTGTAAAAGTCTGTGCAGTGTTGCTATTCATATGATACCAATGTTGGACTGATTAATGATAGCTCTTGTTTTTCCTTTCATAGTAGATTTCCGGCCACTTCCTCTATCTATTCCTTTTTGGGTAAGACGTCCAATGGGATGATGACTCGCATTTTGTTCGCGAAGGTATGGTTTAAAGCGTCTAAGGACCTCAGACATTCCCGAATGGAGAATTTTTATCGTAGTGGCGTTGCTTGCAAGTTTATCGGCCCGTTCATTTCCCTTGCGTGCCCTAGGCAGTAGATCCATGTGAGGTTTTGTAGGTCGATACTGTTTATTGCTTTGTGACATTCTGGGGTCCCTACTCCATTTTGTACTTTTGGAAGTAGATTCATCGAGTCAGTCAGGATGAAGGCTTGACTTTCTTTCATTTCATCATCCAGTGAAGCTAACCACTGGAGTGCATGTGTGACTGCCTCAATTTCCATTGTTAGACTGGGGGCTGTGATTCATATGTAGTTTTTCTTCATGTATGGTGTTTCCATTCTGTTTGACAGTGGAAGCCCCATCCACATTTGTTATTGGTGACTGAGCCATCGTGTATATGATTACATCTTTAGTGTTGCAACTTAATTGCTCCACGAGTAGTTGAATATCTTCATCCGCTTTCCCTTCCGGCTATGCGTGACGGTGTCACTCTGCATTTTTGGGTATGATAAGGGATACTGGGCTGTGTCCGACAGAGTTTTCTGGTCAAATTGGGAGGCAGACCATTTGGTATCAACATCATTCAGATGTATGCACCAACATCCACAAGTACTCAGGAAGACGCTGACAACTTCTACGAAGTACATGTATTAGAGATGGCCAAGGCCCGATGTAAATCACAAGAAGTTACAGTCATAATGGGAGATTTTAATGTTAAAGCGGGACAGGATAGGGTGGAGGATATAGTTGGACCTCATGGCCTTTGTACACAAAATGAAAAGGGAGGGAAACTTGTAGAATGGGCACAGATGAATGAGTTCATAGTAGGAAACACCTGGTTTGAGCAGCCTAATAGAAGAAAATGAACTTGGATGAGTCCAGGAGATAATACCAAATTTGACTACACCCTGATTAATAATAGATTTAGAAATTCTTTACTGTCAGCAAAAACACTACCAGGCGCAGACTGCAACAGTGACCACATTCCTGTAGTGGGAAGATTTAGTCTGAATTTAAGGAGAAGGAAACAGACCAAAAGCAACATCAAACTAAATCTTAGACTCTTAAAGACAGATGAAGTGATACGTAAAAAAATGTAATGTACATGTTCAAAACAAATTCAGTGCTCTGGAAGACGTTGGTGACAGTGAGGAACAATGGAAAAAGTTGAGAAATTCGATAAATGAAGCTTGTGAAGAAATCCCTGAAGTAGATAGAAAAGCAAAAAAGAACTGTATGACAAAAGAAATTATGGCTTGATGGAGGAAAGGAGGAAGGCAAAGAGAAACGAGGAAATATACAGGAAGATAAACAAAGAAATCAGCTGTACATGCAATGAAGCTAAGGAAGCTTGGCTGAGGACAGAATGCAAAGGAATGGAAGACCGACACAAAACGGATCCTCAGGGTATGTACAGAAGAATTGAAGACATTGTCCACAGGAAAAATACATGCACATCAACTGGTTGCTTAAAATCGAAAGATGGCACGCTTATCATGGAAAAATACAAAATATTAGACAGATGGGGAGAGTACATTAAAGACCTTTTTGAAGATGACAGAAACGAAGAACACATTATAAGAAAGAACTTTGAAGGACCACCCATAGTGAAAGATAAAGTTGGAGCGGCACTGAAAGAGATGAAACCAGGAAAAGCCCCAGGGCCAGACAGCATTGTAGCAGAAATGATTGAAGCCCTGGAGGAACTTGGTATTGAAAAAATAACAGTCCTCCTAGGTGAGGTTTGCGACACTGGAAACATCCCCGGGATATATCAAGGTCGATTTTCATTGCACTTCCAAAGAAGACAGGGGCTATAGAATGCGAACTCCATCGCACAATCAGTTTGATGAGTCATGTAACAAAAATCCTGTTAAGAATAGTCATGATGGGACAAGGAATAGAATCAAAGGAGAGATGGCAGATGAACAGTGTGGATTTGTGGAAGGGAAAGGAACTGTTAATGCTATAAACGTTGTAAGAACTATCATAGAGAGGTCAATCGAGACGAATAAGGATTTATGTTTATGTTTTGTTGATTATACTAAGGCTTTCGATCACGTGAGACATGAAGAGTTGATCAGCCAACTAGAAAGACTCAGTGTTGGTGGAAAAGATCTACGAATAATCAGAAATATGTATTGGGAAACAAACAGCTGCTATGAGAATGGAAAGCGATGTGGGCTCTTTCCAGGACGTCAAAGGAGGAGTCAGACAGGGTTGTGTTTTGTCACCAGATCTGTTTTCACTTTACAGCGAAAACATCGTGAGAGACCTAGAGGAAGACCCTGGATTAAAGGTTGGAGGAAAAATAATAAACAACGTTCGATACGCAGATGACACCGTGCTAATTGCAGAAAATGAAAGGGACCTACAAAACCTTGTGAATATACTAGAAATAGAAAGCAAAGGTAAGGGTTTGGAACTAAACAGCAGGAAGACTGAAGTCATGGTGATCAGTAAAAAACATGAAATCCCCTCATGCAAAATGACAACAAACAGCACAACCTTGAGACAGGTTGATAGGTTTAAATATCTAGGAACGATCATTTCACCAGACGGCAGATGCACATCGGAAATGGCCAGCAGAGTCGGCCAAGCCAAAGCAGCATTCAAGAAGATGAAAAGCATTCTTACCAACAAATGCCTATCAATTAACATTAGGAAGAGAGTTCTTGAATGTTATATGGGACGGTTGTGAGGCGTGGACGGTCGGCAGGCAAAGCCGGAGCAGGATTGGGGCAGCCGAGGTGTGGTTTCTGGGAGGAATGTTGAGAGTTCCATGGATAGCAGGGGAAGTCAACGAGACGGTCATGATGGAGGCAGACACAAGTAGATCACTCATAAGGAAGATTAGGAACAGACAGGCAACATTTATAGGCCATTTTATGAGGAAAGGGGAATGGGAGCACCTAGTCACAGTGGGAGGGCTGGAGGGAAGCAGAGCACCAGGGAGAGGATACTGGACGGACTTGCAGAGTGGCTGAAGACACGGAGGGTAGAAGAGATCCTTGAGGCAACAAGAGATAGAGACAGATGGAAGTCCATGATCGCCCACGCCATGCCGCAAGGTACCTGATGATGATGATGATGATGACTTTTGTAGTACGTCTGTCACTGATGACTACCAATACATCAAGTAGTACTTCTGTCACTGATGACTATCCGTACATCAAGTAGTACGTCTGTCACTGATGACTACCAGTACATCAAGTAGTACGTCTGTCACTGATGACTACCAATACATCAAGTAGTACGTCTGTTACTGATGACTACCAGTACATCAAGTAGTACTTCTGTCACTGATGACTACCCGTACATCAAGTAGTACGTCTGTCACTGATGACTACCCGTACATCAAGTAGTACTTCTGTCACTGATGACTACCAATACATCAAGTAGTACTTCTGTCACTGATGACTACCAGTACATCAAGTAGTACTTCTGTCACTGATGACTACCAATACATCAAGTAGTACTTGCATGATGACTCAGACTCAAGTAGTACTTCTGTCACTGATGACTACCAGTAATCAAGTAGTACTTCTTTCACTGATGACTACCAGTACATCAAGTAGTACTTCTGTCACTGATACTACCAATACATCAAGTAGTACTCTGTCACTGATGACTACCATACATCAAGTAGTACTTCTGTCACTGATGACTACCAGTACATCAAGTAGTACGTCTGTCACTGATGACTACCCTACATCAAGTAGTACTTCTGTCACTGATGACTACCAATACATCAAGTAGTACGTCTGTCACTGATGACTACCCGTCATCAAGTAATACTTCTTTCACTGATGACTACCAGTACATCAAGTAGTACTTCTGTCACTGATGACTACCAATACATCAAGTAGTACTTCCGTCACTGATGACTACCAGTACATCAAGTAGTACTTCTGTCACTGATGACTACCAGTACATCAAGTAGTACTTCTGTCACTGATGACTACCAGTACATCAAGTAGTACTTCTGTCACTGAGTGACTACACCAGTACATCAAGTAGTACTTCTGTCACTGATGACTACCAAGTACATCAAGTAGTACTTCTTTCACTGATGACTACC
>JAPXFY010000035.1:19415989-19450989 GCA_030674185.1 Monoplex corrugatus
CTGTTTGACTTAAATTGTGTGTGTGCGCGCGCGTCTGTGTGTGTTGTGAGCGTGTACATGTGTTGTTATTTCTCAGACGGCGTAACATTTGACTGAAAGTGTGTGTGTGTGTCCCGCGTGCGCGTGTGCTGTGCGTATGTGTGTGTGCGTGCGTGCGTGTGTGTGCGCGTATGTGTGTGTGCGTGTGGTGTGTGTGTGTGTGTGTGTGTTTACAGATGCGTGTGGTCAACCCAGACTTGTACAAGCCCATTCCAGAAGTAGAAAACCTCAAACGTGACATCGGCAGTTTCAAACGCTAAACCTGGCTGAACATTCAAACCACCGTCTGCACACTACATGATTAACACCACACCTTAACACACCACTACCACCACCACCTTCAGTAGTAAGAAACTCTGGAGACAGCCCGACAGCACATCTTCAGAAAAGAAACTCCCGTCAAGCAAGTGTTTTGGCTCTTAACTCCTGACACTCTAAGAGGGCCGGGCTGCATCCAGGTCATGACTCTTGAACGCCCCTCTGCTGTCGCCATTTTCTTTAAAATAGAAATTAGACTTCCGCCTGGAATTGAACCCACGCATCCAAGTTGGACAGGAATCTCAAGGCAAAGTCACCCTTGTAACGGATGTCTTAACCACTTGGCTATCGGTCACCAGCAACATATGGGGGGAGTATTATTAAGCCTTTCGAAGTTCACTTTTGTTCCTCCCGGACCAGATCCAGCTGGAGCTTTTTTCCACTGCTTCTGCCATTGCCTTAAGGGCTCTGGTCCTCTCTCTCCCCGAAATTGACAGCTGTTTCATGAGATTACAGGCTGATGTGCCTATCAACCCCCCGTGTCCAACCTCTATGGCGATGACTTGGGCTTGAAAGCCAGATGTCCTCAAGGTGCTGGTTACACTGGCATACTTTTCAGTCATGTAGATATGGGCTTCCTCCATTCTACTTTGGTATGGTACAGCGAGCTCGATCAGAATCACTTTAGTGAATGAAAGTTGAGGACTGTGTCCGGTATCATGCCACTCTTGTTGATGATGTCTGGGTGTTTTTTTTCCATTGTTGGAGACCTGCTGTGCACTCCCAGTCACTGACTCACCCAGCAGACCCCACTTCCATGCTCTGGGTGTCACATCTTTTTCGGGCCACTATTTCCTGTCTCCTGCCGTGTAGAAAGCTGATGGAACTTCTGGTGGCAATTTTTTTCTTCTGGCAGTGCTGATCGGAATGCTGATCGCTTGTGCGATCTCTTGAAGCACTTGACTGTGCCTCCATGTGTACCTTCCTTGGGTTAGCGCTACCTTGCATGAGCTAGGACATGTTCCACTGTCTGTCTGCCCTGGTAGAGCGGGCAAGCAGGGTTATCTGATTTCCCCCATTTCACCAGATTAGCATTTGAGGGCAGGAGGTCTACACAGATCTGAGGATGAAACTGATTCTGAGAGGGGTCATATGCCACAAGTCATTCCAGCTTAGACTTCTTTGGACTGCACTGTCACAAGTCGTCCACTGCCCCTGTTGGCCTTACTGAACTGCCTTCTGAAGTCTTGTGGCATCCTCTTCTTTCTTCATCTGTTTCCGTCGTCTGCTTCACTGCGGAGATAGTGGGTCGTACCGTATCTCTTTTCGCCTTTCCGTTGGCCTTTGACCACCATTCCATTTTTTGTTAATCCCAGTCCCTGCCTGTTGGTCAGTGTGTGCCCTATTATTTATCTGACCACAAGCGTTTCTTTCGCTGTGACCAGTGCCTCCTGGCTTTCCATTTCCTACCAGTCCGCAGCTTGGACTGGATTGATCTCACAATCTTATCTCCAGTCTTTGAGCATGCTAAGAAGCCTGACCTTTCCGGCTTTGTACTCCTCAACAATGGATTTTAGGGGTAGCTTCAGTTTCATGGCGTTGGCGATCATGGCCCTCCGCACGAATCTA
Organism: Monoplex corrugatus; assembly: GCA_030674185.1. Lineage (NCBI taxonomy): Eukaryota > Metazoa > Mollusca > Gastropoda > Littorinimorpha > Ranellidae > Monoplex > Monoplex corrugatus. Next base: position 19,417,916 of record JAPXFY010000035.1, read on the forward strand.
TCACTTGTCGCTGCAAATACATCTCCCTGTTCCTGATACTCCTGTGTACCTCCCACACCCACCCACCCGAAACCGCCACTCCTTCCTAAAGCCTACCGTCTTCTTCTTCTGTCGTTCACCGTCACTATGGTCGGCGTGTAGCTGTCGGTAAATATGTCCGTTTGTCCCCACAGTTCTGCCGGCTGCCATAGAGCTTGGTGGTCAGAGGCGTTAACTCACTCGCTACGTACGATTATGCCCTTGCCGTTCCCCTTGATACGCACCATTTGTATAGGTCATGAGAAAAATTCTCATACAAATAAATGAAGTCAGAGAGTTTTGAAATTTGGCAGGTCATATATTTAAAGATTGGTGTACAAAATGCTGAAATTTCAACTGTCTAACCTTCATGGTTGCTGAGTAATGGTACAATTAAAATTAGAGACATTTTCAGGTGAAAAATGTCTTACAAAATACACAGTCAGGCCAATACATCAGTTCCTACAGTCACATTTTGAATGAAATTTCATAAAATCCAACGTGCACACACTCCACGTGCGCTGAAGGAAGAGATCATGTCGAACAGCGCCGAGTTGTTGAGTATTGTTCAGCCATTTGCTTTTCCGTCGTCTGCTTCACTGCGGAGATAGTGGGTCGTGAACTTTGCACTGTCCACTCACCAACTGCATAGTACAGTGGCCTGAAACGAGGCTAGGAATGGCCACAGAATCTATTTCTGGCTATTAGTTTCGGTTAACGGAAATTCTGAAAGCCCCGCGAATTTTCAAAACTCAAGTCAGATTTCTCCGACGCTCGTGGACAAGCGTTGTTGAGACATGATCGGGAAATCCCGACGCTCCAGCACCCTATCTACCAAGTGCAAAAACTTAACCCTTTGACTCCCTCACCCTGTCCACCAGCTTCCTTCAACGACCAGCGATGATGCATTACGGTGGCAGCACACCCATCAGACGATAATAATGCCAGGTATCTGTGATGAATATGAAACTCCTAACAGCCACATCACCTGCTGTCTGCAGAAAACGATCACACCCGAAGCACAGGAAGGGGCGGGGAGGAGGGGAAGGAATGCACTGACATATCTTTACTGCACTTTGTTCACACAAGGCCACAACACAAAGCCTTTGTTAGGAAGTACGAATAGGCCCTGTAAGGAAATGCGGAGAGCCTGAGTGAGACAGCCCGAATAGCACTTGTTAGAAAACCCGAATAGCCCCTTTCAGAAAGCGCCATAGCCTCTCTTGGAAGCATACCCCCCCCCCCCCTCTTAGTTTGAATGGCCTTTGTTAGGAAGAGTATATCCCCTGTCAGGAAGCACGAAGAGCCCCTGTTACAGGCCGCAAATATCCCTGTTTGGAAGTACGAATAGCACTGTTACAAGGCGCAATATCACCTATGTGGAAGCACAAATAGCTGTTAGAAAGCACCAACAGCCCCTGTTATAAAGCGCGAATAGTTGTTGTTAGAAAGCACGAACGGCCCCTGTTATAAAGCGCGAATAGTTGTTAGAAAGCACGAACGGCCCCTGTTATAAAGCGCAAATAGTTGTTATTAGAAAGCACGAACGGCCCCTGTTATAAAGCGCAAATAGTTGTTGTTAGAAAGCACGAACGGCCCCTGTTATAAAGCGCAAATAGTTGTTGTTAGAAAGCACGAACGGCCCCTGTATTAAAGCGCAAATAGTTGTTGTTAGAAAGCACGAACGGCCCCTGTTATAAAGCGCAAATAGTTGTTCTTAGAAAGCACGAACGGCCCCTGTTAGACAGCGCGAATAGCTGTTGTTAGAAAGCACGAACGGCCCCTGTTAGAAAGCACAAATAGCTCCTCTAAGGAAGGAGGATTAGCCCCTGTTAGAAAGCGCAAAGAGTCCCCATAGGGAAGCATGAATAGTCCCTGTTTGGAAGCGTGAAAAGCCCCTGTTAGGAAGAAGAATAGCCCTTATTACGACGTATGAACAGCCTCTGTTCGGAAGCACGATGGCCCCTGTTCCGAAGCATGAGTAGACCGTGTCAGGAAGCATGGACAGTTCCTGTTTGAAAGCCCGAGGAGCTCTTGTGAGGGAGCATGAACAGCACCTGTGAAGAAGTATGAATAGACCATGTTAAGAAGCATCGATAGTCCCTGTTTGAAAGCACGAAAAGCTCGTGAGACGAAGCACGAACAGCACCTGTAGAAATAGCCCCTGTCTCGAAGCGTAAATATCCCCTGTCAGGAAACATGAACAGCCACCTGGCAGGAAACATGAACAGCCACCTGTCAGCAAACATGAAAAGCCACCTGTCAGCAAACATGAACAGCCACCTGTCAGCAAACACGAACAGCCACCTGTCAGAAACAGACCAGCCACCTGTCAGGAAACATGAACAGCCACCTGTCAGCAAACATGAAAAGCCACCTGTCAGCAAACATGAAAAGCCACCTGTCAGCAAACATGAACAGCCACCTGTCAGAAACAGACCAGCCACCTGTTAGGAAACATGACTAGCCACCTGTTAGGAAACACGAACAGCCACCTGTCAGAAACAGACCAGCCACCTGTTAGGAAACATAAACAGCCACCTGTCAGAAACAGACCAGTCACCTGTTAGGAAACATGAACAGCCACCTGTCAGAAACAGACCAGTCACCTGTTAGGAAACATGGACAGCCACCTGTCAGGAAACATGACTAGCCACCTGTTAGGAAACATGAACAGCCACCTGTCAGAAACAGACCAGTCACCTGTTAGGAAACATGAACAGCCACCTGTCAGAAACAGACCAGTCACCTGTTAGGAAACATGAACAGCCACCTGTCAGAAACAGACCAGTCACCTGTTAGGAAACATGAACAGCCACCTGTCAGAAACAGACCAGTCACCTGTTAGGAAACATGAACAGCCACCTGTCAGGAAACATAAAGAGCCACCTGTCAGAAACAGACCAGTCACCTGTTAGGAAACATGAACAGCCACCTGTCAGAAACAGACCAGTCACCTGTTAGGAAACATGAACAGCCACCTGTCAGGAAACATAAAGAGCCACCTGTCAGAAACAGACCAGTCACCTGTTAGGAAACATGAACAGCCACCTGTCAGAAACAGACCAGTCACCTGTTAGGAAACATGAACAGCCACCTGTCAGGAAACATAAAGAGCCACCTGTCAGAAACAGACCAGTCACCTGTTAGGAAACATGAACAGCCACCTGTCAGAAACAGACCAGTCACCTGTTAGGAAACATGAACAGCCACCTGTCAGGAAACATAAGAGCCACCTGTCAGAAACAGACCAGTCACCTGTCAGGAAACATAAAGAGCCACCTGTCAGAAACAGACCAGCCATCTGTTAGGAAACATGACTAGCCACCTGTTACGAAACATGAACAGCCACCTGGCAGGAAACATGTACAGCCACCTGTCAGGAAACATGGTCTGCTAAAGCTTGGATATATGAGCGACATTCACTTCAGTCTTTGTACAGACCTTGGTTGCATGCATAGTTCTCATACGTTTCCTGATGTCTTGACATGACGATGTAACGAGGATACAAAGCAGAGTACCCCAAAAATGATTTCAGTCAAGGAAACAATGGACAGTCTGCCTGCTTTGATCAGAAATCTGAAATAAAACGGGACGAAACTGATAAAGTGTATAAATTGCGTATGATTGTGTGTGTATGGGTGTGTGTGTGTGTGTGTGTGTGTGTGTGTGTGTGTGTGTGTCTCTGTGTGTGTGTCTGTGTGTGTGTATGTGTGTGTGTGTGTGCGTGTGTGTGTTTATTGGTAGTAATGGTGATGGTGGTACCCCTGCTGTCCTTCATCATCATCATCATCGTCGTCGTCATCATCATCATCATCACCATCGCCACAGCCACAATCATCATCATCATCACCATCATTGTTATTGACACCGAGGTTTTTCCCATCTTCCCCTCTTCTTCTTCCACTTTGTCTTTTTTTTCTGGGTAGGCTATCGTTTATTCAGTGTGACTGGTACCTCACCGTTCAAAGGGCTGTGAAAAGTACTGTACCGAGGAAGAGAAGCCCAGCCCCACTGTCATGACATTGTTGCAAGCTCCAAGAAAAGCTGACGTCTCTGACCGTATACTGGGAAAGGCTACCTTCAACTTGGTGTGGGGCCTTCAGTCCCAGCCCAATAGATCACAGGTTGGCCTATGGCCTTGAGACATACAGGATGGCTGAGAAATAAGCCAAGCTCGTCTTGACGAATGAGCAGTCCCAGATCGACTCGGGATGGCTTCTATCAGAAAGGGACGGGAGAGAGAGGGGGAGCGCTTGGCAAGACCTTCATCATCATCATCATCATCAGGTGCCCTGCCGCATGGCGTTGGCGATCATGGATTTCCATCTGTCTCTATCTCTTGTTGCCTTAAGCATCACCTCCACCCTCTTGGTCTTCAGCCACTCTGCAAGTCCGTCTAGTATTTTCTTCCTGGATCTACCTGGTGCTCTCTTTCCCTCTAGCTTTCCCGTTGTGACCAGGTGCTCCAAATCCCCTTTCCTCATAAAATGGACTATAAATGTTGCCTGTTTTTTTCCTAATCTTCCTTATGAATGATCTACTTGTGTCTGCCTCCATCAAGACTGTCTCGTTTGTTTTATTTGCTGTCCATGGAACTCTCAACATTCTTCTCAGAAACCACATCTCGGCTGCCTCAATCTTGTTCTGGCTTTGCTTGTTGACTGTCCACGCCACACAACCGTACAACAGTATTGGTTCTATATAACATTCAAGAACTCTCTTCCTGATGTTAATTGATAGGCATTTGTTGGTAAGAATGCTTGTCATCTTCTTGAATGCTGTTTTGGCTTGGTCGATTCTGCCGGCTATTTCTGATGTGCATCTGTCGTCTGATGAAATGACCGTTCCCAGGTATTTAAACTTATCAACCTGTCTCAAGGTTGTGCCATTTGCTGTTATTTTGCATGAGGGGATTTCATGTTTTTTAGTGATCACCATGACCTCAGTCTTCCTGCTGTTTAGTTCCAACCCCTTACCTTTGCTTTCTATTTCTAGTATATTCACAAGGTTTTGCAGGTCCCTTTCATTTTCTGCAAGTAGCACGGTGTCATCTGCGTATTGAATGTTGTTTATCACTTTTCCTCCAGTAATACTCCAGGGTCTTCTTCTAGGTTTCTCATGATGTTTTTGCTGTAAAGTGGCAAGACCATAAGTAGAAAATGCTTGTAAGTCACATGTCAAATGAGACCCATCGAGATAGGCCAATTGACCAAGCACTGCACTTACAGTGTAGGATCCTTTGACCATGAGCCAGCGAGAAAACCCCTACAGAAAACTTCAGATGGTAAAGGTCATTGGTACCAGGCTGCAGGCGCTTCTAACAAACCTGTACCATGTAATATTAAGGGCGTGAAAGCGCAGCCTTTCACACGAGGTACCAAACCTGCAGGCGCGGTCTTCTAACAAACCAAGTACCATGTAATATAACAGGGATGAAGACAGAGGTACCAGGCCTGAAGGTGTCTTTTAACAAACCATGGTACCATGCAGTGTAACACAAATGTCTACACGGTCATTTGCATCAAACAAGAATGGCGCTCACCCATTCAGGATAGTCCTACACCTCGACAGGATCAAGTGGAGCGACAGGAAACAGGCTGACCACCAAGCTTCAGGAAGTCGGGGAAAAATGTCCACCTTCATCAGCACATGTGGCCTATCCATGCAGACGACGAACAAAAGAAGAAAACCAACCAACCAAACAACCAAACAACCAAACTCCCATTCAACCCCATAGTAATGGAACAACTATTTTTCAAAATTCATTTCATACATATCCTAAGGTGAGGCAAACTTGACAGATTTGTTTTGACATATGTTTGATATAGCAGCCCCGAAATATAGAGATCGATTCATATAAACTTATTTACACTGAATCTGGTGTTGTAGGAACCAGAGGAAAAAAAAAAACACGGGAAAAGAATAAGAACGCGCATTTAATACAACAAGACAAGACAGGCCCAAATTTTCGGCCAACTGGTCTTTGTCAAGCATATGATCACAAACAAACAAACACCTGATGCGAAAATTAGGAGAAGAGCCATATTAGGGCCATAACTGTTTCAAAACACACAATACTTCAACATCGTTACTGTTATCCTATAAGCATTTCAAAACATATACAATACTTCAACAGGCAAAAAGAGGAAAAGAAAATAAAGTACACATATCAAAGCATTCAAGCACATAATCTAAGGATATGCCCCTGGCGTTGACCACTCTGTCCAATTCATCATACAGGGGATTTAAAAAAACATAACTGACACAAATTTGAATATAACCAAGGACACTTAAACATATATAAAAACAGGCCTAAATTACCTAAACTTGCTTCCGCATATCTCATTTCCGTAAAGTCAAAAATGCACTTAATACATGTACCCAATTATCAATCCTAAGAGAAAGTATGCAAGACTTTATTGAACACATTCAGGTGAATGGACCAGCAAAGCAGAAATCGATAGGAAGAAACGTCAGAAAGCAAAGGAGGAAGAAAGAAACAAAGAGAGTGGAGGAAAAGAGAACATTTCTAGCACAGATTTTCCAGAAGGTGGGAATTCTAATTATACTGAAAGAGTCCCCGGCATTCGCACGGGGACCGTACACTTAGCGCATGAAAAAATAAATCACAACAACAACAATAAAACCACAAACATAAACAGAAAAGTGCTATAGGACACATCTCGGAGAAAATCATATCGAAAAGTCAATTTAAACAGGTGAAATGAATGGACACATACAGAAAAAGAATAAAATGCGGCAATACACAGTGGAGTTGCAAGTTCTTACTTGGACAGCAGCTCCAATTTCACAAGACAAAATATGTTTTGATAAAATAGAAATAAATACGCCATCCACAAGACAAAATATGTTTTGATAAAATAGAAATAAATACACCACCCACAAGGAAAAATATGTTTTGATGAAATAGAAATAAATACACCACCCACCAGGACAAAATATGTCTTGATGAAATAGAAATACACCACCCACCAGGACAAAATATGTCTTGATAAAACAGAAATAAATACACCACCCACCAGGACAAAATATGTCTTGATAAAACAGAAATAAATACACCACCCACCAGGACAAAATATGTCTTGATGAAATAGAAATACACCACCCACCAGGACAAAATATGTCTTGATGAAATAGAAATACACCACCCACCAGGAAAATATACTTGATAAAACAGAAATAAATACACCACCCACCAGGACAAAAGATGTTTTGATAAAACAGAAATAAATACACCACCCACCAGGACAAAAGATGTTTTGATAAAACAGAAATAAATACACCACCCACCAGGACAAAATATGTCTTGATAAAATAGAAATAAATACACCACCCACCAGGACAAAAGATGTTTTGATAAAACAAATAAATACACCACCCACCAGGACAAAATATGTCTTGATAAAACAGAAATAAATACACCACCCACCAGGACAAAAGATGTTTTGATAAAACAGAAATAAATACACCACCCACCAGGACAAAATATGTCTTGATAAAACAGAAATAAATACACCACCCACCAGGACAAAAGATTTTTGATAAAATAGAAATAAATACACCACCCACCAGGACAAAAGATGTTTTGATAAAACAGAAATAAATACACCACCCACCAGGACAAAATATGTTTTGATAAAACAGAAATAAATACACCACCCACCAGGACAAAATATGTTTGATAAAACAGAAATAAATACACCACCCACCAGGACAAAGATTCTTGATAAAATAGAAATAAATACACCACCCACCAGGACAAAAGATGTTTTGATAAAACAGAAATAAATACACCACCCACCAGGACAAAAGATGTTTTGATAAAACAGAAATAAATACACCACCCACCAGGACAAAAGATGTTCTGATAAAACAGAAATAAATACACCACCCACCAGGACAAAAGATGTCTTGATAAAATAGAAATAAATACGCCACCCACCAGGACAAAAGATGTTCTGATAAAAAGAAATAAATACACCACCCACCAGGACAAAATATGTTTTGATAAAACAGAAATAAATACACCACCCACCAGGACAAAAGATGTCTTGATAAAACAGAAATAAATACACCACCCACCAGGACAAAAGATGTCTTGATAAATAGAAATAAAACGCACCCACCAGGACAAAATATGTCTGATAAATAGAAATACACCACCCACCAGGACAAAATATGTCTTGATAAAACAGAAATATACACCACCCACCAGGACAAAAGATGTCTTGATAAATAGAAATAAATACACCACCCACCAGGACAAAATATGTCTTGATGAAATAGAATAAATACACCACCCACCAGGACAAAATATGTCTTGATAAATAGAAATACACCACCCACCAGGACAAAATATGTCTTGATAAATAGAAATACACCACCCACCAGGACAAAAGATGTCTTGATGAAATAGAAATAAATACACCACCCACCAGGACAAAATATGTCTTGATGAATAGAAATAATACACCACCCACCAGGACAAATATGTCTGATAAATAGAAACACCCACCACCAGGACAAAATATGTCTGATGAAAAGAATACACCACCACAGACAAAATGTCTAGATGAAATAGAAATAATACACCACCCACCAGGACAAAATATGTCTTGATAAAACAGAAATAAATACACCACCCACCAGGACAAAATATGTCTTGATGAAATAGAAATAAATACACCACCCACCAGGACAAAATATGTCTTGATAAAACAGAAATAAATACACCACCCACCAGGACAAAATATGTCTTGATGAAATAGAAATACACCACCCACCAGGACAAAGTATGTCTTGATGAAATAGAAATACACCACCCACCAGGACAAAATTGTCTAGATGAATAGAAATACACCACCCACCAGGACAAATATGTCTTGATGAATAAAATACACACCCACAGGACAAAAGATGTTTTGATAAAACAGAAATAAATCACCACCCACCAGGACAAAATATGTCTTGATAAAACAGAAATAAATACACCACCCACCAGGACAAAAGATGTTTTGATAAAACAGAAATAAATACACCACCCACCAGGACAAAATATGTCTTGATAAAACAGAAATAAATACACCACCCACCAGGACAAAAGATGTTTTGATAAAACAGAAATAAATACACCACCCACCAGGACAAAACATGTCTTGATGAAATAGAAATAAATACACCACCCACCAGGACAAAATGTCTTGATAAAATAGAAATAAGTACAAATACAAACACAACAGGCCAAGATGATGAAGCGGTTAGTCAGCAGGCTACTGACTGGGATATTGTCGGCTCCGAACCCCAAGCAATCCAATAATTAGTGTGTTCTTTTTCAGCCCTAATCCATTCCTCAGCTATAATTGTGTATATGTACCACTGGCTTGTTGGCATGACTGGGAGTCGACACTCATCATCTTCATGGATGTGTCGTTGAGGAAGCTGCTCAAATTTCCAGACCAACACCGCAGGTGTCTGTCTCTCTCAGGCCTGGCTGATACCAGGATATAAGCTACCACAAAAAGTTAAGGATCAGTATGAGGAAACAGGTGCGTAATAAACTCAGTTCGCTACTGTTATTTATTTCTCAGTCCAGCCAAATTGTTATGAATTCTTGTTCAGCTGTAAGTGGGCGATGTTGTGTTAGTGCGAAAATTGCACGGGATTCTCTACTACTGAGCTTGGCCGCAAACGGAAAAGCGGAAACTTGCGAAAAAGGACCTTGTTTTGGACCGTTCTGCCTGAACACATTGCACAAACCAGATGGAAAAACCATTATGCACGTGCAAGCACTGCTGTTTATGTGTGAGATGCTGTCTCTTGCTTGGCTTTATAAGAAGACATTCCACCAGTAGTAGGCCTGATCTGACAATGCCTCCACGACGAAAATTGAGCGAGTTTGAGAGGGGACGAGCTGTTGCATGGTTCCAAGATGGTGTTCCCAAGCGAGAAGTGGCCAGGCGACTTCAGGTGTCCATCTCGGTCATTGTCAGACTGATTCAACGCTTCACAGCCACTGGGAGGGTCCATGAAAGACGCAGATCTGGTTGACCGAAGAAGACAAACCCACGTGAAGATCGTCTCATTGAACGACAAGCCCTGCAGACAAGAACAGCCTCTTCCAGCATCATTCGAAGGCAGCTGAGGGTGGCTACTAACATCAACATCAGCCAGCAGACCATACGGAACCGCCTTCATGGGTTTAACCTCCGTTCTCGTCGCCCAGCTGTACGGCCACGCTTAACTCCAGCCCATAGGGCAGCACGCCGCGCCTTCTGCAGACGTCACGTGAGGTGGACACGTCAGCAATGGTCCCAGGTCCTGTTCAGTGATGAATCACGCTTCACCATGAACCACAACGACGGCCGACTGAGGGTCTGGAGACGCCCAGGGCAACGCTTTATTGACACCACTGTCCAAGAAAAGGTGGCCTTTGGTGGAGGTTCTGTAATGGTCTGGGGGGCCTTCAGCCTTCACCACAGAACACCCTTGTATCATGTACAGGGTAACCTGACTGGCCTCCGATACCGGGATGAGATCCTTCGACCGCTGGCTGTGCCTACACTGCAGCAGATGGGACCGACGGCTGTCTACCAGGATGACAACGCTCGCCCCCACAGGGCAAGGGTGGTCAACAACTTCCTGCAGCAGTCTGGAGTCAACAGAATGGAGTGGCCAGCATGCAGTCCCGATCTCAACCCGATTGAGAACCTCTGGGATGAGCTGGATCGCAAAGTGAGGAGCAACCACCCCCCTCCCAGGGATGCCCAACACCTCTACCAGATGCTGCAGGCTGAGTGGCAGGCGCTTCCACAGAGGATCTTCACCAACCTGGTCAACTCGATGAGGACTCGCTGCGTCGAGTGCCAGAACAGCCATGGCGGTTACACGCATTACTGAACTTTTGGGAGCATCAGAATGCCCTGTCTTGTGATTTCAATGACTTTGGGAAATCAAATTTCGATACGTACCCACTTTGATCAAATGTACACACCAAACGATTGCTCGAAATTGAAGGCAATTGTGTATCGTTATCACTAAAGCATGGAATTAAATGTTTGCCAAACTTCAACGCATTGGCTTTCTTATTTTGAAAGTTATGAATTTTTGTGCAAGTGATCCTTAACTTTTTGTGAGTAGCTTATTATGAAAATAAGCATTGAATACAGCCATGTCACGCAGTCTCATTCCGAACTGGAACCCCATAGTATCATCATTATCACCATCATTCTCGTCATCATAGCACTGGAAAATACTTGTCCCAGATTCTGTGTCGCTTTATGCCCTGTGGTCATGATGACCTTAATTCCAATGGGTTTGGATGTGTGTTGGACAGCCGAAATGACCGGCATGGGTATAATATCATAGGAGCGGGTGAAGAAGATGGGACAGCAAAAACAAAAATTGTTTTGTTGTTTAAAACCCAGTCGACTGCGTAGAGCCAGATCAGGGCTATAACTGTTTCAAAGCACATACAAAGCCAACAGGAAAAACAAGGAAAAGAAAATTAAGTACACATATCAATGCATTCACGCACATAATCTAAGGAGATGCCCCTGGCTTTGACCACTTCATCCAATTTATCGCACACGGGATTTAAAAACACACCTGAATACAAATTTAAACATAAGTATGGACACTAAAACATGCATAAAAACGGGCCTAAATTACTTAAAATTGCTTCTGCATATCTCACTTCCCTAGAGTAAAAATGCATCTAATACATGTACCCGATTATCAATCTTAAGAGAAAGTACGCACGACTTTATCGAAACTTTCGAGTGAATGGATCAGCAAGGCAGAAAACGACAGGAAGAAATGACAGAAAGCAAAGGAACAAGGCAGAAACAAAGAGAATGACAGTAAAGAGGAAATTTCTAGAACAGAATTTCCAGAATACTGAAAGAGCCCCCGGCATCCCCACGGCGGGGGGGGGGGGGGGGGGGGGGGGGGGGGGGGAACAAAAATAAAACTACAACAAAAATATCGAAAACTGTCATGTACGGTACCGTCGATTTCATGGTTTGGACCACTGTCATATTTTCAGTTTGGGTTCCTGCGACTAAAAAGTTAATCAATGCCCATTTCGATACATGTGCATTCAACATTCCCAATGGAACGAGGTGAACAACATCTATATTGAAACAAAAAAGGAGAATAATCTAGTCATTAACACAAGATGAATCCTTGTTGACATGTTCGTGTCTTTAAACACACACACACACACACACACACACACACACACACACACACACACACACACACACACCACACACACACATACACACACACACACACACACACACACACAACGAACCCTTCAAATGGGTATCCCACAGGGATCAGTTATAGCACCTCTTCTTTTTATGATACTAATGAATGACTTACCAAGTAGAATATCTAAAGATGTCACATTAGTCCAGTATGCTGATGATCTATGCATGTGGATGCCGGTAAACATGAAGAGGAAAACTCCTTCTCGTAGTATCAACTATACACGCATACTGTATCAATTTGAACTTGACAAAACAGCGCAATAATGGCAGAAAATGGGCTCCATCTATCAACGGAGTAGACAAAGATAATTTTCATTTAATAGTGGGTCTAACCCGGACATAATGCCCACCTTTAAACTAGGAGATTCCGTTCTTCGGGTATGACCAAACCATTAAATTCTTAGGTGTTTTCTTTTCAGCAAAATTATCATGGAATCTGTATATCGACTACTTACTCAGAAAGCCCAAAAGAGTCTAAATTTTTGAAAATAGTGTGCAAGCAGCCATGGGGACATGATCCATCAACACTTGTACATTTATGTAAATCTGTCATTAGATCTAAACTAACATATGCCCAAAAAATATTCTTTAGCGCACCTGACACTTACTAAAAAACAACAAAGTACAGAATGCAAAGTTTTAAACTTGCACTTGGTCTTCCGATGCATATTTCCAACCTCCGTACATACGGTGAGATTGATACTTGCCGCTTGATGAACAAAGGAAACTCGTCTCTACCAAATTTCTGCAAAGAAATACCACCATTGAAAATGTTTTGAGACCTGATATAAATTTAAGATCAGACATTGATTTTCCAAAACGAGCTAAATCAATATCTTCACAGGCCACATTTGCAACGTATACATACGACATCATGAGTGGCTCTGGAATTGATCTAGAAGCGGTCCTATATCTATAAGACCTTTTTCTTCAGTACCCAGTTGGGAACTCTTAAGAGCAAACTTTGACATACACCACACTGATTTAAAGAAAGGAGATAATATCAACTTATTAGCGAGTCGAGTTAAATGTCATATTGAACACTTTTATCCCAATCATTTAAAAATCTACACAGATGGCTCATTAATTGAGAAAAAAAGCAGATTCTGCGTTTCTAATACCAGCTCTTAAAATAGAGAAATCTTTCAAGATAGGACCCACCAAATCAATATTTACAGCTGAATTCTTTGCAATACTGATGGCTTTGAATTACTTAGTAAATTATCCTCGAAATATATCACAAATCCTTTTCTGCGTTGATTCTAAATCAGTGCTTCAGGCTCTTGAATTAATGAAATTAGACACTAGATCTGAAATGGTAATAGAAATTAGCCATTCAATTCATTTATTATCCTTAAGAGGAACTGGTATTACTTTCTGTCGGATACCATCTCATTGTTCGTTTCATCATAACGATGTGGTTGACAGGGCTGCCAAACGAGGAGCTAAGGGTTCACCAGAATCAAACAACATAAAGCTTCTCCCTCTTTAAATGAATCTTGTTATTTAGTGGACGCCTATGTTTGGAAACTGTTTCAAGATAATCAGAAAAAGTACAATACTAATAGTATAGATTTTAAAATCAGCAAAATAAGTAAACAGTCTACTGTAAACAGATCTATACAGTCCCTTATGTATAGGTGGAAACTCGATGCATTCAAAACAAAGTACACCAGAAATATTGCCTGTCTTTGTGGACAGAAAATAACGACCAGTCATTTACTTTCTGCATTAGTATAAAGCGATACATTCTGGTACTTTCTACTCACACAATTTCGACATATTTGAATCATCATTATTAACATACGAATTTTTCGTTAGTTTGTCTTAAAAGTCCAATAGTTCAATATTTATAATTCGTTCATCTTCCTGTTCATAGTTACAGTTAGCTAGTTTATTGTAATGTTTGTTGTAGTATGTTACTTCATTTGTCATGTTTATGCTTCCCTCCGACATTTGCCTTGTCCTTGCTTCTTACTTGTTTTTTACATGGTTTTAGCCCGAATATGTTTTTGATGCTCGAGTGGGCTATAAATAATATGAATTTAAACTTGAACTTTTTTTTTAAACCAAGACTGACTACACATAAACACCTGCATTTACCCTTCCTGTTTCTACTCCCCTTCCCACCATCGCCTTTTTTAAATTTATTTTTTAACGTTTTTTTTTCATTTATTCAATTATTTATCCATTTATTTTGTTTTAGTTTTTATTTTTTATTTATCTATCATTATTATCATTGTTATCAGTTATTATGTTATATTTATTTATTTATTATTTTTTGTTTTATTTGTCTAAAATCACTTAAGTGAATAGACATTAAACCAATGACCACCACCACACACACACACACACACACACACACACACACACACACACACACACACACACACACACACCTGTACGCACGCACACAGGCCCATTCGAACAATCTACCGATACAAAAACATCACAGAATAAACACACTTCAACACATGTACTCGTTTGAGTTTTATTGGAAAAGTAGGAATATTATCCAAAGAGTTAATTATCTACACTTTTCAGTCAAATCTATACACATATATTACAACAAATCTTTGTTTCATAGTGAACACACATAATTCAATACGACTATCTCTCACTGTTACATACACAACCTAACTTCTCTAGTCATGATTCACATGTGTTCCGCCCATCCTGTAAAACAATACAGGAAAGAGGAAAAAAGCGGCGCCATGCCATGGCGATGCCCTGTTCCTGGGGATAGCGGCCTACATCTAATGCAGGGCAAACACGATCTGTTATTCCAATTCAGTGCAACCAAAGGCTGTCCAATGCAATACATTGACTGGATGCGATACAATCCAGTGACACTCAATATACAGCAACGTGACAAAATGCAATAAACAGATTACAATACAAGCGTGACAAGCTTCTACAAAAGGTACACTAAATTGTTGGATGCTTCAGCCCCCACTGGCAGCTGTGAGCCTGTGTTGGCCTACTGGTGCTGATTTTCAGTTGTTTCTGTTTTTTCACCATTTTCTAATCACTGCTCGGTCATATCTCTAAACCATCTGGGTTGTTTGAATAACCTGACGTTTTAAATGTACCAGTTTACACATTTTAATGTACCATTTACACATTTCAAATGTACCAGTTTACACATTTTCAGATGTACCAGTTTACACATTTTAAAAAATTTAACAGTTTACACATTTTTAAAATTCAACAGTTTACATATTTCTGAAATGCACCAGTTTACACAACAACTTAAGTAAAACTGATAATATCTTACTCACTTCTAAATGATAATTTCTGAGAATGGCCAGTTGCTGATTTCAGACTGCTATAACCTTCGTTCTAAGTGTCCTACAACAAACCTTATAACACCGTTTTAAAACTTGTTTCGTCTGGATTGTACATGTAACAATACCAATAACCCACACACTCTTCACAGAACCACTTAACATACCCTTTGTGGCCAGATCATCACAAATAACAATCCAGTCCATCTGACAGTTTAAGTGCGTTATGGCCATAAACCCTTAACCCTCTGACTCCCACGCCCTATTCATCAACTGAAACAAACTTAACTCTCTGACTCCGTCCTGTAGAGGCTGGTGGATAGGGTGAGGGAGTCAGAGGGTTAAGTATTTGATTTTCTAGCATGGTTGACAATGCAGGATGCTGGTGGACAGGGTGCTGGAGTCAAAGGATTATGGAAGTCCCATCCACAGCACAACGAACAGAACTTGTTATGGAGTATGAAATGTAGTCTACTGCCCCAGTGCTTAAAGCCCCCGCCTGGACAGAGAGAAAGTCCCGGTGCTGATTCCGTGTCGGGCTGGATTTTTCTCTCCCTCCCCTCCCCCTCACTTCCCTCCCAACCTAAACTTGGCCTTAAGTGGCGGGCTGCATGCTAGTCTTTCAGATGAGATGTTAAGTGAAGTCCTGTGCGCAGCGTTTATTTACCACACGTAAAAGAACCCACGGTAACGAATGAGATGTCACGGACCAATCATGCAGAAACATCCACAGAAAGAACTGAAGGCAACAAATCTTGCATAGAGAAAAGCAAACAACAAACAAAACTCCCAAAGGATGGCACTGTACTGTGGCGACGCGTCTTCCCGTGAACAGCAGCCAGAAATGTCAACAACAAAAAGTAATCAAAGATGGCACACACACTGATGATGATGATGATGATGATGATGATTCATACATATATTTTATACACATATATTATCATATATATTACCAGCCCCATCTTCTACACCAGGTCTGTATATCTGCTCTCATGCTCCTCATTTTGGCTCTCCAAATCCATTCAAATGGCAGTCACTATATGAACAGAACACAAAGGGCTACACAGAATCCAGGGCGCTTTTTTTTTACAAAGCTACCACGATATATGAACATGGGCATGATTGTGCTTTACAGTATGGGGGATCTTAAATCACCGTGGAAGCGAGTGTCACTGTTGGTGGGGATCTTTAATTACTCTGGAACGAAATGTTACAAAAAGTCAGGATCTTCAGCCGCTGTAGAAGGGATTGTAATAATGAACTGGGGATCTTCAGCTTCTGAGGAAAGGACGGTCAAAATACAGGTCAGGGTCTTCACCCACTGTTGCAGGAATTGTAATAGGGGACTGACACAATCAAGTGGGGATTTTCAGTCACTGTGACAAGGACTGTCACAATCAAGTGGGGATTTTCAGTCACTGTGACAAGGACTGTCACAATCAAGTGGGGATTTTCAGTCACTGTGACAAGGACTGTCACAATCAAGTGGGGATTTTCAGTCACTGTGGTAAGGACTGATCACAATCAAGTGGGGATTTTCAGTCACTGTGACAGGACTGTCACAATCAAGTGGGGATTTTCAGTCACTGTGACAAGGACTGACACAATCAAGTGGGGATTTTCAGTCACTGTGGAAGGACTGACACAATCAAGTGGAGATTTTCAGTCACTGTGACAAGGACTGACACAATCAAGTGGGATTTTCAGTCACTGTGACAAGGACTGACACAATCAAGTGGGGATTTTCAGTCACTGTGACAAGGACTGTCACAATCAAGTAGGGATTTTCAGTCACTGTGACAAGGACTGTCACAATCAAATGGGGATTTTCAGTCACTGTGACAAGGACTGTCACAATCAAGTGGGGATTTTCAGTCACTGTGAAGGACTGTCACAATCAAGTAGAGATTTTCATCACTGTGAAAGGACTGTCACAATCAAGTGGGGATTTTCAGTCACTGTGAAAGGACTGACACAATCAAGTGGGGATTTTCAGTCACTGTGGTAAGGACTGTCACAATCAAGTGGGGATTTTCATCACTATGCAAGGACTGTCACAATCAAGTGGGGATTTTCAGTCACTGTGTAAGGACTGACACAATCAAGTGGGGATTTTCAGTCACTATGTACGACTGTCACAATCAAGTGGGGATTTTCAGTCACTGTGGTAATGACTGTCACAATAAAGTGGGGATTTTCAGTCACTATGTAAGACTGTCACAATAAAGTGGGGATTTTCAGTCACTGTGGTTAGGACTGTCACAAATGAGTGAGGCGGTTTAGGTAATGCCCAAGGAATTGTCACTTTATTTGGGTATCTTCAGTCAATGCCGAAGAGACTGTCTACACAGTGTGTGGAGATCTTTAATCACTTGGAAGGGATAATCACCGCACAGTAGGGATACTTAATCACTTGGAAGGGATAATCACCGCACAGTAGGGATACTTAATCACTTGGAAGGGATAATCACCGCACAGTAGGGATACTTAATCACAGGGGGGAGAATGTCACAATAAAGTGGGGGATGTTTAATTGCTGTGAAGAGATTGTCATAATAAATTGAGGGACCTTTAATGGCTAGGAAGGGACTGTCACAGTGAAGTGAGGGATTTTTGTCACTGAGAAGGGACTGTTACAATGAAGTGAGGGATTTTTGTCACTGAGAAGGGACTGTTACAATGAAGTGAGGGATTTTTGTCACTGGAAGAGATTGTCACAATGAAGTGAGGGATTTTTGTCACTGGAAGAGATTGTCACAATGAAGTGAGGGATTTTTGTCACTGGAAGGGATTGTCACAGTGAAGTGAGAATTTTTGTCACTGAGAAGGGACTGTTACAATGAAGTGAGGGATTTTTGTCACTGTGAAGGGATTGTCACAATGAAGTGATGGATTTTTGTCACTGGGAAGGGATTGTCACAATGAAGTGAGGGATTTTTGTCACTGGGAAGGGATTGTTACAATGAAGTGAGGGATTTTTGTCATGGGAAGGGACTGTCACAATAAAGTGAGGGATTTTTGTCACTGGGAAGGGATTGTTACAATGAAGTGAGGGATTTTTGTCACTGGGAAGGGATTGTTACAATGAAGTGAGGGATTTTTGTCACTGGGAAGGGATTGTCACAATAAAGTGAGGGATTTTTGTCATTGGGAAGGGATTGTCACAATAAAGTGAGGGATTTTTGTCACTGGGAAGGGATTGTCACAATAAAGTGAGGGATTTTTGTCACTGGGAAGGGACTGTCACAATAAAGTGAGGGATTTTTGTCACTGGAAGGATTGTTACAATGAAGTGAGGGATTTTTGTCACTGAGAAGGGATTGTTACAATGAAGTAGGGATTTTTGTCACTGGAAGGGATGTTACAATGAAGTGAGGGATTTTTGTCACTGAGAAGGGATTGTTACAATGAAGTGAGGGATTTTGTCACTGTGAAGGGATTGTCACAATGAAGTGAGGGATTTTTGTCATTGGGAAGGGATTGTCACAATAAAGTGAGGGATTTTTGTCACTGGGAAGGATTGTCACAATAAAGTGAGGGATTTTTGTCACTGGAAGGGACTGTCACAATAAAGTGAGGGATTTTTGTCACTGGGAAGGGATTGTCACAATAAAGTGAGGGATTTTTGTCATTGGGAAGGGACTGTCACAATAAAGTGAGGGATTTTTGTCACTGGGAAGGGATTGTCACAATAAAGTGAGGGATTTTTGTCATTGGGAAGGGATTGTCACAATAAAGTGAGGGATTTTTGTCATTGGGAAGGGATTGTCACAATAAAGTGAGGGATTTTTGTCATTGGGAAGGGATTGTCACAATAAAGTGAGGGATTTTTGTCATTGGGAAGGGATTGTCACAATAAAGTGAGGGATGTTTGTCACTGTGAAGGGATTGTCACAATAAGTGAGGGATTTTTGTCATTGGGAAGGGACTGTCACAATAAAGTGAGGGATTTTTGTCACTGGGAAGGGACTGTCACAATGAAGTGAGGGATTTTTGTCATTGGGAAGGGACTGTTACAATAAAGTGAGGGATTTTTGTCACTGGGAAGGAACTGTCACAATAAAGTGAGGGATTTTTGTCACTGTGAAGGGACTGTCACAATGAAGTGAGGGATTTTTGTCATTGGGAAGGGACTGTTACAATAAAGTGAGGGATTTTTGTCACTGGGAAGGGACTGTCACAATAAAGTGAGGGATTTTTGTCACTGGGAAGGGACTGTCACAATAAAGTGAGGGATTTTTGTCACTGGGAAGGGACTGTCACAATAAAGTGAGGGATTTTTGTCACTGGGAAGGGACTGTCACAATAAAGTGAGGGATTTTGTCACTGGGAAGGGACTGTCACAATAAAGTGAGGGATTTTTGTCACTGGGAAGGGACTGTCACAATAAAGTGAGGGATTTTTGTCACTGGGAAGGGACTGTCACAATAAAGTGAGGGATTTTTGTCACTGGGAAGGGACTGTCACAATAAAGTGAGGGAGCAAACAAACAAACAAACAAACAAACCATAAAATGCTAGAGAGAGCTCAACGTCGTGGATACTGATTGTAGTGAATGAAACAGAACACAGTACTATACAGTCTTCGTTATATGTGTTACGAACTGTCAACAGACTGAACTTCTGTGTTGGAAACATATTCAAGGTAACCAAGATTCCTGTTATTGCAGTTAGATACACACAGATGTAAAACAGAGCCAGTCAATACAAAAACGTTCACACTTCTAGAAAAGATCAACACTGTTACAATGACAAGGGATCTGTCATCATGTTAGAGATGAGACAAGGTCGATGTATTACATATGCCATGGCACATGGTTTCTAAAACGGACCATGCTGGCACTGGCCACTCATCTTTATAGACATGTCGGGTATGTGATAGGAACTGCCAGAAATCCTTCCGTTCCTCTGGCTGGATATTTCTCTTTCGTCACACAAAGGATTCTATTATTTTCCTGTGGGTTTTGAAAATACGAAAATTTTATTTTATTATGAATGTTTTAGTCTTATCGTGTCACACACAATATTAGCTGTGGTAGGTCTCCCAGCTGTACACTCTTGGAGACCCCACTGTCCATAGGAAACGGATGAATCGTCAAAACAGCTGAACGAATCGCCTGTACGTTGTTTGGGAGTTAACAACATCCGTGCTACATGGTCAAATGAATATTCTCACCTCCCTATTTGATATGGGAAGTAGCTGACTGGTAAGCTGACCACTCTCGGGAGTTCCATTCTGTATGAGAAACAGCTGTACTGTTTCATCACTTGCCTCTTATCTACTGTTCCATTCTCTACAATAAACGTGTGTGGTCTCCTGCAAGCTACTAGCCCTGCATATTATGTACATGGGAGCAGCTGCTTGTCCAAACAGCTGAGAACTCTTTGTTGTTCAACTTTTGTTGTATTATGTTGTGTCGTCTGGCCTGCCAGCTGTTCTCTACTTTCCCATTCTTTATGGAAACTGGTTGTATCTTCTAGACTGCTGATTATCAACTGACTTGCTTCCTATGGGACACCAGCATGTTGCTTGGTCCACTGGAGTATGGTTTGCTGGCTATTTCTGAATGGCAAAGAGTTGAGTTTTCCAGACAATGGAGTATTATGCACTGCCCCATTTTCTACTGGAAATGGCGGTGTTACTCGCCCCACAGATTACTCTTCTACTCTTCGCTGACCTAATTCTGAAAGGACATAGCTCTGTGTCCACACAGCCAAGCACTGTTGGTTGTCCCATTCTCTGAGAAAACAGAACTGTCTGGTCTAAACAGCTGACTGTTCTGGCTAAATGGCTAAAGGTTATTTTGTTCAGTTCACCAGATACTTTCAACTCAACCCCCCCCCCCCCATTTTTTTATTGGGGGGGGGGGGGGGGACTGTTGTACAGTTGAGGTAACTTAATTTTATAAATATTTCATGAGAAAAAGTACTGTATAATCCGAGCAACTTTGAACTTTTCAGTGTCACAATCTTTTTGGGGGCAAAAGGTGTGTTGTTCTGTCTTGTGAATAAAGGTTATGCCACATATAACACACAAAACAGCGTTTCTGTTGTCGTAAAACATTCCCATAACACTGTGTTTCTTGCTTGCATTCCCCAGGAACATCGTTTCTTGAAACACTGAGTTTTTGTTCCTGTTTTCAATGTAACAGTACGTTCTGAATTCTCATAATGTGTTTCACCCATCACAGTCCATAACAAATCAGAAAAAAGAACATTCACAAGCAAAGAGATGGAAGAAAACAGAATTAGGGCTGTTACAATACACATATTCTTATGTATCTGATGCCTTGTTTTCATGGTGCCTTTGATTTTTACGTTGGACTTCACCGTAATTCCTAGTTGCTCCATTCAGCACGAAAAACAGCTGTATTATCTGGTCAGTGAAATAGTATTCATTTTACTGTCTCTTCTGAGAGAGAAATACGTATGTTAATTAAAACAATCGATAATTCAAGCTTTCCCAATTCTTTGTGGGAAATGGTATTGTTGTTCACACCTTTCAGTAGTGTAAGGTGTTTCGTTCAAATGTTAGCTAAAAGCTGTTCTGATCATTCATATCAAGACTAACATATGCATATATATATATATATATATATATATATATAATATATTATATATATATATATATATATATATATATAAACAAAGAAAATGTCAGTCTATTTACTGCTATCATCAGGGACGCATTCAAAAACTCATCTGTCCCATTTTGCACCACCAACGTCAGGTGTTAAAACCAAATGGAAATCGTTTTAACAACAATTTAAAGACATTATCAACATTTGAAAAACACCTTCAGCAATTTCAAACAACTTAACATTGATACAGCAGGAAAACGTAAGAACTACAAATAATGTTGCCTCGACAACACTGTACTATTTGCTTTTCATTTCTTACAAGTGAGTGGCTTAGTTTGAATGAAATCGCCATTTGTCGCCTATATCATACAAACACATTTTGCTCCAACGAAACTATTACAATTTGTCAAAGCCGGTTTACTCAGAATGCAGCACATTCTATGAATTCATTTCACCGTCTTATTTTCGGTCGATACTATGTTACTGCTTTGAGCTTGTCCACCTTTGCCAACAATTTGACAGACTTTGCCATAGCAATTAAGAATTGACCATGTTCAATTTGATGTGAGAATCTGATCCAGAGGCATCAGAAGTTTGTGTGTAGATGTCATGATAACTATGTTTGTATCGTTCGTGTGCATGGTACCATAATGGTCATTTGTCTCTTAGCCATAACAAAGCTGACCTGATTTGACCTTATCTGACTTCACAGTAGGTCCTAACAAGAAAGATTAGGGAATGTATCTTTCTATCTTCCTTTGTTTCTTTGACTTCCATTTTGATTTTCCTTCTTCGTTGTTGTTGCTGGCAGTGGTGGTGGTGGTAGTGTAGTTGTTGACATTTTCCTTTTGGCTGCAATCAGTGATCAGAAGGTGTCGCACGTACACATAAGAAGTGGGCACATGGCCTGAGCACAATTGTTGTGGCACCAGTCATCGTAATGACTCAGACCTGTATACTGTCCGGTGGCCCGACACACTTGCTTCTTCACTGTCCAGCCTGCCATCACATCGTGCGTGTTGTAAGTTCTCCGTTTGGTCCGCTTCTCCTTGTCTTCCCACCCTTTGAGGCCATTGCTAGGCGCGTGCTGCCTTCTTTCTGCTGTCTTCTCTTTCCAGTTCCTCACCATGGCTTCAGGGCTGTGATTTCTTTGTGTTGCTTCTTTGTCCCAGACCGACAGCATATCGGTGTCCTCGTACTGTTGCTCTTCCTCCAAGTCACCAGTGCTAAACTCCCTGTTTCTGATCCGCTGCTGACGACCAAAGGGAGCATATGTAGCCAGAAATGGATTCCTCACTGGGTTGTCCTCTTGGAACATGTTGTCTACAGGTGAAGGGAATATGGAGCGACCACGACTTAATCCTGCCTGAGACCTGTTAGGAAGCTGAAGGCGGACTGGAAACAAGTTGCGATAGCTGGTATGAGACAACCGTCTGTATGGTTCTAGCCATTTGGAGGGGTTATGGGTCTGCACCAGATTGTAGGAGGGGGGCAAGCTGTCCTGTCCCCTCTCACACACACACATGGCTGCAGGGCAGTAGTTAGCGTTACAGTTGGCAGTGCACCAGTCGTCCATGCCACCTCCTAGTTGCACCATGGCACGGCACTGCACGGAGGGGACCACAACAGGGGTCCGTCGTCTGGGCACCGAGTTCCATAGCAAACCGTTGTAGTCCCCCCACCACCCACCTCCACCAGACCCTGCTAAAGCCACAGGGTTGCTCATCGGTAATGGCCGCAAGGGCTGGTACAACGGAGTCATAGACCTCTGTCTGTGAGGCAGGCTGCCATCAGAGTAGGCGTCATGGGAGACATCCCTGAGAGGTATACTGCCATCAGAATAGGCATCACGGGAAATGTCATTATGACGTATACTGCCATCAGAATAGGCATCACGGGAAATGTCATTATGACGTAGACTGCTATCAGAAAAGGCGTCATGGGAAACACTCCTATGAGGTACACTGTCATCAGAATAGGCATCACGGGAAACATCGTTACGAGCTTCAGTGCTGTCAGAATAGGCATCACGGGAAACATCGTTACGAGCTTGAGTGCTGTCAGAATAGGCATCACGGGAAACATCACCACGGTAATACTCACTGCGAGGGACAAGCTGCTTGTACAAGAACCTGTTTGGGCTGTGCTGGTCACGTTTGCTTTTTGGCTTCTTGGAGCGGGTCATCTCAACTGTGTCAGACTCAAATCTGTGAGGTGTAGGGTCTCCACCAGATCTCTGACCACTGTCCACTGTAAACTTGCCACGTGCAGAATCTCGATGGATGTCTCAGTCTTAACCATGAAAGCCTGGCCATGTACTGGGTTCTGACTGGATGTCCAAGCCTTACTTACGATAAAATTCCCACGTGTAGAGTCCTCATTGGACGTCCGAGTGTTGTCCAACGATAACTTGCCACGCGTAGAGTCCTCATTGGACGTCCGAGTGTTGTCCAACAAAAACCTGCCACGCGTAGAGTCCTCATTGGACGTCCGAGTGTTGTCCAACGATAACTTGCCACGCGTAGAGTCCTCATTGGACGTCCGAGTGTTGTCCAACGATAACTTGCCACGTGTAGAGTCCTCATTGGACGTCCGAGTGTTGTCCAACAAAAACCTGCCACGTGTAGAGTCCTTATTGGATGTCCGAGTGTTGTCCAACAAAAACTTGCCACGTGTAGAGTCCTCACTGGACGTCCGAGTGTTCTCCAACGATAACTTGCCACGTGTAGAGTCCTTACTGGATAACTGACTGTTGCCCATAACAAATGGGCTACGTTCAGACTCCCCACTGGATATCCAACTGTTGTCCACAGCAAACGTATCACGCACAAAGTCCTCATTGGACGTTTGAGCATTGCCCCTTTTAATGTTGCCACGTCCAGAACCCTGCCTGAAGGTTTGGTCCCTGTCCACCGCAAACTTGTCACGTGTAGAGCCCTTATTAGCTGTATCAGTGTTATAGTCTCTGTTGGATATTTGATCACTGTTCACTGTCAATTTGCTATGTGCCGATTTCTGACTGAGTGGAGGATATATGTGGTTATGAAATCTGTGATGCGCAGAGTCCCCATACGATGACTCGGCAGACGTAATACAAATAGGGGTGACTTCAGTAGTGGTGGTACTGCTGGCAAACCTCACTGTGTTTCTGTAAACACAAAAAAGTACTCCGTAAGTATGCACCACAATTATAGTATCTTGCATACCAATACTATGGTGCTATGTATTAAAACTGTTTTGGTAATACTGCAAGACACAACAAAACCAAGACACAACAAAACCAAGACACAACAAAACCAAGACACAACAAAACCAAGACACAACAAAACCTGCTTTATTACATTAACACATTCCTCAAGAAAGTACGTGAGATTTACATGCCACCATCCAGTTACCATATACCTAACAATTTTGCATACACAAGCTAGTCGCTCTCTATGCATAGTGCTAATCACATCAGAAAGACGATTTGAGAGTTATGGCTTTCAAACTATAACTGCTGCTGGAATTGTTTAGCCTCATGGCTTGTGCCCAGAGTTCAGTGACTATGGGCTCTGATGGGAAGTCAAGGACCACTTAAATCGCGAATCCATATAATGAATTTGATTTAAAAAAAAAAAATTTAAAAAAGGAAAGGAAAGGAAAAAATTCACATGACCTCAGTGGTCAAATTGTCTTGGAGCTAGCATTGTTGGGGTGATGCTCATCTCACTTCCCTGTCTGCTTTGCCTACGTCGTCCTTACAGGACAGATACTGAGATAGTCACTTACAGCTGTGTGGTCTGAGGTGCAATATTCAACCCTGGCAATGAATTCAGTAAATCCATCCATGTGGCAACCACGCTCGATCATGCTTAACCAGGGCATTTGGGAATATGCGTTTTAAAGTAATCTACCCATCCTTTAACCCTTTGACTCCCGCAACCCGTCCAACAACATCCTGTATTGTCAACCATGGTAGCAAAACAAGAAATCCCTTCATGCAAAATAACAGCAAATGGCACAACATTATGATAGGTTGATAAGTTTAAATATCTGAGAACAGTCATCTCACCAGACGGAAGATGCACACCAGAAATAGCCAACAGAATCGGCCAAGCCCAAACAGCATTCAAGAAGATGAAAAGCGTTCTTACCAACAAATGTCTTTCAATTAACGTCAGGGAGAGAGTTCTTCAGTGTTATATAGAACCGATACTGTTGTACGTTTGTGAGGCGTGGACAGTCAATACGCAACGTCAGAACAAGATTGAGGCAACTGAAGTGTGGTTTCTAAGAAGAATGTTCCATGGACAGCAAAGAAAACAAACGAGACAGTCTTAAAGGACACAGTCACAAGGAGAACATGAAATAAAAAAAATAGGAAAAGATAAACATTTATAGACATTTCATGAAGCAAGAGAAATTGGAGCACCTAGTCAGAACAGGAATGCTGGAGGGAAAGAGAGCACCAGGTAGACCCATGGAGAAAATATTGAACACACTTGCAGAGAGCTGAGGACGGATGCGGACAGAGATGTACATGCAGCGACAAGGGACAGATTCATATGAAGGGCCATGATCGCCAACGCCATGCGGCAGGGCACATGATGATGATGATGGTGACTGTTGTACGGATGTGAAGCGTAGACAACCAACATGCAAAGTCAGAACAAGATTCAGGCAGCTAAAATGTGGTTTCTAAAATAGATGTTGAGAGTTCCATGGACAGCAAAGAAAACAAACACGACAGTCTTGAAGGAGGCAGACCCAAGAAGAGCATTAATGAAGAATATTAGGAAAAGACAAGCAACATTTACAGGATACTTTACGAGGCAAGAGAAATTAGAGCACCTTGTCACAACAGGAAAGCCAAAGGGGAAAAAGCATCAGGTAGACCCAAGCACCAGGTAGACCCAGGCACCAGGTAGACTCAGCGATGTGACTCAAGCTCGCTGTTTAGTCATGTCACAGGCCATGACATGTCGCACAAGACCATCTGTCAACATCTTTGAGGGTGGCTGTGGCAAATGTCAAGAAGGGACCAGCCTCGGCATGCCTGATATGGATGTTGCCATGTACCAGGGATGGACAACTGTCTTATGCTGTCTCCCATCGCCCCCCCCCCCCCCACACACACACCCCTCACTGATTAAAGGACTGGATGAGGACGATGAAGATACTATTTGGTTTTTGCGGTCTAGACAGAAAATGTTTTCTCTAACCCCCTACACTTAGACCCCAGTTTTCCGTCTTCACAGTGTAAGAACAAAACGTATGGCCACAACCAGCTCCTACTCTAATAGGTATTCACTGTCCCTGCAGTCTTTCAAAACCGATCTGAAGACACATTTAGTTCCAAAATAATGAATCCCTTCTGTCTCAATTCCGTTTATACTATACCATAGCACCCCCCTCTCCCCCTCACTTCCACCCTCGCCTGAGTTCTCTCATAAACTCTCAGCACACGGTCTGTTCTACTGTCTGTTACATGACGTGCATGTTACATTCATGATGTGTTGTTGTGGTGTTCATGTAACTCAATTTTTCCATTGTTTTGCTTATGATGCAGGTGATCGATTAAGTGTGTTTTGAATTGTTGTTGTTTGTTGTTGTTGTGTGTTGTAGTTAAGTACTTTTAACTGTTGTGTAAGTGTGCGCATTTTGATTTTGTGGTTTTTGAGTCGTGTTGAAGACACGTGTCATATGACTGAGTGGAAGGTCTGTTATTTGATTTTGTTGTTTTCCACAATGATATGTACTTCATATTTAGGACAGTTCTAAGAGATTTTGTATACGTTAAGGGCTATTTTGATTAAGCGTTCATAACAGTACTAATCAAAATGGTATGCCCAGCCATTTGCTTTCAAAAACATCGTTCTTTTTTCTCCGAGTCAACAAGCAATAAGAGTTTTCTATTTTTCATCATCTATCAATTATTTATGTACAATAGCACCACCATTAAAAAGCGGCAGCAACAACAAGAACAACAACGTGACAAAACCAACAACAAATATACGCACGCTCGTGAGAACTACACACTAAGCAGAATGTGACCTACCGAAACCCAGAAACGCTGGATGAAGTGACATCTTTCTGGGGCTGTTGTCTTGATCGCCACAGATGACGCCACAGCTTCCGGCGAAACAATGCACGGCGTGCTTCAATGCTGGGCACACTGCGCATGCGTTCAGTGGTCTGTTGCGTCGTTGGTATTGCCATCGTTGTCTTTTTTCCATCGGCATAGTGACGGTGCTGATGGCCCTTTTGAGTCACGCGAATAGGCCAATGGGGCATAGCACTACCATGATGTTTTCTGCTGCTGGCTGCTGTGTCGCCAGGACGAGGAGTGCTACTATGTCGTCCTGCTGACTTTGGAATGCTGGTGGTTTTTACCTTCAGGCGGAGTGAGGTGGTAGTGCGTGTGACGCGTCTCTTGTCGTTGCTGCTGCTTTCTTTTGGTGCAGCGGTAATTTTTGAGCGAGAGCTGAATCGTTTCTTGCCACCGCTTCCTTTTGGCTTCACAGTGACTCCCGTGTGTTGGGGAGTGGCTGTTCCCAGTTTGACAGTGGCTTTTCCTGGTTTGGGAGTGCTTCGCCCTGGCTTCAGAGTGGTTTTTGACGGACGACTGACTCGGATTTTATTGCTGCCTATTCTTGGTATGGGAGCAATCTGGCTCTTGCTATGAGATCTCCTCGTTGTCTTGGGAGGAGTGAACGGATTTCTTGGATATGTTCTGGTCGTTAAAGCAGGGGAAGTGGCTGTAGCGAGGCTGCTGGTGGACAGTTTCCTTATGGCTGTAGTGGTGGCGCTGTAGGTGGCAGCAGGCGCCCGTCTTGAGATGATGGTCCAGCGGCTGAGCGGGGATGCAGCTGCATGCCAGCTGTAGCGATCGTCTCTGGGTTTCACGAGGTTTGAACTCTGCGTCTTGTCTTTCACTCCTTGCCATTTTCTCTGCAGGCTCTGTTCTTTCTCTGCTGTTAGGTTCTCTGCCACTCTGTCTGCAGGCGTCTCCTTCTTCCTGCTGTGAGCACTCTGTGGGATGAAGTCAGCTTTCTTCTCTTCTGACATCTCTTTCCTATTTTCTGGCTCTGAAGCTTGCCCCTTAAAGACGGGTGCTTGGGAAATGGTGGTGGACTTCAGGCCTACATTTTTCATGGAATAACTTTGGATTTCGCTTTTTTATCCGGCAAGATTTCTATGTCGGCACAGTTGTAAAACTCTTCTTGAGGGCCACAACCCAAACAAAAGACTCCGGAGTTGTCGTCCTTATCCCAAGTGTTCCCTGAAAATAAAAGGCCATAGTCACTTCTGCTAACGTATACACAAACACTTGAACTGAAGTACACATGTACTCTTAAGGAGAAAGAAGGAGAGAGGGCTGAAGAGAGGAATGGAGAGAAGGAGGCAGAGGGATGGACAGAAAGAGAAAGAGAGAGAGAGAGGGAGAGAGAGAGACAAAGACAAAGAGACGTAGACAGGGACAGAGAGACAGAGAGAGAGGGGCAGAAGGAGAGAGAGAGAGAGAAAGGCAGAGAAAGAGAGACAGAGAAAGAGAGACATACTACAGACGAGAGACAGAGACAGACAGACAGAAGAGAGAGAGAAGAGAGAGAGAGAGAGAGAGAGAGAGAGAGAGAGAGAGAGAGATAGGAAGGGAGGTACTGAAACAGAGAGACAGAGAGAGAAGTATATACAACAGGTTTTACATCCCAATTATCACCCGCAAACACCACGACAGACCGTCAAGAGAGAGACAGACAGACAGACAGACAGAGACAGACAGAGACAGACAGAGACAGACAAGCATTTGAATATGGAACTGGGCCCATACAGGGACTACAACTTGATACCAGCTACTTTTCCCAAGGCGGCACAGTTCCAATAGACACACTGGAAAAGCGAAAGTCACAATACAAACCTAGACAAGGTAGGCCATTACAACCGTCAATCTGCACATCAAACATCCCAGGATCTGTATCTATCTCACCATCAAACATCCCAGGATCTGTGCTCTGTATCTATCTTCACCATCAAACATCTCAGGATATTATCTAATTCACCATCAAACATCCAGGATCTGTGCTCTGTATCTATCTTCACCATCAAATATCCAGGATCTGTATCTATCTTCACCATCAAACATCCCACGATCTGTATCTATCTTCACCATCAAACATCCCAGGATCTGTGCTCTGTATCTATCTTCACCATCAAACATCCCAGGATCTGTATCTATCTTCACCATCAAACATCCCACGATCTGTATCTATCTTCACCATTAAACATCCCAGGATCTGTATCTATCTTCACCATCAAACATCCCAGGATCTGTATCTATCTTCACCATCAAACATCCCAGGATCTGTATCTATCTTCACCATCAAACATCCCAGGATCTGTGCTCTGTATCTATCTTCACCATCAAACATCCCAGGATCTGTATCTATCTTCACCATCAAACATCCCAGGATCTGTGTCTATCTTCACCATCAAACATCCCATGATCTGTGCTCTGTATCTATCTTCACCATCAAACATCCCAGGATCTGTGCTCTGTATCTATCTTCACCATCAAACATCTCAGGATCTGTACTTTGTATCTATCTTCACCATCAAACATCCCAGGATCTGTGCTCTGTATCTATCTTCACCATCAAACATCCAGGATCTGTATCTATCTTCACCATCAAACATCCCATGATCTGTGCTCTGTATCTATCTTCACCATCAAACATCCCACGATCTGTATCTATCTTCACCATCAAACATCCCAGGATCTGTATCTATCTTCACCATCAAACATCCCACGATCTGTGCTCTGTATCTATCTTCACCATCAAACATCCAGATCTGTATCTATCTTCACCATCAAACATCCCACGATCTGTATCTATCTTCACCATCAAACATCCCAGGATCTGTGCTCTGTATCTATCTTCACCATCAAACATCCCACGATCTGTATCTATCTTCACCATCAAACATCCCAGGATCTGTGCTCTGTATCTATCTTCACCATCAAACATCCCAGGATCTGTATCTATCTTCACCATCAAACATCCCAGGATCTTGCTCTGTATCTATCTTCACCATCAAACATCCCAGGATCTGTATCTATCTTCACCATCAAACATCCAGGATCGTGCTCTGTATCTATCTCACCATCAAACATCCCAGGATCTGTGCCTGTATCTATCTTCACCATCAAACATCCCATGATCTGTGCTCTGTATCTATCTTCACCATCAAACATCCCAGGATCTTGCTCTGTATCTATCTTCACCATCAAACATCCAGGATCGTGCTCTGTATCTATCTTCACCATCAAACATCCCATGATCTGTGCTCTGTATCTATCTTCACCATCAAACATCCTGGATCTGTATCTATCTTCACCATCAAACATCTCAGGATCTGTATCTATCTTCACCATCAAACATCTCAGGATCTGTATCTATCTTCACCATCAAACATCTCAGGATCTGTATCTATCTTCACCATCAAACATCCCACGATCTGTATCTATCTTCACCATCAAACATCTCAGATCTGTACTTTGTATCTATCTTCACCAACTTTCAATCAAGTGGAGCGGTGGTCCTGTTGCTTAAAACATATGCCTGGAACCCACAGATCTTGGGTTCAGTTCCTACCTCGACACGGATTTTGTCCCCCTCTCCCTTTCTCTACGAGACCTTAAGTGGTGATCTGGGAAGTAGTCGTTCACGTAAGAGGATAAACTAGGGCCTCATGTGTAGCAGGCACTTAGCGCACGTAACCTTAGCGCACACAAAACATCCCACGGCAGCAAACGAGTTGACCCTGCCAAAACTCACATGGCAACAAATTCACTTAACTGGGTTAGATACTGATTCACAAGCTGGACACACTAAATCTACACGATTCATCTTCCCTCAGTCAGGCTCAAAAGGGAAAGCCACAAATACTGTCACGCAGTCTCAATCGCAGATGGAAACACCACAGCATCATGATTATCATCGCAACTGTCATCATCACGAATGCATTGATATGTGTAATCCAAAACAAGTGTGACTGTCCGCATTCAAGCAAACAGGAACCAGAAAAAAACACGTAAAAAGAATAACGCATATTTAATACAAGACAAGACAGGCGCAAATTTTCGGCCAACTGGCCTTTGTCAAGCGTAAGATCACAAATTAACAAATACCAGGTACAAAAAATTAGGAGAAAAAGACTGAAACTTCCCTGCTGCTCCTTCCAGTGTGAGAAAAGGACCTTATGCTTGACAAAAGCCAGATGGCCGAAAATTTGTGCCTGTCTTGTCTTGTATTTTAAATACGCATTGATATGTGTACTGAATTTTCTTTGCCTTTTTTTCTTCATGTTGAAGTATTGTGCATGTTTTGAAACGGTGATAGCCCTGATAGGGTTCTATGCAGTCGGCTGGGCTTTACACAACAATAACAATACAACACTCAAGTCCAAGTGTCAGACTATTAGTTAGATACCTGTGCGGTACTTCCACTGCACGACGCACTGCTTGCACGTAAGGTCTGACGGTAGCTGCACAGTGTAGTTGAAGAAGGCGTTGTACTTGCCCTTAGGTACTGGGTACTGAGTGCCTCCACCATCTACCCTGTGCAGCAGGTGCTTCTCCAGACATTCCTGGGTCACTGCCTTCTTCATGTCGTTCACTGGGCACACCCGTATCTCAAACCAACCCTGAAAAAGAGCACAGTCTGAATCAAAGTAGCTCTCATGCAACGTTTGATGACAGGCTGCTGTCACGATCAACAATCATCATCATCATTATCATCATCATGTGCCCTACCGCATGGCGATGGCGATCATGGCCCTCCACACGAATCTATCCCTTGCCGCTGCAGGTACATCTCCCTCCCTCTCTGTCTCAGCCACCCTGCAAGTCCG
>JAPXFY010000035.1:19455989-19603489 GCA_030674185.1 Monoplex corrugatus
TAGATTATGTGCGCGAAAGCATTGATAAGTGTACTTAATTTTCTGGTGTTTTTTTTTTCCTATTGAAGTATTGTATATGTTTTGAAACGGTTATAGCCCTGATATGGCTCTATGCTGTTGACGTGCTTTTAAACAACAGTAACAGTAACAGTCAGCTTCAGCAGCATAAAACATACTGAGTGGAGGGGGGGGGGGGGGTTAAAAACAGCCCACAGGACATCTTAAGAGCCACTTCACGTGTCTTGGGTTGTTCACGCTACAGCATTTCTCTGGTCACTGGTCAGCTGTGAGGGGCCACACAGCACTTGTGATGTCACTGGTCAGTTATGAGGGGCCACACAGCACTTGTGATGTCATTGTTCAACTGTGAGGGGCCACACAGCACGTGTGATGTCACTGGTCAGCTGTGAGGGGCCACACAGTATTTGTGATGTCATTGTTCAGCTGTGAGGGGCCACACAGCACTTGTGATGTCACTGTTCAGCTGTGAGGGGCCACACAGCACTTGTGATGTCACTGTTCAGCTGTGAGGGGCCACACAGCACTTGTGATGTCACTGGTCAGCTATGAGGGGCCACACAGCATTTGTGATGTCACTGTTCAGCTGTGAGGGGCCACACAGCACTTGTGATGTCATTGTTCAGCTGTGAGGGGCCACACAGCACTTGTGATGTCACTGTTCAGCTGTGAGGGGCCACACAGCACTTGTGATGTCATTGTTCAGCTGTGAGGGGCCACACAGCACTTGTGATGTCACTGTTCAGCTGTGAGGGGCCACACAGCACTTGTGATGTCACTGTTCAGCTGTGAGGGGCCACACAGCACTTGTGATGTCACTGTTCAGCTGTGAGGGGCCACACAGCACTTGTGATGTCATTGTGTCCGTCTCACAGGAGGCTGGCTGCTGTCTACGTTCGGAGTTTGTTCAAGACGCCATTCATCCAACTCCGACATTTCCATATGCGCTCCATATGGAGGAGGGGGGGGGGGGCAAGACGCGACCCATGGAAACAATTAACTAACACTACCGCAATAACTGAAACATTCAGACAGGCAGTGAACAGGCCAGTTTTTAGGTAGTGGGCTGAAACTGAACTCCAGATATCCGAGGTCCTTAAGTCAAGTGCGATACACTGGTTGCCTCTTCCTTCGGTTTTAAATCTACAAGATGACACACACAGTGCTTTAGACAACGACGCAGATATTAGTGCTTGAAACAACGACACAGACATTAGTGCTTGAAACAACGACACAGACATTAGTGCTTGAAACAACGACACAGACATTAGTGCTTGAAACAACGACACAGACATTAGTGCTTGAAACAACGACACAGACATTAGTGCTTGAAACAACGACACAGACATTAGTGCTTGAAACAACGACGCAGATATTAGTGCTTGAAACAACAACACAGATATTAGTGCTTGAAACAACAACACAGATATTAGTGCTTGAAACAACAACACAGATATTAGTGCTTGAAACAACGACGCAGATATTAGTGCTTGAAACAACGACACAGACATTAGTGCTTGAAACAACAACACAGATATTAGTGCTTGAAACAACAACACAGACATTAGTGCTTGAAACAACGACACAGACATTAGTGCTTGAAACAACGACACAGACATTAGTGCTTGAAACAACGACACAGACATTAGTGCTTGAAACAACGACACAGACATTAGTGCTTGACATTAGTGCTTGAAACAACGACGCAGATATTAGTGCTTGAAACAACGACGCAGACATTAGTGCTTGAAACAACGACACAGACATCAGTGCTTGAAACAACGAGTTTAACTCAAGCCCAAGTGTAAATGAGAATCTTTGAACGGGCATAGTTCGTGATATTCTTGCTGAAAATGGTCATTTCCTTCAACTGTCGCTGACTGTGACTACTGCTGGTTAACATGCACGTGGACCAGGAGAGCAGACAAGATCAGGCGAGAAGGACAGAGGAGGAGGAAGAGGGAGAAAACAAGACAAAAACACAATGTTCGTATAGATAACCCACAAAACTTTAAGGTAATTTAACGCCCAGCGGGCGTTGAGAATGACTGGCTTATTGAGTTTAACAAAAACGTTAGAAATTAAAGTCTAGAGGTATTAACCCTTTGACTCCCGCACCCTATCCACCAACTGCAAAAAACCCTTAACCCTTTGACTTCCTCACCCTATCCACCAGCTTCCTGCTTTGCTTTGTTAGCATGGTTGACAATTCAGGATGCTGGTGGACAGGGTGCGGGAGTCAAAGGGTTAACCGTCTTTACATAATGGCGTCTTCGCATTGGAAAAGGACCTAGTATTCAAACAGATTTCATTGTTTATTTTTTCCTCGCTTTATTTTGTTTTCGACAGTCTGTTTATGCGTTGGTTAGTTTTTTTAAGTATGTTTGTAAACACTGAGATCACATATTTCTGCCGACACTTTGCGAACGCACAGACACTAACAATAATAATAATAATATATTTGATAATAATAAATATATAATAATAATAATAAATAATAATGATAATTACAATATTCATATAGCGCAAAATCTTGATAAAAATCAAATCTAAGCGCTGACATACACATACGCACGCATGCACACACACCACCACCCATTCAAATGGCTATAAATGGGGGAAAAGAAGAAAAGCAATGGAAAATTATAGAAAAAATATTACATACGCGCTCGTACAAATATATATTACAATGTGATTCCACACCGAGTGGAGACAGGCTGCAGTAGGGGTTGAGTGAGGTCAGGATTTTATGCAGAGGAGAAAAGGTGAGTTTTGAGAGCGGACTTGAAGGAGACAAAAGTAGGTTGCTGACGGACTGAGAGAGGAAGTTTGTTCCAGGAGAGTGGACCAGAAACAGAGAAGGCTCGTGGACCATAGGTAA
Source organism: Monoplex corrugatus (assembly GCA_030674185.1). Lineage (NCBI taxonomy): Eukaryota > Metazoa > Mollusca > Gastropoda > Littorinimorpha > Ranellidae > Monoplex > Monoplex corrugatus. The sequence goes on from JAPXFY010000035.1 coordinate 19,458,889, forward strand.
TTGAGCTTAGTGCGTGGAAAGCGAAAAGTCAGAGGATCGGAGGCAGAGCGGAGGGTACGTGAGGGAACATAGATCTCAAGTAGGCTTGACAACGGGGCTGCGTTATTGAGGCTTTTGTAACACACGGTGTCTAGTTTGTACTGTATGCGCTTTGATACAGGGAGCCAGTGAAGTTGTGCCACGAGAGGGGAGATGTGGTCAGCTTTTTTCTTTTTGAGTACAAGGCGATGCAGCATTGTTTTGATGCGCTGTATGATGTGAATGGTGGAGGCAGGAAGACCAGACAGGAGTGAATTGCAATAGTCAATGCCAGACATTGTGAAGGAGAGAAGAGTTTTGCAGTTGTTTCGACAGAAAGATACTTCCAGATCAAGCTTATACAATGGAGGTGATAGTAGCAAGATCTGGCAGTTTGAGAAACAAAGTTGTTCATGGAGAGGGTAGAGTCAAGGCAGACACCAAGGTTCTTAGCTGAATCAGAAATTGGGACTGATGTGTTACATAACGGGAGAGAAAGAGGAGGCAGCTGAGAAAGTTTCTGACGGGTGCCAATGAGGATAGCTTCTGTCTTGTAGTCACACGTATTAACGTACGCAGGTACACATACTTACGCTGACAGAAAAAGAGACAAAAAGACTTATTCCTTATCTTGGAGAGAGACAGACAGACAGATGGACAGAGAACTGAGCCATGTAGTAAGCCTCATGGAAAATGCAAACTATCACTAAAGAGACAGACAGACAGACAGACAGACAGACAGACGGACAGACAGCTGTGGCAGACTGACCTAACGAAAGAAAAATTTGGGGCAAAAAAGTAATCAAGGAAACAGTATGATTACGAATGTTTAAAACCAACACAATTAATGAGAGAGAGAGCGCGCGCGCGCGCACACACACACACACACACACACACACACACCACACAACACACACACAACACACACACAAACACACACAAAACACACACACAAAACACACACACACACATGCAACACACACACACACAAACACATGCACACAAAACACACACGCATAAACAAACACATACACACACAAACACACACACATAAACACACACACATACACACACAAACACACACACACACAAAACACACACATACACACACACACAAACACACACACACACAAACACACACACACAACACACACATACAACACACACCACAAACGCACACACATAACACACACACACTACACCACACAACCACCAGCACACAACACAACACTTACTCATCACTCACTCCTCCCCTCTCCTCTCTACAAATTTGCCTGAAAGCTCTATGGCATAAACGTTGAAAACATTACGTCGGAAGGTCACTCCCCAACCCCCCCCCCAAATATGTCAAAACAAAATGACACTCACTTAGAGGTATAAAATCACAAACAAAATAAAACAAACAAAGAACTGCTCAAAAAACGAAACTGTTTAACACTGCTTTGTTGTGTGTGTGTGTGTGTGTGTGTGTGTGTGTGTGTGGTGTGTGTGTGTGTGTGTGTGTGTGTGTGTGTGTGTGTGTGTGTGTGTGTGTGCACGATCTGATGCTGTTCTGGCCTACACTGTGAACCAGAAAAAACACAAGAAAAGAATCAGAAGCGTTTTAATACAACCAGACAAGACAGGCGCAAGTTTTCGGCCAAGTGGCTTTTGTCAAGTGTAAGATCACAAACAACAAACAAACAACAACCAGATACAAAAATTAGGAGAGAAAGACTGACACTTCCCTGCTGCTCCGCCCAGTGTGAGGGAAAAAACACACACACTGTGAGCTATTGTTACTGCTATTGTTTCACAGGCGTGCATTCCGGGTATAGTTGTTTATATAAGCCACATCGAAAACCGACATGTTAACTTTAGTTTTAGCAATAGGGACATGACACATTAGCCGTTTGGCTATTTCAAGTCCCATCATTTTTATTTTTATTTTCCAACACACGTAGCCAAGGTTTGTCGTACACCCAGTTCTTTTGATGATTCATTCATCATATTCGTATTTAAGTTCAATGTAATGTTTCCAATGGTCAAGCTGGTTTTTAAACGATTTGTGTTTTGTGTTCTTTTAATTTCGATTGGTAATTTATTCATACATGTGCAATTCTATTTGTAAAATAAAACTTCTAATGTTAGTCTTGCAATATTCTATAAATATTTATCAGTACTATTTCTTGTTTTGTCATAGTTTGTCAGTTTAAAAAATTGTGTTCTATCTACGTCATCTATATTGTTAAAAATCTTGAAACTTTGGATCAAATCTTCTTGCTTTTAAACTGGGTAAATTAGTAATTCTAATCTTTCTCTATATGAATAATTTTGAAAACCATGAATCAATTTAGTGCTCTTCTTTGTATCTTCTCTATCAATGCTGACTGTCTTTTAAGACGTGGAAACCAAATAATGTTACCATACTCCAAATGAGGCCTCACTAAGCCTTTGTACAAATATAAAAATGTCTTCCTGTTTATGTATGAGAATGTTCTTTTTATATTCCAAGCAACTTGTTTGATTTATTAACAACATTTTGAATGTGATATCAAATTTGAGACTTTTATCAAAATATTACTCCTAAATATTTTTCTTCTAAACATTCTATTATTTCATAGGTAATACCATCGTTTATCATAGAATATTTGTTACAAGGGTTCCTTTTTCCTAAATACAAGACTTTACATTTTGAAGCATTAAAGAAAAGATTCCAAGTTTCTGACCAATTGACCAATGTATCTAAATCCTTCTGCAATATACTATGAGTAGAAGATGTATTGTATATCTTAGTGTCATCTGCAAAGATCTTACAAAAACTGTTAATTTTCTGAGGTAAATCATTTATAAAAATAGTAAAAAGAACAGGACCAAGTATACTCCCTTGAGGTATACCACTCAGAACATCTGTATATTTAGAGTAATCATTTACAACTCTAACTAACTGTTTTCTGTCGTTTAAAAAGTCTCTAATCCAAGCTAGTAACTTACCCGTAATTCCATGATACTGCAGTTGGATAAGCAATCTTTCATGCGGAACAGACTCAAATGCTTTTCAAAAATCCAAGTAAATAATATCTATATTCTCTCCTTTATCCAATAGATTAGTAAAATCATTCATTACTTGTAATAACTGGGTGATCTTACAAAGATGAGCATGCTATCTTCTACCGTTCGTATTTGATGCTATGCAAGCAAGACAACAAAAACCACGTTCTGGATACCAAGAGACGGCACATGCAATAGAGGAAGACAGACAACTAGATGGAGAGACGACCTAGATGGATCTGACAAGAACTGGAGAGGAAAAGCGCTGGAACGAAGTAAATGGAAGCAGCTGGGGAAGGCCTACGTCCAACAACGGACTTTCGATGACCGAAAAAGAAGAAGAGGAAACAGGATTGAGGTTCTACCAGACAACCACCAGGTGACAGGTCCGCACACACCGTTACCCGAGACACGTGAAAATGTCCACCCTTTGGCTTAGACTTTACAAATTAGCTGGGCCCTACCCAAGACGGTCAGACATTGTGTTGGAAGTCCGACGTCCTAAGCCAAATGGTTTTATACTACGTCTTCCTTCCTCTCCCCGGTATGTTCCCCACTGAAGCAAGAGATTTAAAACGTCACTTACCATTTGAAAGCCATTTTGACCAGGTTGAAGTCTGCTCATCGATACTTGTTTTATCTCCCTTTTGAAGGGAGATAAATCCTAGTAACCATGAGCCGACTATTATCGGCGCTTTCGAGCACTCTGTTGTTACATTTTTAGATTATTTCGTTTTGTTCTGTTTTATCTGACCGAGAGAGAAAAAGGAAGAAACAAACACAAGGCAGATTTAAACTTTGCCACCCACGTAAATAAAAAAGACATAAAAAGGAAGTGCAGATGCCTCGTTCGATAACAGAAGAAGTGTACTTCATGTGTCCTTCGGAGCCCTGCACATTGCGTGAGGATTCTATGACTACTGACAAAATCAGTAGGTCCAGTCTCTGGTCCTAAGTGTAACTTTCAGTTCATTGCTCCCTCGAGTGGGCTGCAATCGGTTAGGGTATTGTTATTGTTATTTTTGTTTAAAGCTCAGCCGGCTGTGTACAGCCACATCAGGGTTATATCCGTTTCAAAGCATACGCATTACTTCAACAAGAAAAAAAAGAAAGAAAAGAAAATTAAGTACACGTATCAATGCATTCGAGTACATAATCTAAGAAGATGCCCCTGGCGTTGACCACTCCGTCCAATTTATCGATCGCACAGGGGATTTTAAAAAAACACCTGACGACAAATGTAAACATAAGTAAGGACACTAAAACACCGACCTAAATTATCTAAAACTGCTTTTGCATATCTCGTTTCCCTACAGTAAAAAATGCACTTTTAATACATGTACCTAATTATGAATCTAACGGAAAGTACTTAAGACTTTATCGAAAACATACAGATGAATGGACCACCAAGGCAGAAAATGATAGAAATAAATGACAGAAAGCAAACGAGGAAGAAAGAAACAAAGAGAATGGCAGAAAAGAGGAAATTTCTAGCACAGAATTTTCAGAAGGTGGGAATACTATTTGTACTGAAAGAGTCCCCGGCATCCTAGGGTTAGGGTCTGATTCAGTTTTGTCACTAGTAGCGTGATCTACGCTTGTGACACAGTGCCAGATCAGCAGGGGCGATGCTGATGGATGCCTAAACTGCACTTTTAAATCAACCGAATAAACCAACACACGCACACACACACAGACACACAGACAGACACACACAGACACACACACACATACACACACACACACACACACACACACACACACACACACACACACACACAACACACAACACAGACACACAGACACACACACACACACACACACACACACACACACACACACACCACACACACACACACACACACACACACACACGACACGCTAACTTACCATACGCCCGCCACAATACAGCTCATTATCGTTGTAGTTGATGGGGTTGTTGAACCCCAGACGCCACATGCTGTTCCGAGCTGGTGGGTCCATTAACCGGCCGTGGCCGGCTACGTCATCTATCAGTGACGTCATCATCATCACCATCGTCATTATCAGTGTCATCGTCGTTGTGGCCGTGTTGATGGGAGAGTAAGATTGACCAAAGATGACCGGTATATGGCGCTGTGACGTCATACACCTTACCTCCATTTTGAGACAAGTTGTGGTGGCCAGTCTTCTCCTGCACTTTACTGTCTTACTTCCTGTTTGCTGTTTTCTTCTGCTTCTGTGTTTTCGTTCTGTGTTTTCGTTCTGTTTTTCGTTCTGTTTTCGCCGTCCCTGTCTTTTTAGCTAAACATCAGATTTCAGATTCAAGTTCTCTGTCCTCTGGTAATCTTACGTGTTGTAACAAAAGTTGTACAAAGTAATTCGTTCGGTGTCGTCAAGGGTTTTGTTTGTTTGTTTGCTTGTTTGTTTCTTTGTTTGTTTTAGTCCCTAGAAAAAGACATCTAAGCACATCATTGATGAATCTCTGCTCTTGCTGAATGTGTCAATAAATATCACAATTCGGTAACGAAAAAAATAATGTGTATTTAAAAAGAACTACTGAGGCTTGTAGTAGTGCTGTCGATGTTAAGTAGATATGGAAATTCAGAAAATCATATATGTAATAAGTTTATGAAGTAAATTAAAGTCTTCTGAATGTTTCACTAAATGTCACTGTCCCACAAACAAAAAAATAAATTAATTAAATAGATCGAACACATAGAGCACCGTCAGAAGACCGCTGTGCACACTACTGTAGGCCTACACAGGGCCTGCTTTATCACTGTGCTGGACTTAGATGACGGTAGAACTTTGCATGGTGGTAAAATCAACGTTTCTTAGACACACGAACAAACAGGAACTCCAATCTGGTGTTTCCATCCTTGTCTTGTGGAGCTCTGAAGTCACGTCACTGTCAGTAATTGCACACACAACAACAGTCACTCAAAGCCAAAATGTGCAACGATTTTTTTGCACTGTTAGAGACCTGGAATGAATCAGAGAAGAAATGATTTGTCTCAGTCACATAAATCAGTTCAAAGAGGAGACGCCAGGATCACACCTACTCAGTAAGAAGTAACTCGTTCTGATAACAACAGGCAAGTCCACAGCAGAATGATTTTGTACTCAGGATCTGTGCCTTGCAAACAGTGAAAACACACTGTACAGACTGTACAGGTAGCGTTCACATGGCGTTTGTACAAGGCTGTCACTGACGGAAAGACGTTGTATATGAGGCATATAGTATTCAAAAAATATCAGTGCGCCATATTACAGAAGTACTGAAAAACTCCTCTGTTGCAAATAAAGACCAACGTTTTGTTCCTTAGAAAAGTATTAACATTCCCTTTCAGAAAGGTTCTAGCAAGTAATACTGCTGGTGACTGAGATACTACTGAATGCTATTGCTAGCTATACACACAGCAGTGTTGCCTGTAACTGTGGACAGGTTTCACTAACCTCTGTTGCCTAACATCAGTTGATCAAAGTTCATGCACTAACAACAAGTGTAGCAGGGAACAGCGTGGTATGAAGAGAAGACATGTCAGAGAAAGAAATGGCTACACTAACAGCATCAGAAACACAGGTCCTTATGAGCTACATCGTGCCATGACAGTCGTTTTATACCTCCCGTCTTGTCTCCCATAGTCACCTACCACCACCCCTCCTTTCTACTGTCTCCCGTGTCTTATTTCTCACACCACCCGCCCTCCCGTCCCTCTGTCTTGTCCCCCGTCTGCGTGTCTGTGCAAAGTTTGTTAGTCCGGCCAGGCCTGTGTTGGTGGACCCACCTTTTTCCACACACACACACACACACACCAGCGTTGAAAGCTGACCACTGAAAACTGACCACTGAAAGCTGACCCAACACAACATCAATAAGGTAATATGGACAGTGGGTGCAGCGCTCTCTCTCTTCTCTCTCTCTTAAACACACACACATACATACACACACAGACACACATGCACAAACACACACAGACACACACACACAGACACACACACAAACACACACACAGACACACACACAGACACACACACACAAACACTCACAACACACACACAAACACACACACACACACACACACACACACAGAATGACACAGAGAGAATGTGTGTGTGTGTGAGAGAGAGACAGACAGAGAGAGACAGAGACAGAGAGAGAGAGAGAAAGAGAGAGACAGAGAGAGAGACAGAGAGAGAGAGAGAAAGAGAGAGAGACATACATACATACATACAGACAGACAGGGAGAGAGAGAGAGAGAGAGAGAGAGAGAGAGAGAGAGAGAGAGAGAGAGACATACAACCCCAGTGTGGTGGCATTAGCACAGATCGCTAGAACCTTGGTAACATTCAGCGACAGTGTAGATCCTTATTCTTACTGTCACTTAAAGCCCAGCCGACTGCCAAGAGCCACATCAGGGCTATAACCGTTTCAATACACACATAGTACGTCAACAGGAAAAAAAGGAACAGAAAATCAAGTACACACATCAATGTATTAGTGCACATAATCTAAGGACATGCCCCTGGCGTTGACCACTCCGTCCAATTTATCACACAGGGTATTAAAAAACACACCCGATTACAAATTTAAACGTAACTTAGGACACTAAAACATTATAAAAACAGGCCTAAATTACCAAACATTGCTTCCGCATATCTCACCTCCATAGAGCCAAAAATGCACTTTATATACGTACCCAATTAACAGTCCTAAGAGAAAGTATGTAAGGCTTTATCGAATACATAGAGGTGAAAGGACCAGTAAGGCAGAAAATGATAGGAAGAAATGACAGAAAGCAAAGGATTAAGGCAGAAAAAAGAATGATTCTATAAAACACTCAAGAACTCTCTTCCTGATGTTAATTGATGGGCATTTGTTGGTAAGAACACTTTTTGTTTTCTTGAATGCTGTTTTAGCTTGGCCGATTCTGTTGGCCATTTGTAATGTGCATCTGCCGTCTGATGAGATGACTATTTTCAGCACAGAGTCATACGCCTTAACACACACAGTGTATAATTTATCGAAGATACAGAGCAAATAAGCATAAAAACAAAAGGCCTTACGGCATTCACCATGTCAACATTCCCTTCCCCACATTGCACACATACCACTCCCCACACTCAGTGCACACACTCACACACATGAACAATCACAAGACATAAACACTCAGTAATCAGCAAAAAACAAAAAATCACCTCATGCAAAATAACAGCAAATGGCACAACATTGAGGCAGGTTGATAAGTTTAAATGTGTGGGAAAGGTCATCTCACCAGATGGCAGATGCACATCAGAAATAACCAGCAGAATCGGCTACGTCAAAACAGCAATCAAAAAGATGAAAAGCATTCTTACCAACAAAAGCCTATCAATTAACATCAGGAAGAGAGTTCTTGAGTATTAGATAGAACCGATACTGTTGTACTGTTGTGAGGTGTGGACAGTCAACACGTAAAGTCAGAACAAAATTGAGGCAAATGAAATGTGGTTTCTAAGAAGAATGTTGAGAATTCCATAGACAGTAAAAAAAACAAAAAACGAGACAGTCTTGATGGAGGCAGACAAAAAAAAAATCATTAACAAAGAAGATTAGAAAATGACAACCAACGTTTATATGACATTTCATGGGAAAGAGAAATCAGAGCACCTGGTCACAAAAGGGAAGCAGGAGGGAAAGAGAACAACAAGTAGACCCAAGGAGAAAAGTATTGGACGGACTTGCAGGGTGGCTGAGACAGAGAGGGTGGGAGATGTACATGCAGCGACAAGGGATAGATTCGTATGGATGGCCATGATCTCCAACGCCATGTGCAGGTCACGTGATGATGATGATGATGAAAATAGAGTGGAGCGGTACCAGTGATGGATGATCTGAAGGCAAAGACAGAATATGTTATATGGAATCCTCTGTCCTTTTGTCAGCTAGCAAAGTTCTTTAAGGAGGGGTTTGCACAGAACAGGATTGCAGGACTTGAGAAAAATAAAATATCTTATATTGAATCCTATGCTTTTCTGGCAGCCAGTGAAGTTCTTCAAGGTGTGGTTTGCAATGAAAAAAAACAATGGTGCAGGACTTGAGAAAATGGACCTGGCTTTGGTCGTTTTGAACATGTTGGGGAGAAGTTTCGTCACTGTCTGAGGAAGGACGGCTAGGGAAGAACTGCAGTTGTTCAGTATGGACAGGATAGAAGAATTCCTGTCAAAGGTTCTACAAAGGGCTGTGTTGCACCAGCTGCTGAATCAATTGACTCAGTGGGACATGCTGGAACCTTTTCAGTCCGCATACAGAGCCTTTCATTCCACAGAGACGGCCCTTCTTTGGGTTGTGAACGATTTGCTATATGCTTGTGATCGAGGGGATGTGTCGGTTCTGTCTTTGCTGGATCTTTCAGCAGCGTTCGATACACTTGACCATCAGATTCTGCTCCATAGATTGCAGACTTCATTTGGCCTTTCAGGAACAGTTCTGAGGTGGTTTGCATCTTACTTGCAGGAGCGCACTAAGACAGTTGTTGCTCAGGGTCACAAGTCAAAGGCAACCACGATTAACTATGGTGTGCCCCAGGGCTCCGTTTTGGGCCTGTTTTGTTTACTATGTATGTACAGTCATTGAGTCAGGTCATCAGACAGTTTGGTGTCCATTATCACATGTTCGCAGGTGACACACAATTGCAACAATCTGCCCCTTCTGCTCAGTTCTCACAAGTCCTTAAAACGGCACAGGAGACGATAGAATCAGTGAAGAAGTGGATGACTGTAAATAAGCTTAAGATGCATAATGAAAAGACTGAAGTCATACCAGTTGGAACTGGTCACAAACTCAAAATGGTGTAAAATGTTACTTCACGTTCCCTCAATGGCACCAGGATTGAGTTTTCTCAAACTGTCCGCAATCTAGGCGTGCATATTGACAGTTCTCTCACCATGGAAACCCACATAAACCAACTGTGCAAGTCCATTTATTTAGAATTGCTCCGCATTGGTCATATTGGTCCTTTTCTGTCTGTAGAGGCTGCAAAGAAACTCATGTCTGCCTTCGTGTTGTCCAGAATGGACTACTGTAACTCACTGTTTGCTGGTCTCCCTGACTGCTTGCTTGACAGGCTTCAGTAAGCCCAGAATCATGCTGCACGCATCGTTCTCCGCAAGCGTAAATTTGACCATGCCAAACCACTTCTCAGGCAACTTCACTGGCTGCCAGTGTGTGCACGTGTGGAGTTTAAATTAGCAACACTCTGTTATCGTTCCCTTCATGGTCTGTCCCCTGCATACATTTCTGATCTCCTGACCCTATATGTGCCATCCAGATCACTGCGGTCTTCAAATGCCGGTCACCTCGCCATTCCCCGATTCCATCTAGAGAAATATGGCAGATGCCCTTTTTCATTTGTTGGTCCTTCAATTTATAACGTACTCCCCCAGTCACTTAGACAGGCCCCCACATTGTCAGTCTTTAAGGCTGGGCTTAAGACCCACCTGTTCAAACTCCATCTGACTGATGTATAAGTTAACACCAGGTGAAACGGACGCCATAGGTTTTAAGTGCTGAAGCCTTTTAATCTATATTATTATATTATATGTATACTTTTATAGTGAAAAGTGTATATATACTTGCGTGCAGATGAGCAGTTTTGTGGATGAGTGTGTAAATATTCTTGCCTTCTTAAGAAATTGTAATGGCGCTTAGAGCTCTCCAAGGGAACAAGCGTCCTAAAATGTACTTTATTATTATTGTTATTATTATTATATTATTATTATTATTATTATTATTATATTATTATTGTTTTATTATTATTATTATTATTATTAATTGTTCCCTGGTTGTATCCACGGTAAGGCATTGAGGAATTGATGTTATTCGACTGGTTTTGGTATACACACACAGCTTTGCATATGTTTGGATGACATGTTGCATCAGGGTGAGATTATTATCAGAAACGAGAGCAAAGTTTCCAACTATTCGTGAGGTCAACGTCTACGCTGTAGAGAGGACTGGGTGTGGGTCAGGAAGAACAGTGCTAACGGACGACAGAGTAGAAAAACAGAAGTTTCCGATCATCATTTAACTTTCGTTTGATATCTTCAGTCCACGCCTTCACGTCATTAAAACATTCCTGGTGTGATGAAGCTAATAATTCTGTGTACATTTGAAGTCACTGCATTGATTATAGAAACAAGATCTTTCGGGCGATTCAGAGAGACAGGGTTGTGTGCCCCTGCGATCAGGGTCAGTGATATTCAGTGAGGTAACGGGTGGGGATTGTTATTGTTATTTTTGTTTAAAGCCCAGCCGACTGTGTGGAGCTTTTTCAGGGCTATCATCACATCATCATCATCATGTTCCCTGCCGCATGGCGTTGGCGATCATGGCCCTCCACACGAATCTATCCCTTGTCGCTCCCACCCTCTTATCTTCAGCCACCCTGCAAGTCCGTCCAGTATTTTCTCCTTGGGTCTACCAGGTGTTCTCTTTCACTCCATCTTTCCTGTTGTGACCAGATGCTCTAATTTCTCTTTCCTCATGAAATGTCCAACAAATGTTGCTTGTCTTTTCCTAATCTTCTTTATTAATTATCTTCCTGTTTCTGCCTCCTTCAAAACTGTCTACTTTGTTTTCTTTGCTGTCCATGGAACTCATAGAAACCACATTCCAATTGCCTCATCCTTGTTCTGACTTTGCGTGTTGACTGTCCACGCCTCACAACTGTACAACAGTATCGGTTCTATATAACACCCAAGAACTCTCTTCCTGATGTAAATTGAAAGGCGTTTGTTGGTAAGAACGCTTTTCATCTTTTGAGTGCTGTTTTGGCTTGGCTGATTCTGATGGCTATTTCTGATGTGCATCTGTCATCTGGTGAGATGACCGTTCCCAGACATTTAAACTTATCAACCTGTCTCAATGTTGTGCCATTTGATGTTGTTTTGCACAGGGGAATTTTTGTTTTTTACCGATTACCATGACTTCAGTCTTCTTGCTTATTTAGCTCCAGCCCTTTGTTTTTGGTTTCTATTTCTCTCATATTCACAAAGTTTTGTAGGTCTTTTTCATTTTCTGCAGTTAGCACGGTGTCATCTGCATAACGAATGTTCTTTATCATTTTTCCTCCAACTTTTATCCCAGGGCACTCCGCCCAATTTATCACACAGAAGATTTAAAAAAACATACACACATATAAACTTAACTAAGGAGACTAAAACATACATAAGAAACGGGGCTAAATTACTTAAAATTACTTCTGCATATCTCATTTCCCTAGAACCAAAAATGCATTTAATGCATACATGTACCCAACTATCAATCCTAAGAGAAAGTACGTAAGACTTTATCGAACACATACAGGGGAATGGACCAGCAAGGCAGAAAATGATAAGAAGAAACGACAGAAAGCAATGGAGGAAGAAAGAAACAAAGAGAGTAGGAAACATAGGACATTTGGAATGGGGATGGGTGGGAGGTAACATAACAAACAACAATGGACCTGGCATTAAGTAGACATAAACTAAGCGTGCGCTTATGCTGGAATAACCTACCCCCCATCAACTGAGGACAGGAGTTTGGACATGTCTGCCCTCAGACCAACGACCACCTTCATCCCATGAACAGAGTGCAAGCATGGCCCACCCTTCCTACATTCTTGTCATGCTCACCCATGTAGAAGCAGGAAGTGCTCTCTCCTTTATTTTCAACAACTCTCTCTCTCTCTTTCCCCTCTTCCACTCTCTCTCTCTCTTTTCTCTTTCCTGGTCTGAATACTCGAAGTACATCAATGGCAGTTCATTTCTCTCTTACGCGCTCTCTTCGCTCCGCCATCGGGCACCCCCACCTGCCCACCCCCCAATCTGTCCCTCATGCGGTGGTCTTCCTGTTGGGTTATGTGTTGAGTGTCTATATGGACAGGGCGGTGACCAACAACACTTGCAGGTTGGCGGAAGGAAAGGCAGGCGGTAGCCAAACACAGTAACCTGCGGCAGGGCGGCTGCACTGAGATGCCCACGAGGAGAAAATAATAGTGGCTTTCCTTTTCCCATAGGTCTCCGCCTATTAATGTCCCTCCTTACCCCTTCCACCTCCTTATAGATTCCCCCACCCCACGCCCACGCCCATCTTGCTCAAGTTTCATACAAGAACCCGAGAAAAACACGAAAAAAAAAAAAAGAATCAGAACGCGTATTTAATACAACCAGACAAGACAGGCGCAAATGTTCGGCCAACTGACCTTTGTCAAGCGTGGACGTGAGATGACAAACGAAGAAACACCAAATACAAGAATTAAGAGAAAAAGGAGTCCTTTTCTCACACTGGACGAAGCATCAGTCTTTTCCTCTTCATTTTTGTACTAAATGGTGTTTGTTCGTTTATGAACTTACGTTTACGCTTGACAAAGGCCAGATGGCCTAAATTTTGCGCCTGTCTTGTCTGCTTAATTAAATATGCGTTCTGATCCTTTTTTCCTGTTTTTTTTTTTTCTGGTTCCTGTTTGCTTGAACGTGGGCAGTCACACTTGTTTTGAATCACAAGTTTCAGACATTTCTGGAGGAGTTTGGTGTTCGGAATTTGTTCAAGGCGGATTCATCATTGCACTCGGACAATTCCATATGCACTCCACCTGATCTGCCAGCAATTGTCTGGCAGACTGTTCGAGCCTGCACAAAAACCTATACGCTGGTGAGATCTTGAAATTGGGGGGATGAGGGTGATGGTGATGGTAGGAGAGTGGAAGAGAACCGCGTGAGACTTAAAGACCCGGCATCCGATCCAGTGGATGGGGGGAGAAGGGCTAGTTCACAGATGTTCATCCTGCGTGCACGCTGTGCTCATGTTATTGCAGAGTGGGGCACTATAAGGGTTCCACACGTATCACACATGCACATGGGTAAGCCGTACAGTTATAGTATGGTCAAGCTGAAACTGATAGTGATATACCTGCAGCCCTGTTGCGGCCCCAGAAAAGTGCCACAGACCTAAACATTTGTTTTTAGGTCCGTAGTGCCAGGCAGGACGCACGCGCCAAACACTAGCTCCACATGTTACAGTTCAAATCTGCCCTGATTTGAAATGTTTCTATCGATTTGCCATGACATTTTCCGGTAATGCCACATCATATTGAACGAAGTTTTAAGAGGTAATAACAGCTACCATTCTACCAAATATGGAGTTGTGTTCGTACTACTTGAGAAGACGTTGGAGAGATGTGAGGTCTGCTGTTACAAGGGTTAGAAATGAAGCGGACATCTCGAGAACACGGCGCTTTATATATAGTCCTGTGATGGCTTTAATTTTTTTTTTTAAGAAACACTACGCTGACATGCTGAGAATGGCTGGAACATTAAAGACGGCAGCCAACGGACCAGTTTTACGCTGCAGACTGGATCTCAACCGATGCCAGACATCAGATCTTGAGTCCACGGTTGTGGCAACAAGGGGCAGCTAGCACGCATCCAAACCTATGGTCAATACCACGGCCCCAGCACTGTCAGCAAGACGCTCAACCACGTGAGTGAACGGGGTCATGAACTTGTGAACTGGCCTTTCCCTGTCCATTGGCAACTTCTGTAGTTGACCGCGAATCCAGCCTGTCTTTTACTTTGGTTTTTGTTTTTAATTCTGTTGCAACTGTGTCTTTATTTTTATCATTATCGTTTTTACTACTACTCCGACAAGGCTACTAGTACTACTACTACTACTTCCCCCGTGGGGAAGCCAGGGGCTCTTTCAATATAAATAGTATCCCCACTTTCTGGAAATTCTGTGCGAGAAATTTCCTCTTTTCCCTCACTCTCCTTGTTTCTTTCTTCTTCTTTGTTTCTGTCATTTCTTCCTATCATTTTCTTGCTGGTCCATTCACCTGTATGTGTTCGAAAAAGTCTTACATACTTTCTCTTAGGATTGATAATTGGGTACATGTATTAAGTTCATTCTTGGCTCTAGAGAAATGAGATATGCAGAAGCAATTTTAGGCAATTCAGGCCCGATTTTATGTGCCTTTAGTTACGTTTGAATTTGTTTACAGATATGTTTTTAAATCCCCTGTGCGATAAATTGAGACGGAGTGGTCAACACCAGGAGCATGTCCTTAGATTTATGTGCTCGAATGCATTGGTATGTGTACCAATTTTCTTTTCCTTTTCTTTCCTGTTGAAGTATTGTGTATGTTTTGAAACAGTTACAGCCCTGGTATGGCTCTACTCAGTCGGCTGGGCTATAAACAAAAATAACAATAAACCTGCTACTACTACTACTATCATTCTTGTATGGTACTATTCTCCAAACTCATGTGGACTCTGTGTGAGTTACATATTTACGACACACCGTGTAATACATACAGTAGGCCTACATACAGAAACACAATTATCACAAATGTATCACACATACACACACATCACAACACATTCACAGTGCACGTGAACAAGTTCACACACATCACAACACATTCACAGTGCACGTGAACAAGTTCACACACATCACAACACATTCACAGTGCACATGAACAAGTTCACACACATCACAACACATTCACAGTGCACGTGAACAAGTTCACACACATCACAACACATTCACAGTGCACGTGAACAGTTCACACACATCACAACACATTCACAGTGCTCGTGAACAAGTTCACACACATCACAACACATTCACAGTGCTCGTGAACAAGTTCACACACATCACAACACATTCACAGTGCACGTGAACAAGTTCACACACATCACAACACATTCACAGTGCTCGTGAACAAGTTCACACACAATCACAACACATTCACAGTGCTCGTGAACAGTTCACACACATCACAACACATTCACAGTGCACGTGAACAAGTTCACACACATCACAACACATTCACAGTGCACGTGAACAAGTTCACACACATCACAACACATTCACAGTGCACATGAACAAGTTCACACACATCACAACACATTCACAGTGCACGTGAACAAGCTCACACACATCACAACACATTCACAGTGCACGTGAACAGTTCACACACATCACAACACATTCACAGTGCTCGTGAACAAGTTCACACACATCACAACACATTCACAGTGCTCGTGAACAAGTTCACACACATCACAACACATTCACAGTGCACGTGAACAAGTTCACACACATCACAACACATTCACAGTGCTCGTGAACAAGTTCACACACATCACAACACATTCACAGTGCTCGTGAACAGTTCACACACATCACAACACATTCACAGTGCTCGTGAACAAGTTCACACACATCACAACACATTCACAGTGCACGTGAACAAGTTCACACACATCACAACACATTCACAGTGCACATGAACAAGTTCACACACATCACAACACATTCACAGTGCACGTGAACAAGCTCACACACATCACAACACATTCACAGTGCTCGTGAACAAGTTCACACACATCACAACACATTCACAGTGCACGTGAACAGTTCACACACATTACAACACATTCACAGTGCTCGTGAACAGTTCACACACATCACAACACATTCACAGTGCACGTGAACAGTTCACACACATCACAACACATTCACAGTGCTCATGAACAGTTCACACACATCACAACACATTCACAGTGCTCGTGAACAAGTTCACACACATCACAACACATTCACAGTGCACGTGAAAAAGTTCACATACATCAGAATACAGACATTAACCCTTTGACTCCCTCAGCCTGTCCACTAGCATTCTGCTTTGTCAACCACGACAGCAAAGCAACGATTTAACCCTTTGACTCCCTCAGCCTGTCCACTAGCATTCTGCTTTGTCAACCACGACAGCAAAGCAACAATTTAACCCTTTGACTCCCTCAGCCTGTCCACTAGCATTCTGCTTTGTCAACCATGACAGCAAAGCAACAATTTAACCCTTTGACTCTCTCACCCTATACACCAGCTTCCTGCAGGAAGCTGGTGGGTTGGTTGGGTGAAAGTTTCAAAGGGTTACATTTTTTGCTAGTGGTGGATAGGGTGCGGGAGTCATAGGGTTAATACACATACACAAAGTAAGCTGGTATATAGTGCGATGACGGGCACGGTCGTCAAGTGGGGAAAGCTGGGCTCCATCTGCCTACACACCTGTGTCTGGTTGGTAAAGGGTGAAGATTTTTTCCATCTCCCTGGTCTTTGTGCACAGACCTATCAGTGCCTAAGCCCCCTTCGTGTGTATATGCATGAAATATCAAATACGCACGTTAAAGATCCTGTAAGTCAAGTCAGTGGTCGGCTCATGGAAACATGAAAACACCCGGCATGCACGCCCACCAAAAATGCAGACTGTACAACTACATAGTGGAGTGTGGTCAGCTCACCTAACAGCTTGAATTATCCGTGTTCCACTTAAAAGTCTTATTGTTATTATTGTTTAAAGCCCAGCCGACTGCGTAGAGCCATATCAGGACTATAACCATATTAAAACATACACAACACTTGTACAAAGTGTGATTGCGTGTGACGCGCAGTGAACACAAATGAGTTCGGATACAGCGCTATACAAGAACGATTTACAGTTGTAGCGTAACGTCTAACGGTTACATACATACCGATATCCCTCTGGTCGTATACGTGTACGGACAGCAATGATTACACAATGCCATGTGATCAGTAGTTAACCCTTTGACTCCCGCACCCTATCCACCAACTGCAAAAACTTAACCCTTTACAGGAAGCTGGTGGATAGGGTGAGGGAATCAAAGGGTTAAGTTTTTGCTTTGCTGGCATCGATGACAATACAAGATGCTGATGGACGGGGGTGCGAGAGTCAAAGGGTTAAAAGTGTCAGCCTACATACTGTGACGTGTAGCAGTCATGATATTATAACAAGAGGGAATTTTTGGGTTCTATCATCTGTAACAGGTAGAATTTGTATTCTGGTGTCTATGGCAGGAATATGGATTGGGGGTGTATATGAAGAATTGTTTCTCTACTTAGAAGCCACACACACACAACAAGGAAGGAGAGTGACGAGAAGAAATGCACTAACCACACTAGACATGATTCTCATAAGCAGTCCACACATAGATTAATAACTACGACGTATTTATTTAAGCAGTCAACTTCAGCATAAACGTGATTCACCATTCCTACTGTCCTGGGTCCTAATATTCCTAAAATCCTAAGATGCACTACGAATCATCAGAACTTGCATATCACTAGAATGCTGAACATTTTCTTATGTCCTACTCTATTCTTTGCTTTGTGGAAAATCAAACATACTACCTATTCTATCCCTACCCTAACAAAAGTATAAAATGAGACGCAGGATTACATACCTTTAAGATAGGTTGGAAGGTCTCTCACTGGGTGGCAATCGAATGGGTCTCTCCTATAGTGATTGATTTTCTGGCTTTTATACAGTGCGTTTCTGTTGTTTCTGTCACAAAACCTTCCCATCTGTCTTTCATTGGACATCGAAATTTGAATAGCTAACCTGTCTTTCATTGGACATCGAAATTTGAATAACCAAGCAATCTTTGGCACCTGGCGGCCCTGGCTGTTATTCAACTTTCTGGACTTTTCGCTTGGACGTTGGTATTTGCTGAAACCTTTTGTGTACTAGATAACCTACCCTCTATAGTTGGATAAGACCAATGTGAGCGTTAGATCCTGCTCGGTGGAAAATGTTGAGTAACCAGTTAATTCATGGATGGCGTGCTCTTCATTACGCAAAACCTTACGTACCCGAGTAACGATACGGTCTGAGGGGGACTAGGTCGGTGGAAAATGTTGAGTAACCAGTTAAATCATGGATGGCGTGATCTTCATTACGCAAACCTTACTTACCCGTCTAACAATGCGGTCTGAGGGGCACCCTGTGATAATATCAACAACGGAAAGCCTGGGTCAAAAAGTAGGTCTTTAGCTGTAATTTTTTGGTTTGTTTGTTTGTTGGTTTTGTTTTTGTTTTTTTGCTGCCTCCATCTTCTGCTTTGCTTCAGTGGTATTGGTCCCATGCTGCTATGTCCGGCTCTAAACACACCACCAACCCAAGCTCAAGTTCGAGTTCATATTGCTTACAGCCCAGCGACTACTACAGCCATATCAGGGCTAACACCACGTCAAAAACGACAACCAGGTTAAGATAAAAGACAACAGTTAAAAAACATGCTCACCGTTAACCTTGCAAGTCTAAAATGCAATTAAAGAAAACCATGCTCGGACGTAAAATCATATCAGGTGAAATCTATTCATCTCTTGTAAAAACTGCAGTTAAGCCCCCTGCTGACGTTCTGTCGTAGGCTAGACTGAATGTCAATTGTACGTGTGTGTGCGTGTGTATGTGTGGTGTGTGTGTGTGTGTGTGTACGTGTGCACGTGTGTATGTGTGTGTGAGTGTGTGGTGTGTGTATGTGTGTAGGCCTATATATATATATATATCTGTGTGTGTGTGTGAGTGTGTGTGTGTGTGTGTGTGTGGTGTGTGTGTGTACGTGTGTGTGTGTGTGTGTGTGTACGTGTGTGTGTGTGTGTGTGTGCGTGCGTGCGTGTGTGTGTTCCAGCCGTTTTTGTTGCAAGGAGGGGAAATATTAATTTGCATCCATAATCTAATCTTGCTTTCATTTAATCTGTGAATGGTTTTATACATTTACTGTTGTGTGTGTGTGTGTGTGTGTGTGTGTGTGTGTGTGTGTGTGTGTGTGTGTGTGTGTGTGTGTGTGTATGTGTGTGTGTGTATGTGTATGTGTGTGTGTGTGTGTGTGTGTATGTGTGTGTGTGTGTATGTGTGTGTGTGTGTGTGGTGTTGTTGTGTGTGTGTGTGGATGTGTGTGTTGT
The DNA here is from genome assembly GCA_030674185.1 of Monoplex corrugatus. Lineage (NCBI taxonomy): Eukaryota > Metazoa > Mollusca > Gastropoda > Littorinimorpha > Ranellidae > Monoplex > Monoplex corrugatus. The sequence continues at coordinate 19,478,702 of JAPXFY010000035.1, forward strand.
GTGTGTGTGTGTGTGTGGTGTGTGTTGTGTTGTGTGTGTGTGTGTGTGTGTGTGTGTGTGTGTGTTGTGTTGTGTGTGTGTGTGTGTGTGTATGGTTGTGTGTGTGTATGTGTGTGTGTGTATGTTGTGTGTGTGTTGTGTGTGTGTGTGTGTGTGTGTAGTGTGTGTGTTGTGTGTGGTGTGTGTGTGTGTGTGTGTGTGTAGTGTGTGTGTGTGTATGTGTGTGTGTGTGTGTGTGTGGTGTGTGTGTGTGTGTGTGTTGTGTGTGTTGTGTGTGTGTGTGTGTGTGTGTGTGTGTGTGTGTGTGTGTGTGTGTGTGTGTGGTGTGTGAGTGCTTATCATTTCCTCACCCTACGATTCCCTTCAAGGTAACCATGATGACTTTCCAACACGAAGCTGTTGGACAACCTGTAACGTTATCATCACTGTCTTGACTTCACAATACAGGGCTTTATGACTTTACCCAGCATGAAAGCCCACAACTCGGGATGACGCCTAATTTACGTCTGTTACGAACATATTTATCGACCTTCCCGTTCCAGTCATTTTTCGCCGTTGCTGTTTCGCTTTCACGAAGCGAGCCCAACACTGTTTCGCTCAGTGCCATGTCAACAAGCAAACTTGGCCGTGTAGTTGCAGCAATAAGGAAGCTTTGTCCATGGTGGGAAGGAGTTGAAGAGGGCCCGTGTTTGTGTTCAAATGTGCGGTGTGTGGACTTGCCACAAGCCAAGCAGCGTGGTTGCCATCACTGAGCCGGCCAGGGTCCCAGCGAGCTAATACAGGCTCAAGGCAAGGCACGAAGAAAGCGAAGGGGGAAGAGAATAGACAGCTTGTCCTACGGCACGTTCAGGTCTGGGCCTGTCACTGTTCCGTGTGTCGTATAACACGTAGAGCAAGCAACCCCAGGTGTTTGAAGGTCACCTAAAGGCATTGAACACCTCGGGCAAAAGTCGTTGGGCCTGACGTCACGCACGGATTAGACCCTGTGCGTTGGCATGAGGCGGCCGCAGGGATTGTGCAGTAGAGAGGTAGAGGAGGAAGGCAGTGGGGCTTGAAGGAGGAGAAGGCGGGGATTGTAAGGACCACATAGTGTGCATGTCTTGTTGTTGGCTAAGTTTCAGGCAATCGGCCAAGTCTACCAGGAACCCACAGAGGCATTAATGCCACAGTTCACGCTTCTGCATTTTAACCTTTTGACTCCTGCAACCTGTCCATTAGCACCCTGCATTGTCAGCCATGTTAGCAAAGAAAAAACTTAACCATTTGACTCCCTCGCCCTATTTATCACCTTACTGCAGGAAGCTGGTGGAAAGAGGAAAAGAGTCAAAGGGTTAAGTTTTTGCAATTGATGGATAGGGTGTGGGAGTCAAAGGGTTAATGTTGACGTAATAATCATAATATACCGGTCACTCTGGCAAAGCTGTCAAGGCAGCGAACAGAAAGGTTGTAAGTTTGTACAACAGCGATCAAGAGCAATGTAAAAAACATCATTAGTATTGGATATTTCACCCCCGTTTGGTTTCTATGCCCAGAATTGATGGTGCATTGGGAGCTGATTGTGCACTGGATGGGCTCAGTGGGAAGACTGGGACCAAACAGTCGAGTCTTGCCCGCTTAAATACGTCACTGAAGATGCATCACTGAGGGTGCTGCTCAAATTTCCTGGCCAACATTGCAGGTGTCTGTATCTCTTGGACCTGTTGATGCCAGGATATACACATGTATTACGAAAGTAAGCGTAGTCTCAGTCCTACATAGACTCGACAGCGTCATGAGTATCATCCCCATTATCGTGAACTCTTCTTTGCATTGAGAAAATTGTCCCAGACTAATAGTGGGGTACTGCGGATGGTGAAAAGCGTTCTTACCAACAAATGCCTATTAATTAACATCAGGAAAAGAGTTCTTGGTGTAATATAGAACTGATACTATTGTACGGTTGTGAGGCGTGGACAGTCAACAAGCAAAGTCGGAACAAGATTGAGGAAATGTGGTTTCTAAGAAGAATGTTGAGAGTTCTGTGGACAGCAAAGTTAAACAAACGAGATAGTCTTGAAGGAGGCAGACACAAGAAGATCATTAAGAAAGAAGATTAAGAAAAGACAAGCAACATTATACATTTTGTGAAGAAAGGGAAATAGAACACCTGGTCACAACAGGAAAGTTGGAGGGAAAGAGAACACCAGGTAGACCCAGGGAGAAAATACTGGACGGACTTGCAGGGTGGCTGAAGATAGAGATGGGGTGAGCGACAAGGGATAGATTTGTGTAGAGGGCCATGATCGCCAACGCCATGCGGCAGGGCACATGATGATGACGGTGACTGCGGATGGAGAAATGAAGGTTTCCCTCCTGTTTTGGAACCATAGCAACTGGCTAGAGGCAGTCAGGGTTCTTCTTGCCAGTCATGTTCTCGTTTCCTCACTACACTATTTTTTATCTCTGCCTTCCAGATCAGTCATCTGTACTTCTTCCAAATTCTCCCCTCAGCTCCCCACGGACGTAGTATGACTGCCTTTAAGGTGTGATAAAGAAGTCATACACGCAAAAACCAGCTCCTTCTGCTGGGTTGATAGGTTTGTATGAATGTACGATATGCTTAGATAGGGAATGCTCACAGTGCTCTAGCCTGCGTGTTTGTAGTTTCCTCTGCCCTTCCATACCTCAGATGAACATCTTTGGGTCTTTGGTGTCGGTGGTTCCTGAGGGATGCCACTGGTGGGACACATGGAGATCTCTTTACCAGGGTATGCCCATTCAGTCTATACTTGATCCCCAACTCTCCGTGCAGAAATTCATCGCCCAAACCTGACAGTCGTGTTACGTCAACTGCTGTGTTTCAGTTCTGTTCGTTGTTATCTTTCAACTTCAGCAGTATCTGAACTCGTGACTTGTATCGATTATTGTTTGTAAATCTCTGCTCTCTGGCTTGTCTGTTTCTTTTATATCATGCCTCCAGCGTATTCCGAATTCTGTGGCCCGCCATGTCTTTCACAAAAAGAGGCATGATCATATTACTTCCTTGCTTCATTTTCTGCACTAGATAGATGCCTGTTTCTCAAAGAATTCCATAAAAAGTCAATACATTGTGCTGCAAGTATATCAATGGTACTGCAGCTATTTATCTTTGTGACCACCTCCAGATGTACACCCCTGCCTGACCTCTTCGTTCTGCTTCTGATACTAGATCTATTTGTTTACGAATTCATTGCAGATGTTCCACAATCAGTCGTCACTCTTTTTCTGTGTCTGGTCCATACAACTGGAACAATCTTCCTGTATCTGTTCAACAGTCATATTCTCTGTCTTCATGCAAGTCTAACTTGAAGACATACCGTTTTGTCCAGACTTTGTCCAGCACCGATTCCCCCGTTAAGTGTCCACCCCTTTCGTTCTACTTACTTCTTGTCTGCCCCCTCCTGGGTTGTGTGTGCTATGAACCCTTGAGGTTTTGTCGTTGTCAGCGGCTGTTTGGTGAATGACGGGAGTGCACACTTTAATTTGATTTGTATATCAACATTTAGCGCCGTATTAATGTCATTATCTCCATGACAGACCAATTACTTGGACCATCTTTGGGCTTTCAAATGCAGTAGAAGATGTAATCTCCTTCAGTTTCATCGACCTGGTTTTTACTTCCGAGTGTGGTCTCACTCAGGGCAGCATATTGATCTTACAGCCATCCAACAACTGGCCGCCAAGGCTGTACACTGTCTGATTCTGTCAAAAATCTGGCTGTGACCTTGGACAACACTCTTTCTATAGAGAAGTTTCTGACCCAGACATGCCAGTCATGCTACTATCAGATGCGGCGCATTGGTTACATTCAAAGATATCTTTCATCTGAGGCTGCATCTAAGCTTGTGACATCTCTCATTTTGTCACGTCTCGCTTTGATTACTGGAATGCTCTCCTTACTGGACTACCAGCTTCTTCTCTCCTGTGTCTGCAACGCATACAAAACAACAGCTGCTCGTCTTGTCCTCAGAAAAAAAGTTTGATCATATCAGTCCTCTCTTTCGCTCTCTTCACTGGTTGCCTGTCTTATATACATGTAGAATTGAATATACGCTAGATACATTGTGTTACAAATCGATTCACCACACCAGTCTGCTCCAGCATATCTTTGTAACAACATCAATATTTATACGCCAGCTTGCACCTTTCGCTCAGCTTCAGACACTCTTTCCCTTCAGGTCCCTAAATTTATTAAACTGTCAAGTGATGACCATCGTTGTTTTGCTGTCTCAGGACCGTCAGCCTGGAATAGACTTCCGCTCTGCCTTCGCCTAACACCTACCCTTTCTGCTTTTAAATCCAATTTAAAAACACACCTCTTTTCCCAACAATGAATTCTACAGCTAGGCCTACTTCTTTCCCTCAGTCTGTGTATTAAATATTGTAAGGTGGTCTTTGTCGATTGTATGTGTGTGCTTGGTGTGTAAGTGCGCTTTCATTTGAATTGTCAAGATTTGGAGCTGTGTAAATATATTATTATTATTGCACCACTCTGGTATTCCATCTCTCTCTGGTGGGGGTTGAATATTTCGTGCACCAAAGGTTACAGTCAACCCCCCCCCCCCCCCCCATACCATTGTTTGTTGTTTTCTTGCTTCTCTTGACCACAGCGTTGGACGACCAAGCAGACACGTCTATCTGCCAATTACGTGTGAGGCTGGCTTTGTTTAGTTGTTGTTGTTATCCCTTTACCCCAGTCGCATATGGGGAGAACAGAAAGAAAAGAAAATTAAGTACACATATCAATGCATTCGCGCACATATTCTAAGGATATGCCCCTGGCGTTGACCACTCCATCCAATTTATCGCACAGGAGATTTAAAAAACACACCAAAACACAAATTTAAGCATGCCTAAGGACACCAAAACATCTATAAAAACAGGCTAAATTACCTAAAATTGCTTTCGTACATCTCACCTGCCTACAGCCAAAAAATGCATTTAATACCCACTTATCAATCCTAAGAAAAAGTACGTAAGACTTTATCAACGTACAGGTGAATACACCAGCAAGGCAGAAAATGATAGGAAGAAATGACAGAAAGCAAAGGAACCAGGCAGAAACAAAGAGTGACAGAAAAGAGGAAATTTCTAGCATAGAATATCCGGAAGGTGGGGATACTATTTACACTGAAAAAGACTCCGGCATCCCCATTGGTGGGGGGGGGGGGGGGGACACTGGCGCTTACAGTTCCACACACGTATAATGACTGTCACAGGAAAAGCGGCCTCAACAGGTACTGTAGTGTTGTTTGGAGGATCCTTCTCCAAGCCTCTGGTTAAAAAACATGAACCAGAGGCAAACGGCAAATCATTCAAGTACTGGTGGCGGTTTTGAAACTTTCTACAAATAGATCCAACACACTATCATCATCACCAAAATCACTTAGACAAACACCTGGAATTCCAGACATTCTTGTCAATGTAGGCTGACGTTTCCTTTCCGACATTTTTGCCAGTGTTGTATGTAAGCTTGACATTTCAGAGTTACACGCACGTTGTCCGATTCCATACAAAATCAATTTCCAATGGCAAAGGAAACAGTATCCACACACTAAAGGTGAACGGTTCCAACGACGCTATGAAACAAATAATCTACTGTGCCCGAGATACATGTGTACGACTACATGAATCTATTCATCAAAGCAGCTGTCAAATAAATCATTCAAAATTACACATAGTGTACAGCACAAGTTGCTCTCCAAATGAATTAATGGTTTGATTTTGTGCAGTTCATGGAAAATACTGTTCACTGACACTGGCTGTATCTTTTAGGTCAAGATAATCAGTACATTTTCTGATGCTGTTCTAGTGTTAAACATCCACACACAGAAGGAGTTGAACATTACATTGATCAAATAAATTCAATACACACTGCTCTGTTCGTTTAATGCCATATCCATATGATGGTTTTCCAAAAATTAGAATAATGGGGCGACATATGGACACATATCCACAAAACATCTTTGCACATTCTAACTGTTAGGTATTCTAGCAGAATCATATAGTTCGTGTGTTTTCATTTATTTGAAAAATGAGATTTTTTTTATCTTGACAAGCACAGTCACTTTCACTGTTAATGTTTGTCAACACACAGTCACTTTCACTGTTAATGTTTGTCAACACACAGTCACTTTCACTGTTAATGTTTGTCAACACACAGTCACTTTCACTGTTAATGTTTGTCAACACACAGTCACTTTCCTGTTTGTCAACACAGTCACTTTCCCTGTTAATGTTTGTCAACACACAGTCACTTTCACTGTTAATGTTTGTCAACACACAGTCACTTTCCCTGTTAATGTTTGTCAACACACAGTCACTTTCACTGTTAATGTTTGTCAACACAGTTACTTTCACTGTTAATGTTTGTCAACACACAGTCACTTTCACTGTTAATGTTTGTCAACACACAGTCACTTTCACTGTTAATGTTTGTCAACACACAGTCACTTTCACTGTTAATGTTTGTCAACACACAGTCACTTTCACTGTTAATGTTTGTCAACACACAGTCACTTTCACTGTTAATGTTTGTCAACACACAGTCACTTTCACTGTTAATGTTTGTCAACACAGTTACTTTCACTGTTAATGTTTGTCAACACACAGTTACTTTCACTGTTAATGTTTGTCAACACACAGTCACTTTCACTGTTAATGTTTGTCAACACACAGTCACTTTCACTGTTAATGTTTGTCAACACACAGTCACTTTCCTGTTTGTCAACACACAGTCACTTTCACTGTTTTGTCAACACACAGTCACTTTCACTGTTAATGTTTGTCAACACACAGTCACTTTCACTGTTAATGTTTGTCAACACACAGTCACTTTCACTGTTAATGTTTGTCAACACACAGTCACTTTCACTGTTAATGTTTGTCAACACACAGTCACTTTCACTGTTAATGTTTGTCAACACACAGTCACTTTCACTGTTAATGTTTGTCAACACACAGTCACTTTCCTGTTTGTCAACACACAGTCACTTTCACTGTTAATGTTTGTCAACACACAGTCATTTTCACTGTTAATGTTTGTCAACACACAGTCACTTTCACTGTTAATGTTTGTCAACACACAGTCACTTTCACTGTTAATGTTTGTCAACACACAGTCACTTTCACTGTTAATGTTTGTCAACACACAATCACTTTCACTGTTAATGTTTGTCAACACACAGTCACTTTCACTGTGAATTTCATATTGTTCTGTTGACCTCCCTGACGTCATCAATATCATTTTCATCTTCTTTCATCAGCCTCCTGCTGCCAGTCTTCACTGTGAACATAGTTATCGTTGTCGTCTGTTCCAGTTACAAGAGTCAACGTCTTGTTCAACCCCGCCCCCATACCATTGTTTGTTGTTTTTTTGCTTCTCTTGACCACAGCGTTGGACGACCAAGCAGACACGTCTATCTGCCAGTTACGTGTGAGGCTGGCTTTGTTGTTGTTGTTGTTATCCTTTACCCCGTCGCATATGGGGAGAACAGAAAGAAAAGAAATTAGTACACATATCAATGGGAAAGACTAATTCCAAGTTGGTAGTGGGGTGACCATCCCCGCCCAGCTGGGTTGCAGGTGACGTATGGCCTTCAACTGTAAAATGTCAGGCTTATTTGGACGATTAAGCAGTCCCAGACCGAGTAGCGATGATTTCTGTCAGGACGTGACAGGGTGGTACTTGTAAAGGCCACACTCAGACAATACCCCATCATCATCATCATCATGTGCCCTGCCGCATGGCGATGGAGATCATGACCCTCCACACGAATCTATATCCTTGTCACTGCAAGTACATCTCCCACCTTCTCTGTCTTCAGCCACCCTACAAGTCCGTCCAATATTTTCTCCCTGGGTCTACCTGGTGTTCTCTTTCCCTCCAGCTTTCCTGTTGTGACCAGGTGTTCTAATTTCCCTTTCCTCAAAAAATGTCCTATAAATGTTGCTTGTCTTTTCCTAGTCTTCTTTATTAATGATCTTCTTGTGTCTGCCTCCATCAAGACTGTCTCGTTTGTTTTCTTTGCTGTCTATGGAACTCTCAACATTCTTCTTAGAAACAACATCTCGGCTGCCTCAATCTTGTTCTGGCTTTGCGTGTTGACTGTCCATGCCTCACAACCATGTAACAGTATCAGTTCTGTGTAACATTCAAGAACTGTCTTCCATACCCCATAGGTCCTATAAAAGAGCCGTCACGTTAATAAAGGCTGTCAAAAGCCCAAGCCCACGATGGTCACAGGGTGGGTCTTTTGGCTGTGAGGAAAGGCAGGTGTAACCCCTCAACACATCTAGAGGGCTAAAGTCAAAGGTCCCACACCTGAAGGGGCCTTCTAACAAATCATGGTACTATACAACATAACGCAAATGTCTACATGGTCATCTACATCACACCTGAATAACACTCGCCTGCAAAGGGCCTTCAGGGAAGATCAGCACCGTGCCCTGTGCCTCAACATGACCCCCTGAACTGCTGGAGCTTTTTACCCGGTCCATCTTGACACGCTAAGGGACAGGAGAGGAAAGCTGGTGATTTCTACAACTCTTGTGATCATAAAGCTGTATGGCAGCTGGCAGGAACTGGGAACAAACGGCCATTTTCATCACTAGGTTGGCCTGACAACATAGACAGTGAACAGAAGAAAAATACGTTGCATGCTATGTTTGTTTGCCCCCCTTCGTACTGTTGTTGTTATCGTTGTGTGTCTTGTAATCTGTTTCTTTTTGTTGCTTCTCTGCATGTTTGTTGTTGTATGGCAATTTGTCACCTCCTACACTGTCTGGATACACTTGGCCTTCATCTGGGTGCTGACATTGTCTAAAATCACAGTCTAGTGGTTTCTCTCTCTGGATTTTGAAATAGTTGAGGTGGGATCATGTTGCTCTTGAGCTTTCTTCTGTCGTCCTTTCATCCTCAGCTCAGTTCGTATTGCTTATAGCCCAGCATGATTACTACAGCCACATCAGGGCTAACACCACATCAAAAAAGACAAGCAGGTTAACATAAAAGACGACAATTAAAAACCATGCTCACTGCTCTGGTTTGTTCCATGGGTCCATGGTTGAGGGCTGCAGGTCAACTGTGGCACTGTGTCGTCTCACTATAGTATAGTACAGAACTCCTGGAACTACGGGCCGCCTCCATTGTAGCTTGTGCAGTTTGTGTTGGGTTGTTCACCAGTGCTGCTATTCGTGTTGCTCCGTGATATGTTCTACATTTCCCACCAGTCAGCCACCATTCTTGTGTACAATCTTCATGTCTGCTTTGCCAACACCTGCACTGGTCCCTTTGATACTCTTTGAGTCGTGTCTGTGGTGTGTCTTCTGTAGTATTCCCAGAGTCGGTCATCATGGTAGTCTGTTCTTTGCCTTCTGCTTGTGTGATGCATGTCCATGCTGCCAACACTGAGAAGGTCGTCATGGGCATCTTGGGTTTGTCTTCTATACACATCATTTCTGGTATAATAAGATTGCATTTGTCTCCCACAGCGCTTGCTCAAAATCTGCCCTATCCCGTGTCCGTTTGGAGCTTACCTTGTATGACTGGCCACTATTTTCAGGGTTAAGGAAAGCTCTCTGACTTGGTCTTTCTGGTGATCCTGCAGTGGCTGTGGTCTACACGTGTGGTATAGGCCGCCTGTCCTTGTCCTCAGTGAAACGTCATCATCCCCTTCTGCTGTAAGAGCAGATCATTTAATTTAATCACAGGTCACCATGACAACATTCTATTGGATATTGTTCTTGATATTTCCGTCATTCAGTAGCACCATCTTGTCTGACCACTGACTGAATTGTACCATAAGGGTCTGGGCTCAGTTCCGTGTTGCTATTCGCTGTTTCTGATTCAGAATGCTGGACTAATGTCTGTGTCACGTCATTTTTGTTGTCTGAAAAATATAACAGCATTCAAGAAGATTAAAAGCATTCTAAATGCCTATAAATTAACATCAGGAAGAGAGTTCTTGAATGTTATATAGAACCAATACTGTTGTACGGATGTGAGGCGTGGACAGTCAACAAGCAATGCCAGAACAAGATTGAGGCAGCCAAGATGTGGTTTCTAAGAAGAATGTTGAGAGTTCCATGGACAGCAAAGAAAACAAACGACACAGTCTTGATGGAGGCAGACACAAGTAGATCACGCATAAGGAAGATTAGGAAAAGACAGGCAACATTTATATCCATTTTATGAGGAAGGGGGATTTGGGGCACCTGGTCACAACGGGAAAGCTAGAGGGAAGAGAGCACCAGGTAGACCCAGGGAGAAAATGCTGGACGGACTTGCAGAGTGGCTGGGGACGAGGAGGGTGGGGGAGATGCTAGAGGCAACGAGAGACAGAGACAAATGGAAGTCCATGATCGCCAACGCCATGCGGCAGGGCACCTGATGATGATGATGATGATGACGAAGAAAAATATAACTCGGAATGTTGACGATCAGTTGGATGTTACATGCAGAAAATCCTTCACGACCACACACCTCCACCTCCACTGCTGACTGGTGCGTTCACAAGCTACCGTTTACTGATGACATCATGAAGGGGGGGGGGGGGGGGGGGCACAACACTAAACTGCAAGATCTCATTAACAGACTCGTTGACAGCGCAGGGGAACAACAAAATCAGTCACAGTCAATGGCACAACCAACGGCATCACAGAAGTCTACACTGATGGCCAGAAACTTCTGGAAGACGTCGACAGTTTCAATTACCTGGGATTTTGTTCACAGTTTCAAATACCTGGCGCTACCTTGTCAACAGGTGGCAGCTGCACAGCACACATATGCATCACAATTGCAATAGCAAAGGCAGCATTGAACAAAATCTGGAGAAACATCATCATCAGCTTCACCACAAAGTACAGACTACTCATCATCATCAGGTGCCTTGCCGCACGGCGTTGGCGATCATGGACTTCCATCTGTCTCTATCTCTTGTTGCCTCAAGCATCTCTTCCAGTTCCGCCCTCTTTGTCCTCAGCCACTCTGCAAGTCCGTCAAGTATCTTCTCCCTGGGTCTACCTGCTGCTCTTTTCCCCTCCAGCTTTCCCGTCATGACCAGGTGATCCAATTGCCCCCTCCTCATAAAATGGCCTATAAATGTTGCCTGTCTTTTCCTAATCTTCTTTATGAATGATCTGCTTGTGTCTGCCTCCATCAAGACTGTCTCGTTTGTTTTCTTTGCTGTCCATGGAACTCTCAACATTCTTCTGAGAAACCACATCTCGGCTGCCTCAATCTTGCTCTGGCTTTGCTTGTTGACTGTCCACGCCTCACAACCGTATAACAGTATTGGTTCTATATAACATTCAAGAACTCTCTTCCTGATGTTAATTGATTGGCATTTGTTAGCATTTGTTCTTACCAACAGACTATTAAGTCACTCAAAGCGTCCATCTTCCTCTACGGGTGTGAAACTTGGACACTGCTTGCCGACTCAGAAGAGAATTCAGGAATTAGACACTATGTGCCTGAGGAAACTACTTCCCATGTCCAACCTCGAATTTAAGACCACGACTATGTATAGAACCCAAGAACCACTTCCGGCAACTGTGCGGGACTGACGTAAGTTTGCTTGACACACATTCATAGACCATCCTTGATGACACACTGGAAGGCCATCGCCAAGGATGACAAAGAAACAGCTGGTAGCTGATGTCACTGAGTGGACTATCTCTGTTTGCCTCAAGTGTTTATTGCTGCACCTTCCAGACAAAGACAGCAGACCCAGTCAACTGTCAGGCTCCATAACAATTCCCAATCAACCATGCTGGTTATGGGATTAGAATAAAAGAAGACTGTCATTCCTCTTTCAGACAGACTGAGACAGCAACATGTACACACATTCACATCACTGCCCACCTATGACCACAACAGTTCATACAGCTGGACAACACAAAAAACCAACAGGTCTCATATCGTATATGCAACAGATTCAAGTTTATTTCAGACTCTGCACAGCTACACCAATGATTCACGCAAAGCGTCTGCAGAAATGGAACCCACAGCTTTGCAGACTATTTTTTTCAACATGATACATACATGCACTCAATGAAATCTAGCATGACAAAACAGAAACACGGAACTGTATACAGTCAAAACAAATGGCCCATTACCTAGTCAAATTTATAAAAACATTATCCAGTCACGGATGATACACTAAATTAAACTGTTCTGTGATCAGAATGTGATTTAAAAAATCCACAACAATAAGAAGAGCAAGTACCCAATACAATCTTACATACATTTACACCTACACTCATACGATTTGAGTCACGTCTTTCTGTGCAAAGTTACAATCATTGCATTTCAGGTATTTACTACATTTAAGTCTTCAAGGTGAAGGCAGTGTCTTGTCTTCCATGGCTGAAGAGGGCCCAGACAAAGTTCAGATGTCAAAGCTGTTTTTGTGAAAACACAATTTCACTGTTTTTGTGAAAACACAATTTCAATCTTCATCTCGTCTTTTTGTGACCAGTTCACTGTCAATTTGAATCTAGAATTTACTTATGCAGATTTCGCTGCACTCGAAGAATTCCATAAAAACCCTACCTGAACCTGCCAAGTATGTTCTGGAAAATTCGTTGAGCAAATTTAAAATCCCAAAGGCTGGCAAAGTTTTCAGATGAATGGGATAGAGGATCTCCCCATAACAAACATCAATCTGACACCAACAGGCCAGATTTTTTCCCCCCACTAATATTACGGGCTTAGGCTAGAATTTTTTTTTTTCACTAATATTACAGGCTTAGGCTAGAATTTTTTTTTTCCACTAATATTACAGGCTTAGGCTAGAATTTTTTTTTTTTCACTAATATTACAAGGCTTAGGCTAGAATTTTTTTTTTTTCCCACTAATATTACCGGCCGAGGCTGAATTTTCACATCGTAGGCTCTTCACTTCAACTCAAATAAAGGCTTGTATAAACACTCATGAATTTTCACATCGTAAGTTCTTCACAGCGACTCTATCAAACACAGGCTTGTACAAACATTCAAGGTCACCAATCCGGACACAGACAGACATCCATGGTTTGACTTATCAATGAAAGAGCATTGGTTCACCTCCAGCATCATCAGATTTAAAGACATTCAATCTCGGGGGCATTTTGACTTCACGTCAATGGGAAACCCCATGATTTCCATGGTGTTGCATTTAAATTTGACAACTTGATATTTCAACATTATTGCATTAAAAAAGACACCACTAAGACAGGACAAAGACTCCTCAATACAGAAAAGAAAAAACAAAACCCGTGGACTCACCTACTGCTTGATCTACTTCCAACAGAGTTATCATTCAGATGGATTTTCAAAGACTCCTGTCACTGATGCACAAGCCCCACTGTTTTAGAGAAGCTGGCCAGTACAAGCCATTTGTATTTCCACAACAATGGCACATATACTCATTCTCCTCCTTATACAACATAATGCTGGATCCATACAGTGCTATGCATAAATATAGAATTATACAGTTGGTGTGGCATATTTACAGTGGTCTTGTAAGGAAGTGAAACTCTGAAGGAAAACAACATCCACCTTGATCAGTGTCTACTTCTCTTTTAATCAGCGAATGTTTGACCTAAAAAATCAAAATTTATAAAAATGAAAACATGAGGAGGGGGAAAGAAGCTGAGAGAAAGATCTAGACACCCAAAGCCATCATATATTAAAATAGTCATAAGTGAATTGGTTATTTATGAATACAAATCACATTATTTTCTTCATGTCATTCAGCTGTGAATAATAATGGACATTACTCCCAGCCCAGATCTGCACAGAAGATACATATATGTGTGGACATATACATGCATGATATCATGTTGCATACCGCACAGGATTCCCACTTTTTCAGTTTACACTTAAGCAACATTTCCCAACAATTGTGGCTGTTCCCTCAAACACAACATGGAAAAACAGCAAAATATACTACTGGGAACAGAACAATTCTCTCCTCAGTATTTTTTAAAACTTGCGGTAACTTATGGAACTGGGTGACAATCACTCGGACTCCTCTGTACCTGAACAGAAAACTGAAAGAGATGTTAAGGGAACATTTTCCTACTCCCTGCTAGTTGCAGATGACAACTAAAAACTGGATGTTACAGTGAATTCTTCGCATCTGCAGTAAAATCCAACCATGGAGACTATGTTATAATCACACAATCCACTGCTCTCGTCATATTTATCCACTCTTTTGTTGGGTTAATTTGCCACTGACTTACAAAGCTTCAGCAAATGGACACTGTCCACAATTTCCAAAATTCAAGAGCTTCCACAACAGAAGCTGATCATTCAAAATTTGTTTAAAAACCAACTTCCCCTTTTCTTCTGTTCAGAAACTGACCTTTTTAGCTTCCCCCAAAATCTTCTGAAAGCATGAGAACCCTGCACGTAGCTATAAACATATCTGCACAAACTTTGCCAGTTCTGCCTCAATTTTGGAACACTGAAAAACTGGCATCAAGAGAGGTAGTAGTACATGTACATCATTGTCATCAATTGTCAACATCACAATTGTCATTCAACTTGCAGGCTGTTGCATCTTTCCTTCCACAGTTTCCACAATACATCCTCCCCCTCCACACACACACACACACACACACACACACACACACACACACACACACACACACACACACACTGGAGGAAAAAAAAAATCACACAAGCGGCACTTATGCTTTCACTTAAACATACACCATGGTTCATTTCTATCTTTCCCTTGGAGAAAACAGAAAACAAAACAGGAAAAGAGAAGAATAAAACAAATTACAACATACATACACACATACATGAAGTTCCATTCTTTTTCAAAGCACTGAAAGTAGAAACATCAGGTCTGCACACTTGGACAATAATCATCTTCATAACTATCAGTAGCACTGCCACAAAACATTCAATCTGTCTTCTGACTTGTCTGCATGAGAAAATGAATTGATACAGCAGAGAGCAGACATCAAGCTCGTCTCACTGGGACTATGTATACATAAGAGTGCCTGTGTGTGCCTCTGCAAGTGTGTGCATGCACGTACATTGAGAACCCTATGACATAAACTCATGACCATGTTTTGCTATTGCAAATGAAATTTGACGAACATCAATATCCTTGTACAGGTTTGTTCTTTGGCCAATCACTCCAATCCACCATTTCTCATTAATCCACAACAAAGGATACACACACACACACAACTGCATTTTCCAACTGTTAAAAGCACATAAATGCATGTGCATGTGCGTGCACACATACGCATGCATGTGCACACGCACACACAGAGAATATACAACGTTCAAGAGCACATTTAATACATACACAAGAACACACATACACAACTCTACATACACACACAGAATGAACAAGCACTGATGTGCATGTACCATCAGCAGTGAGCGACACACACATACACACACACACACACCATCTACAGAATTTTCCTTTTTGTTCAGAAATATCACAAAACTTACCACAAAGTTTCAAAATGGCTTCCAGAAGTTTTCAAGACCAGTTGCTTTTGCAGAAACACAGGACTCGCTCACTCTGTTTAACTTTGTGGTAGAATTTGGAGCAAATCCCAATTGCCCTTTCTCACTGTTTGCAGCTAAACACCATTACTTTCAAAACAGCTTAACAGAATATCAAGGATTCTGTCATTCTTTCCAAGGACTTAAAAACAACAGCAGCTGCAGCATCCAACCATCTCACCTGTTGGCGTCACTGGGTTCTGTGTTGGCCGCTGCACATCTGGACACTACAGTCTCCCTCCAGGCCGCTCTGTCTTAACTTTTGTGGACAATTTCTTGAATATTTAGGCCACTGATGTTGGTTATGTTCTTGATGTATGAGATGGGAGGTCTGCCTTTCTTCCTTTTCGCCACATATTTTCCGTGAAAGATGGTTGCCTTGAGGTATGTGTTCTTGTCGTGTGACACATGGCCAATGTTAAAATAGTTTTCTCTTGTTGATGTCTGCGAATAGTTTTCTGGTGTATCAAGTGTACAAAATGTGCAAAAAGCACAGAAAGAGACAAGCCATCATAAACTGGCATGTGTGTGGGTCTAGGATATAAAACAAAATTCAACTGAGGGAGTGACGGCACTCCTCAAACCCAGATGGGGCATCATAAAAAGAAACACTCACAGGCATCTGTCTGTAGCAGTGTGCTTTTAAATGTAAACTGTTTTGTTTGTTTGTTTCATCCTGCCATGCTGGCAATTGTCCTGCATTTTCAGGGGGTATAGCTTTTTGTGTTCACCTTGCCTTGTTCTGGTCTGCTGTTTTCTTTGCTGCCTTATCAACCCAACTTTTGTACTGTGTTAGTGCCAACCTCTCTATCTTAAAAAATGTAAAATGTCGTTTTGTCACCCTCTCTTCCTTTTCTCCTTCTTCTGCATCACCAGATCATCATCATCTATCTCTTTTTCTGCTTTTGCCACGCTTTCTCTTTCTGTAATATCAGCACAAACACACACATCCCCTTCCATCTCTTTCTGTAATATTAGCACACAAACACACACATCCCCTTCCATCTCTTTCTGTAATATTAGCACACAAACACACACATCCCCTTCCATCTCTTTCTGTAATATTAGCACACAAACACACACATCCCCTTCCATCTCTTTCTGTAATATTAGCACACAAACACACACATCCCCTTCCATCTCTTTCTGTAATATTAGCACACACACACATCCCCTTCCATCTCTTTCTGTAATATCAGCACAAACACACACATCCCCTTCCATCTCTTTCTGTAATATTAGTACACACACACATCCCCTTCCATCTCTTTCTGTAATATTAGTACACACACACATCCCCTTCCATCTCTTTCTGTAATATCAGCACACACACACACATCCCCTTCCATCTCTTTCTGTAATATTAGCACAAACACACACATCCCCTTCCATCTCTTTCTGTAATATTAGTACACACACACATCCCCTTCCATCTCTTTCTGTAATATCAGCACACACACACATCCCCTTCCATCTCTTTCTGTAATATTAGCACACACACACACATCCCCTTCCATCTCTCCCCCCTCCCCCTTTCATTTTGAGTTGTCCTGTCAGCATCTTGGTCTTTTGTTTCCACCAGGTATGCCATTATCTTGTTTCTTTTCTTTTCATTCTGTGGCTCTGTCAGTTTCCTACCGTTTTTCTTCAGTCCCATTGCTCTTTTTTGCTATTCCTGGCCCCCATCCACCCACTCCCCATCCCTCTCATGGTGCTTGATCTCATGAGGCTGTCTCTCTAGCTTCTCTCTCTGCAGTCTGGTCAGTCTGTTGTCTTCTTAAAAGATCTCTTTGTGTCCATAGTCCTCATAAGATCTCAGTGTCTGCCTTCCTCTTACAAAATCTCTAAGCCTACCTTCTTCTCCATCTCATATGATCTCTCTGTGTCTGTCTTCCTATCTGCTAATATCTACACTGTTGACAATAATTTCATTCCATTTCATTTCTCTTTCCTTTTGTCTTGTGTTAATAGTGTTGACAATAGTTTCATTCCATTTCTTGTGTTCCTTCTGTTTTGTACAAACATTTATACTGCGGACAATAATGTCACTCCATTTCATTTCTTGTTCCTTCTGTTTTGTACAAATATTCATACTGCGGACAATAATGTCACTCCATTTCATTTCTTGTTCCTTTTGTCTTGTGCTAATAGTGCTGACAATAATTTCATTTCATTTCTCATTCCTTTCGTCTTTTGCTAAAACATCTATACTATTGACAAAATTTTCATTCCATTGCATTTTTTGTTCCTTCTGTCTTGTGCTAATATCTATACTGTTGACAATATTTTCATTCCATTTTTTGTTCCTTCTGTCTCGTGCTAATATCTATACTGTTGACAATATTTTCATTCCATTTTTTGTTCCTTCTGTCTCGTGCTAATATCTATACTGTTGACAATAATTTCATTCCATTTCTTGTTCCTTTCATCAAACTTCTCTAAGAATACTCTGCACCTGGTGACATTAAAAAGTGTGAGTGTGTGTGTGTCATTAACTTTAAAATCATTTTGACCACCTATACACACTCTCATCCAACTTCTCTGCATGTGTGTGTGCCTGCAGGCACGCATATATATATATATATGTGTGTGTGTGTGTGTGTGTGTGTGTGTGTGTGTGTGTGTGTGTGTGTGTGTGTGTGTGTGTGTGTGTGTGTGTGTGTGTGTGTGTGTGTGTGTGTGTAACACCACCATTTGTTGTGGAGTTTGACAAATTTCACAGAACAAACATGAAAAGCAACAAATCATCCCTAAAATAATTCCCTTAGAATGTCTGAACAGCCTGACAATGAGCGCGAAATGAACAGAGCATAAGACTTTGCTACATGGAGCCTTATCCTATCACACTGGTCTAGTGGGTTGTACTGGTTACAGTACCTTACAAGATGGCAAGACACATGTCTCATTCCTAAACTTATGCACTACATATAACAGCCGGGCCTATGGTGATGGCTGACAGCTGACAGACTGACTGTAAGAAATGTGGAGATGGAAAGCATAGGATGTGGGAAGTAGTAACACCCAACGCCTACAGATCAACTCTTGCTTTCTACATGGACACAACATGACTGTTTCTGTACCCCTACCTGATACACAAACATTAATCGGTACACACACACACACACACACACACACACACACACACACACACACACACACACATGTGCACGCACACACACCCTTCACTGAACAGCCACAGCAAAGAGTTAAAAAAACTAAACACCTCCCTCCCCTCCCCCCCACCAAAAAAAAAAAAAAAAAAAAAGACACACACACACATAAAACAAAACAAATGTGGATCAAGTTTATCCAGTATGAATGCTTTGATCTGCACACATTTTATGCCTGTTAGTCACTGGGCATTAGCTTTTTAATTGGTTTCACAGGGGGGGGGCACCCATCAGTGATGATATTGATATGAACAAGATTACCTACAAAGAGATTATCATTAAGAGAGGGTTGGGGAGCGAAACCTCTGCACCACAATGTAAAACCACCACTGCGTGAGCCAAGTTCGTCTTGTGTACTTGGACGTCACGCCAGCCCAACAACATAAGGGAAAAGTTCCCGCAAAAATGTCAGCTCACAGGTCAGCGTGCGCAACACAGTGCAGGTACCAGCTCCAGTTAGACAATACAGCCGATCACAAAACAGATACATCCATCACTCGCACATGCAGAGTCTTCATATCACGCGTTGCATCCACCGTTTGAATCTGACTATCCACCATTTGAATCTGACCAACCCTCCATAGTGTTTTAAGGATTTGGGATATCGCTCCATATGTACAGTCAACACACATAAATTCACCAAGAGGGATAGACCCCCAGAAAGCTACACCACAAGATAGGCTGCTCTCTTCAGCTTCCTTAGTTACTACAAGTTGTGTCTTTGTTATCAGACATAATTTACTGTCACTGTTGTCATTATCTAGTTTGTCATTTCGTCTGTTATCTGCTGTAGCTCTGCCATCAGCTCTAGTCTCTACACTAACATCTGTACCTGTAATCTGTCTTTCTGCCCATCATTTTTCCTCCACTTACAGTCTATCTCTGTATCTGATTGCAACTCATCACCCGTCCACTATCAGGCTTCACTCAAAGTCTTTACAGTCGATGTTGCTCGCTTTCATATCATTTACACACACATGAATTTTTCCCAAAACTGCTATGTGTGTTACTGGTCAAACTGATGACCTATATCCTTGCCAGGTGACTACCACTGGTCCTTTCAGTATGCAGGAGCCCGCTTGCCAGTGAGGGAGAGTGAGGGGTGGAGGGAAGGTGGTGACCTGGACTCCCTGACTGCTAGGTGCGCAGTCTTGACCCCTTCCCCCCTCCTCTTCCCTCACCGTCACCTGTAGATCTTTGCTGTACTCATATGTCCTGCCCTGATCTCCTCTCTTTCGTCTGGTCTCTCAACAGCTTAGCTACAAGTAGGTCTGCAACAATACAATGACACTGTATATAATGGACCTACTGTAATTCTGTACAATCCATAACATTCTCATTTTAGGGTACATAGAATTCAGAGTATGTGTAATGGCATGTCAAAATCTTGAATATCTGTAACAGTTTGAAATATACTAAAAGGACCTTGGCAAAGTTTTGCATGACACCACATATTTCTTATATGATGTGACATGGCGCAGTTAAGCACGAAAATCAAATCACAAGTTTGACATGAACATGATATTGTAAGTTAAATCATTTGTAACAGAAGGTTAACACTTTACAGACCATCAGTTCTTTAAACATACCTGACATGACATCTGAATTCTACACTGTCATAACATTTCTATGACAAAATGGCAATCTCCACATCACTTATCTATAAGCCTGTAACACTTACTAACAGCACGGCCCTGTTTTAAAGATTGTTAGGAATATTTCTAAGGGCGCTGCAACAAGCTGTCATATCATGAGGTAATGTTTCTAAAGACATGTAAAGACACAAAACACTATCCAAAATCATATGCTATTTGGAGTTTCTCCTGTTCCCACTTAACAATACAGAAAAGACGTGCAGCCATCATTCATTTAACCCTCTGCTCCTTCCCCCAATCCACCACCTTCTTGCAGAAAGGTAGCGTACAGAATGAGGGAGTGAAAGGGTAAGCATGAATGCCACTATTTGATTATTACTGATATACCCAAAAGCTGTATATTCACATGGACTCCAATGGTGGCAGATTTTCAGAAAACTCTTCCAAATTTTAAGAACATAAAAACTATGTTTAAAAAAAAGAAGGAACAGAAAAAAAAATCCCACACAAACACATACAGGAAAAAGAAAAGAAAAGAACAGAGGACTGGAACGTTTAAACGAAAAAGGAATAAGCATTTCAAAATAATTCTTTCCTTTTGTTTGGAAGTACAGGTAAACAAGAAACCCCCCTGCTTGTCATCCTTTTGTTTGGAAGTACAGGTAAACAAGAAACCCCCCTGCTTGTCATCCTTTTGTTTGGAAGTACAGGTAAACAAGAAACCCCCCTGCTTGTCATCCTTTTGTTTGGAAGTACAGGTAAACAAGAAACCCCCTGCTTGTCATCCTTTGTTTGGAAGTACAGGTAAACAAGAAACCCCCCTGCTTGTCATCCTTTTGTTTGGAAGTACAGGTAAACAAGAAACCCCCCTGCTTGTCATCCTTTTGTTTGGAAGTACAGGTAAACAAGAAACCCCCTGCTTGTCAGTCACAGGGTTCTGCAAACCCCATTGTCAATCCAGAGTTTTTGTTTTAAACAAATCAGACTCCCTGACCCTACGCAAAACCTCATGTGCTGGCATGGTCTTCAAAAGGTGGGGACCCAGGAAACACTAAGCTGATACCACCAGCCACCATTGGCATTAGCAGCAAACCAGCCACTTTTTTTCTTTTTAACCCCTTGACTCTCATGCCCTGTCCACTAGCATCCTGCAGGAAGCTGGTGGAAAGGGTGAAGGAGTCTAAGGTTTAAGTTTTTGCAGTTGGAGGACAGGCTGTGGGAGTCAAAGGGTTAATGTTGTGGTCTGGGACTGATCTCAAAATGTTAGACTTGAATACATGACTTAACAACTAAACCAGCCAATTCACATGACTTAACAACTAAACCAGCCAATTCACATGACTTAACAATTAAACCAGCCAATTCACATGACTTAACAACTAAACCAGCCAATTCACATGACTTAACAACTAAACCACCCAATTCACATGACTTAACAACTAAACCACCCTATTCATTATAAATTCATGCAGACAGTCCACACACACGTGACCTCTGCATTTTCAGTTCGGCACTTTATCTCACTGAACAAATGGGGGTCGATGGAGGCTTGTTTGGGATTCACCAGAAACAAATCAAGAAAGTGAAATGCTCAACAAGTAAACACAAACAAACACAGACAACAAACAAGTAAAAAACCAAAACCAAAAACAACAACAAAAGTAATTAACTGCATAATCGCCAAAAAAAGTTTGGCAACATGGGGAGAATGTCAATAATAACAAAGAATAAAATGAAACAAGAAACACTTGAAAAAGAGGAAGGAGAATGGAGAAACAAACGGTCATAGAAACTATTTGTCAAATCCAGCATTATTAACCCTTTGACTCCCGCGACCTGTCCACCAGTATCCTGCATTTGTCAACCATGATAGCAAAGCAAAAACTTAACCCTTTGACTCCCTCACCCTATACACCAGTTTCTTGTGAGAAGCTGATGGATAGGGTGAGGGAGTCAAAGGAATAAGTTTTTGCAGTTTGTGGATAGGTTGCAGGAGTCAAAGGGTTAACAAACATTGCCCAAAATATAACTTAAAGTCCCATCAGCCCTTTCTTGTTTTTCAAAAAGAGTTTCAACTTGGATAGGATAATGTCACTTTTTTTTATTCTATGATTCATTATTTCTTAATTCATTTGTCATGTGTATTTAGTGACTTGAAATTTTATGTATCTATATCTATATATATACATATATGTGTATGTGTGTGTGTGTGTGTGTGTGTGTGTGTGTGTGTGTGTGTGGTGTGTGTGTGTGTGTGTGTGTGTGTGTGTGTGTGTGTATGTGTGTGTGTGTGTGTCTGTTTTAAACTTCTTTTCAACTTTTCATTCTGCTTCACAATGTCATAATCATGCATAACAAAACTATTTTTCTTTAACTTTATATTTTTATGGGTAAGGGGTGAGGCCAATATCACTTGGTGTGAACAGGTCCTAATAATGAAGAAAGAAGAAGAAGAAGAAGAAGAAGAAGAAGAAATGGAACAAACTAACTGAATGTCAACAGAACTGATAACAAACTCTGTCTCACCAAGACAGATAGTTGTAGAGTACTAGCAACTGAATCCAACATGAAACAGTCCAATCAAACCGATGTACAACAAATCTGTTAAGATAGTTAGCTTCTCCCTTCACTATGTAACATATGTTTCAATGAGGAGAATCACAATTCATAGGAAAGTGTGTTGTGTGTGTGTGTGTGTGTGTGTGTGTGTGTGTGTGTGTGTGTGTGTGTGTGTGTGTGTGTGTGTGTGTACGTGTGTGTGTGTGTGTGTGTGTGTGTGTATGTGTGTGTGTGTGTAGTGTGTGTGTGTGTGTGTGTGTGTGTGTGTGTGTGTGTTGTGTGTGTGTGTGAGTGTGTGTGTGTGTGTGCATGCGTGCGTGTGCGTGCGTGCATGGGAGAGTGTGTGCATGTGCACACATGCATGCATGCATTCATGAGTACACACACACATGCACGTTTATCACCTGTGAACAATATTTCTCACATGTTCATGATCAACTCCATATCAAATCTTGATCACATACTGTGGCCATCAGAGGGTTGCATTAGAGCAAGTCTGAATAAACCTGAGACTTGATCTACTTTAAGGCGCTTACATATACATACATACAGAGTGCACATGCACAAGACACACACACACACACACACACACACACACACACACACACACCAAAAGGTGTGTGAGGTGGAGGCACAGATTTTTCTCAAATCCCTTTTGAGCTAAACGTGCTTATTAATTCTATCTAACCTGTACTGTCCTTGCTAGCTCAGTTTCCTGACTTTGGCCATAATTTCAGTCAGTGACATCTCTGCGTCTCTTACCAGTACAACCAATCATTGCCCACCCACTAGGCCAGCCTCTAGTCAGCTTCCCTTGTTTCATATGCTGACCACTTAAAAATGTCCCCAGAGGAAACAAGAGTGATACAATCAGGGATGACTGGGAAGGAGTTGCTGTTAGAAACTGTAAGTACAAATTCCCTACTGTAGCTTCATGCACAATTACCACTTCTAATGAATGGAGGAGGGTCGTGTCACCCCTGAGGTTTGAAACTGAGGGCCCAGGATCGGAGACCGTAGTGTTTGCAGCCATAAATGAGATTCAGTGGGAACTGTCAGCTTGAAACATGCTGAAATCTTTTAGATAGTGTTTTATTTTATGAAGAGGTTCTACAACCGCCAATATGCTGCTGCAAAGTGTTTCCTTCCAGAGGACAGAATGATGGAAGGCTGAAGATGTAGCCAGGGCCCAGATCTATTGGGCTGTGGATTGTAACGCACTTGTAGCTCTACTGGCCAAGTGCATAGCTTTCTTGGCCAATGGATAATCCAGGAGATTGCTTAGGAGATCAAAAGGATATTGTTGCAGCCGTCTAGTTCTCTTACTTTGTTTCCTGTGACAGACCTTTCTCACCGACTTGAGTCATCTAGTTTTCTTACTTTTTTTTTCCCTTTGACGGACTTTTCTCACAGACTTCAGTAGTCTAGTTCTCTTTTTTCCTTTGACGGAACCTTTCTCAGACTTCAGTAGTCTAGTTCTCTTTTTTCCTTTGACGGACCTTTCTCAACTTCAGTAGTCTAGTTCTCTTTTTTTTTCCTTTGACGGACCTTTCCACAGACTTCAGTATCTAGTTCTCTTACTTTTTTTTCCTTTGATGGACTTTCTCACAGACTTCAGTCATCTAGTTCTCTTACTTTTTTTCCTTTGACGGACCTTTCTCACAGACTTAGTAGTCTGTCTCTTTTTCTTGATGACCTTTCTCACAGACTTGAGTATCTGGTTTCTTTTTCCTTTGATGGACCTTTCTCACAGACTTGAGTAGTCTGGTCTCTTTTTTCCTTTGATGGACCTTTCTCACAGACTTGAGTAGTCTGGTTCTCTTTTTTCCTTTGATGGACCTTTCTCACAGACTTGAGTAGTCTGGTTCTCTTTTTTCCTTTGATGGACCTTTCTCACAGACTTGAGTAGTCTGGTTCTCTTTTTTCCTTTGATGGACCTTTCTCACAGACTTGAGTTCTCCAGTCCCATTACTTTTTCTTCTTTGACAAAATTTCTCACAGACCTGAGTAGACTAGTCCTCTTACTTTTCCCTTTGACGTACCTTTCTCACTGACTTGAGTAGTCTAGTCCTCTTATTTTTTCCTTTGAGTGCTCTGGTCCCCTAACTTTTCTTCCTTTGACAGACCTTTCCCACAGACTTGAGTAACCTACCCAATTAGCTCACATTCTCTCTGACAGTCATCAAACACCAAACCACCATTTGCTATGACATGCATAGCTTACAATATGAAATCATCTGTCTGACCAAGCCTTCAGTCACCTGAAAATCAAAGAGCACAAGACAAGTCACTTTTCAATGATCTGCATCAAACACAAACATTCATCAGATCCAGAAATCAAACTGGACATGTCCAATTTCCTGAAATGGAGTTTTAAAGCCAAGGTCTGAATGGTGTACAGAGGTTTCATGCCTTTTGAATTTTGCAGCAAGTCAGATCTGGCTTGTAGGAGGGGAAGAATATGATATAATATCTGCACCCTTTGTTTATTCTGGGAAAGAAAAGCAAAAAGGACACAACAGGGGCCCATCCTAAAACAGCTGACTTGACAGTAAAGAAAAGCATAAGGGACACAACTGGGGCCTTTCCTAAAACAGCTAACTTGAGAATAAAGAAATGCATAAGGGACATGACTTTTCTATTGTTAGCCCAGCCGACTGCGGAGAGCCATATCAGGACTGTAACCATTTCAAAACATACTTCAACAGGGGGAAAAAAAGAAGAAAATTCAGTACACCTATCAATTCACTGATGCACATTATCTAAGGAGGTGCCCCTGGCGTTGACCACACCATCCAATTTATTGCACAGAGGATTTAAAAAACACACCTAATTACAAATTTAAACATAACAAAGGACACTAAAACATATATAAAAACAGGCCTTAATTACCAAAAATTGTTTCCGCATATCTTATTTCCTTCAAGCCAAAAATGCACTTAACACACCTACTCAATTATCAATCCTAACAGAAAAGTACATAAGACTTTATTGAACACATACAGGTGAATGGACCAGCAAGGCAGTAAACTATAGGAAGAAATGACAGAAAGCAAAGGAACAAGACAGAAACAAAGAGAGTCACAGAAAAAAAGAAATTTCTTGCACAGACTTTCCAGAAGGTGGGGATACTATTTATTCTGAAAGAGCCCCTGGCAACCCCACGGGGAATAGGGACATGACTGGGGCCCTTTCTACACTGGTAACTGGAGAACAGTGATGCTTTCCCCACTTCACTCTCAAACGGCTCTACAGTAATGAGGCAGCCTTCACCATCAATCACTCTAATAATCAACAAAAAGGTACGGAGTGAATCCGTTAATAATGTTTACATTCAATTTTTTAACATAACTTTTTGAAAATATTCTATATCAATAAGAAACATAACATTTAAAAAATATTATATACAAATAACAAGCTAACTGTCAGAGAAGTATGTACGAGATTCACCTGAAAGAAAAGCATATCCACAAATCAATAAATATATGGCCCATCTTGGTTATGAGAAACAATACCCAAATGACCTGTTCCATCATGGGAACACAAGAGAGCACCAGAAACAAACAGCATAAACAGACAAAAGGAACATCATGTACAACATACGCACAGACAAAGACTATAGAGACATACAGCAGGAAACAAAAGAGCATACAAACACAGCAAACACCAACAAAGGAAAATGAACACTCCAAAGCAGCATGCCGTTGTCCCACCAAGTAGACAACCTGACATGAGATGCAGCAAGAAAAATATACAGAAATGAAATATACACAATGTCAGCAAGACATGTAACACTTTCAGAATAAACAGCCAACAAACATTCACAGACATGTAACAGTCAGAATAAACAGCCAACAAACATTCACAGACATATAACACAGTCAGAATAAACAGCCAACAAACATTCACAGACACGTAACATATTCAGAATAAACAGCCAACAAACATTCACAGACACGTAACACAGTCAGAATAAACAGCCAACATTCAGAGACATGTAACACAGTCAGAATAAACAGCCAACAAACATTCACAGACATGTAACAGTCAGAATAAACAGCCAACAAACATTTACAGACATGTAACAGTCAGAATAAACAGCCAACAAACATTCACAGACATGTAACAGTCAGAATAAACAGCCAACAAACATTCACAAAGACACGTAACATATTCAGAATAAACAGCCAACAAACATTCACGAAGACTCGTAACACAGTCAGAAGAAACAGCCAACAAACATTCACAGACATGTAACAGTCAGAATAAACAGCCAACAAACATTCACAGACATGTAACAGTCAGAATAAACAGCCAACATTCACAAAGACTCGTAACACAGTCACAAGAAACAGCCAACAAACATTCACAAAGACTCATAACACAGTCAGAAGAAACAGCCAACAAACATTCACAAAGACTCGTAACACAGACAGAAGAAACAGCCAACAAACATTCACAAAGACTCGTAACACAGTCAGAAGAAACAGCCAACAAACATTCACAGACATGTAACAGTCAGAATAAACAGCCAACATTCACAAAGACTCGTAACACAGTCAGAAGAAACAGCCAACAAACATTCACAAAGACTCGTAACACAGTCAGAAGAAACAGCCAACAAACATTCACAAGACTCGTAACACAGACAGAAGAAACAGCCAACAAACATTCACAAAGACTCGTAACACAGTCAGAAGAAACAGCCAACAAACATTCACAAAGACTCGTAACACAGACAGAAGAAACAGCCAACAATCATTCACAAAGACTCGTAACACAGTCAGAAGAAACAGCCAACAAACATTCACAAAGACTCGTAACACAGTCAGAAGAAACAGCCAACAAACATTCACAAAGACTCGTAACACAGTCAGAAGAAACAACCAACAAACATTCACAAAGACTCGTAACACAGACAGAAGAAACAGCTAACAAACATTCACAAAGACTCGTAACACAGACAGAAGAAACAGCTAACAAACATTCACAAAGACTCGTAACACAGACAGAAGAAACAGCCAACAAACATTTGCAACAGAACATGATTCATCCATCCGGATTCAAGATGCCGACATTTCTGCCTCATCGTTTTACAAGCAGAAGCAAAAGCATTTACACTTTACTACCATTCTCTGATTAAATAAATAAATGAGTAAAGAACTATATATAATACAGGAAATAAACAAATATGAGAAACAACATTCTTCAAGACACTGTAACTAATCAAACAAACATGTCCAGAAGCAATGTTCAGTCTCAATTATCATTTAAACTTAAGGGGGGAGGGACTGACCATATTGAAAGAAGTGTGCATCTCTGTAAGGAAAAAATGTGTGAAGATTTTTCCTGCTCTTTATGCCATTATGGCAGGATAATTACCAAATAGTTTTCAAATGTGTAAACCGTTAAGGAGCCATGAATGCATACATGTGGATGAAAAGGTGTCCAGATCAAGGTGACAGGAACAAAGTAACCTAATTCAGCACACTGTGTCAAGAACTTCTGACAACATCCAAAATCTGATTCCCCTGCTATGATTACTGTCTTCAATGCACGTCAACATTTATTTCATTTCAACTCAAGTGTCTTCAAGGTCACAGTGACCTTCACAAGCAAATTTTCTGTCACCATTCTTGTACAAAATTAGAATGTCTTGATTCTGGTGTGTGTGTAATATCTGGCGATTGATCCCACAGCATCATATTCACAACCTTTAAAGTCAGGATTATCCACAGCAAAAGGCTACAATTCTGCAATGTGCAAAGAAAAAGTCAGTGTTGTCCCCTACCACCCTCATGGTGTTTTTTTAATGGTTTACTGGCTTCAAACAAATTTTGTAATGTCACATAGCAGGGCTGGTGAAATCCACTCGCCCAGTCGCCCGAGGCAAGTAAAAAACCTGTTGGGCGAGTCAAAATTAAAAACTACTAGTCTGTTGGGCAAGTGACAATTCTGACCCCTGTGGTTATAATTTATGTTGATCTTTTTTTTTTTTAACGTTCCGATCTGCTGATTGATTTCGTCTGCACTGATCAAGTTTGCTAACGTTCGTGCCAAAACGAGGCTATCTAGAGAAAGGCGACTCTTGCTTCCCGGGTGATAAAGGCAGTCAGTGCAATACGATCAATGTTTACAAATCAGTGACCTTTTGACCAATCTTGTAATTAAGTACGGATTGCGAAACCAGAGAAAATAATATAACATACGTCTTATCGAGATCAAGGAATTGGGAAGGGAAGAGTATGTATGTGCTATTGGCAAGAAAATTCGAGATACAAGAGCAAATTTGATGCATCACTTGATATGATGATACGTTATACAGGCATAAATTTCAGTTTGAGTGGATTTAATGTTTTCAACGTGTTTTCCCTTCACACTCAACTGCTGAAGTCAACAAAACACCACACACACACACACACACACACACACACACACACACAACACACCACACCCCATGAAGAGACATAATACTTATACAACAACAAAACACTTTGAAAGTAAGTGATTAAAATTATGAAAGGGGGGAATATTGCAGGATGACGATGAAGTCATTTGAAAATCAAAACAAACGACCAGTTAGACTAAATAAACTTTAGCTACATAAGCAAAAAGATAATGATTATAAACATTATTAAACTTAAGAATTCTCTCTAACTACACAGAGAATCCATGTAAAGTTTGAGATCTATCATCTGCCTTTTATATCTTTATGTTATCACTTGATCTCCCATGTTCACCTCCCCCCCCCCCCCACCCCTTCCCCACCCATCCTGATGAAAGTCTCCTGAAGTAAATCTGACTACCTTGTTGTAACAATGGTTTATTCTGCTAAATATTTTGGCCATCATCATAAACAGAATTTTACCATTTTTCGGGGCAACATGTCAGACTAGTGAAAATATCTGCGGGCCAGTAGATCTTAAAATCCACTAGCCCGGCTGGCTAATAGAAAATTGTAATCTTCTCCAGGCCCGCATAGTAAGTTAAAACTTACACACTACAGTATCCACAACTGTCTTTATATACAGCATCCTGCTGTTACATATTTACAATATGTCTGGATGTGCAGTCTTGGGGGTATAATGCTTATTAGTGTCCAGACTGTTATAAGTTTGTACGAGACCAAGCAGTAACATTGTGAGCGTGTGCTATGTTTAGATCCTAAAGCAACATACTATATTTAGCATCCTAAAGCAATATACCTGTATACCTGTACTATATTTAGCACATCCATAACTCTGTACGGTTCTAGTACATCTAGCACTTACAATATTGTAACCTGGGTTACCCTTTTCTCTTTCTTTTTTTTTTTTTCTGTCTGCTACACTTTCTACACTGCTTCAATTGCCACAATGATCCTAAGCACTTCCATTCTGCATTGTGATTGTGTGACAAGGTGGTAGTCATCGCATCCTTTAATACATGTTCTGGGTCAATCGGATCTGACAAAGATGCTCCTGCACATACCAAAGCACTTTCAGGTAATCTGAGCAACACCATACCCAAGAAGTGAATTAGTTTTTCTATGGTCCCTGTCCTCCGAACGAGTTTATAGCATGCTCTACAACGGACAGAAGCTGGCCCGGGGGATGATAAATCCCATGATGGTTCTGAGAGGACTGATGGGATTCAAACCCATATCCTCCCAGCTGGTAGTCTTGTACCACACCATAATGTAGCACCTAAGGAGTTTTCAGAATGTGCTGAACATCCACGTTATTGACCTGTACTACCCTCAGCATCCATTTTTGTTGGTCTTTGTTGTAGTGTCCATTTTGTTTGGACTGCACTTTTCATCATACGTTTAAGTCAGTGTTGTATTCAGTATCTACACAGGTCTACTTTTCATTTATAATGAACTGAAGATGTCCATGTGGGCTACACCGCATGTGCAAAGTGACAGGGATCCACAATGATCATGGCAGATGTAGGCTTACAACAACATCTACTGCCATCTGTGCTAGGTGTAATGGCCACACCTAAGTTATTGTGTGATATTTAAAATCCAAGATTTACAATATGTGACCTGTTCTCACGAATGGGGTCACAACTTAATTTTGGGGGTATAGAGATTTTATATCACCGGAAAGCAGAAAAAATGCTCTTTCCAATGATGTATAATTCAACTAACTGGAAAATCGAGCGAGTTACAGTAATTTAAAGGGAGTGGGTGATGGGACGGCCATTTTGAGAAAAGCAGAGTTAAAGAAGGACAACAAAATTCTCTGCTTTTTCCTTAGCAACCAGTATTCCTATCTTCATCAAACTTAGTGAAGTGATAGATAAAGTGGTTCTGCACTACATACTAGCTATTTCGCGAGCTGATTCCAACGGTATGCGATATGCTGAGGCCCTGTACGGTTTCATGGCCTAAATTAAAGCTCAAACACACGCATTTTCACGGAAAAAATCTGCACATTCTCGATGGGTTATCACTTTAAAATGTTATTTTAACACTCTTTCAGCCCAAATTTCACTTTAATCTTTGCCATAATTGATAGATTAATGGTCAGACAATGTGTAGGAACAAAAATCTCAAATCACCCAGATCAACCCTCACCACCTTTTCAGGCCCGTATCTCAGTTCACACGTTGCGACTTGTGACCCCGTTCGCAAGAACCAGTCACATATATTCAGTAACAGACTCAATATCTTGTAAGTTAGTGCTCTCACAGTGTGAACCTTATGTGCAAAATTTAGCATCTGAACAGTCAAAAAGTTTGTGCTGTCCACACTGTTAAAGTTTTGTGCAATATTCAGCATCTGTGAGTTTGTGCCACATCACATCCACATCACATCACAGTGGTTGTTCATTCAGGCAATGTCAAGGTTTTAAGACTAAATTCAAATTTTTTAGTCAATCCAAAATGATTAATAATATCATGGCTTCTCTGCACACTTCTGGTGGCCATGTTTAATTTTCTGTTAAAAAAAATCTTATTGTATGGAATGACACAAGGTTTACACTGTACCAAAGTATGAAAACTCAGCTTGAAAAAAAAACACACAAAAAACCACAAATAATTCTGCTGCATAACCTATACAACTGAGAACACATGAGACCCTGAACACTCGAGTCACTGAACAAAACAAAACAAAATCAAAAAAAATCAAACCAGTCCTGCCTTAAAATCAATCTCTTTTAATCAAAAGGTATCTTATCACAAAATGTCCCGAAGAGGAACACAATGAAGATTAATGCAGAACTTGCATTTTTTTAAAAACAAACAAACTGCTTCATGCAAATGAGTATGTCCTAATATTATGAACATGCAGCTGTTTTGCATGATTTGAAATTATGTTTTATGTTGTGACTGCCATTACACTTTGCTGTTATTGTGTTATATATGTTGATATTTTGCATGATCTGAAATTCTGTTTTATGTTGTGACTGCCATTACACTTTACTGCTGCTATATATATATATATATAATATATATATATATATATATATATATATATATATATATATATATATATATATATATATATAGTACCACCAACCAACGAAATAGAAGCTACAGTTTGTGGAGTAGCTGAGTCTTTTGACATTACAGAACAGCTAAGGAAATTCTGATGGTTGAGTTACAACTGCAGCAGGTTATGTGTGAGGTAATTGCCCTGGCTATTTTAGCCAGAGCAGACTAGGATTAGGATAAACATTCACCAAGAGCTTCAAAGCCAATACACAGATAAGTTCCTCTGTAAAATCGTTGGCACGGTGCACAAATCCGAGACATTTTAATTGGCCACTATTTGGTTCTGCCCTGCCGGCTATTAATAGCGCGCATCTTTCCCCTTCCCTTTCATTCTCCATACCACTTTCACCCGTCCAGTGGTGAGGCACAGGCGCGTGTGGAAGTATAGGCCTACAGATTGACCTAAATTCTAATAAGGAATGCAGCAGTTACAAAGTACTGCTGTAGCACAAGATGCGCTTCAGTAATGGACTTTGGTCAAAACCTGCCTGGCTAAAAATAGCACTTGCAGGCAATGCCAGCTGGCAGAAAGGTACCAACTAAAGGGTGTCAGAATGGCTGGGAAAATGCAGCCGTGTTGGATGAGATGCAACAGGGGTTCTTTTCTTTTAACCAGAAAGTAAACAGAAAAGCTCTGTTTAGAAGTGAACCCCTAGAGTTTCACTTTTTTGAACCAGAAAATAAACACACAAGTTCTATTTAAACGAGATGCAACAGGGGCTCATTTTTTGAACCAGAAAATAAACAGAAATGTTTTATTTAAAAGTGAACCCTTAGGGGTTCACTTTTTTGAACCAGAAAGTAAACAGAAAAGTTCTGTTTAGAAGCGAACCCCCTGTTTAGAAACCAACCCCTAGGGGTTCACTTTTTTGAACCAGAAATAAACAGAAAAGTTCTGTTAGAAGTGAACCCCCTATTTAGAAACGAACCCTAGGGGTTCACTTTTTTAAACCAGAAAGCAAACAGAAAAGTTCTGTTTAGAAGTGCCAGTCACTGTCATCTCCTGAAAAAGCAAGACTGTGTGTGGGTAAGGTCATATCCACTCCTTTCTGTGATACTTATGGCACTGTTCTGAATCTCTTTGTTCTAGACAAACATACTGTAAATGGAGACTACCATTTACTTCACACAAAGTTGAGACATACTATTAGGAACTAGTGAGACAGGAACTCTGAAGATCAGACAATACACGGGAATCCACCTATAAAGACATTCATGGGAGATGGATAAGTGTTAGTTACAGCAGTAGTCTGTGGTAGCCACAAGTAACAAACATCAGTGAACTTGCACAACGCTGATTGCTGCCTTGCTGGTGGAGTTCAGATGTTATAACATTTCTTTATTTTATACATCATTATTATTATGACGTTTATCAGCTCAGTCACTGAAGTATCCAAAAAAGAAACACAAACACACACACACACGCACACACACACACACACACACACACACACACACACACACACACACACACACACACACACACATCCGTCTAATATCACTTATAGTGAAAAGACGTTAAATTAAAGACGAACGAACACACACACACACACACACACATTCACACACACATGAACAGAGCATACACACACTGCTGCCATGTCGGCATTGTGTCAGCAACATGGTAAAGTGGCTGATACAGTTAGTTCTTAATGACACTTGAAGACAGTATACTAGGTGTTTGTGAAACAACACCTCATTCATACAAAGAGAAGCTTGTTATGTGTGACAGTAGGCTTTGTTCATCACAGACAGCATTTTACAGGAGGGAAAGAGAAGGAAGTGGGCTGGGAAAATAAAAAAAGTATGTCATTGCCGGAAACTTATTGCAGACAGGATTATCACAAGTGGATACCACTGTGTTTTGCACCAGGATAACACTCCTGTACACAAGAGCCATCATGCTCGGGATACTTTACCATCACTGGGTACTGAAACTCTCCTACATCCATGTTTAACGTTTCCACCAATACAGGGTATGTTGTGCAGAAAGAGGCACGACTCCTGGGTGGTCATAATGAACATGCTGCAGAAGTATCCTATGATGGGCTGGAGCATGTTCTGCATACTGATGCAGCATGTGTTTTGCATACTGATACAGCATGTGTTCTGCATACTGACGCAGCATGTGTTCTGCATACTGACACTGCATGTTTTGCATACTGACACAGCATGTGTTTGCATACTGATGCAGCATGTATTCTGCATACTGACGCAGCATGTGTTCTGCATACTGACCAGCATGTGTTTTGCATACTGATACAGCATGTGTTCTGCATATTGATGCAGCATGTGTTCTGCATACTGATGCAGCATGTGTTCTGCATACTGATGCAGCATGTGTTCTGCATACTGACACAGCATGTGTTTTGCATACTGACACAGCATGTGTTTTGCATACTGATACAGCATGTGTTCTGCATACTGATGCAGCATGTGTTCTGCATACTGACACAGCATGTGTTCTGCATACTGACACAGCATGTGTTTTGTATACTGATACAGCATGTGTTCTGCATATTGATGCAGCATGTGTTTGCATACTGATGCAGCATGTGTTCTGCATACTGACACTGCATGTTTTGCATACTGACACAGCATGTGTTCTGCATACTGATGCAGCATGTATTCTGCATACTGACGCAGCATGTGTTCTGCATACTGACCAGCATGTGTTTTGCATACTGATACAGCATGTGTTCTGCATACTGATGCAGCATGTGTTCTGCATATTGATGCAGCATGTGTTCTGCATACTGATGCAGCATGTGTTCTGCATACTGATGCAGCATGTGTTCTGCATACTGACACAGCATGTGTTTTGCATACTGACAAAGCATGTGTTTTGCATACTGATATACAGCATGTGTTTGCATATTGATGCAGCATGTGTTCTGCATACTGATGCAGCATGTGTTCTGCATACTGACACAGCATGTGTTTTGTATACTGATACAGCATGTGTTTCTGCATACTGATGCAGCATGTGTTCTGCATACTGATGCAGCATGTGTTTTGCATACTGATGCAGCATGTGTTCTGCATACTGACACAGCATGTGTTTTGCATACTGACACAGCATGTGCTTTGCATACTGATGCAGCATGTGTTCTGCATACTGATGCAGCATGTGTTCTGCATACTGACACAGCATGTGTTTTGATACTGATACAGCATGTGTTTGCATATTGATGCAGCATGTGTTCTGCATACTGATGCAGCATGTGTTCTGCATACTGATGCAGCATGTGTTCTGCATACTGACACAGCATGTGTTTTGCATACTGACACAGCATATGCTTTGCATACTGATGCAGCATGTGTTTGCATACTGATGCAGCATGTGTTCTGCATACTGACACAGCATGTTTTGCATACTGATACAGCATGTGTTTTGCATACTGACACAGCATGTTTTGCATACTGACACAGCATGTTTTGCATACTGATGCAGCATGTGTTTCTGCATACTGACACAGCATGTTTTGCATACTGACACAGCATGTGATTTGCATACTGACGCCGCATGTGTTTTGCATACTGACGCGCATGTGTTTTGCATACTGACGCAGCATGTGTTTTGCATACTGACACAGCATGTGTTTTGCATACTGACGCCGCATGTGTTTTGCATACTGACGCCGCATGTGTTTTGCATACTGACGCCGCATATGTTTTGCATACTGACACAGCATGTGTTTTGCATACTGACGCGCATGTGTTTTGCATACTGATGCAGCATGTGTTTTGCATACTGACGCCGCATGTGTTTTGCATACTGACACAGCATGTGTTTTGCATACTGATGCAACATGTGTTTTGCATACTGACGCAGCATGTGTTTTGCATACTGATGCAACATGTGTTTTGCATACTGACGCAGCATGTATTTTACATATTGATGCAGCATGTGTTTTGCACACTGACGCAGCATGTGCTTTGCATACCGACACATGTGTTTTCGCATACTGATGCAGCAAGTGTTTTGCATACTGACACAGCATGTTTGCATACTGACACAGCATGTGTTTTGCATACTGACACAGCATGTATTTTGCATACTGACACAGCATGTTTTGCATACTGACCCAGCATGTGTTTTGCATACTGACCCAGCATGTGTTTTGCATACTGATACAGCATGTGTTCTGCATATGGACACAGCATGTGATTTGCATACTGATGCAGCATGTTTTGCATACTGACTCAGCAATGTTTTGCATACTGATGCAGCATGTTTTGCATACTGACACAGCATGTGTTTTGCATACTGACACAGCATGTGTTATGCATACTGATACAGCATGTGTTCTGCATACTGACCCAGCATGTGTTTTGCATACTGATGCAGCATGTGTTTTGCATACTGACCCAGCATGTGTTTTGCATACTGACCCAGCATGTGTTCTGCATACTGACCCAACATGTGTTTTGCATACTGACCCAGCATGTGTTCTGCATACTGATACAGCATGTGTTTTGCATACTGATACAGCATGTGTTCTGCATACGGACACAGCATATGATTTGCATACTGATGCAGCATATGACTTGCATACTGATACAGCATGTGTTTTGCATATGACCAACAGATGCAAAAAAGTGGGAATTATTTTCTCAATCTCTGTAACTATATGCACTTACTGTTCGAACATGTATACACTATCCCAGCTAGCTCAATATTCTATGTAGGCCACAATTTTAGTCCCAGTGACATCCTGGGACTTTATCCCGCATGGTAAGCCCTGGCTGCTTTCTTTGTGTTATAAACAAGTCCCTCATGAGAACCAAAGTGGTGTAAGCAGAGACAGCTGGGAGGAAGTTACTGTTAGAAACAACAAACGCATGCAGCTAAACACTGATTAGAGGAAAAAACATGTTTAGCCTCAGGCTCAATTACTGTTCTAACATGTGCAAATCTAACAAATGTAGGAAAAGTGAGTTGCCCCTAAAGTTCAAGGAATGGAGATGTTTGGGTTTGCAGCCACAAGTGAGATTTCATGGCAACTGTCTGCCCAAGACATGTGGCGATCCTAACAGTGGTCTGTAACAGGGTTCTCTGAGCATCAATATGCTGCTGTCCTGGTATCTGTCAACAGGACAGAAAATGAATGTCGCCATGGCCCCAATTTTGTGGCCTCTGGAATTCAGAGCAATTGTATCTTCATTGGCCAACTAGTATGCTCAGAATCTCGCTTGGGAGATCCACTGGAATAATTTTCATAATTATCACCGTTTGAGATGAAAAGATGTCTGTGTGTGGCACAACTGTCTTGAGTACCATTTGAAACAGCACAGCGGACAGAGTTAGTGTTTCTTACTTGACTTGCCAATTATATCTGATACAGGGGTGAACAGATGTTGAGATGGTTCTTCTGAGGGTTGTTTTTTCGCCCTGAATTCTATAAGGAAAAACAAGGAGATGGGGGTGTCTTGATGAAGGCTGATGTCTTGTTTAGCACCACTAAGACCATGTAATTCACTCATATGTCTGCTGATGGCAAGTGCAAGAGAAAGGCCATTTTAACTAATAACGTCGACAAGGAGGCCTTGTCTGAAGACTTTTAAGACGCTTTCCTTTTGAGTGTCCAGAACAAAGTAAAGAGATCCAGGCTGGGATTCACCTGCGGTTCTGGGCTTCTGTGGTATTACTTGAAGAAGGAAGTTATGCAACAAGTCTGGGCCTAAAAGTTATGCAAGAAGTCCCAGTCTCCTATTCATTTGTGATGCAAACCGTGGAGCAATAACCTAGGATGATGTTTATCGCCCAGCCCTGTTAAAAGTGGAGGTAGGCCATGAACCCGAACAACTTGCTGTTAGAGGGGTGGGAAGCATCAACTGATTCCCTGCAGCACCCAGACACCCACATAAAGGGACTTGGTACTTCTGTGCCTGTAAGTGAAGGCAATTTGCAGGGCTTTGGAAGAGGTTCCTGCTCGCATGCAAATACTCTGACAAAATGTAACACCTTGTTTTAAGAATGAAACTCCCTCTTCTTGAATATTGCACAAAGAAACAAATCTACTCATCACCCCTCATTCTGCCAATACACTTTGCTAACGATACATTTACACCTTTTCTTTACAATAAATTTTAAAAAATTGAGAAAAAATTCCTGTCAGGGAAGTGGGAGAGAACAATAAACACATGTTGATACACAGTTTGAAGAAATGTTTACCTGCCACCGTTAATTTGTCAAAGGGGATACTGGGTTGAGAAATGTACCTTAATGTGAGTAGCACAGTTATCAAAGACTGGAAGGACAGAAACAATCACCATCCCTGGCTCCCATTAATGTAAAAGTCCATGTCCATGACATACTACAGGTATCAAAACCTCACTAGGGTCCGTCACCGTCACTGATCCCTTAGACTGACCGTCCGTCGGGCGCCTCTGAAGACTTGACAACAACCTTTCTCCACTCCTCCCTGCTCTCCGCTTTCCTTAGGGTATCCCTCAGCTCCAGGCCCCTCCACTCTCGATTATTATCTTCCCATCTCTTCTTTTGTC
Source organism: Monoplex corrugatus (assembly GCA_030674185.1). NCBI lineage: Eukaryota > Metazoa > Mollusca > Gastropoda > Littorinimorpha > Ranellidae > Monoplex > Monoplex corrugatus. Next base: position 19,517,556 of record JAPXFY010000035.1, read on the forward strand.
TGCCTCTTTTCCTTCCTCCCGAGAATGTGCCTTGCTGGATTGTCTTGGCAAGGCCCGATGATCGAATGATGTGTCCATACCATGTTAGTTTGCGTCGTCTTACTAAGGTCAGGAGGTCAGTGTAAGGCCCGATTTCATTTTGAATTCTTCTTTTGACTTCGTCATTCGTGATGCGATCTCTGTATGTGATGCCGAGAAGTTTATGAAAGCATCTCATTTCAACCGCCCTGATTCTTCTTTCGTATCCGCTGTTAAGGTCCATGATTCGCAAGCGTATAAGAATATTGACATGACCAGGGAATGCATCAGTCTGATCTCTGAGCTGGTGGCGATGTTACTGTTGTTCCATATGGTTCTGAACTTGGTCATTGCGGCTGTGGTCTGGGCTATTCTGGAGAGTATTTTGGGCTTAGATCCCTCATCTGACACGACTGATACCAGGTATTTGAAACTGGGCACACTTTGGAGTTTTTGGTTATTGACCCTTACATCAGCCGTAAAGTGGTTGTTGCGATTGGTCATTATTTTCGTTTTCTCGGCGCTGATTTCCATACCATAATCAGAGGAGGTCTTTCCAAGACGGTCCACTAGGTTGATTAACTCTTGTTCTTTTCCGGCAAGGCCGTCAATGTCATCTACAAAACGTAGGTTAGTGATGTTTCTACCTCCAATGCTGACTGTTCCTTCATGTTCCTCGAGTGCCTCCGTCATTATTCTTTCTAGGAAGATGTTGAAGAGATTAGGGGAGAGTAGACAGCCTAGGGTACTGTCTGGGAAAGTTATCAAGTCACAATACAACATCTGGAGGAGAGATCCTTATTCCATGTTGAAGACTGATGGAGTGTGAACATTTAATCATAAAAACAGCTCACACATTCACAGTTTGAATTTTAGCAGTTTTTCAGGCCAAAGCTTCAACTGTTAGTGCAGAGATCTGTAGCTGTACAATACCCACTCCAAAGTCTCTTACTGGCACTATCTTCTTTTACTACACATAAATCAGATAAGTCCAAGTATGTTCTCTACTCAGACGCCATAAACAAGGCATACGGACCTCATAGTCAGCGCCAGTACCCCTATTCACTGACATTAATGGGAGCCCTCGTCACCATGGAACATGGGAGCCCAGTAACCAAAGTTCACCTTTACCTAGACTATGCCCACACCCATGCCAGACTTATACTAGGGTCAATCTTTCAAGACTTCCTGGACACAGTTACAAGTGGCACAGTCAGTTCTCAGGTCGACGCTTTCAAGACAATGTTACACTCATTAAGCTGAGGTCATGTTCAATTTCTCCTTAAATCTGGAGTACAAGCTGTTCAATTTCTTGCTAAATATGTAGTACAAGTCTTCTTTCATACACATACATTCATACAAGTCTTGAAGTAACAGTGTTATAAAACCAAAAACCAAACAAAACAGGAGATCTAAAAAAAAAGTTGAAACAAACAAGAAAAAAACAACTACAAACAAAGAATACAAATAAAGTCTTGATCATGATGTCCATTGTGATATCTACTGTGTTGAACCCGTCTTGAATAAGTCCTGAGGTGTATGTGTCATGGTTAAAGTTGCCCTGTGTCTGTTGTTTAATGCCAGTCTTGAGGAAGAATATAACTGCTATAGGATGTTTGTGGGATACCAATACCAACACTTATTCTGAGTAAAGAGCTGTGAAACTTACAAATCCTACAAACTTTGTGCTAATAAGTGTTATGTGTGGTGCAATATAAGTTTGGTGTAAGAACATGGACTTCTCTTGAATAAGAACTAAAAAGCCGTGAAATAATGAATATAAATCAACTGATATCTATAGCAATACACCTCACTATGTATGACCATCTGCAGCAGCATCACTACTCTTTGAACATGAAATTAAAAATCTGGAGATAATAATCATTATCACATCTGCCGTACTGCACCCTTCTTCAGTCAGACTAAATCTTGTGATAATCTTTGGCATTATGCATATTTGTGTATGAAAAAAAACAAAACATCATGGGGTAAAATTTTTAACATGCATCCTATGCAGCCAATCTGTTCATCTTGGATTGCAAGGGTCTTTCACAGGCACCTGCATTGTTACACTTTTGTATTCTATAAAACAAAGGAAAGTCTTTGGGGCGTAATACAAAATGTTCACAGTACCATGCTCATCCATGATCCATGAAAAAAGAAAAAGTTAAAAGAGGGTGGCATTAAACAAGGACGGCCATGCTGTACACACCAAGACTACAGCGCTGGGGATAAGCCAGAGGACAGTGCATACATACACTTATGACATAAGCTCCATAAGTCAGTGACATTAAACACACACACACACACACACACATGAAGGGCACCCCACAACAAGGCATTCCAGTCAGCACCACACACATGATGTTGGCACGCTTGGCCAGCAAGCAGCCCTTATACAACAACAGTCACAACACAGAATGCAACTTGTGGGAGTTACCTGCCTTGTCACTGCAAAAAGGAGGAGGGAAAAAACAAGCATAAATAATAAACAATGACCATATAAATGAAATCAATTCAGATGAAATGCTCCAAAATGCAAGGCAGGTGTAAATGATAATCAAACGAATGACATTCAATGGACAACGAAAAGCTTGGCAAGACACAATTTACATCTCTTCGCAATGATTTGAAAGACATTTACATCTCTATGTAATGACTGGCAAGACAAGTTACATCTTTTTGTAATAACTGGCAGACAGTTACATCTTTTTTGTAATAACTGGCAAGGCAAGTTATATCTTCGTTGTAATGACTGGCAAGACAAGTTACATCTTTTTTGTAATAACTGGCAAGGCAAGTTATATCTTCATTGTAATAACTGGCAAGGCAAGTTATATCTTTTTTGTAATAACTGGCAAGACAAGTTACATCTTTTTTGTAATAACTGGCAAAGCAAGTTACATCTTTTTTGTAATGACTAGCAAGACAAGTTACATCTTTTTTGTAATGACTGGCAAGACAAGTTACATCTTTTTTGTAATGACTAGCAAGACAAGTTACATCTTTTTTGTAATGACTGGCAAGAACAAGTTACATCTTTTTTGTAATGACTGGCAAGACAAGTTACATCTTTTTTGTAATACTAGCAAGGCAAGTTACATCTTTTTGTAATGACTAGCAAGACAAGTTACATCCTTTTTGTAATGACTGGCAAGACACAAGTTACATTTTTTTGGTAATGACTAGCAAGACAAGTTACATCTTCGTTGTAATGACTAGCAAGACAAGTTACATCTCTTTGTAATGATCAGCAAGACACAACTTAATCTTTTTGTAATGACTAGCAAACACAAGTTACATCTCTTTGAAATGACTGGCAAGACAAGTTAATCTCATTGTAATGACAAAGACCCAAATCCCCAATGACACAACTTTAAGTATTGAATGGAGGGGGGGGGGGGGGGACCCTAAAACCCATCAAACTGAAAAAACAAGGTAAAACCAAGAATGGATTAAACATTTAAATTTACACTAAAACTGCAACTGCAAACTATCTGCAATTAATAGACACTAATGTGCACCATAATTGATCATAAGAAGCGAAATGTTCACTGGAACTGGAACCACTTTATCGAACACTGAACAGCTTGCATGGTGAACACAGCGAGCGCATCACCTTGATCTTCAAATGTTTCAACAGACAGAAGAAAACTAGATGCACCTAGCGTCCTGTTTAAAGAAAAAAAAAAGAGGGGAGACAAAAACGGACAGGCCAGCCAGGGTGGGTTCTACTTTGACTGTACAGGTCTCAGCCTGGGCTGCACCACCACAGGGAGGGAAAAAATACAGCAGGGAAAAAAGTTATTTCACCCAGCTATGAATGAGTACCTGACCCAGTTCAGGGTTAGAGTATGCAAAATGGTCGGGAGGAGAAACGCTAACTGCCCACATGTACCCAGCATGACAGTATGGATGTTTCTACTGCCTCACTTGTCAGTTTTCAATCTCAGTTTCAGTTTCTCAAGACGTCTCCTTGCTCAGAGTGAATTCCGTATGCATTACGTCACAGGTGCCATGCGTACAGTGATCATGGCAGAAGCCTTAAGCCTGCACACAAACCCACGGGCTGGCCAGTCCCTGAGGCCCTACCTCACCTACGTTTTACCTAGTCTATACTCAATTGTCAAAAATAGGTTTAAAATGAACAGATTCTTTTAACTTACTATTAAAAGAGTCCCTACCCCTCTACTTCAAAACAAATTCACACTCACTGGACACTACCACTTTCAACTTTTAACAATCATTTTCAAAAAAACGGGAACAGCTTCTGTGATCTGCCACAATGCATAAATGACATTTTCAAAGGGCTTATCAGTCTCATTATAACATGATTCAATAATCCAACAACAAACCAGGCAACAAACAAGTGTATACGATAAACAAATGCGTGAAGGATGTTGCATACACTATACAGGGATACACAAATTCCAAGAACAAAAATGGGGGTAAACAACTAATACCAACATAGAAAATGTACTGTCTAAATATGGTACATACGACAAAAATGTAACTGTATAAACATGGTACATACAAAGTGTATTACTTCACTGTATGGACATCTAGTACAGGTGAACTAGACATACATTTGGAAACAAATACAATACATTCAGAATTAAACACTCAGATGACAGGACTCTCATAAACTTGCCAACCTTGTCCTTGTCATTAATTCTCAGGAATTCACCATATCCTGAAATCACCTTTAGGAACTTATCACACTATTACCCTTAGGAACATACCGCACTTGAGTATTACCCTTAGGAATTTATCACACCTTGATGTTACTCTTGAGACCTTATCACACTGCCATTACCCTTAGGAACTACTCTTAGGAATTTACATCTTGAGATCACTCTTAGGAACTTATCACACCTTGACAGACCTTAATGTACAATCATAACTGAATACTACCTTTAGGGACTTTTACCACTTCCTGATATCACAGTTAGGAATGTATCACACCTTCATATTACCCTTACACCTCTACATTACCCTCAGGAAATTATCATACCTTGAATTTGCTCTTTGGGATGTATCCCACATCAATATTACCCTTAGGACCTTGTCACACCTACACATTAACTTTAAGATCTTATCACACCTAGACATTACCCTTAGAAACTTATCACACCTAGAAATTACCCTTAGGATCTTATCACACCTAGACAATACCCTTAAGATCTTATCACACCTTGACAATACCTTTAAGAACTTATCACACCCTGACATTACCTTTAGGACATTATCACATCTACACAGTATCCTTAGGACCTTATCACACTTTGACTTTACCCTTAAGATCTTATCTCACCTTGATATTACCCTTAAGATCCTATCACACCTTGACAATACCCTTAGGACCTTGTCAAACCTTGACAATACCCTTAGGACCTTATCACACCTTGACATTACCCCTAGGACCTTATCACATCTTGACATTACCCTTAGGATCTTATCACACCATGACATTACCCTTAGGACCTTATCACACCTTGACATTACCCTTAGGATCTTGTCACACCTTGACATTACCCTTAGGATCTTCTCACACCTTGACATTACCCCTAGGACCTTGTCACACCTTGACATTACCCTTAGGATCTTCTCACACCTTGACATTACTCCTAGGACCTTGTCACACCTTGATATTACCCTAGGATCTTTTCACACATTGACATTACCCTTACAATCTTATCACACCTTGACATTACCCTAGGATCTTCTCATACCTTGACATTACCCTAGGATCTTCTCACACCTTGACATTACCCTAGGATCTTCTCACACCTTGACATTGCCCTAGGATCTTTCTCACACCTTGACATTACCCTAGGATCTTCTCACACCTTGACATCATCCTTAGGAACTCGTCACACTTCAAAAATACCATTTGAAATTTGTCACACCTTGCTGTTACCCTTAGGAACCTGTTACAACTTGAGATTACCCTTAGTAATTCATGACACCTTTGACATTACCAAGAGGAACTTATCACTGCTTGATAATACCTTTAGGAACTTGTCACACCTTGATGTAATCCTTAGGAACTTATCACATCTCCACATTACTCTTAGGAACTTATCACTTCCTGATATTACCTCACTGATTTCTCATCTTGATATCACCCTATTTAACATATCTTGACACTGTCCTTGATAACTCTATTGTGTGTGCGAGTAAGACCTGGAAATCTTTAATTTCAGTCTGGTCTTGTGTGTTCTTGGTGACCAGTCATTTCAAACACACATTTCCATTTTTGCATTCTTTCTTCTTTTCTGTTATTGTCTGTTGTCATTAAATTTAACTAAATGGTATCAGATTACATCATAAGACAGGACACTCATAACAAGCACTGGACAAGAACCATATCAAACGTGAAAATTTGCTGTCAAAATACAAGTAAACACTGGAAGGGGACTGATCACAGGCAAGTTGAACCACTTTTCTTCTGATGTAGCTTCCTTTGACTGTCAGAATGGTTTTTGAGTGTAGCATTCACACTTTTTAGACAGTTAGGCCTACCATACAGTCAAGATGACGTATAGCTTCCTTCGACTGTCAGAAAGCAAAAGTAAGGGGCTGGAACTAAACAGCAGGAAGACTGAAGTCATGGTGATCAGTAAATAACATGAAATCCCCTCATGCAAAATAACAGCAAATGGCACAACCTTGACACAGGTTGATAAATTCAAATACCTGCGAACGATCATTTCATTAGACAGCAGATGCACATCAGAAATAGCCGGCAAAATCGGCTATTCTGGTATGGTAACAGATCAGGTAATGAATTTTCCAGCAAACCTAATTTGATTATCCTAAATCAAATACCTTTTTCAATATGTTTTCAAAAATGGCTAAATTATACATATGTATTTCCTGGTATCACAACAATCAGAAAGCTGTGTCTCCAGTGAGTTAATGATAATTTGTTACTGTGTAAAAATTACAAAAAACATGCTTCTGAGATGGACTGTGTGTGATATAACTGACATTATTATAATTATCATCCTGATAGGCTTCTATGATTACAAACTGACACCACTTTTTAGGCACAATCAGTGTACCCTCAATCTATACAATATTGGATCTACAATGTATATTGACTTGTCACATTCAAAGTACCATCAGCACTGATGTATCAAGCCCTGAAGTGCACTGATTAACCCTTTGACTCCTGCACCCTATCCACCAATTGCAAAAACTTAATCTTTTGACTCCCGCACCCTATCCACCAACTGCAAAAAGGGTTACTTTGACTCCCACACCCTATCCACCAACTGCAAAAACTTAATCCTTTGACTCCCGCACCCTATCCACCAACTGCAAAAAATTAAACCCTTTGACTCCCGCACCCTATCCACCAACTGCAAAAACTTAACCCTTTGACTCCCTCACCCTATCCACCAGCTTCCTTCAGCTTTGCTAGCATGGTTGGCAATGCAGAATGCTGATGGACAAGGTGCCAGAGTCAAAGGGTTAATGCGCTGTACACTTTTTGCTACCTTCACAGACTCATCAGCATACAATGACAGTACCCTCAGTAACTAAACAGTTCACCCTCCATTAAGTTTTTTGTCACACTATGCCAGCTGATGGATAGGATGAAGGAGTCAAGGGATTTAATTTTTGCTTTTCTATCATGGTTGAAAACACATGATGCTGGAGGATAGGGTGTGGTAGTCAAAAGGGTTTAATGAACAAAGCTTGATGCCATTACTCGTAAATCCCCTGTTAATTTTTCACCACACACTGCCAACACCCTCAACAATTCATCAGCACCCTCTCAGTACCTACAGTAACTTACCACACCTACCATTTACCAGTCACCCAACCTACCATTTGCCAAGTTATAAACAATAATAGAGGACTTTCTTTACGCAGTCATTACCTTATAAGACTTTGGAAAATACCCAGATTATGTTGCCAACATATCCCATTAATCAGATACTGCAAGTGGGCTCCTTAACTCAACAGCAAAACACTAAAAAAATTTACAAGTTTACTTGTCTAATTTATCACTTATCTAATTTATCCCTTGTCTAATTTTAAGTCCATGATAAAAGTATAAAGTTCAATCAATCACTGGTTACAAATGGCTGTAATCTATTTTCCAGCTATACTCCATAAACGAAAAAGATGTCCCCAAAGTCTTGCCAATTCAGTCTTGCCAAAAGGTCTTTTCTCCCACAGGACAGTGCTTGCATTCTGACTGTGGGAGACACAGATAGTTGTGGCCATAATGATCACAAATTGTCAATACCCTCATTAACTTCCTGTCAACCCTTTCATTACCAATTCTACAAACATACCTGGAAATACCACAACACCTGTCCACCACACCATCAACGTGACCAATCCTCAAACAAAAAAACAAAATGAAACAAAAACAAAAACAAACAAACCTATCAAAACAAAAAACCCCAAACAACAACAACAACAACAACAAAAAACAAAACACTCACAACTTCGTCTTTGTCATCAGAAGTCTCTGAAAGGTTTGCCTCTGTTGTGACGTTAGAGTCCATCTCGAGGTTTGGCTGGGGAGCAGCCATGGTTGTTGACGGAGGCGCTATCATCGGAGCCTCGCCGGGAGACTGACCGCTCGAAGGTCGACTCTGGGATTGGTTCGCACTGGTGAGCTGAGGGGAGATTGTGGGAGTGTCCACGGGGGAGTGTCCGCTGGATGAGCGATGGTGGGGGTGCAGAGTGGCTGTTGTCAGGGTGCTCTCCCCTGTGGGGTTGATGTCTGCACATCACAACATTCCTCAGTTGGGTATACTCTGTTCCCCTGGTACTGCATTTGCATTCATGTGTTTTTTCCCACCAACATCATTATGAATACTATAAAACATGATCCTACATAAACAGAAGTTTTTGCCTCTCTTTTAATAATTAAAAAAAAGTTCTAAATTCTAAGTAATTCCCAACCTCTGTTTCATGTGTTTTAAATCCCTAAGTGCAAAAACTGTCATGTCTTGATTTCTTAAGACACAATACTAAAAAACAGAATCCTTTGACTTTGATAAGTTTTACTACACTTTTTTACAAAAGGCTTCCTTCCCACATCTGAAGGCGTAAAACACACACACACACACACACACACACACACACACACACACACACACACACACACACACACACACACACACACACACACACACAACACACACACACACACACACACACACACACACACACACACACACACACACACACACAACCCTTCTCTCAATCTCAGTGAATTTCAACTCTACATATCCTGCCAGGATATTTTTTTTACAATTCTATCTTACAGAACTTGACCATGCAGAAAAAGTCCACCTTATGGTTTACACAGAAATCTTACTTTTACACATAATAAAGTCTGTATTACATGCTACACATATTTTGTTTCAGTCCACAATCTACAGTGAAGGCTAAATCCCTACTTGACAGAAAAAGAGCAATTGGTGAGTTTTATCATTTTATAATACATGTGTAGAAAGATACCTTTCAACAAAGTACTTACACTGCGTTTTAATGATCCAAGTTATCTTTCATATTCAACAGGTATTCCTCTTACCAGCATATGTTCAAAGTTAAACACACTTCAGCAAAATACCTGCACCACTTTGCAGTACTTTTCTTTCTCTCTGCTCTTTTGCTTCACATAATTTTATTTTTCCATTCTACTGAGAATTCAATCTGTCTTGTCATATGTTTTAACAAGAATTTATTTTGAAAAAAATGTTGGCTGGGTCAAAATCTAACTTGTTCTCTTCAGTTTGTAAAAAACATAAAATGACATCCGTGCATCAACAGCAAAGTGCATCAATGACAACACACACACACACACACACACACACACACACACACATACACACAGTCCACAACAATAAAACCAATTTGTGTAATGATAAACCATGTAAGGATGAGATGGAAGGGGTGGGGTGGGGGGGCAGGAATGCATGATGAAGGAGAGTACCAGTTGATAGGGTGGATAGAGGGAGCGGGACAGGATGGGTAGATGCCAAATGGAAAAAGGGAAGGGGCAGCATTCCCAAGCAAAATAGAGAGGTGAAAAAGAGGTGAGAGAAAAAAAAGCCCCCCCAAAACAAACACTGGCAACAACACAACAGCGTGTAGTACATCCATGAAAAGAATGACATCACTCGTAACCTTTAGACATATAAAAATGCATTTGGTTTTTTAGCTTTGAACAACATAACGCAATATTTCTCTATAATGTTAATAATCATGTTCGTATCAGGTGAGAATGTGAGTTTGATGTAAATATACAATGAATGTCAAGCACGCCAGAGATCACAGGTTTTAATCCTCAAAAAGGACAGAGCCTTTTCTCCATCCCTACCACCCAACTGGCCTATCTATGATAACAGGAAGGGGAAATGACCTAATAAAAATGAAAAATGAAACATATGAAGGAATAAAGAAAACAAGTGCAGATGATGATGCACAGGAAAGATAGATGGAACAGGTAATAAGAAGATGTGGAGAAAAAAATTTTATGCGGCGAAAACAAAAAAAAGGGAGGGGGCAGACAGGCAATTCCAACAATCTGTCTTTTTATACACAAATTATTACCAAACACCCATATTTTGTATTTCTCAAAGTCAATGTGACATGAAGCGCTGACAACAGTAGACTTGTTACAACAGTGAAAACGGAATTGAAATACTGTCCTGAGAAAGAACTGTCCACACAACATCCTCAAACACAGCTGATTTGGGTCTGTGCGACCATGACCTTGCACCGTAATATTCAAACTTGAGCACCGGCAACTCCTCAACTGTCCACGCCTTTGACCCAAAAATGGTAAAGGCTCATCCAGAAACAGCTGAGAAACTGAGAAAATCTCCTAGGCGTCTTCATCACACACACACACACACACACACACACACACACACACACACACACACACACACACACACACACACACACACACACACACACACACACATCCCTCTTTTAGGTCAATGTTTCAATCTCCCTGTTTTTACAGAAAGGAGACTGACAGAAGAATGGTACTGGATACCAGACAGATAACTGACAGCCAAGGCAAAAGAGAGAGGCAGGGACTGATGATCAGTTGACCAGACAAGACAGACAATCTGCACGATCAGTTGACCAGACAAGACAGACAATCTCTCAAGATGTGAGACAGCATTGTGGGGGATGGGGACACTTTTTCTTTTCATGGAGATACTGGGGTGGGAAAAGAGAGAATACATTCCTTTTAATGATGTGTGTTGTGTGTGTGTGTGTGTGGTGTGTGTGTGTGTGTGTAGGTGTTTAGAGATACAGGGGGTATAAGGGATACATTTTTTTCATATGGGGGGGGGGGGGCAGACTGAGGGGGGGGGGGATGACAAGATACATTCTTTATTAACAAAGATGTGCGGGGAAGGGGGGATAGAAGGGGGATGAAGGATACTTAGAGATTTGGGGGAAGGGGTAGGAGGATGAGAATACATTTTTACATGTCAAGGGGGGGGGGGGGGGGTTGAAAGATGAGATATACTTCTTTTAATAGATACTGAGGATGGTGAATAGAGGGGGGATGATATATATTTCTTTAAATGGAGATGTCTGGAGAGAGATAGATGGAGGATAGAGATATTCATTTTAAAAGAGACTTCAGGAAGGGAGGAGGGATATGAAAGGGTGAGGAATACATTTGTATTAATACATGTAGAGATGTCGGGGGGGGGGGGGGGTTGGGTTGGGGGTGGAGATATTCATTTTAAAACAGACATCAGGAAGGGAGGGAGAGATACAAGTGGGGGTAGGGGCATGAAGGATACATTCATATTGACTGAGATGCCTGGGGTTGGGGAGGAGGGGGTGGGTAGGGGAGACAGAGGCAGGTTGAGGGATACATTCTTTTCAATGAAGACGTCAGGGTGAGTTGGTTGAGGGGGAATAAGGGATACTTTTTTTAATGGAGATCTCAGGAGGGAGACAGACGGGAGATGAGGAATACATATTTTAATGGAGATATCGGGGGTGGGGGGGGGGGGCAGGAGGGCGGAGGGATTATTTATATTTAATGGAGATGTCAGAGGGAGGAGGGGGGAAGCAGATGGGTGATGAGGGATACATTTTTACTGAAGATGTCAGGGGGGAAGTAGAGGGGGATGAGGAATACATCTTTTTTAATGGAGGGGGGAGAAGATAGAGGGAGGGGGTGAGGAGTACATTTTTTCATGCTGGTATTAGGGGGAAAGGTTGTGGGAGGTACATTTTTTCTCGTTTAGAGATAATAATGATGATGATGATGATATTTATAAGGCCCCAAATCTTGATTCAAGAACCAAACCTAGGCACGCACTCTCACCATTCACCAAAGCAATCACCAACAACGACCAAATCTCCAGGGCACAAAGCGCACGCGAACTGGGAGGGGGAAGACAGGAAAGAAGTAGTGCATATGACCCCTGACCCAAGGCGTTTCCTCCCTCCGTCTCTCTCTTTCTCTCTCACTCACACACACACACACACATATACATACACACAAAAAGATGCTGAGCAAGGGTACACTCAAGTCTGTTCGACAAATGACCCTTGACCCAAGTTGTCATCTTCTCTGTCACACACACAGTCTCTTTTTCTCTTTCTTTTTTCCAACCAGGCCTTCAGAAAGGCAAAAAGGATGATTGGGCCTCAAGGGGAGGGAGCTGGGAAATGAATCTATCTCTCCAACAGTTCTGTGCCAGGCAGCTGGGTGAATGCCCTGCTCTTCACATTTTTCAACTGCTGTGGGATCTTTAATGTGTCAAGATCTGAAGAAATGGGGGGATGCATCTCTTGAACACACATGTCAGGGGGAAGAAGCCTAGCAGGGGATGAGGGATTTATTTCTTAATGGAGATACTAGGGTGGGGGTGGGGGTGGGTGTAGGGGATGGTAAACAAAGAATGCCAAGACGCCAGATGCATTTTTTCAATGGAGATGTCAGTGTGGGGAGGGATACTTTTTTTTAAAGATGTCCTGGGGAAGGGTTGACAGGGGATGGGGATACATTTTAATGGGGATGTTGGGGAGGAAGGCGGTCGGGTGGGGTGGGGGGAGAATGAGGGATGGGGGAATAAGGGACACAATTTTTATGGAAATGTTGGTGGGGGAGGTAGAGGGAGGATGACAGATATTTCTTTTAATGGTGATGTGGGGGGGTAGAGGTAAGGAACATGTGATACAACTTATTTCTTCTTTTCAATGGGTACACAAGAGGGAGGGACAGGAGGTGATATAGTTCCTCAAGGATATTATAAGACAGTGAGAAAAAGAAGGTGAAACAAACTTTTCACCATGAAAACATGAGAAAAGCGGAATGAGGTCAAAATGATACAGTAATACATATAAATAGATAAAAAGAAAGAAGAAAAATACAGAAATCTCAAATGGCAATGACAGAAGGTGAAGGAAGTAACATGATTCAACAAACAGGAAGAAGCAAACAAAAAAAGGACGGAGGGCAGTTAGGATGAGGCAAAAACAGCAAAAGAAAGGAGACAAAAAGAAGTGAGGAGAAGTCAAATGGAAACAGAGAACAAGAGGAAGAAGAAATGGCGGTAAGAGAGAGAAAGAAGAAGAGATGAGAGGAAAAAAGAAACTAAGATCAAATGAAAGAACAAGACTAAGAGCCTGAACCACAATGGAGGAAGTTCCAAGAAACCAACAGGCCAAGAGGTAGGGTGGGGTGGGGAGAGGGGGACACAAAGCAAGCAGCACACAAGGGGAGGGGATGATGGATGGAGCCGGGCAAGAGACATGCACAGAGAGATCGGCCAACTGCATCATTTCACTGATCAACAATGCCAGTGCTCCAACTACTCGTGTGTAGCTACACATCAAAAAGTCTGTATCCAGTTTCTGCAGTGCTGCATGCTCTGTGGTCATGTGTGCATGCCAAGAGCTAATCTCTCTCACCATGTCTCTGGGAGGCAACTAAAAAGAGGCCAGGAAAGGCAGGCAGAAAGGAGGAACAGAACTGACACAGAGGCAGAAGGCAAGGAAAGGCAGGCAGAAAGGAGGAACAGAACTGACACAGAGGCAGAAGGCAAGGAAAGGCAGGCAGAAAGGAGGAACAGAACTGACACAGAGGCAGACAAAAAGAACAAAGGCCTGAAGGAGGAGATAGGTGTGTGTGGAAGAAAGTGACCAATTAAAGGGAAGGAGATGGCTGTGTGTGTGGAAGAAAGTGACCACTTAAAGGGAAGGAGATGGCTGTGTGTGTGGAAGAAAGTGACCAATTAAAGGGAAGGAGATGGCTGTGTGTGTGGAAAGGCAAAAAGGAAAGGTGAAACAATGAGTAAAGGGAAGGAGATGGCTGTGTGTGGGAAGAAAGTGACCTTAAGGGAAGGAATGGCTGTGTGTGGAAGAAAGTGACCAGTTAAAGGGAAGGAGATGGCTGTGTGTGTGGAAGAAAGTGACCAGTTAAAGGGAAGGAGATGGCTGTGTGTGTGGAAGAAAGTGACCAGTTTAAGGGAAGGAGATGGCTGTGTGTGTGGAAGAAAGTGACCAATTAAAGGGAAGGAGATGGCTGTGTGTGTGGAAGAAAGTGACCAGTTAAGGAAGGAGATGGCTGTGTGTGTGGAAGAAAGTGACCACTTAAAGGGAAGGAGATGGCTGTGTGTGTGGAAGAAAGTGACCATTAAAGGGAAGGAGATGGCTGTGTGTGTGGAAGAAAGTGACCAGTTTAAGGGAAGGAGATGGCTGTGTGTGTGGAAGAAAGTGACCAATTAAAGGGAAGGAGATGGCTGTGTGTGTGGAAGAAAGTGACCAGTTAAAGGGAAGGAGATGGCTGTGTGTGTGGAAGAAAGTGACCAGTTAAAGGGAAGGAGATGGCTGTGTGTGTGGAAGAAAGTGACCAATTAAAGGGAAGGAGATGGCTGTGTGTGTGGAAGAAAGTGACCACTTAAAGGGAAGGAGATGGGTGTGTGTGTGGAAGAAAGTGACCAATTAAAGGGAAGGAGATGGCTATGTGTGGAAGAAAGTGACCAGTTAAAGGGAAAGATGGGTGTGTGTGTGGAAGAAAGTGACCAGTTAAAGGGAAAGAGATGGCTGTGTGTGTGGAAGAAAGTGACCAATTAAAGGGAAGGAGATGGCTGTGTGTGTGGAAGAAAGTGATCAGTTAAAGGGAAGGAGATGGCTGTGTGTGTGGAAGAAAGTGATCAGTTAAAGGGAAAGAGATGGCTGTGTGTGTGGAAGAAAGTGACCAGTTAAAGGGAAAGAGATGGCTGTGTGTGTGGAAGAAAGTGACCAATTAAAGGGAAGGAGATGGCTGTGTGTGTGGAAGAAAGTGATCAGTTAAAGGGAAGGAGATGGCTGTGTGTGTGGAAGAAAGTGACCAGTTAAAGGGAAAGAGATGGCTGTGTGTGTGGAAGAAAGTGACCAATTAAAGGGAAGGAGATGGCTGTGTGTGTGGAAGAAAGTGATCAGTTAAAGGGAAAGAGATGGCTGTGTGTGTGGAAGAAAGTGACCCTTAGCTGTTCACAAAGTCGGTAACCGCCATGCGGAAGAATGTGCCGATCCATTCGTAGTGGTTGAGATCGCCCGACCTTTGACGGCACATGTGTGGGGAATTTCCATCACTACTGGCTTTGTCTTATCGCCTGTGTGGTTAGAATTTTGGTCAGTCTCGCGTTGAATGTTCTAAAAATAGTACAAGCATTCTGGGATGCAAGGAACTTTCCATTCACTACTGAAAGAATTTGTACTGACGCTGTGCTATATTTGAATGCGAATACTAGGAGCTAGCTGTACATCTAGCAGCGCAAATGCAAAAGGGTTAAGGGAAGGAGACGCTGTGTGTGTGGAAGAAAGTGACCAGTTAAAGGGAAGGAGATGGCTGTGTGTGTGGAAGAAAGTGACCAGTTAAAGGGAAGGAGATAGCTGTGTGTGTGGAAGAAAGTGACCAGTTAAAGGGAAGGAGATGGTTGTGTGTGTGGAAGAAAGTGACCAGTTAAAGGGAAGGAGATGGCTGTGTGTGTGGAAGAAAGTGACCAGTTAAAGGGAAGGAGATGGCTGTGTGTGTGGAAGAAAGTGACCAGTTAAAGGGAAGGAGAAGACAGAAGACAGGAAGAGGACGGGAAGCGAAAAAGCCAAAGATCAAGAGAGCAACAAACACCAGTGTAGAACTCACATCATGATCAGCAGAGCTCCCATTAATTAACCCTTTGACTCCTGTGCCCTGTCCACCAGCATCTTGCATTGCCAACCATGTAAGCAAAGCAAAACCTTAACTCTTTGATTCCCTGCAGAAAGCTGGTGGATACGATGAGGGCATCAAAAGGTTAATTTCTGCAGTTAGTGGACAGGGTTTGGGAGTCAAAGCATTAAAAGACAAACTACACATACTGTGAAATGCTCCAGAGCATTCTGACATGACATCACACCACTCCCTGACTGCTCGAGTTCTAGTGGAAGGGTGTTGGTGTAATCCCTCTCCAGCTGGGAATCAAACCTGGGATTTTGCACTTCCCAGGTGGGCACTTTAACCACCAGTATACAGGTAGACGGTATAACATTCAATCATACAGCCAGTACACAACACTTTCAAACAATTAAAACACCAGTCGCTGGCACTATGCTGGATCTAATAATGTCCACTAAAGGCGGGAAATACACTGCATGTTGGTAACAGAACTGGCTCTGGTTTGGACTGATGTTTTCAGTCTGATACTCCTGTGAAATAATCAAATGTCTAAATCCCATCTAGACCCCAGACACTGAAAGTAGCACTTCTGCTCCAGCGTTTTTAGGGAAACAGATATCTGATCTAGAAAACAGCCCCAAAGTGACCATCATGGCACAATATAATGAACATGCACACACACTAGTCTTGTTCAAATAGTGGGGTGCATCAACCAGTCAATAAAGCAACCATCTGGAAATGAGAAACCTGGGTCTGAATCTCCACTGGCAGTGGATCCCACCCACATACCCCCCCCCCCCCCCCCTCTGACCCCCTCCACCAGACTCTGACAGTTGGTCTATGTACTAGTCTTTCAGATGAAATGATAAACCAAGGTCCCATGCAGCACGCTTTTAGTGCATTTTAAAAATCCCAACGCAACAAAACAGTTGTTCCCGACAAAATTCTGTAAAAAGTCCACATACATGAAGAGAGATAGAGGGAGTGGGAGGGGCAGAGGGAGACAGGGGGAGAGAGAGAGAGAGAGTGAGAATTAAAAAAAAAGGGTGGGTGGATGTGGGGAAGGGGTGTGGTGCTGTACTATGTCGATGTGCTTTCCCTGAAGACAGTGGACTACATTTCACACACAAAAATTCTGTTGTTTAGTTAAATCCATTGTTTGGAGGGAAAAAAATCCAATTCGAACTAAGCTCACACTGACCAGCCCATGTTTCACTCTCAAACGATTCAAAATCCTCTCAGAACTAAGGGAGCTACAACATGCACTCAGGTGAAGCTTGCTTCAGAATGTTGGAGCCCTGTCTCAGGACTGAACTTGGAAGTCATAACAAAATGACTAGAGGAAAGCGATGGTGGGGGTGTCAGAAGGACAGAAATGACAACCTACAGGAAAGTGAGTGGGAGAATGAAGACAAATAAAAAAAAAAGTTGGGGAGGGGGGAATCCACCGAAGGCAGACCAAAATGTGTGAGAATATCAGGAAGATGCAGACTCTTGCCAGGATGAAGTCAACAGTCTGAATGGGGCTGAATTCTACAACAAAACAAGGAATGTGGTGTCAGACAGTAAGTTTGCAGATACTGAAATGTAAATGGTAAATGGAAAGCGTGGGTGACTGAAAAGCTGAGGGACAAATGGAAAAACTTAAAAAAGAGCACTCTCCAACAAAGGAAAACAAAACCCAACCAACCAAACCAAAGACCTGGCTCAGTGACAGAAATAAAAGACCGTGGGGTGTGTGGGGATGGGGGTAGTGGTGGAGTGGAACAGAAGACAAGAAATGAAGGGAGAGGGGATTTTGACAAGCTGAGGTAAGAAAGATGAAAAACCAAACAAAAACAAAACAAAAAAAAGGGGGGGAAGGGGGATGAAAAAATGGGGGGGGGGGGATTGGCAAATGGGACCCCCCCTAGGAGAGAAGAGAGGTGAGAGGGGACAGTACCCAGGACATCACTGGAACAACTGGGGCTGGAGGCGGTGAAGCTGGGAGTACCCTCTGTGTGGTCCGTGTGGGTGGGCGTGGACTCCGACAGGCTGAGGGGCGGGGAGTAGCGCAGAGTGGTGCTAGGGTAGCGCAGGCCCGCCCCCATCGCTTCCTCCGACTGGTACGTGGCCAGCGTCATCATCTCTGACCTGTCGGAGGGCGCAACCATTTTCACCATCATCACTTCAGAGTATGCAGGAATCATTGCGATTCTGCAGGAATCCTTTTGATTCCAACTAGGACATGATTACAAATCAAAGGAAGAAGTATTCAGGGTGGCTGGGATATGGTCCCCATTGTTTGTGCTCTGCTTGTTTACTTGACGTGTCTCATAATGTCATGTGCAAATTAAAACATAATCCCACCAACATCTTTAATACATCTTCTCTCATCTGCACCAAGATATACTAGAGTTCTGTATTTCCATATCAAAAAGTCAGCAATAAATGGTAATACTTTCCCCTAAAGTAGAGAACCGAGTGATAAAATACTATAAACACGAAATCTAGATTAAGCAGATGTATTATATATAAAAAAGAAAGAGGAAAATGTATTAAATTTCATTGAGGCATAACAGCAAAGACTTTACAAGAGAAAAAAACCCACCATGAACAATAACAGCAACAATTTCAATCACGAACAACAAGAAACAAATATCACAAATACCTGCTCAGACATTTCTGGAGAAAACATTTGGGTGGGTAGATGTATAAAAATGGATCCGATGATACCATCTCCCCTCCCACACTAAGTATAGAAGAAATAGGCACCAGTTGCTCCGACAATCTACGACCTGAACCCTTCCCATCCCAATACCAGCCAAACAATCCTCCTCTGACCTGTCGTCACCAGACACTGTAATATTACAACATGAGGTGACATTCCTGACAACAAGAGAACCATTCACGACTATGACCTTAAAATACATGCCAAACATGCAAATTATACAATACCATCAAATAA
This sequence comes from Monoplex corrugatus, assembly GCA_030674185.1. Classification (NCBI taxonomy): domain Eukaryota; kingdom Metazoa; phylum Mollusca; class Gastropoda; order Littorinimorpha; family Ranellidae; genus Monoplex; species Monoplex corrugatus. The sequence continues at coordinate 19,536,680 of JAPXFY010000035.1, forward strand.
GGGATCAATTTCATTGGAGGGAATGGAAAGGCCTATCACTGTTATGATAATGATGTCATCTCATCTTAACCAATACTATACCTCCAATGAACCCTAACCAACATAGAAATCAATAAAAACAGTCCTGATGAGCCGACTAAACACTCTGAGATGTACACGTATACTATGAAACATTTTCAAAACGATCATTAAGATTTTAACTTTTACCATTTCTATGTTTTGTTGCCACTATGTTAGTTTTGTTGCTTATTCACCAATATGCTTACAAGATTAGTGCTTTTCATTGTACAAATCAAAGCACAACATCAGCATGAAAAAAAATATGCTGAAAACAATACAACAATAGGGCTGAAACAAGAATTTGACAGTTTTCTGTAATCTATTTGTCTATGGTTCCATGAAAATCATACAGCTGACTTAGAAAGCCCAGTCTCCATTCCACCCTGCCTTCCCTGACCCAAATATCTATTTTATTCGCAGTTTACTCATTCTACGTACGGTGGTTACTCATTATATAGAAAAAAATGTATTAGCACATAATGGACAGTAAAAACACCATTTGATCTATCACCCTCAAAGTTTAACAAAGAGATGCAGCTCTGCCAGTGTCACAAGAAAGAGTACCAAAGATTTCTCATAAAAACAGCCAATTCAAAACCTACACAAAGAACAAACAAAACTAAAACAACAACCATAACCTCCCACACAAACACAAGATGGTTTGTTTCATTAGTTTAGAGAGTTCAAAATCTGAAACTGCACAAGAAATACAGTCTTTTCAAAAAACTTCTGGGCATGAAACAAAATGCATAAATACTTCACTGTAACACAAACTTCCTTCACAGAGTATACACATGAAAAAGTTGAAAATCTGATTGACCTGAAAGCACAGAGTAAAATACGAATAAAAATACAGAATGTAAAATGTAACCAGAGCTTCAGGTATACAGAACAATACAGAAAACACTGACAATAAGATTATTCTTGTTCAATATTAGAGACAACAAACAACAATATATCTGAAATTAGATGCTAGAACTGGTGATAGCCACACACTCATCTACCCAATACTACACTCCAATGGATCCTAACCAACCCAGAAATCAATAATAGTAGTCCTGATAAGCTGACACTAGTGACAGAACACTGGCACAGTGGCGAAGCATTGGTGCTCTGAGTCCCATGTGCACCCTCCAGTGTTTCTTGTTAATCTGGGCTTGTGGCTTGGCTACTGACTTCTGGGAATCAGGCTTAATGACCGCAGGGAAAGACCTGCTGGTTGCTTGGAAAGATGGCAAACTTGGGATCCCTTTCAAGGCATGTCAGACTTAACTGAACAGCCAAATGGGCTGTGTCTAGCCACTTTTGCAGCTGTTCAAACATGCCCTTTTGTGGAGTAAAGCAACACTGGGAGCTTCCGCCTGCAATGTGTGGAGACTCATAAGGAGAAAAGAGCAAGCAGTTATGCGAGCTAGTGACAGGTCAGACTGCCCAAAAGAGAAACTGAAGGCCCAGAGTAAGAGCGAGAAGGGCTCTTCCATTCTGTCTTGATCCAGTGGCTGGGCTGGACCTGGTTGGTGCATGTTATGTGGCTATGTCACAGGGTTTTTCATCTCCCCACCTTACCACTCAGTTTGTAAACAAGGTAACTGATGATGGGTTCGAATGGGTCATGCAACGCATGGACAACCCTACCCCACCTCCCAGCTTGATGACATGGCTATCGAGTGGCACTGGGTGGTTAATGTCAGGAGAGTGGCGTGGCATCGGTGCTCCGGGTCCCATCCGCATCCTCGGGTATTTCTTGTTAACTTTGGCTTGTGGCTTGGGATTCAGGCCTGATGACCGGGAAAGACCTGCTGGCTGCTCGGAAAGACAGCAAACTTGGGATCCCATTTGGTGCATGTCAGACTTTGCTGAACAGTAAAATGGGCTGTGTCTGGAGCATCATGCCTGGCCACTTATGCGGCCGTTCAAATACCCCCATGGTTGAAGTAAGGCAACGTTGGGAGCTTCCGACTGCCAGCCGTCAAGACTATTGTAAGGGGACAGGAGCTGGCAGTTATGCAAGCTGGTGGCAAGGCAGGCTGCCTAAAAGAGAGATGAAGAACCCCCCCCCCCCCCCACCCCGGCCTGATGAAATGGCTATTAAGTGGCGTCAGGAACTTGAAAGGCAATTGTCTGGACAGTGGTGAGCTGTAGGTCCCATCTGCACCCTCGGGAATTTCATGTTAAATTTAACTAGAAAACAGTGACAATAAGAATAACAATATCAGAGATAACAAACAACGTTGAACTGAGATTAGATTCTACAATTGGTGATATGAGCACTGTAGTGAATCACTTTTGGGTAAATGTATAACAGGAAAAATCAAACAACACACACCTGAATGCCAAGTTTGGTAAACGAACAACAGAAGAAAACAAAAACCACACCAAAACAAAAAAAACACCCTCTAGGGTATACATCATTCAAAACTGAGCCCACGGCCAGAGAAAAAGGAATCAATACCACATCCAATCAAAGCTCTTTTTTTTTGTTGTTTCAACATGTATGATTGATAAATATATGGTCCATGCATATTTTCATAAATATCCATGCATGATCTAACAAAAATTTTTTCCCTGAATCACACACAGAATCACACACATACACAAACTGAAGTAAGATCAAAATATTTTGACAAGGTTCATGAATAGTTCATGCTCTCACTTCTGTCTTCTCTGTCTTGAAAAAGTAATACCAAAAAAATAAAAATAAAACCAAAAACAAAAAAAAAAAGCAACCTGCTGCCATCATCTGAAATTGATCACTCTCAGGCAACTTCTGTGAATACTGGCACAGAAGACAGCCAATGATAATCACAAGAAACAGTAACATCACCAGCTAACCCTACAGGAACTCTTTCCCTCTGCACTCAGCGGCCATGCCAAAGTCTAGGCTACAAGCACAAGCATTCTCCATATAACAACACAACATTCTCTCATCTCATTATCAGATATGGGGCTGATACAGTTTTCAACTAGACCAGGGGAGGGGGAGGGGGAGTTATTACTGTTAATGTTAGTTTTGCTTTCAAAGCCAAGCCAACTGTGCAAGGCCATATCAGGGCTATAACAATCTATAAACAATCTAAACAATCTGAAAACATACACAATATTTCAACAGGAAAAAAACAACAACTGAAAACATAAGTAAATACACATGTCAATGCATTCATGCACATAATCTAAGAATATGCCCTGGTGTTGACCACTCTGTCCACTTTATCATACAGAGGATTTAACCAAAAGGGAGAAACAAAGAGAATGACAGAAAGGAAAACTTCTAGTACAGAATATACTTATACTGAAAAAGCCCCTGGCATCCCAACAGGGGGGGACTTGACTATGTGTTCCTTGCAGAATTTTTAATGAGGGTCAAATTGATCCCTTGCCAAAAGAAAACTAGAGTCAAAAAGCAAAAACTTGAGGATCATACACAATATTTTCAAAATCACTTTGAATTACGTTAACTTCGATCACTGACAAGAATTCTGGATTCTTAAAATGGACAGTTTAACCCTGTGACTCCCACACCCTGTCCACCAACTGCAAAAACTGAACCCTTTGACTCCTTCACCCTATCCACCAGCTTTCGAAGTGTGGCTAGATCATGAGACAAAATCAAAGAATCAGATCTGGGCAAAGGAACAAAGTGAACCAAGTAAGAAAATTGAATCAAACGACTGACCCCAAGGAAGAATATGAGCCAAGGGCAATGAACCAAGAAAAGCTGGGCCCAGGAAGACTTGAGTCTGAGAGGAAGACTGAATTAAGACTGAACCAAGAAAAGCTGGGCCCAGGAAGACTTGAGCCTGAGAGGAAGACTAAATTAAGACTGAACCAAGAAAAGCCCAGGAAGACTTGAGCCTGAGAGGAAGACTAAATTAAGACTGAACCAAGGAAGGCTGGGCCCAGGAAGACTTGAGCCTGAGAGGAAGACTAAATCAAGACTGAACAAGAAAGAAAACTGAACCAAGGCAGAGAACTGAACTGAGGGAGAGGACTGTTATTGTTGTTTAAAGTCCAGCCGACTGCCTAAAGCCATATCAAGGCTATAACCGCTTCATAGCATACATAATACTTCAACAGGAAAAAAAAAAAGAGAAGAAAATTATGTACACATATCAATGCATTAGTGCATACAATCTCAGGACATGTCCCCGCACAGGGGATTTAAAAAACACACCTGAACACAAATTAAACATACCTAAGGACACCAAAACACATGTAAAAACGGACATAAATTACCTAAAACTGCTTCTGTGTATCTCCCCTCCCTAGGGCCAAAATCACTTAATATATGTAGCCAATTATCAATCCTAACAAAAAGTATGTAAGACTTTATTGAAGACACACAGGTCAATGGACCAGCAAGGCAGAAAATGATAAGAAGAAATGAAAGAAAGCAAAGGAACAAGGCAGAAACAAAGAAAGTGACAGAGAAGAGGACATTTCTAGCACAGAATTTCCAGAAGGCGGGGATGCTATTTATACTGAAAGAGCCCCTGGCATCCCCATAGGGGGAGAGGAAGAGGACTGAACTGAAGAGACTGAACCACAAAAGATGACTGAACCAAGGAAGTAGTCTGAACGGCAGAACCAAAACAAGACAGACTCAAAGCAGAGACTGAACCAAAGAAGAAGACCGAACCAAGAGAAGACTGAACCAGTCACAGAAAGACAAAGTAGGACTGGAAAGTGGAATCGGAACTGGAAATAAATTGAACTAAAATGAAACAAAATGTTGTTTTCCAACAGTAGAGATAATAGCACACATATGTGCCATTGCTAAACTACTTGTAGCTGCACTAAAAAACAGCAAACAGGATATACTGCATAAATATTAGAATTAAAAACAAAGTAGACAAACAGCAAATAAAACAATAAGACATCTGACTATATACACAATAAAAGTATAAACATATATTCACGAGAGAGAGAGAAAGAGAGAGAGAGAGAGAGTGTGTGTGTGTATGTGTGTTATGTGTGTGTGTGTGTGTGTGTAGTGTGTGTGTGTGTGTGTGTGTGTGTGTGTGTGTGTGTGTGTGTGTGTGTGTATGTGTGTGTGTGTGTGTGTGTGTGTGTGTGTGTGTGTGTGTGTGTGTGTGTGTGTGTGTGTGTGTGTGTGTGTGTGTGTGTGTGTGTGTGCCACTGGCATGAAGATGCTCCATCACACAATTTATTTCTTTATTTATGCCAGCAATTGTCTGGTAGATCTCTTGAGCCCTGTGTACTGACTGTCTTACAGTGGGAGGACAGGATGGACCTCTCAGACACTAGGGAACGGACAGCTCATGATGATGTGCAGGTTGGGACTGAACTAGGGACATCAGGTCTTGATCCCACTGCTTTAACAACTGAGCCAGCCTGCCTATACATATACTGAACCAGGACAGAGCAGTAAATGGAAGTACTCTCAGGAAAAATACTGCACCATGAAAGAAAAAGGTACTAGTCTAAAGAAGCCAACTGAAATGAGACCAGAAACAGGGTGATCGGGGCAACATAAGCAACTCTGGTTCAGCTTGGAAAGACCAAACTAGCATAGTTAAACAAGGATACAGACTGAGCTACGACAGAAGACTGCAAATAGAGTTGAGCCTCCAGGCATACACCAAGCCATGCTCATGTCACACACCATGCACAGCCTAAGGATGGACCTTGAAGGGTTAATTCTAGCACGGGGCAAGTTCAAGTTCATACTGCCTACAGCCCAGCCAACTATCAGAGCCATATCACGGCTAACACCACGCTAAAAACAACCAGGTTAAGATAAAAGACAACAGTAAAAAACCATGCTCACTGTTAGTCTTGCAAGTCTATAGTGCAACTAAAGACAACTATACTCAGCTGTAAAATCATATCAGGTGAAATCTATTGATCTCTTGCAAAAACTGGAAAACTGCATCAGGAGGGACATCTTAGCGAGAGGCAAAAAGACTAGAGCTCAGAGGTAAAACTGATTTGTATTGTAAAAGGATGAGGCAACTGTGATGTTTCACAATTAGAAGACCAACTAAGGAAGCACAATGAACCAAGGAATGATGGTGGGGAAATGTACTAAACCAAAATTAGAGGAGCAGATAAGTATGGTGGGGCAAATACTGATCAAGACAATGGAAGAAGATGGAATAAGGAAAAATCTTAAGAAGAATGTCTTGAGTGGCAGGGGGGAAATACTGGTTGATTAAAAGAAATGTGAGGAAAAAGTTGCTGCCTATCCCTCGGGCTGTAGGGGAGTGAGATGCTAATTCAATTTTACTCAGGGTCAGCATTATGATGGTGACCTTCTGCTTACTGAGCATCTTCCTTGCTTCTTTAACTTTCCAAACTGTGAACAGGGTGAACTGGATACACTGACATTTTTCTTCAGCCAGACTCAAACCCACACAATCAGACTATAAGTTGGGAGCTCTACCTCAACACCAACCAGGTCTCCTCATGATGAAACAGACTATGGAAGAAAACTGAAGATTAGGGACGGGCTCTCAACCTGACAACAGACAAAAATGACTGTTTATGGATTAAAAAAACAAATTCTGAAGCAGTCTTGGAAAGGCTGGACAGCAGACTGAACTAGGACAACTCTACACAGTTGAGACAATGAGAACAATGACTAACCAGGCAGTAAAGGCGATTGTTGCTCCATACCCCTGAAGTCATAGGTCAGTGAGATGGTTTACATTTCTACTTTCTCAGGACAAACAACTTAACAGGTGTTCAACATTCCCTCTCCCTTGCTGCTCAACCCTTCCCAATCCTGTCAGCCACCCATCCACAGCTGTGTAGACTGCAGACCACACAAACAACATTTTTCTTGATCCAGACTGAACAGCAGGCAGGATGGCTGCCAAACCCAGCTATTGGTCATCATCATCATCAGGTGCCCTACCACATGGCGTTGACGATTATGGACTTCCATTTGTCTCTATCACTTGTTGCTTCAAGCATCTCTTCCACCCTCCTTGTCCCCATCCACTCTGCAAGTCCGTCTAGCATCTTCTCCCTGGGTCTACCCGGTGCTCTTTCCCTCCAGCTCTCCCGTTGTGACCAGGTGTTCCGATTCCCCTTTCCTCATAAAATGCCTATAAACGTTTCCTGTCTTTTCCTAATCTTCCTTATGAATGATCTACTTGTGTCTGCCTCCATCAAGACTGTCTCGTTTGTTTCTTTGCTGTCCATGGAACTCTCAACCTTCTTCTTAGAAACCACATCTCGGCTGCCTCAATCTAGTTCTGGCTTTGCATTAGTCACACAAGTTGACAACACAAACAACATTTTTCTCCATCCAGACTGAACAGCAGGCAGGAAGGCTGCCAAACCCAGCTATTAGTCAGACAACACAAACTAAGAGAAAAGACAGAATCAAGGACAGCAATACAGATCTACTCAAAACAGGAAGCAGTCTGAATTAGGCTGGGGGAGGAGGGGAGGGGGAGGGGGGGAATGAATGAGTGAAAAGGAAAATTCACAAAAATATATAGATACTTGTGGAAAACTTGTAAGACTTCAAAAGACAAGTGACCCAGGGAAGAATGCTTAATCAGACTGGGGAGGAAGACATCACTCGGCTATGAAAGCATGCTGCACTATGTTGGATGGAAAATTTTGAACCAAGCAGGGGAAGCAGAGCAAGTATGCAAGGTAAAAATACTGGACCAGGAAAAACTACTGAACCAGATAAAAGGAAGAAAACAGAACTGGACAAGACAAATAGAAATAGGTTGGGGAAAGTTGAACTAGGCTATGGCAGAAAGTTCAGCTTGGGTAGGACCATGAGACTTGACTAGATAAACTGAACGCACTAAGACAGAAAACTCAACCTGGGAAAGACAACCTGGGTGTACTGGGGAGAAAAACTGAACTAAGTTGTAAAACAGGGTATCAGACTGAACTAAGTTGTGAAACAGGGAATCAGACTGAACTAGGTCAGAGAAGCAGACTAGACTGGGGTAGAGCACACAGGAGACCTAGAAACAAACAACACTATCAACAGCAAGACTTAGGAAAGATGTGAACATTAGACACAGAAGAAGTCAGAAGATAGAGAGAAAGAGGGTTGCGAACCTGTACCACTGCCTGCATGGAACCAACACGTCCGGCCAGCACAGAACACAGCCATCATAATATGTTACTTTTGGTCGTACAGCACGTACACATCAACATCTTCATCTCTACTTTCGTTTCTTCTAGCCCCTCCCCCCTTCCCCACTCTTCAAATAAACATAAGAATGCAACAAGGTCTTTAAAAAGAAACAGTGCTGTGCTGATTTTGTAAATCCATGAAAAAAACTGACAATAATAATAATAATAACCATATTTCATAACACATGTGTTACTATGTCTTACTTTTGCTTCCAGCTGACCTACCTCTGTTCCCTGCTGAGACAAAAAAAGGAATTTTTAAATGTAAATTCCTGTTTACTTCGTACACGCATCATATCCAACTTAAACAATATATTTTTGGCTGATATCTGCCCAAGATCACTGAGATTGTAACGCAAATCATCTCCAGGTGCTGCCATTTAAGCCCTACCCACAATGCTCTGGTCATGTGCACATGCACTTCCTCTTCCTCTCTTTCTGCTGTTTTGTGGGAAAACCTCTACGAGATCTGGAAGAGAAGATGGCTGGATGGGACTTAAGAGGTGGATATGGTAAATGTACAGAGTAAATGGAAATTTACATTTCCAAATCCGTCTCTAAGCGTTACACACTCTACCTTATCCAAACTTACACATAATTTAATGACCAGATAAAGGGAGAGATTTCCTGTCCTGGTCTGACCGCTACTTGGTGACACTGATTAGGCTACTAGCCTTCACAAAGATAGGTGACAAACTGTATGAGGAGGAGACTTGATGGTCTCACACACAGTGGCAAGTAAAAGTGAATTCCAAGAGTGGTAGGCCTCTTCAAGAAGGTCCCTGATGGGGAGGGGGTGGTGGAGTGCAGCTGAGGAAAAAAACAGCTCTGATAGTTTCTGAAATCAGGGGCTTCTCTATGGGGGAGGAGGTCTCTGATTTCTTCTGGGCCTTGAGGACCAAGTCTGAGAGCAAGTGCTCATATGGTCATCGCTAGAATGATCTTTAACATCCCTCACCGAGGAAGAAAGGAGTCTCCTCTGGAATGAGTATCCTGGGGCCGGGTGCATCAAGTAGTGTTTGATGTAGTGGGCTGGGTGCAGGGAGCATTCCTCCTCTCTCACATCCTCAGCGTTTATGATGGAAACAAAGGACAGTGTCCTGAAGAACCATGGGCAACAGCAGGGTTGTGGTCTTGGCCAGGTCCTCTGACAAGAGTGTAGGGGGACAAGTACCCATAAAATGTGAACTGAATTTTCTCTGTCTCCACTGAAGGCATAGATGTTGATGTGGTGGTTACAGGTGGCCAAGGCAGGGAGACAAGTCACCATACCATAGGAAAGGGAATAAAGGGAACCACATCTGACAGCTTGAAGGGGGGATGCCTGAGAGCATCAAGGACTAGCACTAGGTCACATTTAGAGAACTGAAAGAGAATCTTAAGTTACTGAGCCGCTGGATTTCTCAAAGCTTCCTGAAGGAGGAAGCTGAGCGTGTAGGCCTTATTGGCTGTTCAGAGTTAGTACACACAGCCAATCTGTAGCCTTTGGTGGCATTAGCAGCTTGACTACATGGATTGGAGAGCCATGGCCCAAAACAGAGTAGCTCAAAGAGGTAAACGGGCTGAGACTTGGTTAGACTCACACCATATGAGCAACTGTGTCTGTATGGAATTGTTTCCTCTTGTATTTTCCCCTATAGGATCAGAATGGGTGGAAGGCATCAATGATCAGAGGAAGTCTGTCTAGTCTAATGAGAGGGCATCCACTGTTAGAGTTTCCAATCTTGAACTGGAGATACATGGATCTACAACCTCTTAGTGGAAGGAGATTAATCACGGGCCTAAACCTCTTGCCCCTGACCTGAAAGGCCTGGCGTTTGAGGGAGTGAGCGTTAAGATAGCTTTCTGATAATGTGGACATCAGACAGAGGGACTGAGTTGTCCCGGTATAGCCTCAGTAGGATCTTGGCTGGTCAAGAGAGGACCAGAGGAAAGCCAATCCCTTGTTTGTTAACCCTTTGACTCCCAGCACTTATCCACCTACTGTAAAAATTAACCCTTCATGCAGGAAGCTGGTGGATAGGGTGAGGGAGTCAAAGGGTTAATTTTTTTCTTTGCTAGCACGGTTGGTAACACAAGATGTTGGTGGACAGGGTGCAGGAGTCAAAGGGTTAACGTAGAACGCAACCATCATGTTGTCCGTGAACAGACTGATGGTTTGCTGCAACAAGGTGTGTGAACACAAGCAGAACACTAGATGTCAACTCCAATTGCTTTCTCCCTCTCTCATGCTGTGTGCTGGCACCCATTGTTAAGTAGCTTCCAGAAACTGGTTTCAAAAAGGGATGATCCAGCCCAAGTTGCCTATGAACTAGCATCACTGCTTTGGTAAGGTCCTCTGAAGCGTCTGGAGACTGCGAAAAAGCTGTTGTAACAGCCAGGGCCAGAATGGGAGGACATCCCTGGCTTGAATTCTTGAATCGCTACTTCCATGTCCAAGGCTGCAGCCTGTTCTCTTGGGGTTTCACTCATTTCACCCATTACAATCAGACACACAGTCTCTGTTAGGACAGGAAGGCTGTCGAGTCTCTCATAGCTCACAAATTAACAACTATAAGAAAGGGCTGAAGGAAGAAGTGGATTGTGGAGGTGTCGACCGCAGGGCTTGGTGATCCTTTTAGGTTAGATTTGGTGAGAATGATGTCTTGCAGAATCAAGAGTGAAACTGCAGCTTACATGGGCTGCCGCCTCAGTGGAGTCAGCCAAGGCTTTACATAATTCCAGCTAGAGTTGTTGAGGTTATTTGAGAGGCTCTGAGTGTCCCAAATGAGCCTGGGACATCTGTGCTTTCAGCAGCTGGCTGCTTAAGGCCCACATGCAGTCCTTGCATAAGCTGCTGAGAGCTGAGCCAAGAGGATCTGCTCATCCAGGTCAGCCAGGGTGGTAAGGGAGACCTGGGCTGCGGTGGGAGCAGACCTGGGGAGAATGACTGGTCCCTGGGAGAGCTGTTCTGGTTTCAGATAGATAGCAGCCCCACCAGCTCTCTTTGAAATGAGTCCACATGTCCCTGCTGCTATGTTTGGTCTGGAGGATCTGCTCTGGGGGCATGGCCCTGAGGGCAGAAAGACAGGCTGCCCCCTGGTCTGATGCCATGCAGGAGACTTGGAGTGAGGCAGAGGCCATGTCTGTCAGTGTCTGAAGTAGAGACGAATAAGATGGGGCTCACCTTTCCTCTCCCTTTCACATTCTGCAGAGAACTGAAGGGGTGTGGTTGGTCATTCCTGGAGAGATAACATGTGGTTACCCTATTAGGAAAAATGTCTTGGATCAGACTCATCACATGAGATTTTTCTTGCAGGAAAAGGATCTGGTATAGAACATGGAATATCAGGAATGCCTTGAGGCAGTCACAGTTCCTGTACTCATGCTACAGCTGGGGTGACAAGACTGTGGGGGTAAGGAAGTGCTCTTGCTCTCGGGATGTGGACCCTTTATCAGGCCTCTGGTAGAAGCTAAAAACTACAGCGTGTTTCAGCCTGTCGCCGGTGACCTACATGCCCTGCCCTCAAGTCAGCCAGGTTGGCACTCCTGTAAGGGAGGGTACTGGGACCTAGCTAGGGCTGCTAACACTTGGGGAGGCCACTGGAGTGGCAAGGGACAAATTGCACAAAAAAGGGCAAATGGGACTGAACTCCTGATCACACTCCCGGATGTATTATCAACCAAAGAATCGGGTGTGTCAACAGAGGCCCTGGTTGAAGTTTGGGTCATCTTATGGACCATAGCGAAGGGATTAAGCACCTTAGTAAGGATCCTAGTCAATTCCTAATGTCAGACACAATACTGGCTAAACACCAGGCAAGGGGAAAAAAAACGACAAATGTCTTACCTGACACAGGGCAGGTAGGCAAGCATATCCCAGGAGGCAGATTGCACAAGTGTGGATTATTCAATTTTCTTGCTCAAACCACATGCCCAAAAAAATGTGACATGCTTGTTTGGCGGGGAAAAAGAGGAAGTGCATTTGCACATAATCTGGCATTATAGGTAGGGCTTATGTGGCTCCACCTGGAGATGACTTTGCAATCTCAGTGACCTTGGACAGATATAGCCCCAAAAAGAGCGATGGTGTACTGTACAGCAAAAGCTGGATATGGTACAGTGCATCACACTAAATTTCATATCCCTTTATAACACTCCAATCCACTTTTCTTTAAAAAACAACAAACAGTTGAGGCTGCTTTTGCCCCAGTTTTTCTTCGGCCTGCACCCAACAAAGACGACAAATTTCTCACAAATACACGGTAACTGATGAAGCTATAACAACTTTTCAGTAATATCATATGACAACTGAAGAAAAATTAATGCACATAGCATTACGCACTCAACAAGGCAGTCATTATGCTGGAAAACAAGTGCCAGTAAAACTTGAATTTGTGTCTACATTCAGCTGACACTGTATATATTTATGCTGACCACAAAGACCACATCAAATTTGAAAGCACATCCAAAACATAACAAGTCACAAATAAGTTAAAAGACTGCTGCTATTGGTATTACTGGATAGAAAAAACCCGTATAAAAGCATTCACCCACATAATCTATATCCCTGGCGTTTACCATTCCGCCCAATTTATCATCAGGGATTCAAATAAAAATAAACTTGACTACAAATGTAAATATAACTAAGAACACTAAAGCATTTACAAAATCAGGTCTAAATTATCTACAACTGCTTCTGCAATTTTTTCACGTATCACAAAAACAATGTACAACTAATCCAAATCCAAGTTTTGTCAATTATCTACTCAAGTGAAAGGACACTTTCTAAAAAAAAATGTACTGGTGTAACAGAAGTAAAAGAAAAAAGACATCATCTTTCATTACAATTCTACAATCTAAAAAGTCAGAAAACAAAAAAACAAGTACCCAAAAATAAAATTGGAAAAATGTAATGTTTAAAATAACAAAACCCAGTACTGACCCATCTTTAAAAACACCAGACAATTCATAAATGTCAATCAGTTCATGTTAGTAAGGCATTATAAACTATCACATTTGTTGCACTCACAAAAAAAAAATAACCTTCAAGGACTATAACACGAGTAAGAATAAACTCAATCATGGGCGCCATTACACAAAAACTTAATCCAATTATGCATTGACCTGTATTTTCCCAAATGACCACTGTCTTGACTATCAGACAACTCAGAACTAATGGAATGCAGACCAAGAATCCCCCCCCCCCCCCCCCAACTTATTGACAAAATATGAACACTGCACATCTTCATTACAGCTATCAAGTCTGGCAGCAAAAAGGCATGGACCAGAACTCACCACGAACAACAATGACGACAACAACAAACAAAACGACGACAAGCACCACCACCAACAATGAAATGGATGATCAAATCAGAAATCATCTCCCTTTCCTTAATACTTTCAATTGTCGCTCTTTCATATAATCACGACCTTCAAAACTGACTATTGTCACTCTTTCATATAATAATCACAACCTTCAAAACTGACTATCTCATCCAAAGGTAAGATTTTGAGCCTCTTTTAGGATAAATTTTGGGCCAAAGTAGGGCAAAAATCAGTCCATGAATAAAAGAGAATCTGACAAATATTTTTTTTTTTCTGGTCACACTCAGCCAAAGTTTGACTAAATGCATTTAAACATACACATTCAAGCATCTGCAGAGATGCATTTACTGGATAATTCTTGTACAGTTAATTCAACACCAGACACTCTTATAAATGTCCTGCTGATCTGAATCAATCTCAATCGTTTGTCTGGAGACAACAAACTGACCAATAACAACGACAAAATGTTCTTTAAGGAAAGAATGAAAACAACAAGGACACCCAACCCTTGGAAAAACAGCAACAACCATCACCATCACTTAATAAACAAATTGCAAGGGGGTGGGCTGTTGATGAAAGAGGAGAAGAAGACAGTGATGATGCAACTGACCTGCGACTGTCGGTGGTGCCGTTGGTGTTGATGGAGGACAGGGATTGGTACTGCCGCTCGTTAGACAGCCGCCCCGCCACCGGTGATGCTGCCAACCCCTGGGTGTCTGCACCAGGTCAGGCTTGCCCCGTACACCCCAGTGGCCACTGTGGTACACCACACTAATATTAACATCAGTGAAATGGGTGGCCTGGTAGATAAAGCACTTACCAACGGTGTCAGAAACCAGGTTCAATTCCCTGTTGGACAGGGATTTTTCCTGTCTTCTCCACTACACCTTGAACGGTGGTCTGAATGCTCGTCTTTTGGATGAGATTACAATTACCGAGTGCAGCATGCACTCCATGGACATTGAAGAACTCACAGTAACAAAAAACGCTGTCCTAGTAAAATTCTGAACAAAACTCCACACACCACAATTTGCACAAATAAAAATGGTCAAGCCATTCTAACAATCTTCCTGTCTGACACAAAAATTACAGAAAACCAAAATATTGTATTTCTCAAAGTTCATATGACCTTGAAGAAGCTTCAATTGAAATGCAACTTGATGTGCATTAGGGACAATGGTAGTCTGTTACATCAGTGAAAATTTGTTGTCAGAAGTTCCTGACACAGTGCTGTTCACACACCTTCATCAAAAAGTGCTGATTTCAGACACTTGTCTGTCTTCTGTACCTTCAACTTGGAACTTTACCTTCCAAACTTATACTGTCATAATTCCTCTCTTCATACAAAGAACAGAAAACCTTGTTCATATGCTCACAGACAATCACCCATTTCACTAGTCAATCTGAAAAATAGCCCTCCTTTTAAAAAACAAAAGGAAATTGGGACGGGGGTTACTGCACTGTAGTCATGCACTCTCCACAACGACTGCAACCCTGAATATGATACCTCTTTGACAAAAATGAAATCCAAACTATAATAACTGTCACTTACATGCGCTGTAGCATGAACATCAGTAAGTGCTTACTATCTTCTAAATACAGTACACTCACAAATGAGTATGCTTCTATACAAAGCACAGTATCACATGAATTGTAAAAAAAAGTCAGTCATCACTGATAAGATAGTACAGTAAAAGTATGATGAGGGATGCAGATAGGACAGTAAAAGTATGATAAGGGATGCACTCTTGGAACACGTTTAACCCTCTGACTCACGCACCCTGTCCATCGGCATCCTGCAATGTCAACCATGCTAGCAAAGCAAGAACTAAGCCTTTTGATTCCTTCACCCTAGGGTGCGGAAATCAAAGGATTATGTTTTTGCAGTTGGTGAATAGGGTGAAGGAGTCAAAAGATTAAAGTGTCCGTCCATGGCAAGTGTCTTCTCACGACAGGGACCATACAGTAGATCGTACAATACACCAGTTTACATGTATTCACTCTAAAATTGACAGATAATAGTATTTACATTCTATATGCACTGCTTTTCAGCTTTGTCTGATCTGTGGTCAGTCATTATAAATACTGCATAAGGGTGATGCTGTATACCTCTGTATCATCCCATATGATTTAACAGGTTTCTGAAAACAGCTGAGTTGCAGTTTAAAAAAACAGTGTGCCTACTGCAACAAATAGCAACTGACCGTCCAATCATGACAATGAACAGACAGAAATTTAGAGTTAAATGCTTGTATATGTCTGACAGGTGTCTACTGATGACAGTTCAGTGTGAAGTAAAAAGTATCTGTACACAACCAGTGTCGTTTCACAAAAAGATCCACTGAAATTAAGCTTTACTGGACCAAAAACCTTTTGCCCTTACCTCCCTTAAGTTCCCCTCTATTCTCTGGGACCACATGCCCCCTGACCACAAAAAGGTGGTGGTCCCTCCAGGCGGTATTTTCCACACCAACCAACATGACACACACACAACAAGAAAACACACACACATACACACACACACACACACTGTCTAATATCACTCATAGTGAAAATCATTAAATCAAAGAACGAACGAACGAACGAACCAACGAACATACACACACACACTGTCCCAGCCTGCAACACCCACCTTGTTCATCTGAAAAGCTGATGGTACGCGCAGCTTTCTCTATCTTGCTCTGTTGTGATGTCATTTCTTCATTCAATGTCTGTGTTCGTAGTCGCCCCTGCACGCCTTTCTTCTTGGATGGGGAATGTTTCAAAGCTGTCAGCAGTAACACAGCACAGATATATATATATAGATATATATAAACATTTTTCTGTTCATTTTTTATTTCTACATTGTTTCTTTTCCTTTGACATTAAAGCTGGCTGTAGATGCAGTTTAAACAAATTCTTAGTTTCAAATGAAACAAAAGGTTAATTTGATTAAATTATCTCTGCATAATCAGCAATCGTCATGGTGTAGTAGTTAGTGCAACAAACTACAGACTGGAAGGTTTTGGGGTCAAATCCCCCATCAGTCCCTTCAAACATCACTGTGAGATTTTTCATCTCTAAAAGGCCCTACCCAGAGTTGAACATGCTTATGGGCTAATTTGTAAGACTTGGGACCACACAGTCGAGTCTCATCCACTCCACGGATGAATCACTGATGGTGTTGCTCAAATTTTCTGACCAATGCCACAGGTTTCGTATCTCTCAGGCCTGATTGATGCAATATGTTATAATAGAGAGCGTACAACAGTACAGCCCTGTCAGTCTCAATTCTAAAAAGAACTCCATAGCATCACAGTCAGTATCATCATTGCACTGTAATAAAAATTGTGACCATTAAGATGGTGTACAAGAAAGGACACGCACACAGCACACACACACACACACAACACACACCACACACACACACACGCACACACACGCACACACAAAGGAAGCACACAAAAGAAATCTTGTTAAGTGCAATGATCCTAAAAATAAATAAATAAATAAAAAAATATATATATAAAAAAAAACACCCCCCATCTCCATTATCTTTCAATTCAAATATCTCTTCCCTCCCCCTGTCTCTATCGGGTCATCCCCAATAGGGGACACTCAGTCTACAAATATGAACATCGCCTATAGGGATTTGGCCGTTTCGAATTTTTGGACTCCCACCACGATGTTTACAAGACTTTGAGTTATAAATAGCTTCACCAACCCTTGAGTTATAAATAGCTTCACCAACCCTTCCACTAGCTAAGGCCAGCCAATCAGCAGTGATTTTATTTGACTGTGTGTGTGATCTCCCCCATCCACTGAGCTCACTTGGAACACGGATGGCATCTAACAGAGTACTTCAAATCCCCACACTCACAAACAAGTTGACAACAGCAGCTTTTTACCACCATAGTACGGAAATGCTTCACACTGCAGATTCAGACACTGGAGAGACAGTTGAAGGCAACAGTGATGATTTTCCTGGTGAGGAGAGCGATCAACTGGGCGATTTTGACTACCCCTCGTTGGTCGCTGATTCCAGCAAAGAAAATAGTGACCAACACAGAGATCATTTTCGTAATGCTAACTGGAGAGGTAGACAACTCCAAAATACTATGCACATGATAAAAGAAGCTTTCATCGATGTTATGCTCTGTGACTGGTGTCAGGACTTCTCTTCTTTTTAACTGCTCTGCTGCCTTTTGCTGGAATGTCTGGGTTGTACACCACCTCCAAAAAGCCACGCCCCCATGACTTTGCCTTAGATGAAGACCCAACATCTTCCACAGATAGGTAAAGTCCAGGCCTGTATGTTAAATGTGTCTGTTTCTGTTGCTTTATTATTCATTATTATTCATGCAGGATAAATAACAAATTACAATAAAATTAGAACAAGATGCATATCATCAGTATTGACTAAAAACCTTGGAGACCTAGCCTAATACTAACAGCAATAATAATAGCCCAATGATAATGATAATAATGACAGTAATATGATAAAGACAGATTTATACATTGTGACACAATTATTTCTCAATGTGTTTTTCAGGCAAACACACTGATTGTAGCTTTTTCCTTTAATGTGTTTGGCTACCTGGAATTTCTATGAATAAATGCACACAATATCAAGGGGCTTTTTTGTGTGTACTGTATCCAAATCGAATTTCAGGCATTTCTTTGGTTATTTTGTGTATACAAAAACCTTTCCCAGCTTAGTGTGTTTTTTGACTACAGTGAGAAAAAGAAGTGTGCTTATTTTTTAACTGAAAATAAGGATAATTTTTGCCTAAACCCAGAACATCCAGTTTTCAGTTTGTCACAAACTAGTGCAAGTGTTACTGATCAGTGCTAAAAATTTCGTTACTAACTTTGAATGACTGATTTTCTGTGATTTTATTAGTGATCTATATAAATGCTCAGGATGTGGAGAAAAGTAGGGGAGGAAACTATATGTAAAGAGAACCACGCACCTGTTGGCACCTTTTTGAAGACTCTAGAAGCCATGAAGTTTAAGAAGCGCTGAGCATAAAAACTTGGTCGATGCACTGATATGGTATCCTGCCAAAGAGGAATAAATCAAGGCAATGAGAAGCACACATATCCATAAGAGCACACACACACACACACACAAAGAGCAAAAAACCTCTGAAACAATTTCTAAAGATAACAGCCTAGTTTAAGACCTGGCCAGAGTATTTTGAGATTATACTGAACTTTCATGGCAGAAGTGAACAGAAAGGAAGAAAAGGATGAAGGAATGAACGAGAGGGGGGGGGACAGAAGAAAGATGAAATTAAAAGATGAAGGAAATAACAAGAAGAAGAACAAAACAAATCCAAAACCGCCAAAGGAAAACCAAAACAAGCAAAAATCAGACAAGATGGTCAAACCCATTCTAATACAAGAGGATTTTTTTCATGTGAATACCCATTCAGCTAGTACACTTACCATATCCAACTTGAGTAATATGGCACATGACTGCTTTATTTTTGGCCCTAACTTGCCTGTGATCACTAAGAAACTGGTAAGAAGACACCTGCAGGCACGTATTCAGTACCCACAATGCCAAGCTGCCCATAGAATGACTTCCTCTTCCTCTTTTTCCAGGCACCACAGCAACCAAACAGTTTGCTTTGTCCTGGAGCTCCCTTTTCCAGCAAAAAATTGTCTGTTAAACTGTACCCTTTTTGTGTCTTCCCCTTGCTTGATCATCGAGTTCCAAGTGTCATCTTGCTCTTGTGTTGAGCTCTTATCCTGGCCTTCCTGCCTGGTGTCAATCAACACTTTCTATTTTCTCAGGTAATTGTTAGACCCATTCTAAAGTCCGTATCTCGGAATTGACTAAGATCATTCACAATACGTCTGATCCCTCAAGAAACAGGTCGGATTCTTGATCTCAGGACTGGGTTTCTAGTCATTTCTCCTCCAGCAATCATAATCGTCGTCATAAGAAGAATGAATCACACAGTGATAAATGCTGAAGCTCTAACACCAGTACTATGTGGTTCAATACACAATGTGGTTCAATACTGGCTGTTTAATCCTGATGCCTCTTTTTTTACAGGAGTGTGTCCTTGGCCACCTGGAAGGTGACTGAAATGAAGGATGTGACCAGTTGCCGTGGTGTAATGGTTAGTGCAACAGACTATGATTGGAAGGTTGTGGGTTCCAATCCTTATCAGTCCCTTCAAAAATCATTGTGGGATTTTTCGGATCTAACCGGCTCTTACACAGAATTGCAAATGCTATGAGCTCATTGGGAAGACTGGGACCACAAGGACAATTCTTTTGTCACCATGGAATTTTTTTACCTGTGCTGAGTGCATGTTTTGAATGGGACCTCATCTTACCTGTGAAACAAGCACACACACCACCATTCCAGGTCTGGTGCAGGAGGGTGGAGGTGGGGTGAGTGAGTTGAGAAAATCTGTACACAACCTGGGATTGAACACAGGACCTCTTGCTTCCCAAACAAGTGATTTAACCACTCCACTCCAGTGGTTAAAAAAAACAACCCTTACCAAAATGTCAGCAAAGAGCGTGAGTGTGAGGGGTGAACTGAAGATCAAATGAATTGTTATGTTTGTACATCAAAATAGTTTTGCTTAAATGATCTCATTCAAAGATATACAGCACACACATGTAAGTAAACATGCATGCACACTCAGACATGAACACACACAAACATGAGCACAAGGACTGAGAGAGAGAGAGAGAGAGGGGTAAGACAGTGACAAGAGAGAGAGAGAAAGAGAGTATGAGAGATGGGGGAGGAGAGAGGAAACAGATAGAGAAGGGAACAGGAAGAGGGTAGGTGAGAGAAAAAAGATAACACAACAAATAGACAGAGGGGGGAGGGAGAAAGGGAAAAATGGGGGGGGGGAGAAAGGGAAAGAGAGGGAGGAATAAAAGGTGAAGACGATTTACCCCATCAATGACCATAGCCTTCATTGTGTGTTCCAGACGTTTCTTCAGGCGGAATGACTGCAGAATGTCGATGATACCTAGATACAGCAGCAAGCGTTCCCCTTTGGAATTCCGAGCAGGGATACCACCAGGTCTACACACACAATTCATACTGTGAGAGAACTTGTAAGAAACTTGTGAAGCATGCACACACGCACACACACACAAGACACAAACAAAAGGGAAAAAAGACAACAGAATAGAGAAATTAAACAGAAATGAAATGGAGGATGAGAAGCCGAAGGAACAAGCAACAGAAGAAGAACAAAGAAGATGAACAGCAACAATGAGAACCAAAACAAAGACCTTATTGTTATTGGTATTTTTGTTTAAAGCCCAGCTGCCATATCAGGGCTATAACTGTTTCAAAACATACACAATATTTCAACAAAAGGAAAAGAAAATTAAGTATTAATACATTCGCGCACATAATCTAAGGACATGTCCCTGGCATTGACTACTCTGTCCAATTTATTATGCAGGAGATTTAAAAAACATACCTAAATAAAAATTCAAAACATAACTAAGGATGCTAAAGGATATGTAAAAACAGGCCTAAATTACAAAAAATTGCTTTTGCATATATTATGTATATCTCATTTCCCTTTAGCCAAAAATGCACCTAATATGTGTACCAGTTATCAGTCCTAAGAGAAGGTATGTAAGACTTTATCGAACACATTAGGGTAATGGACCAGCAAGGCAGAAAATGATAGGAAGAAATGACAGAAAGCAAAGGAGGAAGGAGAAACAAAGAGAGTGGCAGAAAAGAGGAAATTTCTAGCACAGAATTTTCCAGAAGGTGGGGATACTATTTATACTGAAAGAAACCCGGCATCCCAACAGGGGGCAAAAGAAGGTCCTGAAAAGAAACAAAGAACAGACAAAGTTCAGAATACCCACAATGCTAGCCAACAAATGAAGTGTGACCAACTTCAACATACTGATGAGCCAACAGATACAAAATGTCTGATGTCCTCAAGCAAACAAAAATGGTACAAACTAAAAACAAACTGACTTCTAAAAAGTAGGGGTCAGCACAACTGACTGCTGACGGGAAGGTTGTGGTTTGTATCCCTATCAGTCTCTTCAAAAATCAATTTGGGATTTTTCGGCATTAACCGGCTCCCACCCAGAATCCGCTCAATGCTGGGTGGAGTGTAGCCCACATGTACTATTTTTCCCATGCAAGATTCAAACCTGTGCACTCAAACTGGACGGCAGGAACTCTACCTCTGCTCCAACCAGATCTTACAACATAGTACTTCTTTACTAATCCACGTTTCAAAATAAATTGTGCTTCCACTTGGCTCATACCAGACATAATTCTAACAACTGCTCAAAATACAAATCTACCAAAACAAATATTTCAACCCATTAACTGAACCATCTTTTAAAATACGGTCTCCAATCATACCAGTTTCCGTAGTCACACACCATCATTTCACGTTATACAGAACAAAACTGATTACACACAAACTCCACACATATGCCATGAGACATCATACATTCTACACTAAGGATACTTACGGAACATCTTCATCTTCTGTTTTGTCAACGGCGTTAGCCTGAATGGACTCCATTGGTGTGGAGTACTGGCCAATCCTTGTCTTGAAAGACTTGCCTCTTGACAAGGATTGCGCTGCCACAAAAAGCACAATACAATTGTCAGAATTAGCTCTCTACTCTTACCTTAACCCTGTTAATCCTGACTCAAGGGAGCTAACCTGTCCCCTGGTTAAGGCTCCACAGCTAAAACAAAATTTTCTGCTGGAGTCTATTCCCAATAAGCCAGGAATTTGGCAGAGGAACAAGTTGGACAACCCAGGAAAAAGCTAAAAATCAGTGCAAAATTGTTTCGTTTACAAAGTTTTGACAGCAAATAAGATGAAATTACACACCTAAATCATACAAATATGGTCAATACACACACAAACAAGCAAACAGAAGCTGTTAGAAAGATACTACTCATAACATGAATTGCTTGTACTCAGGTGTTTAAAGCTTGAACACATATACCTCTGATTTTTCAACATTTTCAAAACTAAATGCAATTTGAACAAAGGACAGAAGACTGACGAAGGGCAGTAACTCATGAAACAAAGTATGAATCGAGAAAATGGGGATATGGACAAGTTTTGGAATCCGAGTTCACTGTTACGAGTATACTCGGCAGTCAGCGCTAAGTGATGCTCAGATGTTGTGGATTATCTACGAATTTGTCCCAAATGAATTAAGTGACATTTAGTAAACAATTAACAATATCTGTGATCCATTAGCTCTATTATCCTACATATCAGTGTAACATCTATTTTCAGTGCACCAAGGATGTAATCCCGTCCTGTTCAGTTGTTTTCTTGCTTGTTTATCTGCCTGCTGGCTAGCTTGTTTCTTTAATGGGTTGGCAAAGGTGTGGTTGTGTGTGTGTGTGTGTGTGTGTGTGTGTGTGTGGGTGTGTGGGTGTGTGGGTGTGTGGGTGGGTGTGTGGGTGTGTGTGTGGTGTGTGTGGGTGTGTGTGTGTGGTGTGTGTGGGTGTGTGTGTGTGTGTGAGTGCGTGTGTGTGTGTGAGTGTGTGTGTACGGTATAGGATTTACATGTGTCTGGGTGAGTGAGTGAGTGAGTGAGTGTGTGTGTGTGTGTGTGTGTGTGTGTGTGTGTGTGTGTGTGTGTGTGTTGTGTGTGTGTGTGAGTGTGTGTGAGTGTGAGTGTGAGTGTGTGTGTGTGTGTGTGTGTGCATGCGTGTGTGTATGGTGTGTGTGTGTGTGTGCATGACAGTATGTGTGTGTGTGTGTGTGTGTGTGTGTGTTGTGTGCACGAGGGCATGGGCATGTGCATATGCGTGTGTGAGTGTGTGTACACGCATGTGCATGTAAACTATCCTTGCAGCAACTGTTAGCGCACTGAACAGCAGTATGTGGAGGAAACCTTGTTCAAGGACTTAAGTCTGCCTGTTTTCAACACACCATTATTTTCATGCATTTGTGCAGCAATGCTATTGGCCATCATGGGAATGCAGGCAGACTCTGACATAATAAAACCATCTTTCCCCAGGGTCTGTCAGCTGCCAACCTTTTGATCTCTCCTGTAGTCTTCAGCCCCTGTGACAGGATGTGTGTTGGGTCAATCACTGGGCTTGACATTGACCCCAGTCAGTTTGCCTATTTGATGAGTACCTTGAGAAAGGTACTTGTGTGTGCGTGCATGGTGGTGGTGTGTGTGTGGTGGTGGTATTGGTGGCGGTGGTGTGTGGGTGTGGTGTGGTGTGGTGTGGTGTGATGTATTTTTAGATAGGAAGGTCTTGTACAGCTGTACAAAGTGCAGACTACGCAACACCACTCAAGTGCATGGACACTTAACTGGCAAAAACAAACACACTGACGCAATCATATCTTGTAGCAAATAGTAGTAGTAGTAGGCCTCCCTCGGTCATGGCTGACCATAGATAAAGTACATCCGTTCTAATGTCTAGATGGGCTGTCTGCTTGGTCCAAGCAGCGTCGCCTGTGACTGTAGAGACCAATGCCAGAGAGGCAGTCTCTGTCGCAGCGGTCGCATGTGTATGCCGATGCTGGCCTGTTGGCTGTCATCCCTTTTCTCCGAACTCGCTTTTCTGCTGCAGCAGCTGACAGTTTGTCCTCACCAATCCGCAGCTGTTTCTTGAGAGTGGTTCTCCAGCTGTTGTGGTCCTCCCAGGACTCAGTGTCGATCTCAAGCGCCTTCATGTCACGTTTGCAAACGTCTTTGTATCTCAGCTGTGGGCGGCCAATGTTTCTCTGCCCTGTGGCAAGCTCACTATAAAGGATGTCTTTTGGGATGCGACCATCTTCCATGCGGCGAACGTGGCCCAACCAGCGCAGCCGATGCTGTCTCAGCATGGTATGCATGGTTGGGAGGCCAGTGCGGGTCAGGACTTCGGTGTTGGTCACGTTGTCTTGCCAGGAAATGCCGAGTATGTGCCATAAGCTTCTCAAGTGGAAGGTATTGAGCCTTTTCTCCTGATAAGCATGCGTGGTCCACGCCTCACTGCCATACAGCAAGGTGCTGAGGACACAGGCATTGTATACAGCCATCTTTGTCTTCTTGGTCAGCTTGGGATTTGTCCACACCCTTTGTGTGAGGCGGGCTAGAGTTGTGGCTGCCTTCCCGATCCTCTTGTCGATCTCTGTGTCAAGGGAGAGGTTATCGGTGATGGTGGACCCAAGATATGTGAATTGATGAATGGCTTCAGGCTTGTAGTCATCAATGGTGATGGCTGGTGGAGATGGCGTGTCTTGGCCCAGGACGTTTGTCTTCTTAAGACTGATGGTCAGACCAAAATCTTTGCAGGCCTGGGAGAAGCGGTCCATTAGTGACTGCAAGTCCCGCTGAGTATGGGTCACAACTGCGGCATCATCGGCAAATAGCATGTCTCTGATGAGGGTTTCACGGACCTTTGTCCTTGCTCTGAGGCGGGCGAGGTTGAAGAGCCTGCCGTCTGATCTGGTCCGCAGGTGGATCCCTTTTTGCCATGTGCTGAACGCATGCCTCAGAGCAAGAGCGAAGAAGATTCCAAAGAGGGCTGGGGCCAGGACGCAGCCTTGTTTCACACCGCTGCGTACGTTGAAGGGCTTGGAGAGGTTTCCGTTGAACTGCACCATCCCTTTCATGTTGAAGTGGAAGGACTCAATTAAGCTGTGCAGTTTGGGGGGGGCAGCCGATTTTTCGGAGAGCCCTGAAAAGGCCATCTCTGCTGACTAGGTCAAAGGCCTTGGTGAGGTCAATGAATGCCACATACAGGGGGTCCGCTGCTCTCTGCACTTCTCCTGGATTTGGCGAAGGGAAAAGACCATGTCTACCGTGGATCTCTCTGCTCAAAAACCACACTGTGATTCCGGGTAGACGCGTTCAGCCAGTTTCTGCAGGCAGACTAGGAGGACCCGAGCGTAGACTTTGCCAACAATGCTGAGGAGCGAGATACCTCTGTAGTTGTTGCAGTCGCTCCTTTCGCCCTTGTTTTTGTACAGGGTGACGATCTTGACGTCCCTCATGTCCTGCGGTACAGCTCCCTCATTCCAACACTGACAGAGGACTGCATGCAAAGGGTGCAGAAGAGAAGTCTTGCAGTGCTTGATGAGGTCTGGGGGAATTCCATCGTTGCCAGGTGCCTTGCCTGATGCCAGGCTATCAATGGCCTTGCTGAGCTCTGCATCAAGTTCTTCCATTACCAGTGTGCACTTGATGGCATTGAGGGCTGAGGGCGACACCATGTTCTGTGTGGAGTAGAGGTCGGAGTAGTGTTCCGCCCATCTTTCCATCTGTTGGCTAGGATCGCTGATTACTTCCCCAGTGGAGGATTTGAGGGGTCGATCTTGCTCTGTGTTGGTCCCAGTGCCTTCTTGATGCCATCATACATTCCTCGGATGTTGCCTCTTTCAGCAGCACTCTGTATCTCTTCGCTGAGCTCTGTCCAGTACTCGTTTGCACAGCGCCTGGCGTTAAGCTGAACCTTACTCCTGGCAGCCCTGAGGATTTGCAGGTTCTTCTCACTGGGTGACCGCTTATACTTGGTGAGTGTGGCGCGCTTGGCCTCAACAGTGGGAGTCATCTCTGATGATTTGGCCTCAAACCAGTCGTGGGACTTCACAGTTTTCTTCCCAAAGGTGGCCACAGCAATGCGGTGCATGGTGTCTCGTAGCGTTTCCCATCTCTCTGTGGCAGAGTCTCTGGGCTGCAATGCATCATATTCTCTCTGAAAGGCCTCTGCGAACTGTTCTACAAGATCTGGCTGAGACATCTTGCTGATGTCAATGCGAGGATTAGGAATTTTCCTTCTAATTACGTTTGCAGCAGTGGAACTTCTTTGGTTGCAGCCTGATCTTGCAACATACCAGAGAGTGGTCTGTGTCGCAGTCTGCGCTGTGATAAGATCGAGTGTGGAGAACGTTTTTGATAGCGCACATCTTACTAGGATCAAATCCAGTTGGTGCCATTGTTTTGAGCGCGGGTGCCTCCAGGAGACTTTGTGTTGAGGCTTCGTCTTGAAGAAGGAGTTGGCGATGCACAGTTCATGGCAGGCGCAAAACTCAAGCATTTTCCCCACTCCAAAGGAACCGAGGCATGAGGACCATGAGTCATTGTCTGCACCCACTCTGGCGTTGAAGTCGCCCAGGAGAACAAGTTGTTCTGTCCTGGGGATGTTCCTTATGGTTGATGCAAGATTTTCGTAGAACTCATCCTTGGCTCTGGAGAGGCCGACAGAGTTGCGACATAAACGCTGATGAGAGTGACATAGCCTTTGGTGGTGTTGAGGCGCGAGTCAAGAGTCGTTCTGAACCGCAGCTGCCTGGTTCAATCATGTTCAGCAGGCTGTTCCTTACTGCAAAGCCTACTCCGTACTCTCTTGGGGCATCAGAACTCTTTCCTTGCCAAAAGAAAGTGTAGTCCCTTTCCTTCAGTGTTCCTGAGTCAGCCAGCCGTGTTTCCTGCAGAGTGGCAATGTCCACATTGAGCCTCTTTAGCTCGCTGTTTATGAGGCGGTCTTTCTGGCGTCGCTGATGTCTTGCAGATCTTGGGAGAGCCCAGGCATCATTGTTCGGACATTCCAGCAGCCCAGTTTCACTACTGATTCTTTTCCTGATCCGTTTCCTGAATATGAATTTTTCTTTTTGCCTGGTGCGGTAGTTAACGACCTGCTTATCAGATTTTCTCCTAATCTTCATGCACCCAAAGAAGAAGGCAGGTCATGGCGGGACAGCACCTGATTGGCTGGGGGCTGCCCAGCTTAGGCGGGCGGTAGCTGTCCACTAAGACACGAAGGTCTCTCCCACCATCAAAAGCAACCCCTGGCGTCAGCTCTACGCCAGTTGAGCAATGACTTATCACCAGTATCTGTTGCTTCCCATGTTGTGCCGACACTAGTGTTAGTAGTGAGGCTGGAGTGTCCTCTCCAGGTTGTAGGTGCAGAGTGTTTGTGGATGAATGGACGGATGTAAGCCTGGGCAGTGTAATATGAAAGACAGGCTGTTGCCCATGCAACTTGTCCCCCCTTTCCACCTCGCTGGCAGATCCAAAGGAATAGCAGGGCTGTTACGTTTTGGTGCCAACGCGGCCGCAGGAGCTGCCGGAAAGTGACAAAGTTTGCCATCCAACCGCCTTAGGGGCCCCACACGGATTTACTGTCAGGGTTTACTCCCTTAGCTAGATGGCAGCGGGTAGCTCTTCAGAGCTGGCACCCTTTGATGGATCAATTTATTTCCACCAGGGTTTCTAGCCACCCTCCTCACCATCCTCCTGAGAGGACTGGTGGGGGTGCTGGTTTAGTCGCAGCAATTCGACCCTGTGACAGGTAGTACAGTTCGGATAGATGTATCCACTACTGGTAACCTGTAGGAAATATTATAATGTTAAAAACAAACAAGACCGATACATCCTTGTATGCAATATTATACTGTTAAAACTAACAGACTGACACATCTTGTAGGCAATATTATACGAGAGAGAGAGAGAGAGAGAGAGAGAGAGAGAGAGAGAGAGAGAGAAAGTGAGAGAGAGTGTGTGTGTGTGAGGAGAGAGAGAGAGGACGAGAGAGAGACAGACAGACAGAGAGAGAGAGACAGACAGACAGACAGACCCGAAGAGGAGAGACAGACAGACAGACAGAGACAGACAGACAGACAGACAGAGAGAGAGAGACAGAAGACAGCAGACAAAGACGAACAGACAGACAGAGAGAGAGACAGACAGACGACAGACAGGAGACGACAGACAGAAGAGAGAGAAGACAGACAGACAGCAACAGACAGAGAGAGAAGAAGACAGGACAGACAGACAGAGAAGCAGAGAGACGAGAAGACAGACAGACAGAGAGAGAAGACAGACAGACAGACAGACAGACGAGAGAGAGAGACAGACAGACACAGAGAGAGAGACAGACAGACACAGAAGAGAGAGACAGACAGACAGAGAGAGAGAGACAGACAGACAGACACAGAGAGAGAAGACAGACAGACAGAAGAGAGACAGACGACAGACAGACAAGAAGACAGAGAGAGAGAGACAGACAGACAGACAGACAGACAGAGAGAAGACAGACACAGACGAGACAGACAGACAGACGAGACAGACAGACAGACAGACAGACAGACAGAGAGAGAGTTTATTTATGTGTTGCACATCTCTGTCAACTGAATTATACATCATGTTGAGCCTTGATGATATCAGGGGTGCATGCTCTATAAATGTTAACCCTTTGACTCTCGTACCCTATTCACCAATTTTTGCAAAAAGATTTAACCCTTTGACACCCTCACCCTACCCACCAGCTTCCTGCAGGAAGCTGGTTAATAGGATGAGGGAGTCAAAGGGTCAAGTTTTGTTTTGTTGGCATGGATGGCAATGCAGTATGCTGGTGGGCAGTGTACGGGAGTCAAAGGGTTAGTTTAGCTGCTATCATTATCTAAAGGCATGTCTCACCCCTGGTAGGTTTGTTCTCCCCTGTGCCCCCTGGTTGTTCTGGTACTGTGGTGTTGTCGTTGCCAGACTGAAGCCCTTCGCTGGTCTGCACAGTCAACACATACACGTACACATAAACACAAATGAAAAGACACTGACCTTTCACCCCCTGACCCTACCCATCAGTTTCCAACAAAAATAAGTTGAAGTCATGCCTTAATTATGTGTTTTGACTGTCCTGTAAACTGTTACCGTGTAGTGATGCCTTAATTGTGTATTTGTGTCTGTCCTGTAAACTGTTACCTGTGTAGTGATGCCTTAATTGTGTATTGTGTCTGTCCTGTAAACTGTTACCTGTGGAGTCATGCCTTAATTGTGTATTGTGACTGTCCTGTAAACTGTTACCTGTGGAGTGATGCCTTAATTGTGTATTGTGTCTGTCCTGTAAACTGTTACCTGTGGAGTCATGCCTTAATTGTGTTTGTGCTGTCCTGTAAACTGTTACCTGTGGAGTCATGCCTTAATTGTGTATTGTGTCTGTCCTGTAAACTGTTACCTGTGGAGTCATGCCTTAATTGTGTATGGTGACTGTCCTGTAAACTGTTACCTGTGGAGTCATGCCTTAATTGTGTATTGTGTCTGTCCTGTAAACTGTTACCTGTGGAGTGATGCCTTAATTGTGTTTGTGTCTGTCCTGTAAACTGTTACCTGTGGAGTGATGCCTTAATTGTGTATTGTGTCTGTCCTGTAAACTGTTACCTGTGGAGTGATGCTTAATTGTGTGTTTATGTCTGTCCTGTAAACTGTTAACTGTGGAGTGATGCCTTAATGTTTTGTTTCTGTCCTGTAAACTGTTACCTGTGGAGTGATGCCTTAATTGTGTGTGTTGTCTGTCCTGTAAACTGTTACCTGTGGCAGTGATGCCATTGTGTGTGTTGTGTCTGTCCTGTAAACTGTTACCTGTGGAGTGATGCCTTAATTGTGTGCATTGTGTCTGTCCTGTAAACTGTTACCTGTGGAGTGATGCTTAATTGTGGGTGTTGTGTCTGTCCTGTAAACTGTTACCTGTGGAGTGATGCTTTAATTGTGGTGTTGTGTCTGTCCTGTAAACTGTTACCTGTGCAGTGATGCCTTAATTGTGTTGTTGTGTCTGTCCTGTAAACTGTTACCTGTGGGGTCATGCCTTAATTGTTGTGTTGTGTCTGTCCTGTAAACTGTTACCTGTGGAGTGATGCCTTTTGTGTGTGTTGTGTCTGTCCTGTAAATTGTTACCTGTGGAGTCATGCCTTTTGTGTGTGTGTGTGTGTCCTGTAAACTGTTACCTGTGGAGTCATGCCTTTTGTGTGTGTTGTGTGTCCTGTAAATTGTTACCTGTGGAGTCATGCCTTTTGTGTGTTGTGTTTGTCCTGTAAACTGTTACCTGTGGAGTCATGCCTTTTGTGTGTTGTGTGTGTCCTGTAAACTGTTACCTGTGGAGTCATGCCTTTTGTGTGTTGTGTGTGTCCTGTAAATGTTACCTGTGGAGTCATGCCTTAATTGTGTGTTGTTGTTGTCCTGTAAACTGTTACCTGTGGAGTCATGCCTTATTGTGTGTGTTTTGTGTCCTGTAAACTGTTACCTGTGGAGTCATGCCTTAATTGTGTGTGTTGTGTTTGTCCTGTAAACTGTTACCTGTGGAGTCATGCCTTTTGTGTGTTTGTGTGTCCTGTAAATGTTACCTGTGGAGTCATGCCTTAATTGTGTGTGTTGTGTCTGTCCTGTAAACTGTTACCTGTGGAGTCATGCCTTAATTGTGTGTTTGATGTCCTGTAAACTGTTACCTGTGGAGTGATGCCTTAATTGTGTGTGTTGTGTCTGTCCTGTAAACTGTTACCTGTGGAGTGATGCTTTAATTGTGTGTGTTGTGTCTGTCCTGTAAACTGTTACCTGTGGAGTCATGCCTTAATTGTGTGTGTTGTGTCTGTCCTGTAAACTGTTACCTGTGGAGTGATGCCTTAATTGTGTGTGTTGTGTACTGTCCTGTAAACTGTTACCTGTGGATGATGCCTTAATTGTGTGTTTGTGTCTGTCCTGTAAACTGTTACCTGTGGAGTGTGCCTTAATTGTGTGTTGTTGTGTCTGTCCTGTAAACTGTTACCTGTGGAGTGATGCCTTAATTGTGTGTGTTGTGTCTGTCCTGTAAACTGTTACCTGTGGAGTCATGCCTTAATTGTGTGTGTTGTGTCTGTCCTGTAAACTGTTACCTGTGGAGTGATGCCTTAACTGTGTGTGTTGTGTCTGTCCTGTAAACTGTTACCTGTGCAGTGATGTCTTAATTGTGTGTGTTGTGTCTGTACATTGTTTTTATCCTGTTGAAGACCCCAAAGGTCCAATTGGTAGGTGTTTTGTCCGTGCTATTGTGTCAACTCTTAGGAGTAAAACACAACTGTTGCTTTTTTCATATCTATTTTTTCATACTTGACATATTAATTAACAAAGTTCCTTTATAAAATATTATGGATTTCAAATATCTTGGTTCTGGAAAAGCTGATAATGGAACCAGCTCAAAATAAGAACTGGAATGGCAAAGACAGAGGCAAACCAAATGGCCTGAAAATCAGAGTTTTTAACATGTTTGGTCTGACCAGTCACGATTTATGGCTGTGAAGCCTTGACTTTGCGAAAAGCTGACTGCAGAAGAATTGAGACAACAGAGACAGGGTTTTATCAGAGACTACTACATGTCAAATGGACAGACAGAACTAATGAAAGTGTTCTGGAAGAACATGATACCACCAGAAAACTACTAGCAGACATCAACAAGAGAAGACTAAAGAACATTGGCCATGTGTCACACAACAAGAACACGGACCTCATGGCTACCATTTTCAAAGAAAAACAGTGGCAAAAAGGAAGAAAGACAGACCTCAAATCTCATACGTCAAGAACATAACCAACATCAGTGGCCTAAATATTCAAGAGATTGTCCACAAAAATCAAGACAGAGCGGCCTGGAGGGAGGTGGTGGTGTCAAAGAGTATAGTGGCCAACACTGAACCCGGTGACACAAACAGGTGAGACAGGCGAGATTTCTCATGTTACAGTAAACTGATCTGAAAACCGACTGATTTTGTGTGATGTAAAATCTGACCAACATCCAGGGTTTGCCTCACAAAACCAAAAGTGCACAGTCAGTCCTGTTACTGAAAATAGGTGAAAGAAACTGGTTTCAGTTTAGGGAATAGCAAAATTTCTAGGATTTGCCAATGAAAATAATAATAATAATAATAATAATAAGAGACCATTTATAAGCGCACATCTCTGCCTACAGCGGAGCTTATGACGCTTTACAATCATTCACTCACAATATTTCAATCTCTCGGACCTCACGTACATACACTAAATACACAATACAAGTAATAGAATAAATCCATAAAAATACTACGTACGCTACAATCATACACGGATTCTCACACAAGTCCAAATGCACCCCACAACCCCCACGGCTATACCCCAAAGTACTGTGAGGCACATTGGGCTCTATAATCACCCACCCCCACCCCCCACCTACCTACTATAACATACACACACACTAACACACCTTTTCTACTATTAGGCTGGGGGGAAATGAGGTTGAACTTACTGATAATATTTTTGAAAGAGGTGAGTTTTTAGAGCTGTTTTGAAAGAAGTCGATTTTAGGTGTCGGATTTCAAAGGGAAGAGAGTTCCAGATAGTGGGGGCTGCGAAGGAGAAAGAGCGATGTCCAAATGTTTTTGTGCGCACGCGTGGAACACAGAGCAATCTGGTATCAGCAATGGAGCGGAGATTTCTAGAAGGAGTGTACACAGAGAGAAGATCAGCCAGGTAGCGAGGAGAGAGATCAGAGAAAAAAGAGTGGCATAGTGAGGCAAGCTTATAGTCAATGCGAGCTTGAACAGGCAACCAGTGAAGGGATTTGAGAATAGGTGTGACATGATCATGCTTGCGGGAACGAGAAACAAGTTTAGCGGCAGAGTTCTGTACTTTTTGAAGTTTGTCTAATTGATTTTGAGGACAGCCAGAAAAGAGGGAGTTACAGTAGTCTAATTTGGAGAGAACAAAGGCAGAAAGAAATGTTTTGGTAGCGTCTTCTGAAAGTAAGTAGCGAATATAACTAATGCGTCAAGGTCAATGTATGCTTTGCGGCAGACTGTCTGTACATGTGTTGAGATACTCATGTCTTTGCTGAAGTGGAAGCCAAGATTTCGTGCAGTAGAGGAAAAGGGAATATCTGTTGATCCAACGGTAAGAGATGTAGGAGTGGTAGACGGCAGAGACTTAAAAGAGGAAGAACAGAGGACAGCTTCAGTTTTCTCGTCATTTAGTTTTAGCTTGTTTTCGAGCATCCAGATTCGTATGTCGGTGATACAAAGTTCGAGATGTTTAACACTACCCCTACATATGGCTGCTGGACAGGTTTTCTACCCTTCCATAAGCAGCTGGCTACACTGAATCCTTGCCAACATAACAATTCTGGCATCTTTCCAATTTATTTTACATGTTGTTTTGATCAGTTTTGGTGTCATGTTTGATGTGTTTGAAAAGGAAAATTCAACGACTTTTACATGAACATACTTTGACTTTGAACACTCTTGGAGATTCCATAAAGAGACATTGCACACATACATCAGGTAACTAAAATGCAAAAATCAAAAACATGATCATTATTTAGTCACAGTATGCCCACAAATTGACAACAAAACAGCACTCACCTCATACAGTTATGTTCATGGTGCATTTCACTACTCAAGTTAATAATCTAAGAAAAAAGTATAATTATCACCACAATTTCAAACAAAAATCTACATATATCCTTTTACAAGATGTTACAAAACATTACAGAGGAATAGCAAAAAGTTTAGGATTAGTTTCTCTACGTAAACTTTCCGCACCCAAAATGAATTCCATATGCACTGAGGCCACTGATTTCATGTGATGGAATGAAACTGAGGAAAGGAAAGCTGTGCATGATTGTTTTAAAGAAGATGTGCCAACCTTTTCTCTGGCTGCCTGGTCCAGGTTGTATACACCCACCAAGAGACTGTAGTCCATGATCTTAAAGCTCTCTAGCACCTGCACACACACACACACACACACACACACACACACACACACACACACACAGACACACACACAGACACACACACACACACACACACACATACACATGTATATATATCCATACAATGTCTTACAAGCATACACATGTATATACCCATACAATGTCTTACAAGCATACACAGTCATGTATATAATATCCATACAATCAATGTCTTACAACGTCTATACTACTGTTGTGTTAACAGGGCACACTGGGAAGGGATTTCTTTTCCTTTTGCACAGAAAAAAAGGACAGAATGACAACACTGTGGAATGGACAGAAACTTGTTGCAGAGACCCTGGCTTTTGCACACAACTAACACAATTGGAGGAATCTGCTGAACAGTTTTATAGCGTGGCGCCCCAATGGTTCTTCACTGAGATAAAGAAGAAGAAAAAGTTTAAGGGCAGAGTACTGCTTTCTTGTGTGTGTTCTGGAAGATTCTAGAAATGACACACACGTCAGTTAGTTGGTACATTCCATTCTGATCTGTGTTCTTCTGTGATATACTATAGCAGCAAAAAAGGCATGAATGGTCACTCACCCTACAATCTCGCTGTAAAGTCTTGATGAGGGCCTCATATGTATCCCTCTCCAGGAGTAGACCTTCTTGGTGAAGATCCAGAAAGTCCAAATCTTTCAATGTAGGGCTGGACTTGGCCCGCTCGTGTTTGGAGGCTTTGCGTTTGTATGTGGAGCCTTTCAGGTCATACTTCTCGTGTAGGTGTACCGTAGAGGGCAGCAGATTGTTCATTACCACAAAGCGAATGTTTTTTCCTCCACACTGAAAACAAAACAGCAAAGACTGTATAACAGTTTTTGCAAGGTCAGCATTACAAGGATGGCACCCATCTCCTCTCCCTTGCTGCTTTATCTTCACCAACAGGTTCAGGTTCCCATTCACAGCTGGATGGACTGAAAACCGCCTGTAAAATGTTTTCCCAATCAGACTTGAACCTGTGCAGTCACACTGGAAGACAGAAGTCCAACCTCAACCAGGCCTCTTTATGAGTTTGCAAATAGCAACAATCAATGTTAAAATAACAAGCCTTTTCAGAGTTCGCAAAAAACAACAATCAATGCTGAAATTACATATTTCATACATATCACACACACACACACACAATATATACTACTGCTTACACACCTTACTGAAATACTGCTGATTTTAGGCACCATTTTTGGTCCATGTGCCCTTGACACCTTTGCTCCAAACTTATGCATTCGTAACTCCCTACTGTCCCAAACCTTTGACTAAACTTGGTAAAGACCCATCAGACACAGCTGTGGGAATATTGCTAACACATTTAGGTAAATGGCAGGTTGGCAGGCAGGCAGACAGACACACAGACAGACAGACAACAGACACACACACACTCTCCCTTCCCTCGTAAAAAGAAATAATTATCCTTCTTTTCCTCTTAAAAAAGTCTGAATAAAAAAATCGAAAGGACAAAAGTTTCCTAAAATGTTAAATGCATCATAACTGTACCATCCACACATGAGAAAAACAGTCCATTGGAAACTGTTCAAACTGACATTTCACTGCCTGTCTTCCTTTTCTTCTTTCTTTTGCTTGGAGTGATATGACACATTTTGTAAATTACACCAGCATAAAAGATTATACACCCAAACTGCTGTATTGGCCGATGAAGCTTGTGATGTTAACGGTTTATGTGTAAACAGTAGTTATACATGGGGGGGGGGGGGGGCACAGAGAGAGAGAGAGATGTGTGTGTGTGTGTGTGTGTGTGTGTGTGTGTGTGTGTGTGTGTGTGTGTTGCGCGTGTGGTGTGTGTTGCACAGTGCGTGATAATGTGAATCTACACATGTATGTGCAAAATGTATGCATGCTAAAGAGTGTGCAAATGTATGTGTTTATGTGGTATGTGTGTGTGCGAGCACACACTGTGCATGTCTGTGAGCATGTGTTTTCATGCATGTCTTATGTGTGCTGATCATATCCACGTAGATACGCCTCTTTGTGTATTGCACATTTCGGTCCATTTAAATTGTGATCTGTGGTATGAGAGGACTGCACACTATGTTTCCTTTGTGTGACATCATTATCATAATGGTAAGACTACGATAAGGATGCACCTGAAGTCAACAAAACAAAGAACACCAAACAGCAAAAGATCTACAAACACGGCATGGGCAATGTCCTTCATTCGCATGCACATCCAACTGCTTAACAACTGCGATTCACTTGTCCTGAGGATATGCAACAGTGTGTAGCATATGGATAACCCTGTATGATAAATTAGGTAGAATCGCAAGGTTTTGCCAGCATGCAGACGACTGCTGTTTAAGTGCGTATGGGATTATTTCAAGTGTGGAGACGCTGTCTTGGGAAAAAAAATCAAACTGAATGCGTATGGGATTATTTCAAGTGTGGAGACGTTGTCTTGGGAAAAAAATCAAACTGAAAGTGTCCAGAGGCTCAGAATCTACATGATTCTGAGCGTCAAGGAGATTGAAAGACATGCACACGGACTGCCTGAACAAGTTTCAATATACATGCACAGAAAAGAACCCAAAGATGGAGGAAAAAGCAGGACCAACTCAAAATCACACATGCATATACATGCATTCATAAATTTCTCTCTCACTCTATCAAACATAACATTCATGTACATACACACGCAACACATGCATACACATACATATATATAAATGCGCACACATACACACACACAGAGAACATCAGCTCTAAATAACTCACATTCAATTACCCTTTTGTTCACATCCGTTGACCAAAATTATGAGTAAGCTGTTCTGCCACATTTGTTATATTTTCCCAGCTAGTTGTTCAGGTCAATGCATCCCTCCCCATTCCTATCCCTAACTTGTCCACCCCCTGTTAAATTACATATATAAACCTCAAAAAGAAATTGTACGCAAAGGCAACATTCACCAGCAGCTATGAGCATTCAGTGTTCTGCATCACTGCTTTCCTATTTTATGACTTCAACACTTTCCTGTTTTATGACTTCAACACTTTCCTGTTTTATGACTTCAACACTTTCCTGTTTTATGACGTCAACATGTTCCTGTTTTATGACGTCAACATGTTCCTGTTTTATGACGTCAACACTTTCCTGTTTTATGACTTCAAACACTTTCCTGTTTTATGACTTCAACACTTTCCTGTTTTATGACGTCAACATGTTCCGTATGGACGCATCAAATCTCCATGTTTATGACTTCAAACACTTTCCTTTTAATATGACTACACAACACATTCTCATATATTAAAAGGACACTACACACACAGTTCCTTTACTCACTTCAAACCTTTCCTGTTATTATGACTTCAAATTTTCACTAGTTTTATGGGCAATCACATATTCCTATTATATGACCGTAATACATGTTCCTGATTTACGAAAAGGCAACATTTCACTGTTTATGTCTTGCATCACTTTT
This sequence comes from Monoplex corrugatus, assembly GCA_030674185.1. Classification (NCBI taxonomy): domain Eukaryota; kingdom Metazoa; phylum Mollusca; class Gastropoda; order Littorinimorpha; family Ranellidae; genus Monoplex; species Monoplex corrugatus. The sequence continues at coordinate 19,574,106 of JAPXFY010000035.1, forward strand.
CCTATTTTATGATTCAACACTTTCCTGTTTTAGATTCAACACTTTCTGTTTTATGATTCAACACTGTTCCTGTTTTATGACGTCAACACTTTCCTGTTTATGACTTCAACACTTTCCTGTTTTATGATTCAACACTTTCCTGTTTTATGATTTCAACACTTTCTTGTTTATGACTTCAACACTTTCCTGTTTATGACTTCAACACTTTCCTGTTTTATGACTTCAACACTTTCCTGTTTTACGATTTCAACATGTTCCTATTTTATGACTTCAACATGTTCCTGTTCTACGATTTCAACACTTTCCTGTTTTACGACTTCAACAATGTGCATTAACTCAATGCAGACACTTCCAATTCCGCTGTCTCATGGCCTGACTTGGGAATTTTTTTTAACAACAACCAATGGAGTAAACCAGTTAAGACAAGACACACGACTACGTGCTGTGCAAAACTTTATCCGTGCCCTTTTGACGTTAAGAAAACCCAATAGGTCAAAAATGTTGGTAACATGGTTGGTACTTACCAAGCCTTGTATACAGTTAAAGACAACTCCCAGAAAGAAAAAAAGAAGATACTACAGGCACAGTGTAATCCACAGTTGACTGTTAATGACTGAATATCCACAGTTGACTGTTAATGACTGAATATCCACAGTTGACTGTTAATGACTGAATATCCACAGTTGACTGTTAATGACTGAATACCCACAGTTGACTGTTAATGACTGAATACCCACAGTGACTGTTAATGACTGAATACCACAGTTGACTGTTAATGACTGAATACCCACAGTGACTGTTAATGACTGAATACCCACAGCTGACTGTTAATGACTGAATACCCATTCAGTGTGGTTGATGCTGAGAATTCACAACTCAGCACTGACCACAGTGGAGTGTTTTCTTGAGCTGATGTTACATCTCATGTAGATAACCGTAGACATGTGGCATGTAGAAACACTGAAATGCCTGTTATGGGACATAACTGCTAGCTGACCAGTGCCAGAGCTTGCCTGTCATGCAACAGTTGCTTCCCTTGAATAATGAAAGTGCAACATGATCACCACTAGGTGCCAACTACTGCAACAAGTACAGAAATCTGCTTTAGTGACCTTGAACCAATTATCACACTATGACAGTGAGATCACTCGCCACGTCGTGCCAAACATACTGAACCAGTTAACCAGAAATCTGCTTAGGTGACCGGCACTGACCCTGAACCAAATTACACACTATGACAGTGGCGATCACATCACCACGTCAGTGCCAAACATACTGCAACCAGTTAACAGAAATCTGCTTAGGTGACCGGCACTGACCCTTGAACCAAATTACCTACTATGACAGTGGCGATCACATCACCACTAAGGTGCCAAACATACTGTAACCAGTTAACCAGAAATCTGCTTAGGTGACCGGCACTGACCCTTGAACCAAATTACCAACTATGACAGTGGCGATCACATCACCACTAAGGTGCCAAACATACTGAACCAGTTAACCAGAAATCTGCTTAGGTGACCGGCACTGACCCTTGAACCAAATTACATACCTATGACAGTGGCGATCACATCACCACTAGGTGCCAAACATACTGTAACCAGTTAACCAGAAATCTGCTTAGGTGACCCTTGAACCATATTATCACACTATGACAGTGGCAATCACATCGCCACTAAGGTGCCAACATACTGCATGAGTAAACCAGAAATCTGCTTGTGTGTCTGAAAGGAACACGAAAAGAAAAATGAGGGGGAACACGAAAGAGAAAATAAAAAGAAAAGAAAAAAGGACTTACGAATAGTTCTAAACTCAGGGAACATTGGACACAAGGCCACAAAAGGAGGCTGGCTGCAGGACGATCATGCAAGACATCACCATCATCATCATGTGCCCTGCCGCATGGCACTGGAGATCATGGCCCTCCATATGAATCTATCCCCTGTTGCTGCAAGTACATCTCCCACCCTCTCTGTCCTCAGCCACCCTGCAAATCCGTCCAATATTTTCTCCCTGGGTCTACCTGGTGTTCTTTTCCCCTCCAGCTTTCCTGTTGTGACTAGATGCTCTACTTCCCCTTTCCTCATAAAATGGCCTATAAATGTTGCTTGTCTTTTCCTAATCTTATTTATTAAGGATCTTCTTGTGTCTGCCTCCTTCAAGACTGTCTCATTTGTTTTCTTTGCTGTCCATGGAACTGTCAACATTTTTCTTCGGAACCACAATTCAGTTGCCTCAATTTTGTTCAGACTTTGCGTGTTGACTGTCCATGCCTCACAACCGTACAACAGTATCAGTTCTATATGCCATTCAAGAACTCTCTTCTGATTGATAGTCATTTGTCGGTAAGAACGCTTTTCATCTTCTTACATACTGTTTTGGCTTTGCCGACTGTGCTGGCTATTTCTGATGCGCATCTGCCGTCAGTGACAGACATTAGCATCTCTATTTTTCAATCAAGCATCGATCTGCCTCCTCCCCTTCCCCTGCTTAGAACTTAAGTCTGAATTATCATTCCACTAGCATAAAATCTGGTATGGCTTTCTTAATCTACTTCTAGATCTATAAAACAAGAGACAGCAAAGAGGTCATCATTGATACCACATAATAAATGCCTATCACTTGCCATAATCCTTCTAATCACCAAAAAAGTCTTCTATTTTGGGAATGACCAATTTTCAATCTGAGGGAAAAGGTTTTGTGCCAGCTATCGTTACTAACTGCCATCACTTTACAAAAAATGACACCGAGAATCTCAATCTTTATCGCCTGTGTTCTTTTTAACAAAAAGATACTCAAAGATATTCTCTGTCACCACTGGCGTTAGTCTGAAACACTCAACAAAGCACGCATATTCCCCCCTTCACCCTCCATCAGAAAACAGAGCTTCTGGAATCTAGCCCTTTAATTAAATGACGTGATAAACAGAGGGACCTGTGTGCAACTCTGAAGACCAGTCTGAGCATCACAAGAGACCAGTTTTGGTGTAACAATGAGTGACCACCCACCACAAATTCGAACATCTGGATTGACTAACCTTGAAAGACATTGCCCCCACAAAAAGATCAATTCACAGGCAAACAGTTTTCAACAGTCAAACTGTAAAACCAACCAACAGAAACAAGGCTCAAGCCAACAACTGTCAATGAAGGAGTCCAAACAGAACAAGGGTCTCAAGCTACCAAACACTACCGACAGTCGGTGCACAGTGTAGAAGGACTGCTTTAGAGACATGCAATTCTGAAAACAGTGCCATGCAGCATGGGATTAGTACTGCTCTTGCTCCCAAAGCCAACATACAATGCATGAGCCAAGCAATTCAATCCAGTCTATTGGTTTTATCAAATCAAGCACCACACTAAAACTCAGTTACACCTGTACACTCTCCTGGGATTCCTGACTAAGTATTAAAACTCACTAATGTCCATACACCCTCTGGATTTACAGTCTGAACAAAATACTACTATTTATTGGTTTATGGCTGAGTTATGTTTAAACACCCTGTAACATAACTCTTCTGGGTTTACTGGCAGAACAAAACACTAAAACTATTCAGTCCATTATCATACTCTCTGGGTTTACTGGCAGAACAAAACACTAAAACTATTCAGTCCATTATCATACTCTCTGGGTTTACTGGCAGAACAAAACACTAAAACTATATTCAGTCCATTATCATACTCTCTGGGTTTACTGGCAGAACAAAACACTAAAACTATATTCAGTCCATTATCATACTCTCTGGGTTTACTGGCAGAACAAAACACTAAAACTATATTCAGTCCATTATCATACTCTCTGGGTTTACTGGCAGAACAAAACACTAAAACTATATTCAGTCCATTATCATACTCTCTGGGTTTACTGGCAGAACAAAACACTAAAACTATATTCAGTCCATTATCATACTCTCTGGGTTTACTGGCAGAACAAAACACTAAAACTATTCAGTCCATTATCATACTCTCTGGGTTTACTGGCAGAACAAAACACTAAAACTATTCAGTCCATTATCATACTCTCTGGGTTTACTGGCAGAACAAAACACTAAAACTATTCAGTCCATTATCATACTCTCTGGGTTTACTGGCAGAACAAAACACTAAAACTATATTCAGTCCATTATCATACTCTCTGAGTTTACTGGCAGAACAAAACACTAAAACTATTCAGTCCATTATCATACTCTCTGAGTTTACTGGCAGAACAAAACACTAAAACTATTCAGTCCATTATCATACTCTCTGAGTTTACTGGCAGAACAAAACTAAAACTATTCAGTCCATTATCATACTCTCTGAGTTTACTGGCAGAACAAAACACTAAAACTATTCAGTCCATTATCATACTCTCTGAGTTTACTGGCAGAACAAAACAAACTATTCAGTCCATTATCATACTCTCTGAGTTTACTGGCAGAACAAAACACTAAAACTATTCAGTCCATTATCATACTCTCTGGGTTTACTGGCAGAACAAAACACTAAAACTATTCAGTCCATTATCATACTCTCTGGGTTTACTGGCAGAACAAAACACTAAAACTATTCAGTCCATTATCATACTCTCTGGGTTTACTGGCAGAACAAAACACTAAAACTATTCAGTCCATTATCATACTCTCTGAGTTTACTGGCAGAACAAAACACTAAAACTATTCAGTCCATTATCATACTCTCTGGGTTTACTGGCAGAACAAAACACTAAAACTATTCAGTCCATTATCATACTCTCTGGGTTTACTGGCAGAACAAAACACTAAAACTATTCAGTCCATTATCATACTCTCTGAGTTTACTGGCAGAACAAAACACTAAAACTATTCAGTCCATTATCATACTCTCTGGGTTTACTGGCAGAACAAAATACTAAAACTATTCAGTCCATTATCATACTCTCTGGGTTTACTGGCAGAACAAAACACTAAAACTATTCAGTCCATTATCATACTCTCTGGGTTTACTGGCAGAACAAAACACTAAAACTATTCAGTCCATTATCATACTCTCTGAGTTTACTGGCAGAACAAAACACTAAAACTATTCAGTCCATTATCATACTCTCTGGGTTTACTGGCAGAACAAAACACTAAAACTATTCAGTCCATTATCATACTCTCTGGGTTTACTGGCAGAACAAAACACTAAAACTATTCAGTCCATTATCATACTCTCTGGGTTTACTGGCAGACAACACTAAAACTATTCAGTCCATTATCATACTCTCTGGGTTTACTGGCAGACAACACTAAAACTATTCAGTCCATTATCATACTCTCTGGGTTTACTGGCAGAACAAAACACTAAAACTATATTCAGTCCATTATCATACTCTCTGGGTTTACTGGCAGAACAAAACACAAAAACTATCAAGTCCATTACTATACCAAAGGCTCCAAAGCCATTGTAAGGTCCCCTTGTTCAGAGTCCATTGTTCAGAGTCCAGTGTGTGTGAAGAATGCAGTGTGACCTACTGAGGAAGTCCACCAGGATGTTCAGTTCCCCACTGTATGTTTTGCACACAAGGAGAGTCCTCTCTGTGGACACCATCTGAGGAGGGCCTGGGTTTGTAGAGAGGTTCAGTGATCAAATGTGCACCCCCCCAGAATAACACTTTCCCTTGGATTAGTGGTTTGAAAGCCACTAGGTCACTGTGAACCAATTCCAACCCCAGGACACTGATGTGCGAGTTAGATTCCTCCACGGTCCACTGATTTGTCATGCTCATGATAACAAGGCTTCACTGACAGCACCGTTCACTAGTTTCATCCGAGTCAGAAACTAAAAATGAGATTTACTGCTGACTACCAAGCACTTCATGTTTAACAGTCACGAGTAGTTACAGAGCGCAGATTTCATTTGATCAAAAATGAAGATCAACAGCTCTTGTGCATTGAATCATGCATTTTGTACTGGCAGATGTGCTTATCTGCTAAAGCCATCAACTCCAGATCTGATGTCTCGAGTTTAACCCCAGCCTGCAATATAACAACTGGCCGTCTGCTGCCCATCTTAGTGTTGTAACCATTGTGGTGGTGACACTCAGTATTACCTGAGTCCCATCCCCCTCTTTCCTACTGCATGACCATACAATGTAGACAGCTTTGTGCAGGGTCAAGGAGCTGACCACACAATGTAGACAGCTTTGTGCAGGGTCAAGCAGCTGACCACACAATGTAGACAGCTTTGTGCAGGGTCAAGCAGCTGACCACACAATGTAGACAGCTTTGTGCAGGGTCAAGCAGCTGACCACACAATGTAGACAGCTTTGTGCAGGGTCAAGCAGCTGACCACACAATTGCAGGCAGGTTCACATGGAACACATACGGAAATGTCCAAGTGGGATCAATCCCTCCTGAAAAAAATAATTTCAAAATTTACAGCACTGCCTTACTCATTTACTCCCACAAACTCAAACAGTTCAACTCAATCAAAAACGAAGGTAATACAGCTTCAGCACAACCACTCACACATTTCAACTTGATCACTCATTAAAAGGAGAGCAGCATTTTCTCTTGTTTTTTTTTTTCTTTCCTTTCTCTTAATTCAAATGTTACAGTATTAAAACTGAACACGTTAACACCATCTTACCTGATAACAGTACAGGCCATAAAACTTGGGTAGCAGTGTCCGTTTATTCTGACTGATATTCTGCACACAGACAAGCAACCATCAGTCAAGTTCTGTCTTTTTTCTGAAGGAAGACCAATATCTGATCAAACAATCAATACACGACTTTCACTGTTTCTTTGGGACTTGGCCATTTACAATACTACATCAGGACATGGCCATTTACAATACTACATCAGGACATGGCCATTTACAATACTACATCAGGACACGGCCATTTACAATACTACATCAGGACATGGCCATTTACAATACTACATCAGGACACGGCCATTTACAATACTACATCAGGATTTGGTCATTTACAATACTACATCAGGATTTGGCCATTTACAATACTACATCAGGACATGGCCATTTACAATACTACATCAGGACACGGCCATTTACAATACTACATCAGGATTTGGTCATTTACAATAATACATCAGGACACGGCCATTTACAATACTACATCAGGACATGGTCATTTACAATACTACATCAGGACACGGCCATTTACAATACTACATCAGGATTTGGTCATTTACAATACTACATCAGGACACGGTCATTTACAATACTACATCAGGACACGGCCATTTACAATACTACATCAGGACATGGCCATTTACAATACTACATCAGGACACGGCCATTTATAATACTACATCAGGACATGGTCATTTATAATACTACATCAGGACATGGTCATTTATAATACTACATCAGGACATGGCCATTTACAATACTACATCAGGACATGGCCATTTACAATACTACATCAGAACATGGTCATTTACAATACTACATCAGGACATGGTCATTTATAATACTACATCAGGACATGGCCATTTACAATACTACATCAGGACATGGCCATTTACAATACTACATCAGGACATGGCATTTACAATACTACATCAGGACATGGCATTTAAATACTACATCAGGACAGGCATTTATAATACTACATCAGGACAGGTCATTTATAATACTACATCAGGACATGGTCATTTATAATACTACATCAGGACATGGTCATTTATAATATACATCAGGACATGGCCATTTATATACATCAGGACATGTCATTTACATACTACATCAGGACAGACCATTTACAATACTACATCAGGACATGGCATTTACAATACTACATCAGAACATGGCCATTTACAATACTACATCAGGAACATGGTCATTTACAATACTACATCAGGACAGGTCATTTACAATACTACATCAGGACATGGTCATTTACAATACTACATCAGGACATGTCATTTACAATACTACATCAGGACATGGTCATTTACAGTACTACATCAGGACATGGTCATTTACTAATACTACATCAGGACACGGTCATTTATAATACTACATCAGGACATGGTCATTTACAATACTACATCAGGACAGGTCATTTACATACTACATCAGGACATGGTCATTTACAATACTACATCAGGACAAGGTCATTTACAATACTACATCAGGACCATGGTCATTTATCAATACTACATCAGGACAGGTCATTTACAATACTACATCAGGACATGGTCATTTAACATACTACATCAGGACATGGTCATTTACAATACTACATCAGGATCTGTCATTTACTAATACTACATCAGGACATGGTCATTTACAATACTACATCAGGACACGGTCATTTACAATACTACATCAGGACATGTCATTTAAATACTACATCAGGACATGTCATTTATCAATACTACATCAGGACATGGTCATTTATAATACTACATCAGGACATGGTCATTTATCAATACTACATCAGGACATGGTCATTTACAATACTACATCAGGACATGGTCATTTACAATACTACATCAGGACTTGGTCATTTATAATACTACATCAGGACATGGTCATTTAAATACTACATCAGGACATGGTCATTTAAATACTACATCAGGTACATGGTCATTTACAATACTACATCAGGACATGGCCATTTACAATACTACATCAGGACATGGCATTTACAATACTACATCAGGACTTGGCATTTAAATACTACATCAGGACATGGCATTTACAATACTACATCAGGACATGGCCATTTACAATACTACATCAGGACATGGTCATTTACAAACTACATCAGGACATGGCCATTTACAATACTACATCAGGACATGGTCATTTACAATACTACATCAGGACATGGCCCATTTACAATACTACATCAGGACATGGTCATTTATAATACTACATCAGGATATGGCCATTTACAATACTACATCAGGACATGGCCATTTACAATACTACATCAGGACATGGCCATTTACAGTACTACATCAGGACATGGCCATTTACAGCACTACATCAGGACATGGCATTTACAGTACTACATCAGACATGGTCATTTACAGTACTACATCAGGACATGGCCATTTACAGCACTACATCAGGACATGGCCATTTACAATACACTCAGGACATGGCCATTTACAATACCACATAGGACAGCCATTTACAATACTACATCAGGACATGGCCATTTACAATTCACATCAGGATTTGGACATTTACAATACTACATCAGGATTTGGCTATTTTACAATACTACATTGGGACTCCACAATATGATATCAAAACATGCCCATTTCAATACTAAGCAGACTTATGATAGTTATACCAATCTCTCTTCGCACTGAGCACAAGACTTGTGACACTGACTAACAACAATTTCTGCTACAGGTGAAATGGATGTAGCATTTCATGTAATCATACATGTCCACACAAACCTTCAAACATTCCCCCACAATTTAGTGGTTAGTCTTTGACTCCCGCACCCTCTCCTCCTCCAACTGCAAAAACTTAACCCTTTGATTCCCTCACCCTATCCACCAGCTTCCTGCAGGAAGCCGGTGGATAGGGTGAGGGAATCAAAGGGTTAAGTTTTTTTTCTTTGCTGGCTCGGTCACAAGTGTGCTGGTGGACAGTGTGCGGGAATCAAAGGGTTAGTATATGACGCCAACTGATGGTAATGAAGCCAAGTTAACTTCCGCAGTTTACTGTCTTCATATATGTTCATCTGACCAGAAAAATAAACCAACAACTTACTAAGAAATAGCCAGGAAGCAATTTCTGTAAAAAGTCAGCCTCTTTGTGCTGTACTGTTTTGATGATAAATTCATCATCTGTGTACAGTAAAAGATGGAGCCACTGGCACCTGGGTTGGACAGTTCTTGTAACGGGTCTGCACACAGTGAGACCTACAAACACACATAAACACACGTATCATTAGTATATGCATGCGTATACATGCAAAGACACGTTCACACACACACAAACACACACACACCCATAAATGTACATACACATGCACACACACACACACAAACGTAAACACCCGCAAATTACATACACATGCCCCACCACACACACAACACACACAAACACACACATACACTCACACACACACACAAACACACACACACACACACACACACACACACACACACACACACAACACACACACACACAGAGTTTAGGACAGAGCAATAGAGACAAACATGGAGAGTCAGACCGATACCATGGCAGATATCCAGCACAGACAAGGTCAGTCAGATGTTCAACCTACCTCTTGGGCTGACCAAGACTTTTGGGGAGAAGTGGAAATGTACAGGTCATTTCATTACATACAATGACAAATTCATCAACCCATTTATGATGGAATACAAGTATGCAAGTATATTCAGAGCATACAAACCGTCGCCACTACATGGCAACAAGTATGCTTGTAAGACTACAACTCCATACAAATCAATTTCTAAGAGCACGTTTTCATTTCATACCACATTTTAAGCAGTTACCTCCCTTTAAACGATTTTCAGTTTGGCATGGTGTGCTCTTTGGTCAAAATTTCAACTGATTTCATCTGAAAAACACAAAATTACACTGCGTTTTTGCTGTTTTGATGCGGCAACATCTGACAGGAAAAGTAGTGTAACACATGTGCAGGCAGTGTCAGTAAGAACCACATGTGTGCTGTAATGGATAAATATTCCCGGCTGGACAAAGCACATGGCCTTACACAGACCCATACAACAAACAGCAAAGTAAACTTCTTGCATGATGCACACACTCATCTTGAGAAGACAAGTTCCTTTGTCCCAAATGTATGTACAGATTTTTCTTCAGCATCTATTACCATACAACCACACCTTCTGGCATAAAAAAAATTGTTGAATGTGGATGTTGCTCCCAAGCTTATTCCCTGTATCACCGAATTTGTTACTTCTTGAACTCTGTCTGTCTGTATCTCTCTGCTAAGTCTGTTATCTGTGTTTGTTTTACTCTTTATAAACATGACTCTAGTGGTACTGTGGAACCAACAGTCATTAACCCTTTTGACTCCTTCAACCTATCCGCCAGCATCCTGCATTGTCAGCCATGACAGCAAAGCAAAGACTTGACCCTTTCACTCCCTCACCCCATACACCAGCTTCCTGCTGCTGACGGACAGGATGCATGTAGGAGTTAAAAATTCAGATGATTCTGCATTGGGATACCTTCCTCATTCTGACAACATCTGTCTCATGGAAGCCGAGTGGCTCAGCGCTCTGTGTTAAGATTCTTAATCAAAATGTCACAATAACAAAAGAATAGTAACGTATATAACAGAGTTTAGGGACAAGGGAAGCAATTTCCCCAACCTTTCAATTGATGGTCAAAAGGCAGAATGTGTGAATGAACATAAATATCTGGGCACTACCTTAGACAGTCAGCTGAACTTTCATGTAAACGCTGGTTTTATTCATAACAACTACCAGTGACAATTTTACTTTTTATGCCAAAGTAAACACTACTGTTCAACATAAAATTATGCTTGTATTCTATCAGTTTCATTGAATTTCTGCTGATGCGTGTGTGTGCATCCTATTAGTTTCATTGAATTTATGCTATGCGTGAGTGTGCATATGCATGTGCATGTGCGTGTGCGTGTGTGTGTGTGAGTGAGAGTGTGTTTTAACAATTTCAAAATGAAAAAAAAATCTAAAGTATTATGGCACAAAGAAAGAGCTGCAACAAAAGATGCAAGAAGCACAGCTGGCAATCCAAGATACAATAGTTGCATAAACATGGCATTTACTTCAATTGGTCAATTTCCCTTTTTGCGCGCGAGCGCACACACACACACACACACACACACACACAACACACACTCACACACAACACAACACAACACAACACAACCACACAACACAACACACAAAACACACACACACACACACACACAACACACACACACACACACACACACTGGCTCCACAACTCGGTGATTATTAACTAATGTCAGTAGGGGGCTTAGCAAGACAAGAGCCCCAAGTTAGCTGGATCTGAACAGGTGGTGTTGAACTCCATCACATGGCCCAGCAGCACTGCACTCTCTACTGATGGGTGGCACATGGCTGTTTGACAATGCTGGCTCCAAAGGACATCCGGGCATAGGGACTTCACACCAGGACTTTTACCTGAATGAATTTGGGGCTGGTGGTGAGTTGAGGAGCTGGACTGAGCGGCGTGGGATCAACACTAGTCAAATGGCCTGAAGATGGGGCAGGGAGGAACAAAAAAATCATATCAACAACATTAATCCCTTTAGTATCTGAACCCTGATTTGCAAAGTGCTCTCCAGTATTCAGATTAATGATAATGCAGACACTGCAGCTGTGTCATTTGTTGATCAAAACTTATTTCTTTATTCAATGAAGCCTGATGACTCCCTGACAATATTCACCTGAACCTTTAGCATTCAATCTGACCGCATGGATCATGACGAAACGGGCATGAAATAAGGATCTGGATGTCTTCTTTCATTTCACTGGGCGATCTTTTTAGATCTAGCCACTCACGCGATGCGACAGAGCATTAAGTAAGGGTAGTGTAAACAGAAGGCAATCGGCGTTACGTCAAGACAGCTGGCCGAACTCGCAAGGGTAGGGCAAATGAACATGTAATAAAACATATACGAAAATGAGTATTAGTCTAAACAAGTACATCATTCAAACAACGAAACACCAATCTTTTTATTGCTTTAGATTTTATTACATTTTCTTTCACACATCGCAAAATATGACGAGTTGAAAAACACCAAAAAGTAGGTCAAATCTGCAGACTTTCCGCCTGATGTATGCTGTTTGGAGTAGCTATTACTAGCATCACATAATCCCATACTTGTTCACTCTATCAGATGCCTGTTCATATAAAATGTTACTGGGTTCTAGGTTCTGCATCACTAAGCATGATATCCAACATTTCACAGGTGAAAACAGTAAGATGCAGTCAGTTCTAGTACCCATTCATGTCCCATGCAGAACTTTCATTTTGCTGCTGTTGCTGTTGGACTCTCCAGTCCATGTGACGGATGAGCAGGCATGCTGGTCTTCAATGCCTGGTGTAGGTCTTCATATGGTATACAAGACCAATCCTGGAGCTGCATGAGAAAGAGCCCTTTCATGTCCCAAGCAGAACTTTTAATTCTAAGCCAACATCAAAACAAGACAGCTCACCATAAAATCTTCTGGCTGGATTCCAAACAAGTCCCTGAAGTAACGAAACGCCACAGGAGCATAGGTTTTAAAACGAAAATCGCTGCAGTGGTGAGCTGGCGTTAGATTACTTCCCTCACTGAAACAAAAAAGGACAAATTTTCAGAGATCATTAGATTGCATACAAACTCACAAAACTAATCTCTCAATACATACCAACTGGCCAGTCTAGGGCAAACATCACTAAATGACTTTTGTCTTTCAACCTTTTCAAAAAGAATAGATTGATCAAATAACCTACTCAGAGGACAACACCAAAAAGACAGTCCACAGGATTCCCAGCTCCTGGCATATGGTAAAATAACAGGACTTCAAAATTCCGTTAGGTCTTGTTAACTTGCAGAGTGCCATGCTAGCTAGATATTCTGGAACGTTAGATAATTCAAGCCTCTGTCACTGCCACAATCTCTATTCAGGAACATCAGTCACACTTCTCAATCTTGTGAAAATTCTTACTTTATTTGGGAATCATAAACTTGGTAGCTTTAGACCCATCAAGGTTCCCTTGAATCTAATAATAGCTAGGAAATCTGTTACATCACCAAGAAGTGATTTTTTCAAACAATTTCAATGATTGTGCTGGAGTGTGAACAACTATGTGAAGCAAGTAAAATGGTGAGATCTCACTGGAAAGCAAGTACAAACAGCACAAATGTAGCTATTGCTCTGCAAGAATTCGAAAAAGCTGGATAAAGGTACAAATAAGCTGTAGTCCCATGATTCTTTGGAAGAGGAAAATTAGGAAGAAGGAAAAGCTGAAATGGTGTTGAAGCTGCTGCTAAACATTTTGAACTATATTTCTTCCTGAAGGAAAATGGATGGACAGTTATATTTTTATATCTACAGTAAAGTTCGGGCTATTGGGAGCACTGGTATATAAGGCGCACACACTAAATTATAGAAAAATCTGAACTATCTTGGGCGCACTGGTATATAAGGCGCACACACTAAATTATAGAAAAATCTGAACTATCTTCACACATAAGCAGCACTAGTTTATAAGCCACACTTTTTCAATGGCCAGGTCGATCGCCTTCAACCTGAAGGCTGCTTCGCAGGCATTACGTCGCGTTTTCGGCATGATGAGGGTGTACACTTGAGCAGAGCAGATCTGAACACCGATCCAAATGCTTCAATGTGTGCGGATTTGATTTAAAAATGTGAACAGTTAACACTTTAACATGGAGCTCACCGAAAAATTCATGAACGGTAAACACAATTTTGGTGAGTTAAAAAGAAGCTAAGAATATATGAGAATGTGACGCTCTTGGAATCAGGGAAAATCCACAAATAAGCCGCATTGCTGGGAAAAACCGAAGTTTACAGTAAGTTAGTACAGAATTTAATCCATAACATTTTTTTTTTCCAAACCCATTTTTTGTGTGAATTTTTTTCTGGCAAATAAATTTCTATTGTTTGCCAAATTCCATGGCAGGCTAAGGGTTACCATCACAACAGACAACTTCTTTCCCTTCCCATTCATCTTTCTTGGAATGAACATTTTAATAATTTTATTTGGAGACTAATCCAAAATTTGTGACAGAAAGAAAAAAAAATGAGCAATAGAAACTACAAATGACAATCAAACTAATGAAAAAAACTAGGTCATCATCAATAGACTTTTCATTTTCATTAGAATCCAAATCAGAGACATCCTGTGACACATCTTGAGCCAAATTTTCATTTTCTGTATTGAAAACCATTCAGACTTCGCCAAGAACTTGTTGTGCAGTCAGCTTCACATGTTTGGCCAAATCGATGCAATAAAAAGTTGTGAAGAAAACCTTTATTGTTAGAAGTGCACAGAAAAGTTTGTTATGTTGAAGCAGATTGAAGTTCTGTTGGAGGTACTTCCTTTTAGGTATAGCTTACCCATATGTAACTGCTCAGAAATCAGTTTGATGATATGAAGTCTGACACTCTTGCATAGCATGGGTGCAGAGCTGCATGATTTAAAAAGATGTTTGACTTTTCTTGCGGTGACCCCAGACACTCAACAAACTCTACTTACTCTGGCATTTTTCATCATAATTCATATTTGTGGAACTGGACTCTGAAATCTCTTTAAGATGGATTCATCATCACACCAAGACGGTTCTGGTTTTGTTCCAAAGTTTGCAAATAATTACCACAAAAACTTCTAAAACCAATGCAACACCTTATACACAAGACACAGAGGTAAAAGGATTTCCACCTCGCTCGTGTGGCCAATGGAAGCGATGTGTTACAAGACCTAAACTCACCTCTAGGCCGGTACTATGGATAGATAGCCATTTACAACTGGGTGGATTGGGTGAAGATGGAGATGAAAACGACTGGGCCACATCCTAAGTATGGACAAAAACCAGACACACTTGCACAGCTCTGTGGAGGGAACCACTTGAAAACAGGAGCAGATCAACATGCACCTGGCAATGCATCAACAGCAAAGAGGGCACTACACTGACTGAACCAGAGCATATTATGAACAGATGGAATAAACATGAAGCATCACTTTTTGGTGACAATAATCCTCAAGACACCCACTGCCTTGACCTGAGCTGTCCCGAATCAAAACCAGAATCACTTTTAAGTGAAAATGAAGCAGCCATCAAGCAGTTAATGTTAACCATAAACGATATAGTGATAATATGATATCATAAGTTTTATTCTTACTGTACACACACCCAACACCTTGTGGACGTCAAATTTCGACTTAAAGTCTTTACAAGAATCAGAATGTCGACTAAAAGCAAGCTATTACATAAAGTTATATAAAACACGAAAAATAGGACTTCCGGGGAGGAGAGTTCCAGGGAAACAGCTGTGAGCTGAGTAATGGAAAACAGTGGTGAATCGGGAGAGAGAGAGCGGTACTCACGGGGCAGACAGAGTGAAGTCTGGAGAAGCAGACTATCAGAGGGATGGAAGGCGTGACGGAGAAACATGCACGCAGGCCAGGAATGCCAAGGAAATTGTATGTATAATTTTTCAGTTAAAATCAAGAACTAACTATGCTAACTCCAAACTGTCCTAAATGGAGGAGATTGGTTGACACCTTATACTCCACCCAGAGCGAAGAAGACTCACTGGATTTGACATGGAGATGGACAAGTGCAGTGTCTTCAAGCCAGAGCACTATCAGGCACCAAGATCTGGAGAAAGCAACACTAATAATAAAAACAACAGAGGGACAACAGACCTTTGATTCTAGAAGCAAATGTACAGCTCTCATTATCAGAATGATGGCTATATGAAGATGGGCAATCAGCAGGCTAATGTTTAAGTTATGGACCGTTAGCACTTTCCACGCCACATGAAAATTATAAATATGCCTTATATATATATATATGCCTTATCAGAGCCTGGAATTGCTAAGAAAAAAAAAAGAGGAAACTTCTAGGGGGTCCGGAGCATGCTCCCCCGGAAAATGTTTAAAATCAAGACTAAAATCTGTGCATTCTGAGGCATTCTGGAGACAAATTTAAAGGCATCTAACACACTGAAAATCACAATGAATATCAGTCAAAAGAGTATTTAATAAACATTGGGCACAAGATCAGGATCCATCATACACAGCAGATCGTTTCAGTGTGTTCATACACAGACATTTTTAACGCGAAAAATATTTTTTGCGCGATTTTCGATTTTGATTTCCGCGGAAATCCTCGTTTCCGCGACGAATTCCAGTCTCTGCTTATATATATATATATATATATATATATAGATATATATATATATGCTGGTGTGAGCCAACGATGATTCTTCGAATTATGTAATTTTCACCAATAAATGACACCATCAGGATCAGATCAATATTCTGAAAATAGAAACAAAACACATTTTGTTAAGGAAACAGTAAACATAAAATGGGGACAAGCATAAGCGGTCAAGGAAAAGCCAGACTACAACTTAATGGTCAGTTCCCTACGCCTATACTCATCCTGATGTCTGAAAAGTCATCTGCAGCAACAACACCTAATGCTAGTGACTGATAATTCTTCCTTGTTTCAAAGCCAGCAGAGTGTCATTTCAATGGAGGCAACAGCACAACATGATCAAAGGAAGAAAGTGTTATGAAGTCCACGCCTCTCTGCAAAACCAAATCCAGGACTGTGCTGAGGTCATTCATGCTGTTTTCAAAACTGTACAGATATGTTTGTTTAAGCTCTTTATGTCCCCCGGACCTACTGGCTTAAAATCTGTGCGTTCTTTGTGAATTTCCATGTGTGCTTTAACATGCCTGCAGGGGAACACTGCCACATAACCAACATCAGTGGCCTAAATACTCAAGAAATTGTCCACAAAAGTAAAGACAGAGCAGTTCAGGTGTTCAGGTGTGCAGCCGCCAACACTGAATCCGGTGACACTGACAGGTGACAGGTGAGAGTTTTGTACAGTACAAACACAGGAAACAGCATATGACTTGAAAACTCTCTGTTCATGAGTGAGACAGAACTCCAGCTGTGATCACGGGCATCAATAAGTGTAAAGAAGTCCAGACTGAACACAAGAACCAACAAAGGAGAAAAGAAACAAAGGCATAACTGACCTTGGAAAGAAGACGACTTCCACGACAGCAAAGTCCTGCATCAGCACGTCTCTCTCTGGCTTAGAGGACAGACCTCCTATACTCTGACCAATGCCCAGTTGAATAGCTTGCTGCAGTTCTGAAGTGGGTTTCTGAAAATCAAATGTTTAGCACGTCAGTACTTATAGTACTAGAGGTGATAGTTGTGGTGGCAGCACCAGCAGAACCAACAATAGCAGAGGCATAGTTACAGTGGTAAAAGTGATAGTAGTGATAATGATGATTGTTGTAGTGGTAATGATGATTGTTGTACTGGTAATGATGATTGTTGTAGTGGTAATGATGATTGTTGTAGTGGTAATGATGATTGCTGTAGTGGTAATGATGATTGCTGTAATGGTAATGATTATTGTTGTAGTGGTAATGATGATTGTTGTAGTGGTAATGATTGTTGTAGTGGTAATGATGATTGTTGTAGTGGTAATGATGATTGTTGTAGTGGTAATGATGATTGTTGTAGTGGTAATGATGACTGTTGTAGTGGTAATGATGACTGTTGTAGTGGTAATGATGATTGTTGTAGTGGTAATGATGATTGTTGTAGTGGTAATGATTATTGTTGTAGTGGTAATGATGACTGTTGTAGTGGTAATGATGACTGTTGTAGTGGTAATGATTGTTGTAGTGGTAATGATTATTGTTGTAGTGGTAATGATGACTGTTGTAGTGGTAATGATTGTTGTAGTGGTAATGATTGTTGTAGTGGTAATGATGATTGTTGTAGTGGTAATGATGATTGTTGTAGTGGTAATGATGATTGTTGTAGTGGTAATGATGATTGTTGTAGTGGTAATGATGATTGTTGTACTGGTAATGATGATTGTTGTAGTGGTAATGATGATTGTTGTAGTGGTAATGATGATTGTTGTAGTGGTAATGATGATTGTTGTAGTGGTAATGATTATTGTTGTAGTGGTAATGATTGTTGTAGTGGTAATGATTATTGTTGTAGTGGTAATGATGATTGTTGTAGTGGTAATGATGATTGTTGTAGTGGTAATGATGATTGTTGTAGTGGTAATGATGATGTTGTAGTGGTATATGATTGTTGTAGTGGTAATGATGATTGTTGTAGTGGTAATGATATTGTTGTAGTGGTAATGATGATTGTTGTAGTGGTAATGATTGTTGTAGTGGTAATGATTGTTGTAGTGGTAATGATTATTGTTGTAGTGGTAATGATGTATTGTTGTAGTGGTAATGATGTGTTGTAGTGGTAATGATGATGTTGTAGTGGTAATGATGATTGTTTGTAGTGGTAATGATGATTGTTGTATGTGTAATGATGATGTGTAGTGATAATGATGATTGTTGTATTGGTAATGATGATTGTTGTAGTGTAAATGATGATGATTGTTGTAGTGGTAATGATGATTGTTGTAGTGTAATGATTTGTTGTAGTGGTAATGATGTTTAGTGGTAATGATGATTGTTGTAGTTGGTAATGATGTTGTTGTAGTGGTAATGATGATTGTTTGTAAGTGGTAATGATGATTGTTGTAGTGGTAAATGATGTGTAGTGGTAATGATGATTGTTGTATGGTAATGATTTTGTTGTAATGGTATGATGTTGTTGTAGTGGTAATAGTAGTGTAATGATGGTTGTGTAGTGGTAATAGTAGTGGTAATGATGGTTGTTGTAGTGGTAATAATAGTGGTAATGATGGTTGTTGTAGTGGTAATATAGTGGTAATGATGGTTGTTGTAGTGGTAATGATGATTGATTGTAGTGGTAATGTATTGTGTAATGGTAAGATGGATTGTTGTAGTGGTAATATAGTGGTAATGATGGTGTTGTAGTGTATAGATGGTAATGATGGTTGTTGTAGTGGTAATGTAGTGGTAATGATGGTTGTTGTAGTGGTAATAGTAGTGGTAATGATGGTTGTTGTAGTGGTAATAGTAGTGGTAATGATGGTGATTGTAATAGCAGCAGCATAAGTCGTAGTACTACACATAGTAACATTGCAAGCAATGACAGTTGTGGTGATCATGACCATAGTAGCAAGATTATTATAGTAGTAGTATAAGTTATTGTTATTGTTTGTTATTGTTATTTTAAAGCCCAGCCGACTGCATAGAGCCATATCAGGTTACAACTTCTTAAAAACCAACAAAACTTCAACAGGTAAAAAAATGAAAAGAAAATTAAGTACACATATCAATGCATTTGTGCACATAATCTAAAGTATATGCCCCTGGCGGTGACCACTCCGTCTAATTTATCGCACGGGATTTAAAAAACAAACCTGAGTACAAATTTAAGCATACATAAGGACACCAAAACGTATATAAAAGGTCCTAAGTTACCTGAAATTACTTCTGCATATCTCACCTCCCGTGTGCCAGAAATGCACTTAATACATGTACCCAATTATCAACCCTAAGAAAAAGTACTAAGACTTTATCGAACACATACAGGTGAATGAACCAGCAAGGCTGAAAATGATAGGAAGAAATGACAGAAAGCAAAGGAACAAGGCAAAAACAAAGAGAGTGACAGAAAAGAGGAAATTTCTCACAGAATTTCCAGTGAAGGTGGGAGTATTACAATTCATACTGAAAGAGCCCCACGAGGGGAAGTAGTGACAGTGGTGGTGGTGGTAATAGAAGTATTTGTGATGATATCAGATCATATTGTAGTGGTGGTGGTAGTAGTAATATAGAATGAGGGCTGAACCAGAAGTCTTTGTCAGATAGGTACTACTTCTTAACTATTTATGGTACATACTCTTAACTTGTATTGAAATAAAATACAGTCTTTACGCTATTATTACGCACAAAATCATACTGACACCATAACTGGTTTACCTGTATCACATCACTGAATATATGTGATGTACCTGTGTGTATGAAAAATGGATCCTAACTTAATCAAAATTCATGCCAATTCAAGAGTTGTGTAGTCTGCTGCTGGACTGGTAGTTCTAAATGAGGAAAACCGCCCTGAAAGACAAATACTGTGTGGACATCCAAGTGAGACCCTGAACGAGCAAACTGTTCAGATTATAAAGAGAGTTGTTGAAGAGCACCCGCGTATTTCAGTTCATTAAACATGTGGTACACACAGTATTTCATATGGCATAGCTGAACAAATTCTGTGGTATGATCTTGACATGAGGAAAATGGCTGCCATATGGTTACCTCATCTTCTAACAGAAGAGCAGAAAAAACAGGGCTCAGAGTTCTAAGTGACTGCTTGAAATGTTTTGGGCCAGAATATCCCCCAATGGCTATAGGATCCCAAGGAAAGGTGGGTGTGCACTGACGTCAAGAGACCAGTAGCAACGACATCGTGTTTTCTAAAACACTTGTCTCCATTTCCTTTACCTGCCAAGGCTCTGTAGTGGTCAGTGTGTTGCCTGAAAAGTCTACACTGGCTGTCAGGTATCATGTAGAGAGTGTTTTGCCCAAAGTTATGCAATCCACCCACAAGCAGTATCAGAACATGGGAATCAGCAAAACCCTCCTGCATGACAACACAAGTGCCGACAAAGCCAACGTCACTGAGACCTATCTACACAAGCAAAGTCTTTTCAAGTTCTCCCTCACCTACCCTACAGTCGTGACTTAGCCCCATGCCACTCGCAAGCTGTTTCCCTTTCTTAGCAAAACCTGCCGTAGTTCAGTTCATATTGCTCTTAGCCCAACTGACTACTAGAGCCATATCAGGGCTAACACCACGTCAAAAACAACCACCAGGTTAAGATAAAAGACAACAGTTAAAAAACCATGCTCACCGTTAACCTTGCAAGTCTACAATGCAATTAAAGAAAACCATACTTGAACATAAAATCATATCAGGTGAAATCTATTGATCTCTTGTAAATGCTGGAAAACTGCATCAGGAGGGACATCTTGGAAAAGGTTCGTTAAGGAGTGCACTGTGTAGTGCTTTTGTCTCACGTCGTACAAGTCCCAGCAATCAAGAAGAAGTGTTGATGCTCAATGGCACGTCACATGGTATACACCAGGGTGTTACTTTTTTAAAAGGTACGAATGAGTGTAGGTTGTGTAACCCGTGTGTAATCTACATAACACCGTTCGTTATGTGTCTGTTAAAATCTGGTAAGAACGGGCGGAAGTAAAACTGAAGTCATCAGGACTCCTTCCCATGCAGCACCTGCAGAACAACATGTGCCTCCATTGCATCATCTCACATTTAGACCCACACCAGGTGATTACAGATGCCTATGCCTACTCATCCGTTGGGTTGATGGGAGAGTCCATTGGCAGTAGTAGTAGCTGCTGTTTATTGTAGTAGAAGTAGTAGCAGTTCAGTAGCAGACACTGTTTGCTGTTGATAACTACTGTAGTAGTAGCCATTGCAACAGGAGTTCATCTTAGTTGTTAATTGTTGTAGTAGTAAAAACAGTTGCAGTAGTAGTTATTGTTTGTTGCTGTTAGTTGTAGTAGTAGTTTGTAGTAGTAGTAGTAGTAGTAGTAGTAGTAGTAGTAGTAGTAGTAGTAGTAGTAGCAGCAGTTGAAGCAGCACAGCAGCAGCAGTTGCCGCAGTAGCTCCTGTTGTTGTTAGTTTTTGTAGTAGTAGTGCAGTCCTATATGTAGTTATTGTTGACTGTATTTATTTGTTGTTATACTAATTGAAGAAGTAGTTAATAATTGTTGTCATCACAGTAATAGTTCTTCTAATATGATAGCAACATAGTAACTATAGACAGACAGGCACACAATCACCCTTCATTCAGTGTGAACTAACTAATCAACAAATTGACTTTTATGAAACATATCTAGAATGTATACATGTGTGCGTCAGTGGGTGGGTAAGTGGGTGAGTAAAAGGCAGAGAGAGAGAGAGAAAGAGAGAGAGAGAGTGTGGTGTGTGGTGGTGGTTTTGTGTGTGTGTGTGTGTGTGTGTGTGTTGTGTTGTGTGTGTGTGTGTGTGTGTGTGTGTGTGTGTGTGTGTGTGTGTGTGTGTGTGTGTGTTGTGTGTGTGTGGATGATGTATTGAATGTGTGCTGTACTGTGTATGTGTCATGAATGCATGCCTGGTGTGTGTGCGAGTGGTGATTGTGGTGTCGTGTGTGTGCGTCGTTGTGTGTGTGTGTGTGTGTGTGTGTGTGTGTGTGTGTGTGTGGTGTGTGGTGTGTGTGTGTGTGTGTGTGTGTGTGTGTGTGTTGTGTGTTGTGGGGGTGTGCATGTGTTGCGCGTTATGTGTTGTGTGGTGTGGGGTGTGTGGTGTGGATGTGTGTGCAGTACATGTGCATGTACAGATGAGAGACAGACAGAACAGACAGACAGACAGACAGACAGAGAGAGAAGAGAGAGAGAAGAGAGAGAGACAGAAGAGACAGACAGACAGACAGACAGACAGGACAACAGAAGACAGAACAGAGACAGAGACAGAGACAGAGAGGCTTACACTATGACATGATTCAATAGATCATGGATTACATATTACACGAGCTCGAGCGAATGCTGCTGTTCCTCTGGACGATGCCTTTCAACATGAAAGCAATGTATTGATCAAGTTCGGGAAGGAAGGTAAGCCCTTTCTCTCCCTCACCCTATCCACCAGCTTCCTACTCCTTTTCTCCCTCACCCTATCCACCAGCTTCCTACTCCTTTCTCTCCCTCACCCTATCCACCAGCTTCCTACTCCTTTTCTCCCTCACCCTATCCACCACTTCCTACTCCTTTCTCTCCTCACCCTATCCACCAGCTTCCTACTCCTTTCTCCTCACCTACCACCATTCCTATCCTTTCTCCTCACCTATCCACCAGCTTCCTACTCCTTTTCTCTCCTCACCCTATCCACCAGCTTCCTATCCTTTTGCTCCTCACCCTATCCACCAGCTCCTACTCCTTTGCTCCTCACCCTATCCACCAGCTTCCTACTCCTTTTGCTCCTCACCTATCCACAAGTTTCTTAAATTCCTTTTACTCCCTCACCCTGTTCATCAGCTGTGATAGCAGCTTCCTGCAGGAAGCTGTGGATAGGGTGAGTTTTTCCATGCCACTGATTCTAGATTGAAACCAATCTTTTATTTCTCCCCTCGCACCCCCCCCCCCCCCATTCAGTTCCTCTTCCACTCTTCCCCCCCTTCTCTAGCTCTTTTACTAGCGTGTGTATGCTGATATCAGTGTGAGCCTATTAAGTATCCTAGTTTTTGCGTATACGTGTACGTGTGTGTGTGTGTGTGTGTGTTGTGTGTGTGTGTGTGTGTGTGTGTGTGTGTGTGTGTATAAAAGAGAGTGGGGAGGGCAAGGACGCAGGAAGAGAGAAAGAGAAATAAAGAGGGGGGGGGGGTGACAGAAATGGGTCCTTCCGTCTGTCCGTCGATTTGCCAAGCCCTCTCTCTCTCTCTCTCACCACACACACTCTCACACTCACACACACACACACACACACACACACACACACACACACACACACACACACACACACACACACACACACACACTCCACCCTTACTGTATATATCTCGTGTACGATAACAGAGGTACCCGTACCACTGGTGTGTGAACTTGGTCTGTTGTCAGCCCATTTCCAGCCTTCCCCCTCCACAAAGAGGATCAGCACAGTGCATGCAACACCACCCTCCCTCTTTTTTCCCTTCTGCCTATTACCGCACCCTTACCTACTTACCTACTTGCCGTGATCTTTTCTTCCCCCCCCCCCCCCCCCTTTCCCTTTTCTTCACGAAAACACAGCCAGGCCATGGCTAGGCCCCCAACAAGTGGCACACTTCAGTAGATAAACCTATAGGACTGGCAGGAGGTGAGAAATGGAAGATGTACTACAAACTACTTCTTTGTGTGAAGAACTGTCTCTGTTCTCTGTCTGTCGGCACAGTGTGTGTGTGCCTGGGTTTTCGGGAGGAGGGAGGTGACAGACAGGGTGCGTGTTTATCAGTTTTTACTTGGATCTCTCTCTCTCTCTCTCTCCCCCCCCCTCTCTCTCTCTTGTGTGTGTGTGTGTGTGTGTGTGTGTGTGTGTGTGTGTGTGTGTGTGTGTGTGTGTGTGTGTGTCTCTCTCTGATCCTTCTCTCTTCCCCTATCTCTACCATACACACACCCTCAACTCTAAATTCATTTATTATCATTTTCTGTAACAATAGATCTTTCCATTAATGTACAACATTCAGCCCCCCCCCCCCCTTTTTTTTTTTTCTTCTTCCCTTCCTTCATTTCAAGACCTTGCACGCGCATTGACTTTGGCGTATGCTCAGCAATAATTGCTGGCTGATTTGGGTAGAGCATGTAAGAGATTGTTCGAGTGCCATGAATACGTCTTGAACACAGTCCAAACAAGCTCCCAACTCCCCTCCAAAAACCACACTACCATAAATGAAAACTGCGCAAAAAAGTAACTCTTTTTTTCAACGGTGCCTATTTTTTCTCGTGCCTGCTCTTCAATGTAATCTTTTTTTCTTTTTTTTATCTTGACGAAAACGTAAACTGGGCCAGTTCCTTTGTTCCTCTGTGTACAGTAACTACGAAAGTGCACACAGGAACGTCAAATTTATCTCAACCCTGAAGCACCGTCTACAGACACACTTATAGACACTGGCAACAACCCCTGCGGTACACTGATACAAGCTCTGTCACACTATTCTTTCTTTTTTAAAAAATTGTTTCTGTTGTTTAAAACCCAGCCGACTGTGTAGAGCCATATCAGGGCTATAACTGTTTCAAAGCACATACAAAACTTCAACAGGGTACAAAAAGGCAAAAGAAAATAAAGTATACAAAAACAAACAAAAAGAAAACCCACCAACAACAGCAGAATGGACTGGTAAGCAGACAAAATCGAAAAGAACACGTCATGAAAAGAAAGGAAAAAAAGGAGACATTATGCAACAAAAGGGGGAAATTTCTTGTACACAATTTCCAGAAGATGGGGATACTATTTAGTTGTATCACACAGTGTGCCAGGGCTTCTTGTATCAGACTATACAGTGTGGTCAGACTATACAGTGTGGTCAGACTATACAGACTATACAGTGTGGTCAGATTACACAGTGTGGTCAGACTACACAGACTATACGGTGTAGTCAGACTATACAGACTATACAGTGTGGTCAGACTACACAGTGTGGTCAGACTATACAGACTATGCAGTGTGGTCAGACTACACAGACTATACGGTGTGGTCAGACTCATCATCATCATCAGGTGCCCTGCCGCATGGCGTTGGCGACCATGGACTTCCAACCATCTCTATCTCTCGTTGCCCCAGCATCTCCCCCACCCTCTTCATCCTCAGCCACTTTGCAGGTCCGTCCAGCATTCTCTCCCTGGGTCTACCCGGTGCTCTCTTTCCCTCCAGCTTTCCCGTTGTGACCAGGTGCTCCAAATCCCCCTTCCTCATAAAATGGCCTATAAATGTTCCTTGTCTTTTCCTAATCTTCCTTATCAGTGATCGACTTGTGTCTGCCTCCATCAAGACTGTCTCGTTTGTTTTCTTTGCTGTCCATGGTACTCTCAACATTCTTCTGAGAAACCACATCTCGGCTGCCTCAATCCTGCTCTGGCTTTGGCTGTCCACGCCTCGCATCCGTACAACAGTATTGGTTCTATATAACATTCAAGGACTCTCTTTTTGATGTTAATTGATAGGCATTTGTTGGTAAGAATGCTTGTCATCTTCTTGAATGCTGTTTTGGCTTGGCCGATTCTGCCAGCTATTTCCGATGTGCATCTGCCGTCTGATGAAATGACCGTTCCCAGATATTTGAACTTATTAACCTGTGTCATTTGCTGTTATTTTGCAGGACGGGATTTCATGTTTTTTACTGATCACCATGACTTCAGTCTTCCTGCTGTTTAGTTCCAACCCCTTACCTTTGCTTTCTGTTTCTAGTATATTCACAAGGTTTTGTAGGTCCCTTTCATTTTCTGCAATTAGCACGGTGTCATCTGCGTACTGAATGTTGTTTATCATTTTCCCTCCAACCTTTAATCCAGGGTCTTCTTCTAGGTTTCTCATGATGTTTTCGCTATATAGTGAAAACAGATCTGGTGACAAAACACAACCCTGTCTGACTCCTCTTTTGATGTTTTGAAAAGAGCTTGTATACTTTCTCTCCCTTACCCTATCCACCAGCTTCCTACTCCTTTCTCTCCCTCACCCTATCCACCAGCTTCCTACTCCTTTTGCTCCCTCACCCTATCCACCAGCTTCCTACTCCTTTGCTCCCTCATCCTATCCACCAGCTTCCTACTCCTTTCTCTCCCTCACCCTATCCACCAGCTTCCTACTCCTTTTGCTCCCTCACCCTATCCACCAGCTTCTTACTCCTTTTGCTCCCTCACCCTATCCACCAGCTTCCTACTCCTTTTGCTCCCTCATCCTATCCACCAGCTTCCTACTCCTTTCTCTCCCTCACCCTATCCACCAGCTTCCTACTCCTTTCTCTCCCTCACCCTATCCACCAGCTTCCTACTCCTTTTGCTCCCTCACCCTATCCACCAGCTTCCTACTCCTTTTGCTCCCTCACCTATCCACAAGTTTCTTAAATTCCTTTTACTCCCTCACCCTGTCCATCAGCTGTGATAGCAGCTTCCTGCAGGAAGCTGGTGATAGGGTGAGGTTGTTCCATGCCACTGATTCTATGATTGAAACCAATCTTTTATTTCTCCCCTCGCACCCCCCCACCCCCCATTCAGTTCCTCTTTCAACCCTCCCCCCTTCTCTAGCTCTTTTACTAGCGTGTGTATGCTGATATCAGTGTGAGCCTATTAAGTATCCTAGTTTTTGCGTACATATGTTCGCATCTATTCTCATTGTTTGTTCCCAGTACATATCCTGATTATTCGTAGATCTTTTCCATCGACATTGAGTCTCTCCAGTTGGTTGATCAATTCTTCATGTTGTACCCGATCGAAAGCCTTGGTATAGTCAACAAAGCATAAATACAAATCCTTATTCATCTCAACTGATCTCTCTATGATAGTTCTTAGGATGTATATGGCATTAATAGTTCCTTTCCCCTCCACAAATCCACACTGTTCTTCTGCTATTTCTCTTTTGATTCTATTCCTTGTCCTCATCATGATTATTCTTAACAGGATTTTTGTTACATGACTCATCAAACTGATTGTGCGATGGAGTTCGCATCGCATTCTATAGCCCCTGTCTTCTTTGGAAGTGCAATGAAAATTGATTTTGACATATCTTTGGGGATTTTTCTTGTGTCATAAATTTCATTTAGGAGGACTGTTATTTTTTCTATGCCAAATTCCTCCAGGGCTTCAATCATCTCTGTAGTAATGTTGTCTGGTCCTGGGGCTTTTCCTGGTTTCATCTTTTTCAGTGCTGCTCTGACTTCATCTTTCATTATGGGTGGTCCTTCAAAGTTCTTTTCTATAATGTGTTCTTCGTTCCTGTCATCTTCAAAAAGGTGTTTAATGTACTCTCCCCATCTGTCTAATACCTTGTCTTTTTCCATGATAAACGTGCCATCTTTTGATTTTAAGCAACCAGTTGATGTGCATGTATTTTTTCCTGAGAACAATTTCTTCAATTCGTCTGTACATACCTTGAGGATCCGTTTTGTGTCGTTCTTCTATCTCTTTGCATTTTGTATTCATCCAAGCTTCCTTAGCTTCATTGCACCTATACCTGATTTCTTTGTTTATCTTCCTGTATATCTCCTCGTTTCTCTTTGCCTTCCTCCTTTTCTCCATCAGGCCCAAAATTTCATTAGTCATCCAGCTCTTTTTTGCTTTTCTATTTAAGGCAATTTCCTCACAAGCTTCATTTATAGAACTTCTCAACTTTGTCCATTGTTCCTCACTGTCACCAACGTCTTCCAGAGCACTGAATTAGTTTTGAACATGTACATTAAATTTTTGATGTATCATTTCATCTGTCTTCAAGAGTCCAAGGTTTAGTTTGATGTTGCTTTTGGTCTGTTTCCTTTTCCTCAATTTCAGCCTAAACCTTCCCACTACCGGATTGTGGTCACTGTTGCAGTCTGCGCCTGGTAGTGTTTTTGCTGACAGTAAAGAATTTCTAAATCTTTTGTTGATTAGGATGTAGGATGTAGTCAATTTGATTTTTGGTATTAGATCTATCTCCTGGACTCATCCAAGTCCATTTTCTTCTGTTAGACTGCTCAAACCAGGTGTTTCCTAGTATGAACTCATTCATCTGTGCCCATTCTATAAGCTTCCCCCCTCTTTCGTTTTGTGTACCAAGGCCATGAGGTCCAACTATATCCTCCACCCTATCCTGTCCCACTTTAGCATTAAAATCTCCCATTATGACTGTAACTTCCTGTGATTTACATTGGACCTTGGCCATCTCTAAAACTTCGTAGAAGTTGTCGATGTCTTCCTGAGTACTTGCGGATGTGGTCAGACTACACAGACTATACAGTGTGGTCAGACTACACAGTATGGTCAGACTATACAGACTATATAATAGTGTGGTCAGACTATACAGACTAGACAGTGTGGCTAGACACTACAGACTGCCGTCTGTGTGGTGTGCCAAACTTAACGATAAAACAAATGTTGAACTGTCTACTCACATTTTGAGGAAACATCTGTAAGTTGCTCTGTGTTTCAGAAGTGCGTGCGTGGGGGGGGGGAGAGAGAGAGAGAGTGGGGGGGGAGGGGAGAGAGAGAGAGAGAGAATGTGCGTGTGTC